>CM070762.1:8054430-9254430 GCA_036346245.1 Bonia amplexicaulis
ACTCCTAGTAAGATCAAGCACAAGGACTGCGCTGACTGCTATTGCCGTAGCCATGAGGTACAGCAGCAACGAAGCCTCTGGTGCGGGGACACGAGGGTGGGGAGCCTTGCAAATGCTTTTTGAGGTCACCGAAGGCCATCACGCACCCCTCGTCCCAATGAAACTCATCGCACCCGCGAAGGGTTCTGAAGAATGGAAGGCCTCTCTCTGCTGCCCTGAACAGGAAACGACTTAACGTGGTAGGTGCCTGGTGAGCCTCTGGACCTCTCTTATCATCTTGGGCAGCTCAATGGAGAGGATTGTGTCGACCTTGTAAGGGTTCGCTTGTATCCCCCATCCTGACACCAAGAAGCCGAGTAGCTTTCCTGCCTGCACGCTGAAGACACATTTGTCTGGATTCAGCTTGATGCTCGCCTACCGGAGGTTGTCGAAGGTTTCCTGGAGGTATTGTCCATGGGAGGCGAGTTGTCTGGTCTTGATGACCACGTCGTTAACGTAAACTTTGACGTTCCTTCCGAGCTGGGAGGCGAGGGCAAGGGCCACCAGACGCGTGAACATAGCTCCCGCGTTCTTAAGGCCGAAGGGCATTCTGACAAAGCAGTATGTGCCTGCTGGGTTTATGAAGCTTGTCTTGACTTTGTCCTCCTTAGCCATGTGGATCTGGTGATAGCCGGAGTATGCATCCAAGAAACTCATTAGCTCACACCCTACCGTGGCGTCCATCAGCTGGTCTATCCGAGAAAGCGGGTAGTTGTCTTTCGGACACATCTTATTGAGTACGGTGAAATTGACGCATATACGCCATACACCACTCTCTTTTTTGACAAACACCGAATTTGCAAGCCATTCTAGGTGATGCACCTCTCATATGACTCTGGACGGCGAGGCTGGCGGTGGGACGAAGTAGACGCGTGCGCTTCGTCCTCCACCCTTCGGACTAGCATCAGCGAAGCTGGCGGTGGGACGAAGTAGACGCGCACGCTCCGTCCCCTACCCTTCGAACTAGCGTCAGCGAAGCTGGCGGTGGGGCGAAGTAGGCGCACGCTCTGGATCCAGGATCGTTGGACATGCCAGTGCGGGTGTTGGTGCCTATGATCTCGCTGACATAGACGCCATTGACGGGGTCAACTGTTGCACCATCGATGGGTCCGATCGTCGCGCCCCGGCAGTCTCCGTGGTGGCCGATCGTACTCACGCGGATGTCGGCGCCGCGCCGTTCGCCGCACCGACGTCGCCATCAATGTCGGCCTCAGGTACTGGCGTAGACGGCCCACCACCTGAGGACATGGTATTCGCGACCATCGCCGTCGTGCTCCACTTTCTTTTTGCTGTCGACGATGCCTTCTTAGGCGCCATCGTCTCTCAGGTCCACGACTTGCTCTCTGTCGTCCCTACGGACGGCGCCAATTATTGTGGCTACAGGCCAAACAGTAAATTAGAAGAGTAGTTGAGTGGTTATGATGAATGGGCTATTCTTGCATGCTTCCATGACCAGGGGCATATATATAGATATATACATGTCTATAAGGCATGATTACAATAATATCCTCACAGGTGAGCACCCTGTAGAGGGACATATATGTCATTGTACATATCTCACTAGGCCTTATAGCCCCTAATAGGCCGGATGGACTTAGATGAGGGCCATCTCTACTACAACACCCAATACAATACATAGATGCCCACACACACCACCACCACATGCACGCACTCACACACACGACACACACGGAAGACTGGACGAGTGGAGCTATCGGTGTTTCACTTGCGACGGGCACGTCGCCTCCCACTAAAAGAAAATTCTCCTAAATGAAACACGCAGAGCTAAATCTAAGATTTGAACTTTGGTGGACTAGGGGTACAACCACCACTACTAGCTACCAAGTAAAGCTTGGTTCTTGATGCTTGATTATATTATGACCTATCTAGCCAAAAGTTTTGTAATTTTTTATGACCATTTATATGGTTTTACGACGGTGTTAGCACCAGAAATGTTCACGATCTGTCAAGCTTATAAAACAAGATACATAAACCAATATTTGAGAACAAAATTGAACACGTATACTGTCGTGCATTTCAAACTTGGAAAATGTATGCCAAAATTCAATCAGTATTCATATGTCTTCCCTGGAATGTTCCAATAATCCACATGAGAATACTATATTTTACGGAGGGCAAAAGTGGAAGAACAAGTCCTTGTTTTTAAGGGCCTGTTCGGCTGGACACAAGCTGGACAGCTTTTGATTTTTACTATAGTACCTAATTTTCAAATAGAGTATTTTCTTAAGACGGAGTCTACAAGTTAAACATAGTACACATTAAAAGCCTAATATCTGCACCAGCCAAAATCGTAAGTGAGTATCGGTTTCTCCGTAATCTGTACCGTAAACAACCAAAATTTAAAAATTTCAGCCAAAAGTCATAAGTCGCAGCCAAAAAGAACACCCCCGATCCTCTGGACCGGGCACTGTTTTGGATATTATTTTGTATCGCAAAATGACACATCAGCAGGGTTGGTCCAGCGCATGCGATGGGGAGGCAAAGCACAACTCCAGCAACAAGGGGGTGCAGCAATTGCGTGCCGCCACGTGTCGTCCAATCGTCCACAAAATGACCGCCGTTCGGGCCCAAAGAAAGTCTGGACCCACCGAGCAGTGAGACGGAGCCGTCTCAGTATCAGGTAGTAACTTGCTCGGTGTCGCAACGCTCCACGCCACCCACCTCCAGGTGGGCCCGACCCCCATGAGTCAAGATACTGTGATTAAGAAGAGAGTTAATACAAATCCTGTCTGTTTGGATATGCACCAATTATTGGGGCAAGAACAAAAGGATATTCCATTTAGCAAGGCTTTTCTTTTATCCCGGGAGCAATGATGATCTGTTGATTTTAGAATTGTGATCACCACTTAAATATATATTGGAAAAAATTATTTGGTTTTTATTGGAAGGCGTAGATGAAAGGCAAAAATCAAAGGTTGGGATTGAACGAAGGGAGCTATTTGAGGGCGCGGATCCTTTGTTTTGTACAAATCGTGTACTACTTTGTTAGCCCACAATGTTTTTCTGTTCGTCCCTGTAGTCGACGATCTTTTTTATTTAATCTTTTTTTAAATAATATTTATTAATAATTTCTCTTACAATTTATTTCTAAATCTAATTTTTTGGCCATGCTATGAACCGTGGCGTGGCAATACTCAAATGCCGCGCTACTATATCCAAGGTGGCAAGGTGCCACGTAGGAGAGAAACAGCTAGCATGACATGTATTGGGCCACTTCTTTCCAAGCTTTTAAAAGTTATTTTTCGGCTTTTCTACATCAACTAACTTTTAAACGAAGTGTCTTCTCAAGAAGAGGTCTAGTATACACTTTAGCGATTTCATTTATATCGACCAAAACCGTATGCAAGTTTCTGTTACTCTGTACCCTCTCTCACAAATAGCTCAAAATCCATAAGCCACATTCATAAGTCAAAACAAAAAAGAACAAATCCATTGTCATGCTGGCATATTGTCATGCCATTTAAGTTGGCGTGGCTGATGGCTGCTGCCACACCTCAACTACCAAAAAAGGTAGCATGGCATGATATGTTGTCATGCCATTAGCCACGCCAATTTAAATGGTGTGGCAATATGCTAATGTAGGTAACATATCTAGTGCAAATGTAGTATTCAGTGCTAACATGGTAATGCTGATGTGGACCGTTGGATCCTCCCCGTGCGGCCACGATCGAGGTGGGTGGAATTGTTCAGTCACTTATGGATTTTTTCCGCATAACCTCCCGCGCCATTCCTGACTCAACTCTCCTCCCTCGCCAAGCCAGTTCCTTCTACATGCTGTCGTCGGTCCCTTCTCGCCCGCAGTCACTCCCCTTCTTCCCGGCTACCATCGGCCGCCTCCATCTTCACCGCACCAGCGCTAGTCCATCCTCCCTCACCGCGCCAGCTCACTGCCTCTCTCACTCGATAGTACACATAGGACGAATTATTTTCATTTTGAAGATATTGTCTCATTTGATTCTACAGATAACACCAACCATTACAACATAATCTTCATGCCATTCATTGAGTAAATCACCATAAGATTTGTATCTTGCTTGGGATGCATTATTAAGTAATGAGAAGATTGAGTCGTATTTATGGTTGTTTTGTACAATCTTGAAAGAAATAGGATGAGTGGCACCTAGGCTCATCATAACCGATGAAGATGCTAGCATGAAGGCTGCAATTTCCGCTGTCTTCCCTACTAGCACGCATAGGTTATGCATGTAGCATATTTTCAAAAGCTTCCAATGAAGGTATCGTCACATTTGTAGAAAAACCCTTTATTGTACTAACGTGTTAACTGACATGTATGGGCCTCGCCTCATAAACTCCGAAGGAATTTGAGCAAAAATCTTCTTCCATTATTTCTAATTTTGGTTTGGAATATAATGAGTGGTTGGCTACTCGGTACCGAATCCATGCATTATGGGTACCGGCTTACTTTAAAGATGTATTCTTGGTGGGAATCCTTAGAATCACTTCAAGATCAGAGAGTTTAATTTTTTTCTTCAATCGGTTTTATTGGGTTTAAAAATACTTTAATGGAATTTTGGATCAGATTTGTCAATCCAGTGGAAGAATAACGTCAAAATAAGTTGAAAACTGACAATGCCATGTTACACACGATGCCCGTGCTGCAGACTACTTCGGCAATAGAGAAGCATGGAAGTGAGGTCTTCACATTCACTGTCTTCATTGAGTTTTAGAACGAAGTGTTTGCTGCTCAAGAGCATTGCAATGTGGAGAATATGGAAATTACAGGATAGTACAAAATCTTAATAGTTAGCGATGACTCAAATAATGTAAGAGAGGTGCATTGCAACCTTACAACAAAGGATGCCAATTGCTCCTGCATGTTCTTTGAGTAATTTAGAATTCCTTGCCGCCATATCATTCGTGTATTGCAAAGTCTACTTAAGGAGCTACCCATGCCATTTGTGTTGAAGAGATGGACTAAAATGGTAACTAAGGATGATGTCTTCGATGGAGAGGGTAATTTATTGCAAGAAAAATTGAGGAGTGCAATAGAAACAACCAACAAAAAGTTGGCATCGAAAATACATAGCAAGATGGAAGAACTAATTCATCGTGCTAGAGGAACAGATGAAGGCTTGCAACTTCTTTGGGATCGGTTTGTCACATTTAGGATGAAGTGACTCTACTGATTCCTGAGAATGTGGTAAGTAGAGCTGAAGATATTGAAGCATTCGTAGATTGTTCCATCCCTACACAAGTCAACATAAAGCCACCAATTGAATTTAACTCCAAGGGTAGGTGCAAGAGAATAAAGCTAGGATAGAAGCTAAAGAAAGATATGAAGAAAGACGAGAATGTGAAGAACAAAACAATGGTGGCACGTATGTGTAGGTCATGCAAGAAGATCGTGTACTGTGATAACCGCAATTTCCCTTTGAAGAGGACATCACAATGATCAAGGTATCCCTCTTTCCTTTTTATCTCTATGTATATGCCATGTTTGCTCTTGCAAGTTCTAGTTTTGACTTTTGACATCAGAAGCTTATATTGAAGATGTCTAGTCTGAAAACATCAAATTCTATGTTGACTTTTGACGTCATAAGATTTTTTTACTCTCTCTCTCTCTTGATTGTTTCAATGTCAGAAAGCACAGCAACAAAGAGGGTATGAAGCTAGGAATGTCAAGAAACTATGCTCAAAAACCTTATGAATTTCTATGTTCAGTGTAGAACTTTTGAATTTCTATGTTTTGTGATGTTCCATTTTTGGAAGCTTGTAATGAGGTAGAATATGATTTATGCTTTCATATTCAAGAAAGTTGGAACTTGGGCATTATTTGGTGTCATGCCTGTCTAAAAAAAAGTGTGACTTGTGATATATGCTTTCATATTCAAGAAGCTTATATATGCTTTCAAATTCGAGAAAATTGTTGTTTGCTACTACTACCGCCAATTTCTGGGAAAACTCATCCAATTTCAATCAGTGATACACAATATGAAAAATCACATTGCATGCCTACTCAAAACTAAGCTGCTGCACAGAAGATGCTCCAGAAAATGTCTATGCCCGAAGATAGGCCTATTTGCTACAAATGACTGCTTGTGTTTTGAAGAGACAGGTTGTAGTCATCCATGTTGCTAGGTTGTAATCTGGAATTAGTTTGTATGTAGAGACTTAAAGGAATCTACTAAAGAAACTATTGAACCATGGATTTTTTAACTGGAAATGCCCATCTACAAAAAATATTGTCATATTCTATTAATAATTGCAAATGATGGAGCTTTTCTGGAGCATTGTATTTTCGAACATCCTGATTTTCAGGATGTTACATGATTCAACCTGATATTGTTCATTGTGCAAGCTTGAAAATAACAAACCTGCTGCTGCTTGCATGTTGTTGCTGTTACCTCCTGCTTGCATACTTAAAATTTGAGACAACATCATAGGACTAATTTCAGCCCATGTACTAACCCAGCGCAAACATCTGTCCAACTGCATTTTGCTGCCACTGCTGGTACATACTAGCTGCTGCTTCCACAAACTCAATTGATTCATTTTCAGTTCACAGACCATGAACACTGCAATTCTAGGAAACCAACATCCATCACAGAAATTCTTTTTACACATACATGCAGCTGTGAGCTAGAAGCATCAATTCATTTCAATTCACAAATATGATTCAAGCTTCATAATTCATTTCAGTTTGATTCACAAATACAATGTAGGCTTCGACATTGAAAACTCATTCTGATTACCGAAAGGACAATTTTTTTACAAATACATTCCACACATTCCAACTACTGAAAGAACCAATTTTGCATACTCCCAAAAATCACAAATCACTAATTGGGAGGTGGCAGCGTGGATCTTGGGTGTCAGTGGATCAGGCAGCACAACTGTGTTGGGGATGGGCGGCGACATCGTGGGTAGGAGAGGCGTCCGAAGATGACACATCTTGGATGGCAGCGTGGACCTTGGGCTTTGGTGGAGTCGATCGAAGTCAGGAGGGGCGGTGCGACGTTGTTGGGGATGGGTGACGGTGCCACAGTAGGAGAGGTGATGGGAGGCGACACATCTAGGAAGTAGCTGAGTGGATTGGTGCGGCAGGTCGTTATGGCTGGATGTGGCGTCGAGGTCATTAGGGCGGTGGCAGTCAGGGAGAAAGGGAGCGGTGGAGCACCTAACACTAACCCTACCCGGGAATAAGGTTAGTGGTGATTGGGGAAAAGGGGGCAACACAGGGAGTCGAGAGAGGGAGTTAAAGTCAGGAAGGAGAGGGAGGGGTAGGGATTTGGTGGGGACCTATTTGTGAGAAATTATCATCGCATGGGGGTTTTGCGAAAAATCCATAAGTTGGGGGGTTCCACTTGCTTAGATTGTGGTTGCCCGAGGAGGATCGAACGGTCCACAAAAGCATTATCATGTTAGCATCAAATACTGCATTCTCACTAGATATGTTGCCGCCAACGTGGCAACACCATGCCATGCTACCTTTTTTCCCTCTCCTGCATAGCACCCGTTGCCACTTGGGGTACTCAAATGCCACGTCACAGGTCATGGGGTGGCAAAAAAAGGTTAAATTTGAAAATAAAGTTAAGGAGGGATTATTTATTAAATATTATTTAAAAAATTAATTAATAAAAAAGTTCAGAGTTGGTTGCAAGGAGATTGGATTTGAATTTTGGAAGGAGCAGAAAATGAAATATAATATTGGAGCAAGAATAGACAATGATGATATGAGTGTTGATTTAAGAATTGAGATCACACCTTCTAAAGGAAAGAGATCACACTCAAATATTCAAGGAGAAAAAAAACCCATATGCATTGTTCTTAATTTGATTTGTCTCAAGCTCTTAGCAGTTGGTTGTAGGCAGATGGAGCCACAAAATTTAATTGATCGATATAGGGGGTTGTCATTTCGAGATTAATGTTAAGTTGGTTCAGATATCATTTGCAGAATCACATTCTGAAAGTTGAAAGTTGTCTGAACCGTTCCCGTCGGCAGAATTATCAACTGTTGATACTTTCTTTTCTTACAATGGATTTCAGCATTAAAATTTGTAGTAAAAGTGTACAATTGTTTTCGTCCGCAGATTTATAATAAAAGGTAAAATGTATTTTACTCTTCGACTTGACCATAGCGCTTTTCTAAAAAATATCCAATTTAGTCCTATTTTCAAGAACCGTTCAGCACCACTAAATACTACAATCTAGAGTGAATTGAATTGTTGATGCGAAAATCTATAGCCGCCATCATACGTTAGCCTTATACTTGAAAATCTACTGCCGCCATCAATGATAGTAGTCAAATATTTCGAAGTAATGACAAATCTGTTTAAAGATGACAAGGTTATTTTTGAGTCTCGCAAAAAAGGATGATTTTGACTGACCTGTAATTGTCAAGCTCAAGAAATAAACAAAGGATGGAACTTCAATTTTTCTAACAACAGTTTGACAAATTAAGAAAGGGGAGAAGAATTTACGTATTTCCAACGCAAGATTTTATTCTGATCCATGTGAGCTAGCTGTACCCTTAGAAAGTTACGACTCACCCTAGTGAAGTTGCACCTCACCTACACAGTCTCCTGGAGCAACGTTATTATTATTGCAAATTCTTCCATGGTCCATGTGCACGAGTACGTACCTCATAATTAAAAGATATTTTTTACGATAAATAACTTTTTTTTTTATCATATTTAACTTTTAAACAAAGTATTTTTTAAGATAGAATCTACTAGTTAATTATAGTACACATTATGACTTTATTTATATCGGCCAAACTCGTATGTGAGTATCTCTCTACAAATTTCTCTATAAACTGTTACTATTTATAAGCTAAATCCAAAAGTCAATATAAACATATCCTACACCCGGTTCATTCCGGCTTCAGTTTCTAGAAATTGGAATGAACGTGTTGGCTTTTTAATTTTAATTTTTTTACTTTTCTTCTTCTTTTTTGCCTTTTCTTTTTTCTTTTTGGTTCGTGGAGATATAATAGTGTTTTTTTAATTTCTTTATTTTTTTTAATTGAATGACTAAGAAAAAACTAACGATTATTATAGTGTAATTTTAGTCAAAAGCTAACAGCCGAAAGCCAAAAACCTTTAAAAAAACCAAAACGAAAACTACCACGTCTAGTACACTAATTCCCGGATCTGGATATAATTTTTTATGAGAAGACTACGAGCTTTCATTAAAAGGAAGAGTCTTAGATAACCAGCCCTTCGGATCTAGATATAATTAGGAACAAACAGCGTGAACAGCGGCATAAAAAATCAATTTTACGGATCAACGCGGGTGCGATTTTGGCAATTCTAGAGTTTATCTGGATCTTAATGACTTGTCTGTCGCCTCAATCTCAACCGTCCAAAGCCCGATTGAGCGGTTTATAAAGCGCGCGCAAGGCATATCCTGCCGTGTATTTCTTTCCCACTGCTGCAGCGGATCTGCGTCCTAAGTTCAAATTGCAATGACATTTTTTTAAGAACTTTGTGAGGTGATAGTCTGATGGACATTTTTTTAAGAACTTTGTGAGGTGATAGTCTGATGGAGCAGGTACCCATGTGCTAATCTCCGCGGATTAAGCATCGTTTCGCGCTAATTAAAATCATTATCAATCAGTCAATCACCCTGCGTGACAAGTGGCAATGGTAAAAGGAATGGCAATGTATGCAGTATACATAAATAGTACATCTGATCTGAGTCAGAATAAACTGTATGAGTGTGGTGTTGTAAGCTCTGAGGCAGAATTGTGAGGCCTATTTGTTTAGACTTTTTCTTTGATTTAAAAACTAAAAAGTTAAAGGTTAAATAAGGATAGCTTTTTAACTAGATTTTTGAAAAAGCCTAAACCGCCCTATAACTATAAGTCAAAAGTCAATAAAGGGTTCTTTTCTTAGCTTTTGTGGGGACCTAAGTCCCATTCCCCACCCTCTTCTTCTGCTCCTCCCATGTGAAGGACAGGGTGGTGCCTCCTTCGCGAGTCACCAAGGGCTCTGGTACTATCGAGTTGGTCGCTTCCCCACTGGTGACTGGTGGTGGCGATCACTTCTCCTAGCACCACTGTCCTCCTCCCTTGCACCTTCGTCCTCCTCGTCTCTGCCGCGTAGCCATCGTCCCCATGCTCGTTGCTCCGTGCCTCCGTCCTCCCCACGCCCAGGCTGCAGACATGTCGTCCTTGACTCCTCCCCTAGGCCACCGTCCTCAACTCCTCCCCTGGCCACCATCCTTGACTCCTCCCCCAAGGCTGCAGTCTTCTCAACTCCTCCGTGACCTTGACTCTGTCCTCGGCGCCGCCTCCCCTCGGCTATGCCGCGTTGCCTCCTCTAGGCCATGCCACGCTGACGGAGTAGGCGTCCCCTACGCCGCACCGTGACATCCCTGCCGCCAGATTGGTCTTCGTCCCCGACAGCCAACACCCCATGACCTCGAAAATGCTGGATTGGACTTCCTCCTCGCCGCTGGTCGCCGTCTTGGACACCCTTGCCTCCCGCCGCCCCGATTCACATGTCTTCGACGTCCTCTTGTCGCCCATTAGTCCCGATTCTAGCCAGATCTTAGCAGTGAAGAGCTTGGTGGTGGCCGTTGTTGTGTGCAAATCTTCTCCTTTTCCAATGCTTGTACTTTAAGCATAATGTTCAGTTCATTTTTCCCTCGACATACATTTTTTTGTTTTGTACAATATGATTTTATTCATGGTTTTTTACATTACCATTAATTGTTGTGTGTTGTACTAATTATTGTTGTGATTTGACTGATTTTTCTTTGAATGATTCGTGCCATTGTTGATCAAATCTCATGAGGCCATGATGAAATTCGGAATTGTTGGATTGTAATAGAATTCATCTTTAACATTAGAGCAAGAGTATTTTAGACATTTCAACAATAAACCATTGCTCGAAAGAAAAAAAAAACCTAAAATGCCAAACGGTCTAGCTTGATTTAAAAGCAGACTGCTTTTAAACTCCTTAAAACAAAAATCTGGCTTTAACCTGTAAAGTAAAAAAAACCTAAGCCTAAACAAACATAATCTTATTGTATCGCGCTATTGGCTGTTGCTCAATTGTTTGGGTTTGTAGCTTGTCAAGCAACATGCTGTCACCAATCTGCCACCCAACCAACATGTCACTGCCATTCTTTTCTCCTCATTGTGCTTCTGCAGAGGAATCCATGGAAACTGCATCCTATGCACCCTATTTCAATGGTTGGTGGCTCCATCTGGAGCTGATAGATCAACAAGCAACGCGGCACGCCTACACGTACTAAAAATTTCCTACAAAATCGATGTGAGATTTAAACAGAAGATTCAGATTAAGGGGAAACATCGTTGTTCATAAATAGCGCTGCATGCACTACATTTTCTTCCGAAACCGATGTGATACCTACATATAAGACGCGAAACCGATATGTCGGCGCCCGTAAGAAGTCTGCGAGAAAATTGGAGTAGTGGCTAGGCATAGCGGTGTTGACCTAGATTGAGATTTGATCTTGAGAGAGGTGTGTGCCATGCTACTACATTGCGTAGATATTGGATAGCCTTCTCTGATACGAGAAGTGAAAAAGCAACGAATAGATCCATTCGTAGCGGAGAGCATGCACGAGAGCATTTACAAGTGCACTTTTGTTCGTTGTGGAGGAGTGGAGGAGGAGGACGACGACCAGATCTGGCTAGCTTGGAAAGGCGGGTAAAGATGTTGGATCTTAGATCTTGGATATGTGGGCCTGTTCGGCTGTGCAAAAGCTAGATGGTTTTCGCAGCCGCTACAGTATCTAGTTTTTAAACGGAGTATTTTCTTAAAACGGGGTCTACAAGTTAAACGTAGTACACGTTAAAAACTTAACATCTGTACCAGTCAAAATTGCAAATAAGTATCTGTTTTTCCGTAATCTGTTCCGTAAACAGCCAAAATTCAAAATTTTCAGTCAAAATCCATAAACCGCAGCAAAAAAGAACAGGCGCTGTATTCTGTCATGTGATGTGAGTGCATGAGTCATGCATGCTCTTGGATACGTATTCTGTCATGGCGCTTCTCGAGGAAAATCTTTCTCCTTGGTCCAGCCAATAGGCCTGACATGGATTTGATTCTAGACATTTACAAAATTGTTGGGAAATTAACCAACCCTTCATAACAAGGTGAAATGAAATCCAAGAGAAAAATTAACCGATAACACCCTGTTTGGCTCCAGGAAATGACCATGGGATTTAATTCCAAAGAATGGATGATTCCCTTTATTTAGGGTCCACAATTTAGCCATTGTTTGTGTCACATAGAACTCACTTATATATGTGTAGTAGCACTTCTTTTATGTATCCCTTTTACAAAGAGATAGGCTTCATAGAAATTATCTTACCTTCATGTGAGTCGACACATGACATAGGCTTTATTTTGTATATGATCGAATAGATCAAGCCCTTTTGTGCAAAACCGGCCGGACACGGTAGAAAATGCTAGAATAGGATTCAAGCACAAACAACATTTGTTCGCAAGATTTTGTAAACATAAGGTTCACATCATCAATTCAACTCTCCATAAAGTAGCAGGCGCACTAGATAGATAATAATAAAAAGTTTGGATGGAAGAAATTAAGGTACAGAATATGGATGGCACATCAATTGGTGAGTCGAATATGCTTGATGTGGACAAAAAGATGAGTTACAAGCTAACCTTTTGTATGAGTGGGCATCATAAAATTGGCCCTTTTCCTCCAAGGTGCACTAGCCGCACAAAGCATGGTTGCCAGTGACCTCCATTTGTTCCATTTGGAGGGTGACAAAAACCTCCGTTCTCTCCATGGAAAAATGGTTCCATCCCCACCCACAACCAATAGGATCTTGCATGGTTTATTGCAAGAATATTTTTGTTTCAAAACTTCTTTGGATTTTTTTAAACCAAGTGCAGCAACTCCGCTGTTCATTTCAAGAAGAGAAGAAATAGATTGGCCCTAATAGGGCTACACCAAAGGCAAATCTTCTTATGATGTAAAATGATAATACGTTTGTTGACTATCTCAAAGCAGCCTATGCAATTATCTTACCTTTTTTTTCCCCAGATGATGAAATCATCTTACCTCATCTTCCTTCTTGTGAAAAAAAAATCGTTAATGGTTTTCCCAAAAAGGGAAAAAAGAAACTCCTTTGTGCACATACTATGCCATGATATTTATTTTTCTAAGATGAAAAACATAATTAATGTTAAGCTAATTTTCTGAAGTAGGAGGATTAATTTGTATACCAATTGAAAGCTGAAAGGCACATCACAAGTGTACAAAGATTCAAGAACAGGCAAAGATTATTTATTATCAAATCTCTGCAGGGGAGAAAAACATGAAAGAGAATACTCTGAATTGATATCATACTCTTATGTGAAAACAGACAATTCGACTGATACAAGTAAAATATTGTTTTCGCAGAAACCTTCATTCTGAAGTCCCCCTTTTTGATCTGTCGGTACTCGGTAAACATGAGAAACAAAACAGAAGTCTTTCCTTTCCATTGCTGTGTTTAAGTGTTGTGTCGGTACTCCGTGATTTTCTTAACTAATCAGGACTTTTTTTTTCATCTGATTCCATACTCCAGCTGAGAGACTAGATTGAGAAACCAGAACTCTTCCTTTCTTTGCCTCCTCAACAGCAAGAAAGAAGAACAATAGGCCAACAAGTTTCCAATCGATGCCCTGACACGTCACTCCTTCCTCATGATGTCAGTGGCGTGAGCAGCAGCAAGTCATGTATGCTGCATGTTTATTGTAGCCATCACTCACCCACCCACCCTTGAAGGGGAAGCAGTTGGATCTCATCTAGGGCAAGAAAGCATAAACCCATTTATTCTATCATTAGGCGTACACTATCATTTAATATAGTTAATAGAATTCATGTGACCAAGCAAGCAATGTTGATCAAACATATCTGCAAGGTTGGACTTTGACAAGAAGCCATCTCTTTGATCCCCCGGCGATTAAACATCTCATGACCCATAGGGTTGGTCAATATACATAAAGGGAACTTGTACATATCTTGTTAATCAAAACACCACAAACATTTCATTGCTTTGCCTTCGATCAAGGTAGCGACTCTGCCATGTTTTTGCCACTCGATGGCTACAGGAAATGAAGCAAAGCATGAGCAAAAGGGAACAGCAATGATTGGAGCAGCAGCAATAGCAGAATTAAAGCGTGGATCGATCACAACTAAGCTTCAGGGGGATGCAATCCCTGCATGGATCATGATTGCTCCCAACTCGGTGAAAAAAGATCATCTGCATCTTCTCATTGATCCTTTTGATACATGATGTAGACGTCGCTTGCAAGAAAGAAGAACAGCTCTTTCTCGGATGCAGTTCAGATCTTGGCACACTTTTGAGGCGTATGAGCGACCACTTGGCACCACTGAGATATGAGCATCAGAGCATCATGTGGCCGCCAGGAGCCCAGGACAGCCAAGCCTAGATGCCCGTTAAATAAGGCGTCTAACACGCAATTAGCGAACTTGCTCCCCCCCCTCTCTCTTTTGGGGGCCCTAGCTTTGTTGGGCCAGGATAACCTTGCTCCGCTCCTGTAAAAAAAAAGAAGGCAGAATTAAGCTGTAAGTTGAAGTACATCGGATGCTCAACAGGGGATGGTGAATTGGGAATCCCTTTCTGAACTAAGGCCGTATTGAAACCATATCTCCTAGCCCAACCCAACTGGCTATGGTTTGCTAGTATGAACAATCGACTTCTACTTATGTTAGCAAAGTTTTGCAACCTAAGTTCCAATCTTCATAAGACTGGTGACTACGAATTGAAAGGCAGAGACACAAAATGCGGAAATGTAAAGGGAGTAAGACACAACCAATTCTTTATCAAGGTTTTGGAGATTTGGCGATCTCTCCTACTCCTCGTTAGAGCACTCTCGCAAGAGTACTGCTCCTATTTGAATCCTTGCAAGGACTCAAGCTCTCAGTTAGTGTTAGTCCTTCTGTGCTCTGGATAAGTAGACTTTGAACCTTCACAACTTTTTCAGTGCCGTCCACAAGCTTCTTCTTGGAAGGTCATCAAGAGTACGCCTCTAAACCATCTAGGAAATACCGATTTCTAAAAGTAATAAGCCTAAAGGGATTACTTGAATACAGTAATGCCAAGCAACTAGGAGTAATACACACAACTAGGTTTAATCTACTCTCTCAATCTCTCAACCACCCTCTTGATCTTCAATCCAAGCTCCTAGGTGCCTCTAAACTCCTTAATATGCTTGCCACAGTTTTAGAGTCTCAAGCAAGCTAACTTGAATGCCCTTGGTAGAATGTAGATCCGGATCATCTGCTTCAGTATAATTTTCCTTGGCTCTAATAGTAAAAAAATTCAAATGTTGTACAGGGCCAGATAATACGTCCCGACCAAGATCATCCGGCATACCCAGATAATGTGGCCTTGGCCACATGATTCGCCTAGTGTAACATCCCAAACTTTTTGTTAACTTTCAAGAACTAATTCCCAAATTAATTATTTTAAAGCACTTGGATCTTATTTGGTTCTTCTGTGAGTTTCAAAATCTATGTCAAACTCAAATTCCAGTCAAATATCTCTAATTCAAATCAGAATCCTAACACAAATTTTCTTCTCAATTTCTTGGACCAAAGCCCATCTCCTATCTATTGGGGCCGAGCCCAAACATTTTCTTTCCTTCCGGCCCATCTCCTTTCTCCCTCTCTAGCCCAGTCGGCCCAGCCAGCCCACCTTCTCTTGGCTCCGTGCGCACTTGAGCCATACCAGCATTACCTACACCCATTCAGAGGGAAGCACCGTGTGCACATCATTTGGAAACGCCACATTCAAGCCACCAACATCACCCCATTCAACCGGTTGTTTCCATTTGGCATTCATGTGGAATCAAATCGCATTCTAATCCTGGCCACCATCGAATCCCATCGTGGCCATGCCCTTTCCTTTGCCCTCTCAACCCTATAAATTGGAGCACCGAGACCTCTCTGACCCCTTCGTACATCCTGCAAGTTCCACCACCTCTCGTGCTTCAACGTTGCCGGAACATGTCGTCTTTCCCGAAGCCAGCCGCCGTTCCACCATCTCCATCATCTCCAGTGAAGCCCTTGTGAAATCTTTCATGTCACTTTGTGTTCTAGCATCACAGCAACTTTTCCCCTCAACCATTTCTTATTTCTCACAGCTCATCGTCGAAATTTTGTCATCTTCCCTGCTGCCATATATGGCATTGCCATCATCAAATCCGTAGCCCATGGTGACCATCTCTGCAATCCTCTTCACCTGTAGTACTGCCTCTATACCCTCTACCTATTCCATGCCTCAATTTGGCCATTGCCCACCATAACCCATTACCAACGCCGCCACGTTCTTCCCCAGTGCTGGCACCATTACCCCATCACCATCGGCCGTCTCTGGCCATGCTGCTCGCTCCGATGGACTAAACTTGGTGTTGTGTCTCCCATGCACGTGCTATTTCCCGAAGGGCACTACCAGAACATCATTTCCCACCCATGCCTTGGCTGCCACCTCGATGTCGCCAATGCCGCAGCCATTCCTCTCCTCCTGTGACGCCACCGCTCGTCGCCTCCCTAGGATGCACCGATCTATTTTTGCCGTCGCCCTACCTTTCGTGCCATTGCTCGCCGTCTCCACTGCTGTCCATAGCTATCATGCCTATCCTCTGTTTCTCTCTCTCATTAGCTCTCTCTAACCCATGGACTCCACCGGCTAGATGCCTCCCAAGAATCGTAAATAAATGGACCAGCCCTTCTATTTATGACATACGTGCCCGATGTGGTATTAAATATACTTTATTCATTGTGAACCTGAGAGATCATGTGGAGGTGACCACATGTTTTGTGATGAGTAATTGACACTTGTTTTAGAAAGTTTGAGTTTGATTTGTGAATTTCATGCTTAAGTGCTGTCTACTGATGCAAATGACTGTTTACAGTGTTTCGAGCGGTTCTATGTGATGTTTTCTTGTCTATGATGGTTATAGGATTTCGAGGCTAAGTCGTGGCGAGGCATGGGATGGCAGGACTAGGCATGGGCAGTGCTGAGGTCAAAGCGGTCAGGAGATGCTGAAGACGGCTAGGATTCGAAGTGGTTGCGAGGCATGGACAACAAGAAAAGAGGAAGCTTCCAGGAAGGAGCATGAGGGGCAATTTGGTAAAATTGACTCAGGCTTGAGGAAGTGGGTTCGGTTGAAGCAAATGGGTAAAGTGCTGAAGTTGTTGAAGCTATTGGGTAAAGCAAGATGTGAACCCGATAGTGGAAGGCTATAAATAGAGGTAGTGTGCACCTGTGTTGGTGGTTTCACAAAATTCTAAGCAACCTCCGAGTGGTCGGTCTCACATACCCCGACTCAGACAACGCTCGACAGATGCTTTCTACCTTGGATTTGCGTGTTTGGGAGATGAAGGTGACCACCATCAAGGACACGACTGATCTTTCGACCCTGACTCTTGGCGCGCTGTATTCATGCCTCAAGACTCACGAGATTGACATTGTCTCTCGCAAGTTGAAATCGATGTCAATGGCATTGGTCACCGATCCCAATCCTACTTCTGGTGTTTTCTCTGATAATGCTACTGATTTTTCCCTAGCTGCTCTCTGTGAAGTAACCGATGATCAATTAGAGCAGCTACCAGTGGACCAATTAGCCGTTCTAGCTAGAAAATTCTCCCATGCATACAAGAGAGTGAGGGACAAAAAGAGAGGAGGGCCGGTGATTTGCTTTGAGTGTGGTGGCCCCAACCACATTCGAGTGAATTGCCCCAAGCTGGAGAAGGGTAAGAGCGACTACGGCGGTGTGTGCAAGAATGACTACACTAACAAGAACCGCAACAAGAAGCTCCCAGCTCACGCCCAAGGCAAAGAGAAGAAGTACCGCAACCTTGGCAAAGCCAAGAAGCTCTTCCACCGTGTCCTCACCGCCTTCGATGACATCAACTTCAGAGACATGGAAGGGAGGAGTGACGACGACGGCAAGGATGATCAAGATCCAAAGGATGGCGACGACTTCGTTGGCATGTGCTTCCTGGCCAACGAGACCGATGTCAGCGACAACGAGTTTTACAGCGACTCCGATGAGGTATGTCCCTCCTATGGCCAACTCAATGATGCCTTTCTCAAACTAGAAAAAATTCATGCTAGATCTAGAGCTAGGTATAGTGAGTTAGAGAAGGAAGTAGAAAGCTTATCACGGGAGCTTACTTCACTTAGATCTGCTCCCTCCCGTGACGAATGTGATGTGCGTTCTTCCTTGCTTGAAGATATAGAGAAGCTAAGGACCTCTCATGATAGTGTGAGTTCTGAGCTAGACTTGCTTAAGGTGGAGAATGTTAGTCTGTTAGCTGAATTAGAGATGACTAGGATTGCTGCTCTTTCATCTACTACTGTTGAGACTACTTCTTGCATCTCATGTGAGGTTAAGGACAATGCTTTTAGAGGTCTTTACACTATGCTTTTTGATCTGCCTGAAAATTATGAAAGTTGTAATAACTTAAAGATTAACATAAAGAAGACACATCATAAAATTGCTGAATTGCATGCTTCCTTGCGTGAGCCCATTGTGTCGTGCACTAATTGTCCCAAATTAACTACTGAACTTGAATCTGTCTCAAAACAGTTTCAAGAAATGATTGACCACAACAACAAATCGGCTCATTATGCGTCTAAGGACCCTGTTAGCTCACTATGCAATAATTGTGAAAAACTAAAATTTGAACTCATTGCTTTGAATGATAAATGTGTGAAGCTAACTAAGGACCTACTAGAGAAGCCACAATCTTGTTGTGATGTGTGTGCTATGGTGGGGGAGAAGCCTAAGGAAATGGTAAAGACGATTAGCGACGAGAACCAAATGGCTAGAAGTAGGATTGTTCCCAGTGCGTCTTGCGAAGCCCTCAATGTTGAGGCAGCCGTGCATCAGGAGAAATCCGCACGTGCTATTTGTTCTTCTGCTGTTGCTTTCTCTTCCTTTCCTTCTGCTGTTTCTTCTTCCCCTGCTCTTCTTGCACCTTTCTCTTTCAAGAGTATCAGTTTCTTATGAACACTCTTGAGAGATTTGTAAGAGGCAAGAAGAAACTGAATCTGATTCTAGACAAGTCCAAAATTTATAAATTTAATCAAGGATTAGGATATGATTTTCTTGAGGATGTTAGAAAGCATCCACCTGCTGTTCTCAGACCCATAGCAGCAGGTGTGATCGAGGTCAAGCCTAGAACCCAAAAGATTGAGTTTAAATCTGCGGGCTTTGTCCAAGGGATTTCTGACAGTAAGGTGGTAACACCTGGTGCTTCGACCTCCCAGAAGGCGAAGTTTCATTATACCTTCTGTCAGAAGGATGGACACATGATAGAGAGAAGCTTCAAGCGCCCCAAGATTACGCGAAGAGATCGTGTTCGCGCACTTAGGCGCATTCAGGGTCAGCCCCAGACCTTAAGTGCACCTAAGACCAACACGAGGTCTAGGTTTGCTCAGTTTGAGGTGTTTAGGCAAAGTCGAGGACTTGGTTTTTCTAGTTTTTCTGATTTTCGTCCGCGATTTGTCTCTGGTTGTGATATCCGCTGTCCTGAGGGTAGATCTCATTTTTTCATCGAGATAGCTACCCGCGGCGAGATCAGCATGTTACTGGTGCTCCGACTTGCTCTTCCATAGCAGTCAAGCTCAGCAACAGCTTCAGGTCTACTCATAGACCTTCTGGCTTTCTGAGCGATGGAGAGCGTAGGGTAGTTAGAGGTTAGTCGTGTGTGACTATTTCTTCTGCTCGTTGTGTGACTCAGTATTGGGTTCTAAAATCTCTTCTGATTTATCCCAGTATTGAGCCATCCCTTTCTTGTTCACTCAGGTTCGCCGGGCTGAGAAGGGAGGGGTATGATTTGTAGACTCCGGTTGTTCTCGACACATGACCGGAGACTCCCGTTGGTTCTCTTCTCTAGTCCGAGCTCCAGGTGATGAGACGATCACCTTCGGAGATGCCTCATCTGACGAGTCATCGCTAAAGGTACAGTGCGGATCAATGGCTCTTTTATTCTCAAAGATGTTGCCTTAGTGAGTAAGCTGCAGTATAATTTTCTTTCTTTTTCTCAGCTTACCGATGACGATTTCGAGGTAAGTTTTAAGAAAAATGCTTGCAAAATTCTTGATTCTTCAGGGAGTCTTGTTTGCGGGATTTCTAGATTTGGGAGGATCTTTCGTTCTGATTTTATTGAGTCTTCTGGCGATCCTCTCAAGTGTTTAGTTGCTTCAGAGTCTCGTGATCTCTCCTTCTGGCATAGGAGACTTGGTCACATTGGCTTTGATCATTTGACCCGAGTTAGCGGCCACGATCTCATTCGTGGTCTGCTCAAACTCAAGATGGTCAAAGACTTGGTTTGTGCTCCTTGCCGGCATGGCAAGATGATTGCTGCTTCTCATCCTACAGTTACTGTGACTATGACTGATGCACCAGGACAGCTTCTTCAC
This sequence comes from Bonia amplexicaulis, assembly GCA_036346245.1. Taxonomy (NCBI): domain Eukaryota; kingdom Viridiplantae; phylum Streptophyta; class Magnoliopsida; order Poales; family Poaceae; genus Bonia; species Bonia amplexicaulis. The sequence goes on from CM070762.1 coordinate 8,074,898, forward strand.
ATGGACACAGTCGGTCCAGCTAGAGTGCAGTCAGCATGAGGGAAGTGGTACGTTCTTGTCGTGGTCGATGACTTCTCGAGGTTTTCTTGGGTGTTTTTCTTAGCCTCGAAGGTTGAGACGTTCAGTCATTTTCGGGGTCTTTTTAGTAGGCTTTCTGTTGAGCTCCTGGGTGTTTTACGAGCGATTCGTAGTGACAATGGCACGGAGTTCAAGAATTCCTACTTTGAGAAATTCTGCAATGAGACAACCGTAGAGCATCAATTCTTTTCTCTGCACGTCCCCCAGTAAAATAGCGTCGTGGGCTTGGCTAGCATGATGAGCAGTGTGAGTGAGTTGTGTCTGGTGCATGCAAGTCCGAAGGCATGGAGACGGAAAGCCATCCGAGTAATTACTTTTGGGTTGGTAGGTTAATGGTTCCTATTTGATTAATTCTTTAGTGTGAATGGGTTTGAGTTGGGTTTTGTGTTTTCTAGTCGGTTTGTACATGCATGTAGCCGTGTGTGCGTGTGAGTTTCTTTGGAGTCTGGTTTGTAACATGTTTGCATGGATGTGCGTGTGAGTCTGATGCATATGTATGCATGCATGTATGTGCGTGAGTCCAAGCTTGAGTGCATGCACGTATTTGTTTCTAGTTCGTATATGAGTCGGCGTACAACGTGGAAGGCTAGGGATAGTTGGCTATATAACCCTAATTCATATGCTCTTTTGTATTTTTAGGTTAAGATTATTTTGAGAAATAAACTAAATAAAAATCGCCATGTCGGTGGCCAAGTTGTTCTTGCATTCTTGTGATTTCTGATCGGGGAATGACCTTTGCTGCATGTGATCGATTCCTTGGGAATTCTGTTCGCATGTTGATCAATTGATCTTCTTTCATCCATGTGCTTGTTCTCATGGGTGGAAGGATTTTCTAGGAGTTGGATCGGTGGCATCTACTTCAACCTGTCGAGCCATCTTTTCACTGCTATTGCTAATTGGTGTGGTTTTGGGCATCCGAAGTCCTTCCTCTTTAAATGCTACTGTTACAACAGGGAAAATTGCTTGGAGCGGATCAGATTGAAACCAACCAAAGCTACATATTGATTTTCTTGTGGGACATACACTACCTTCTGCTCTCAATTGATTACTAAAGTGTGGGTGTTGCACATATACCAGGAAGATCGCTGCTACTTCATTCGTACTGTGAAAGATCAGGCCACTACACACATGTACACTAGTTTACTATTCAGGCTATATCAGCAGGGAAGGGGAGCACTTGGCTTGTTGACTTCGGGTGTTAACACTACATGATCGGAGATTCTAAATGGTTCTTCTTGATTCGTGCATCAAGCTTGGAGTTGATCACCCTTGGGGATGCTACTACTGGTCGAGTGATGGCCAAAGGCACTGTGAGGGTTAATGAAAACTTCATTCTCAAGGGTATGGATCTGGTGAGTAACTTCAAGTACAACATCTTGTCTATTTCTCAGCTTACCAATGATGATCTTGAGGTTAGATTCAACAAAACATGCATGTAGGGTTCTTAATTCTTTTGGTAATCTGGAGTGAAATATTGCCATCGCCACTCTCCGGCTTCACGTGGAATTTGGAGTTGAGCCGCTGTCACCTTTATCAGCTCCGGTGAGCAATTGTGCCCATACCTAATTGTCTTTGACCTCATCATCCTCCCCGAAAGGTTTGCCATACTTCCCTCTTCCTCCCCGAAGATTCGTTGAGGCCAAAAACCCGCCATAGCTCCCGTTCACCTTGTACCCGAGCTCAGTGTCGCCCAAACCTCGCCGTCGGTGTCCTCAATCGACCATCGGTCCCCACGCTAGGTGAGATCACATTGCCTTGCTTCCAGAAATGCAATGCACATTTTGCCCTCCCAAACTGTTGTAATACAAATAACTGCCCAATGTATTAACTGTATAAAACTGCTTTATTAACTTACACCCTTTACTTTATTGCCACCCTCTCATACTCTATAAATTGTACAGAATCAAAGCAATAAAGTGATCAATCATTCTCTCTCAATTACTTGTCTTAATCTCTCTTGCAATACGTTATCAGCACACGCTCATACATTCACAAGTAAGACAACAAAAGGTATGGCACTATGGGAGAACCATCACAGCAATCGTCAATCAAGATGAATTCGGCGAAGACCACAGCCGCCTCTGTCCCCGCGGTATGGCCTAGCGCACAGTCAGGTGGGCGCGGCCGACCCGAGGCGGCTCGGTCTGGCGGCGCCCGGCCGCCGGCGGTGGCGCTCGGCACGCCTGGCGGCGGCGCGCGCCAGTCGTCGGCGGATCACGGCGCACCTAAAGCGGCTTAGCACACGGCGGTGCGGCGCAAGGCTGGAAGCGGCGGCGAGGCACCAAAGCGCGGCCGACGCTTGGCTGGCCGACCCTCGGCGACCGGCGCATGGCGTGGTGAGGCCGACGGCGCGGCCGGCGTGGCTGCCCGGCGTGGTCGGCGAGCCCGGTGCACGCAGACGGTGAGGGGCGGCCGGCGCAAGGCGCACTGGCGCACGGCATGCCGAGCCCGGTGGCCGCACGGCCGCTCGGCCGGCGAGTGGGCGGCGACACGCCCGGCCCGGCGGCCGACGCTTAGCGCAACACGGCCGTCGCTCGACGCGAGGCCGGCGCTTGGCGGTGACGCAGCGGCCACGGCGCGGGGTGGCGGCGTGGCGCGGTGGAGGTGCGCGCGCGACGGCTGTGTGGCGGCGGCACACGGCGGCGGCGCGACGACACGGTCGGCGGCAGAAGACCACCAAGCGGCGGCGGTTTGGGGGAAACCCTAAATCCTCCCCCCACCTTTTTATAATGCTACCCCAAAATGGGCTTTTAGCCCAATAATCCCCCACCTCCCCACATGAGCCAAAAGGCCAAATGGGCTTCAACCCAGGTTTCCGAAAATTTGCATTTTCCACCCTATAGTTCTTAGAAAATGCAGATTTTTCTTTTGAATAAATTCCTATTGTCATATTTGCAGTATAGTCCTTGCACTTATTTATAATTGTACTCGTCAATTAGTACTGTTATAAATTAGCATTTCAGTCCCTATAGGACCTGAAAATTATGTAAATATTTAAATAAATGTGCATTCACATTTATATAATTTTTACATATGTAGGATTATTATTTTATTGCAATTTACTTACAATACAAATAGCGACCATATTTAAATTTGCTATATTTCGCAAATTTAAAATTTAAAATTCCCATTTAGTGAGTACCATTGTACTTAAAAATTTGGAATTTTTTTGCCAAATATTATACCTAACATAAATACCATAAAATCACAATTTATGTTACTTTGCTACATTTATTTTGTAGGCTATGCCATACAATAAATTGGTGTTCATCACCAACATTGTGATTACACGGTATCATAAATATAACCACATGTTATATTTAATTTTGGTAAATTCATTCGGATTACAATACTCATATTGTTTTCCACATATTTTGCAACATTACCATACACATTAATTTACCTCATGTAAATTAATTATTTATGGTGTACTTTTCATGTAGGTATTAAATGGCTACCAAAAATTTTGATCCACTCGCTATCGATGGTACCAACTACCCTACATGGGCTATAGACCTAAAGATCAACCTAACCACACATGGGTTGCAAAGGGTGATATTTGATCCTCCAGATGATCAAATTCCTCCGAATATTGTGAAATATTCCATTTTGAGCACAATACGGAATCACATACATCCAGATTTGAAGGCTGAATATCTGTATGAGGAGAATCCACTCACATTATGGTTAGTCTCAAAAATAGATATGAACAGCGGAAATCTGTTGGAGACTATAATCATGCCCTTCATACTATTTGCTCCAAATTACGGTTTTGTGAAAAGGAACCAACGGATGCGGACAAAATAGAGAAGACTCTCTCTACGATGCTCCCATCTGACAGAGTCCTACAACAGCAATAGCGTGCTACAAATTACCAAACTTATTTTGATCTCATGCATACTATACTTCAGGCAGAGAAACATGCTGAATTTCTTTTAAAGAACAATCAGCAACGTTCCATTGGGGCTGCTCCACTTCCTGAAGTTCATGCTAATCAAAATAACAACAGATTCAATGGTTCAAAAGACCATTCAAAGAACTTTAAAGGTAAACACAACCGCAACAAGAAGCAAAAACCAAGTGGATTCAAGAAAGGTAAAGGCAATTCTGGTAAGAGAGTTGACAAAAATGAAATTTATCAAAAGTGTGGTTGCTACAACCATCATACCAAGAAATGCCGCACCCCGAAGCATCTTGTGAACCTCTACCTCAAGTCTTTGGTTCATGGCAAGAAAACTCAAGAGAAGAGATTTGAAGCACACTTTAATCTCACATCCAACAATGATGAAGCCGGATGTTCTCAAAAGTTCCTTCAAGAACTCAAAGACACATGTACTTCTACAAAGAAGGATGATCTCATGTGCACCGAGGACACACTTGAAGAATTTCATTCTTAAGACATGTTTGGAGATCTCAATTAGACTCCTAGTCCAATAGCTACTAAGTACTATAGTGTTGTAATATAAATAATGTTGTCATATATATTGTAAGCTTGTATGCTACAATCATATATCGAACATATTCGGTATTGTGTAATAAAGTTTGTATGTTTCTATATATACTATTATAAGAATTTCATTAAATTCTTCTTTTTGTGTATATAGATTTTTGGAGTCGATCCAATGGAGGAGGAATTTTGCCTTGTGGATAGTGGTACCACAAACTCTATATTTAGGGACACAAAATATTTCCTAACTCTTACTAGGAGGAAAGGAAATGTTTTAACCATCGCTGGACGCGATGCAACAATAGTAGGCCCTGGTCGTGCCTCTATCACTCTCCCTATGGGTACACAATTAAAAATTGAGGATGCACTCTTGTATCCCGATTCAACACGTACCCTACTTAGTTATAGAGATATCCGTCAGCATGGTTTCCATGTTGAAACCCAAAATGACAACAAAGAGGAATATCTCCTCTTAACCAAACACAACGGATATGGCAAACAAGTACTACAGAAAATTCCATCTTTAAACTCTGGATTATACTATACATACATCAAACATGTTCAACATATTGCGTACAAATTAATTTTCCAAGACACTAACACATTCCAAACATGGCATGATCGCCTTGGCCACCCAGGCATTGGAATGATAAGGAAAATTATTAGCAATTCAATTGGTCATACATACCTCAAAACAAAATTTCCGGAATCCTCAGATTTTGTATGCACTTTCTATGCCACCGGAAAATTGATTTTAAGACCCTCTTATCTTAAAATTAGAGCTGAACCACTTAAATTCCTTGACCGCATTCAAGGAGATATATGTGGTCCTATACAACCATTGTGTGGACCGTTCAGATACTTCATGGTTCTCATTGACGCATCTACTAGATGGTCACATGTGTGTCTTTTATCCACACGAAACCATGCATTTGCTAAGTTAATTGGTCAAATTATCCAATTACGAGCACATTATCCTAAAAATCGAATTCAATCAATTCGAATGGACAATGCTGCTGAATTTTCATCCCATGCCTTCAATGACGATTGCATGGCTCTTGGGATACAAGTTCAAACACTCTGTTCCATATGTCCATACACAAAATAGTTTAGCCGAATCTCTTATCAAGAGAGTCAAGCTCATTGCAAGACCATTACTACAGAATTGCCACTTACCAGCATCATGTTGGGGTCATGCAGTCTTACACGCTGCTGACTTAACACAATTGCGTCCAACTGCATATCATAGCACTTCCCCGCTACAATTAATACGTGGAAATCCACCAGATATTTCCCATCTACGAAAGTTCGGTTGCGCTACATACGTACCGATCTCACCACCCCAACGTACCTCAATGGGACCGCACAGGAAACTTGGGATCTATGTTGGGTATAAATCTCCGTCAATCATAAAATACCTCGAACCCCTAACAGGGACCATTTCTGACCTAAGTCTGCGATTGCATATTCAATGAGGAACATTTCCCGGCATTAGGGGGAGACAATAAGTACCAAACTAAATGCCAGGAAATTGATTGAAATGTTCAAGGCATTCCTGCCTCAGACCCATGTACTAGAGAGACTGAACTTCAAGTTCAGAAAATCATTCATTTGCAAAACATTGCAAAAAATCTGCCAGATGCATTTACGGATTACAAAGGTATCATAAAATCCTATAATCCTGCCAAAAATATGCCTGAAAGAGTGGAGGTACCGCAAAATACCACTCAACTCCCAATTCAAAATAAGAGGGGGAGAAGTACGGTACAAATGGCGGATACAACTTCTAACAAGCGGCAAAGGAAACAAAAGAATGTAAATGCAGATCAACCTCAAGTTGATAGACACCAAAGGATCCTTGAACCCAGATCAACAGTGCACTCAATTTCTGATCCTGGGACATCGGAATACCCCGACTCAAATGTTTTGGGAAATAACATTGAGTCACCAGGGGTCCAAGAAATTTCCACTAACTATACTGATTCTGGAGAATCATACTATCGTAAGACTACAATTGTCGACATTAATTTCTCCACAACAATTGCAAACAACCTTCAAAATGATCCAGATCCTAAGACCATGGCAAAGTGCAACAAAGACTGGATGGAACCAATGGAAGGATGCAATTCAAGCGGAGTTAGCCTCGCTCAAGAAAAAAAATGTATTCACCAATGTGATACATACACCTCCCAAAGTATTCCCTGTCGGTTTCAAATGGGGTTTCGTCCGCAAACGGAATGAAAACAATGAGGTGGTGAGATACAAAGCAAGGCTTGTAGCACAAGGGTTCACGCAGAGACCCGGCATTGATTTCAATGAAACATATTCTCCAGTAATGAGTGGAATAACATTCCGATACTTAATCTCATTGGCAACAAAATCATCTATCTTTTCAGTTGATGGATGTAGTGACAGCATACCTTTATGGGTCACTTGATTCGGAAATATACATGAAAGTTCCCAATAGAATTTCAATTCCCAATCTAGACGTAAATCGCAATATGTATTGTGTAAAATTGAACAAGTCTTTATACGGCTTAAAAAAGTCGGATAGAATGTGGTACAACCGGCTAAGTGAGTTCCTAACCAAAAAGAGATACTCTAACAATGATGATTGCCCATGCGTGTTCATCAAAAGATCATCAACATGATTTTGTATTATATCTATGCATATTGATGATCTTAATATCATTGGTAACACACAGAATATAGATGAAGCACGTAATCATCTTATGACGGAATTTGAAATGAAGGATTTGGGTAAAACCAAATTTTGCTTAGGTATACAACTTGAGCACCTTCATACAGGCATTCTAGTGCATCAATCAGCCTATGTCCAGAAAATATTGGAGAAATTCAATATGGACAAATCATATCCATCGAAAACCCCCATGGTTGTTCGATCTCTAGACAGGGATAAAGATTCATTTAGACCCCGAGATGACAATGAAGAGCTATTGGGACCCGAGGTTCCATATCTCAGTGCTATCGGAGCGCTTATATACCTTGCAAATTGCACCCAGCCGGATATCGCATTTGCAGTAAATCTACTTGCTAGATATAGCACTACTCCAACCAAAAGACATTGGGTAGGAGTAAAGAATATCCTTAGATATCTGCAAGGCACTAAAGATCTCGGTCTATTCTTCCAGAAGAATAAAAATATGGATTTAATAAGATATGTAGATGCTGGCTATTTAACAGATCCCCATAATGCCAGATCTCAAACATGCTTTGTATTTTTACACGGTGGAACAACCATCTCTTGGAAGTCTTCGAAACAGACTCTAGTGGCTACATCCACTAATCATTCTGAAATAATTGCATTATATGAAGCATCACATGAATGTGTATGGCTTCGCAGAATGATTAACCACATACAACAGTCATGTGGTATAGGTGTTATTGCATCACCTACTATTATCTACGAAGATAATGCTGCTTGCGTTGTTTAAATGCAAACGGGTTAAATAAAGAGCAATATCACAAAACATATTGCACCTAAACTATTTTACCCACATGAATTGCAAGAGAGTGGGGAAATAAGTATTCTGCAAACTAAGTCTTGTGATAATCTCGCAGACTTATTCACCAAGTCATTACCAACTTCCTCATTCCAAAAATGTGTTCATGGAATTGGTATGCGAAGACTACGTGATTTGCAGATGTCAGGGGGAGAAATCTCCTAAGACTTAACTCGTTCAAATAAAATATTGTACTCTTTTCCTTTATGAGTTTTCCCTTTCAAGGTTTCTCGTCAAGGTTTTTAATGAGGCAATATGACAACGTAATCATAAATACATCTCTCTTTTCCCCACCGGGGTTTTTAGGAGATATAATCAAATATATGTCATATCATTTTCTTCTTAAATTTTCCCACTGGGTTTTAAAGGAGTTTTTTCATGACATATCTAATCTATCGGTTCTCCTCATATTTTTCCCTACAGGGTTTTAGAGGAGTTTTTCCAAGATGATGAATCAAGGTGATCATATGAAGACACATTAGTCAAGGGGGAGTATTGTAACACAAATAACTGCCCAATGTATTAACTGCATAAAACTGCTTTATTAACTTACACCCTTTACTTTATTGCCACCCTCTCATACTCTATATTGCAATACAAACCAAGCCTCGCCTCGCTAGAATTATTGCCAACCAAACCTCGCTGCCGCACCCTCTCACCATCGGCCACCTCATTGTGCTCCTCTAGCCCGTCCGAGCCAATAGTTGAGTTTGTTGTGCCATGGTGGTACTCTCAGTGACCTCATCAGTATCTAGCTCATCATTGTTCACCCTCGCCAGTGTTGAGCACACTTGGCTGTGGATTTAGTCCATGTGGCCGTGATGTGTCATGCAACATCATCTCCTTTGCCGACATGTCCGCCACACGTAAGCCACACTGGATCCTTTTAGCTAGCTCAGCTCACCGCTTCGGTTTACCACATCAGTTGTCTAGTCAGCAGCCACATGTCACCATGTCATCTATTTTGCCCACATGTTAGTCACATCAGCATGCTTTGTCACCTGCCACATCATCTAATACATCATTGCCACCTTACCAGATCTCACACACATGTCTCCCATGTGTCATGTCATGTTAGCCCTAGTGCCATGTCAGCTAAGCCTAGCCACATGTCCACTGTTTCGTGCGCCAAGTCCATGGTAGGCCATCATTATTCCATGGACCCGGTTCATAGAATAGAAGCCTTTCTCAATTTATAATATTCTCTCAGCCAATCAATCTTCTGAGTGCCCATTCTTCTCCGTATGAACTTTGATTGGCCTAATTCTTCTTTCTAAATTCATCTAAAATTTAGATCTATCTTTTGGTTTAGGTTTTCTTACTTTTGGATTTTATTTGTGTTTCATTCATTTTCTCTCTCGTTAGATAATATCTTCGAAGGAGCAAAAGTAGGACTAGAAGTATAAGAGTTGGTATCTGAGCAAAACATTTGATCATGTTGAATCTATTGTTTCAAATCTATTATTTATTATTTTAGTTTTAAATTATCATGCATTGCTAATTTAATATAAATATTTGTAACTGGTAGTTAACAACTAATTTTAATTAATCCCTCACTAATGTAAAGATAATTTGAATGCCATGATTTCATTATCACCATAGGATGGGTAATTATCCAGTGATACAATACTAGTATCCAGTTAGGTTGAGTATGCTTGGCCATGCTTGTTGTACGTTGGACTCATCATTATATATTGATTAATTAATTAATTTTGACTTAATGAGATATTGAATTATGGTGGCTAGCTATGGTTATGAAATTTGTGTACCATGACATGCGTTTCATTGGTCTTGGTTAAACCAAAATGGTTTTCGCTAGGGCGAGTGATCATGTAGTAAAGTGGGTGCTATTAGCACATTGGGATGTGGATGTTTTGCTTGGGTAATGATTAAGATCTTAACTTTGTGCGCCATTGATCTGAGCCTTATGGTGCAACAATATGTCTAGTATGAGATGGACCTGGCTAAGTAATTTGTGATATTTTAACTTTGATTCCGTCATTGAGATGTCAGTGGGTACCAGTTAGACATTCCACGGGGTGCAAGAGTGCGCCTCTGACTTGGGGGATTTACCCCACTCAGCGGTGAAACCATAACGGGCAGAGTTAGGTTGAGGTTGAACATTGTAAAGGCCTTGTGATAATCACTTTGTCATACATCTAAGAAAGCATGTATTGGCTAACATGATAAGTGTGTTATCTCATGTGGGTAAAGTTGTGCAACCTTTGTAGAGTGTAAAACTATTCAAATAGCCGTATCGCTGGTTATGGACAATGCTCGGTGATTTTACACGAGGGGTAGAATTTCATAAAAACATAGTTGGGTTAAGTTGAAAAGTGAATGGTTAGTTCACGGGTGGTTCATCGAGTGGATAGCAGTTCACTAGTGATTTACTCGATCAATTCCTTTGATTTACTTATTTATTACTTGTTTTCATTTGCTTTCAATCTATTTATTGTATTTACTCTAAATGGTTGTTTTCTGCAAAATTACCATTCAGCCATCCTTTGTTAATCTTTGCATTATTATATATTGCATCTTGTTATAAACAACTTGTGAGTACTCTATCTACTCACGACTATATCCATATTTACTCAGTTGTTGAAGAAAAGCCATATCAACGAGAGGTACTTGAAGGAGGATTCTTCAACAACTTCGCAGATTAGGACTTCACTCCCCAGTTGCCTATGGGCATGTCGAATGGCCATGTGTTTATCTTTATTTTCTACTGCTAGATTTTGCTAAGCCCTTTAGACTATTAATTGTAAGTTTGGCCATAAGGTTGCTATTCTGATAAGTAATAATATTTGAGTCTTTTTTAGTTAATTGTGATCATGGTTAATATTTCATCTATCTTTTCACTTTGTGCATTAGCATGATCCTAGGGTAGTGTAGAATACACAGAAGAGTCCAGATTTGCATATTCGGATCTCAACGAATGTTTAGTTGCATCTGAGTCTCATGATCTCTATTTTAGGCATAGGAGATTAGGACACATAGGTTTTGATTATTTAACTTGCGTCAATGGGATGGATCTCATTAGAGAGTTGCCTAAGCTTAGGGGTAGTAAGGAAGTAGTGTGTGCACCTTTTAGACATGGCAAAATGGTAGCTAAACCTCATCCACCTTTGTCCATGGTTATGATTGATGGCCTAGGATAGCTCTTACACATGGACACTACAGGTCCTTCTAGGGTTTAGTCTGCTAGAGGGAAATAGTATGTGCTTGTAACAGTGGATGACTATTCTAGGTACGCTTAATTTCATTTCCCAGCATCTAAGGATGAGGCTTTTAGTCATTTTCTACAAATAGCACGACATTGATTGTAGACCTTCCAGGTGCTTTGAGATTCATCGCATTAACAATAGAATTGAATTCAAGAATTCTTCCTTTAGTTCCTTTTGTGTTGAGAAATGGATAGATCAACAAGTCTCATCTCCACACATTCTATAGCAAAAAGGGGTAGTTGATAGGAAGAATAGGATCTTAGTTGAGATGTCTAGGACAATGCTAGATGAGCGTAGCACTCCTACGAGATATTAGCCTAAGGCTATAGCTACTTCTTGCTATGTGTCAAATAGAGTCTTACTTAGATCTTCACTAGGCAATACTTCTTATGAGTTGAGATTTAGGCATAGTCCTAGTGTCTCTCATTTTAGGGTCTTTGGTTCTAAATGTTGCATTCTTAAGCATGGCAACTTTGATAAGTTTGAGTCACATTGCTCCGGCGGGATTTTCTTGGGTTATCCTGCTCATTCTCAAGGGTATAATGTGCTTAACTTGGAGAGTAACAAAATCATGGAGTCTTATGATGTTACATTTGATGAGATTAGTCCTGGTACTAGATCTGATATTTTAGGTTCACAGGTGAACTCTGACAACATCTTCGTTGAGGAGGATTTTGATGGTCTGAATGAGGATCTTACTCATAGCCCTACACCATCTCAGTCAGCTGATGTGCCTACTTCCACTACTTCACATCAAGCTGATTAGCCAGCTCCTACTACATCATCTGCATCAAGTGAATTTGCTCCTACCTTCATAGCCCATGAGGTAGATGCCACTTCCGAATCGCCTTCGGGACATCCTTGACACATCTCCAAGATTCATCCTTCTAAGCAGATGATTGGCGATCTTCATGTGCAAGTTACTCGCTCCATGTAACTTCTTTATGATCTTTGCTTGCACTCTACTTATGTTGCTTTTTTCAACTCTGATCTTTATAGCTCTGTAGCTATTGGAGTGAAGAGTTTGAGAATACTTGGGGAAAATTTGAGAGGCACCATTGTGGTCCTATAGAATTAATGCATGTTGCGATTTTTGAATTGTTTTTCCATAGCTGTAAGTTCAGACTTGATTCTCTTAGCTCTTCATAGCTACAAAGAAAAAAGATTGTGAATACTTAAGGGGGAAAAATCAACAGTCTCATACATCCCTCTCTGACCACCATTACCGTTCCTACACAACATATATTCGATCTTTCCTTCGTCGCTATGTTGTTATCACAAGAAGAGGTGGGACATACCACATACCATACTAGGTTCTCACACATTGTCCCCATAATATGCAGACTGTTTTTCATGTCAATGAGGCAATGGGGTGAAAATTTTCAAATGCCAATGAATGAAGTGGCAAATCCTCATTATTTTCCATAATTTGGTGTTGTTCATCAATTCATGTGGTCTTTAGTCTATATATACTCAATCTAACTACAGGTCACTTAAGCACTTCATCCAAGCCAGAAGTGTAACATTCCAGCCAAACAATGACCTGAAATGCTACCAAACTAGTTGTAATACCCTGATCATCGTTACGGCGTAAGTTTTTTTAAAAAATCGCGGAGTCGCCGGTTTTCCGGTAAATCGCGGGAAGGGAAAAATAAAAGTTGTGGAGCAGTATAAAATGAATAAAATAAATTAAAAATTCAATAAAAACCTCAGAGTGAGCTGCCTGGGGAGTGGGCCGACTGCCCTGGGCCAAGGCCCAAGGGGGTGGCCGCACCCCCCCTTTTTGGCCGCACCCTCCCCCCTCTCTTCTAACCTAGCACCTCTCCCACCCCTTGGCCGCCAACCCCCACCCCTTGGCCGCCTCCCCCATCCAGATTGTGCCTCCTCCTCCCCTAGCAGCTGCTGCCATTGGAGCCAAGGAGAAAAAGAAAGGGAAGAGAAGAAAGGGAAGAGAAGGAAGAAGAAGAGGAGGAGAAGAAGAGGAGGAGGAGAAGAAGAGGAGGAAAGAAGAGTGGTGATCCCAAGAGATTATGTAGGTAATTTTTCACCAACCCAAACCCTCTGTTTTATAGAGTAATTAGGCTTCTTGGTATGGAATTTGAAGGGAATTAATAGATCGATTGCCCGATTAGAAATTACTGCTATGCTCATAGATCAATTCAGCAGCGTCTGTTTACTGATTTAGGCCCATTAAACGATTTTTCCTGCGGATCTTCTCAGAGGAAAATTGTAGACTGCTTCCAAACCCATCTTCTTTTTTTTTCAGAATTTTTGTCCGTGGGATCTGGGAGTAGCAGGGTCGGGAACACCGCTGTCTGTCAGGGGAGCAGATTGGGACAGACTGCTGTTCAACTGTGATTTAGAGGTAGTAAATGATTTTTATGATTATGGTCGCAATTGAGAAAATTGTAGGGAATTCAGTAATCTAGCTTCTGTATAAAAATTATATTTTTTTTCATCCTTGTACTGTGGTTGGGACGTATTTGAATCTTGTCGTCCAGTCTGCCAGAACAGAGAACTTCATCTGTTTTGTGCATTAAGTTGCAACTAGCTATGATCAAAATACAAATATGTGATCTACATGAAAAATGAAAGAATTTAAGTGAGGAATATAGATATATATCGTTACCTGTAAATGGATTAATATTTTTAAAGATACAAAAATATTAAGCAGCGCTGCTGCAATGGGTAGATTGTTGAATTGTTGAGCGGAGAGGGTTATGTGCGGGATCGGGGTTCTAGCGACGTTTTTAATTTTTAAGTCACGCTTTGTAAGCTGTAGTATTGTGCTGAGAGATACCTTGTGGACAGGTGGTTTTGCTCCTGAGTGCACGTGACTGATTCGCTTCAACGGTTGAGGCAAGTAAACGTAGCGGTTGTGCTACTGTTTAACTCGTTAATTATTCTACCTTCACATTAATTAATTTTATTAATTGGTGATGCTATGTCTTTGTTACATGTTTCCGTAACGTGGCCCAGATGGTAGTATTTTTTTTATGAATTCAATTGCTTATGATCTGGATGGATTAATTGTGGATATGCGGGAATGTTCTTGATGAATCTATATAGTTGTGGGGTAGAAACCTTTACGAGTATATTGTGGTCTAAGTGGTAGTATTTTTAGTGAATACTTGTGGTTGTGGTGGTAGCAATTATTGATCAATTGATATGTTTGGATAAATTGTTCGTAATCATGTGAAAATTTGTTTAGTGTGCTAATGCGGAGTATGAAAACAAATATGTGGTGGATATATCGTTGTGGATATGTTGTGAGCATGTTGATGCTCCTTTGTGGTTGGAATTCATGTGGTTTATGATTATCATATCATATCATATCATGACATTTGCATATGTGGATGTCGCCGCACCTAGCCGCGACGATCAGACAGTCTGACATCGTATATTGCCGTGTCGATGCACCTCTTATCCCGCTGGGAAAGAGTGATGTGGAGCATAGCATGAAAGCATTCATATACATTGCATTGTAGAAAGATCATTTGCATACCTATGCAATGTATTGTGGTGAAATTATGTTGTGAAATATCCAACTTCATAGTTGTAATGTGGAATATACAACTTCATAGTTGTAATGTGAAATTGGCTCATGAGAGCTATTTGTGGTATGAGGAATGTGGATGTGGTCGTAGAATAGGGTTCGTCCCTTGTGTATGGTAAGGGTTGTGATTGAGGCATGGGATTCTTTTCTCTTGTAGTAATTGTTGATAGCAATTGTGGATATGAGAAATGATAAAGTATTGAAGTAAGACATACATATGTTTTATTGTCTTTGGTAGTGGTAATGGTTGAGGTTTTAAAGTAGTCAAATAAGATTTATTTGCTATTATTTTACCGTTGTTGATGGTGATTTGAGGTTGAGAATATAAACGTGGTCATTGTGGAAATTAAAATGTTGATGATTAAACTGATGTAGATTAATTAGCTTGTTAAACAGTTTGCTTGCTGAGATTTTTATCTCACCCTTGTTCCCCCCCTTACAGGTGAACATTGAGCATGCATGGGAAGGGTAGAGCGGCACCACAATAATGCACTTGGTTCATAGATTTATGATGTAATAAAGATAAAGTGATTTTAGTCTTATGCTTAGCTATCTTGTCGTTGATTACTTCAAATTAATAAGTGTTAAATTTGTGAACTGTTCTTTGGCTATTATGTTCGAGTTGATTATAATTATTGAATTACTATCACTATCCTGTTATCCCTTAGTTGTTTATGCTTCCGCTTATACTATCTTGTTTAGTAATTATTGCCAATTTATTTTATCTTGTAAATTGACTTGTTGTGGAGTGGTTTTAGTAGCATCTTAGGGTAATGTGGGTTCTAGGGTGTTACACTAGTAATGTAACAAGGATAAACTAAAAACGTCTCACAAAATTTATGCCAGAGGGCTCAACAAGCAGAATTAATAATAATAGATACCTAACAAGTATTTCGACCAAGACTAAATGAGAGACCATGTGGAGGTCATCCCGTTGTGTATGATGAGTAATTGACATCGGTTTAGTTAAGTCGAGTTTGAGATGGTTGGTTCGGACCCTGACGTTGCGAGGTGTAACGGGCTCGGTCGGACTTGGTCAAACCTGGTCAACATGTTTAGGATGCATATTATGTTAATGTGACATATTTGGATTTAATTATGCTTACATGTATCGAGCGGTGCTATTTGACGTGTTTCTTGTCTGTGTGACTGCAGGACGTCGAGGCGGAGTCGTGGCGAGACACGGTGGACCGGACTAGGTGTAGGTGGCGCTGAGGTCAGAACGGTCGGATGTGTCGAAGACGACGTGGACTCGAGGTGGTTGCGAGGCATGCGAGACAAGGAGCGCGGAAGCTTCCCGGAAGGTGCAGGAGGGGTGAAACGGGAATTTCGCAAGGCTGCACAAGCAGGAGACGGCTCCGTTAGGGTTTAGCCGGCGTAACGGGTAGGAGACCCGTTAGCCAAGGGCTATAAATAGAGGTGAGGGGCTGCATACCCCTTAGGACACTTGAGAATGAGTTAGGGTTTTGAGAGCTCATTTATCCCTTTGTGTGGGTTGTGTTCCTCCCAAGAAGCATGTGAGGCTATTGGTGTTCTTGAGGATTGAGAGGGAGAGGATGGATTGAGAGTTTTGTAATTACTCCTCTTGTTCTAATGTTCATGCGTATGGGGACTCATTGTATGGAGTTTGTTTTTATTTTCTTTGCTCTCTGCTCTTTCTTGGGTCTTTTGATTCTACTTGATTTTTCTTGTCCGGATGAAACAATACCAAAGTTGTCTCCTCGGGCAGACTATTTTCTTTCATCCGTTTTCAGTCTATGATTCTTCAGTGCTGTTCTCGGATGATGGGGCTGCTATTTTTAGAACAACACTTGCAATCTACTTCTTTCGGTCTGCTGCAGCATTTTTCCTTTTCAGTAGTGAACCTTTGGTCAAGTTTTTCGGCTCCAAGCAATTAGAGTTTTGCTATCCGATCTGCTCTCAAGTCTTTGGGTTCTTTGAACAGCAGACTGCAGGTTGATTGTTTCTTGATTCTCGGCAAGCAAAAGAAATATCTGTTCAGTTTTCTTTTTGTCAACTGCTCTCTGTTGTTGGCAGTGGTCCGCTGTTCATCTTTGGTCTGCACCTTTTTTTTGTTTTCCCTTCTGTCTTTACTGTGCCGGCGATTTTTCTATCTCCAGTTCATTTCTCTTTTGATTTTTTTTTCGTCTCTTTGCCAGTTCTGATCCTCAGCCTTTTTGGTTGATCTTTGAAGTGGTCGGCAGTTTTGTGAAGCTTTTTGTCTCTTGTCCAGTATCATCTATTCTCTGTTTTGATTTTACCGAGTAATCTGTTCGGACTTTTGGTAAGTTCCGAACAGAACAACCCTTCAATCTGTGCTCAAATTTCGGTTGGTGTGTCTGTTTTCGGCAGCAGTTCTTCAGTCTCCAGCCTTGTGAATTCCTGCTGCACTGAAGTCTATTGCTTCTTTTGATGTTCGGCTGATTACAGAAGTTACAACTACAGCTTTCGATTGTGCTGCCGTTTGAACTCAATCAAGCCTTTGATCCTTTTTGAGTTGGTTTTCCGTTTTAAGTTCTGTGTCTCCTTTAGTCGTTGCTCTCTGATGGTCATAGTCCCTGAAAAGATTTTCTCCAAATTTCTTTTCTTCTTTTGACTGTTTCGGCTACAGTTTCTGAGCATTTCTTTTTCAGTTTTATCGGTGGAGTCTCAGTTTTTCGGCAGCTCCTTTTCAGTCCGCAGTTTGTGTTCTCTTCTTTTTCTGTCTTCATAACTACGATAGCTATCGGAGCAGAAAGTCAGTGAAAATACTTAGGGGCGAATTTTTTAAGGCACCATTCACCCCCCTCTGTTGCCGTTTCCGATCCTACACTAAATAAAATTGACTATAGGTTATTAGGACATTCATAGAATTAGCATCTAGATAAAAAATAGGAACACCATATATACTCTATTCATTTATTACAATTTAATTTTTAGCAAGCAATGGACATAAAGACACTTAAAGTAATTCAATTCTTCTACTATTTAATTTCTTCTTTTCTTTCCATTATGGGTTGATCGTGCAAAGTGCAACAAGACTAATCCTTCCTTTTCCCCATGCATGCCGATCTCATAAGGGTACCTAAACAAACAAACAACAAGGGTGAGTCCAACGACTCAGCAAATATAATAAATGGAAACAATAGCATACATGTACATCATTCCATAAGAACATCCAACCGTCACTTATAACACATGCTATGCATACATGTACATCGCTCCATAAGAACATCCAACAGTTACTTATCAACACATGATATGCATACATGTGCACCATTCTATAAGAACATTTGAACAGTCACTTCAAAACATATGCTATGCAATATGATTAACAATATCTTAATCTCTTTCTTTTTTGCATCTTACCGGTAATGCAAAGTGCGCATCCGTCGATGCACACCCATGTCTGTACCATCTGGTACAAGGACCAATTGCCCATACTGTGTCCAGCAATCGATCTCTTTACCTTAATAAGGAGCACCTCCTTTAACCACTGACGCACAACAGTGCTCATTGTAAACAAACTCTTTTATAAATAGAATCCAACTGAAAATAAAGGATTCTCATCACAACCATGCATCACCAACTCCCCACCAAAGAGTCAAATCATAAAAGAAAAAAATCGAGGATTCGACACGTGAACCTTTCCACTAGAAAACAGAGAACAGACTCTGCCTTCGAATTCTATCCAGCAACTTCCACAGACCACTACCGACAACTCACGGCTCCAAAAATTATAAAATTAAACCAGAAGCTAGTTCTAGATGTTATGTACCACTTTCGTTATTATGAGTTAATTAATAAAATTCATTAGGACCTCTGAATCAGTTCACGATCAGAAACTGGATTCTGAATCCAGCTCTGTTGTACAGTCGACTTCAATCCTCTGCTGCGCCTAAACCCCACGTCCAAAAATTCTGAAAACAATATAGAAACTAGATCTCTCCATCCTCTACTACTGTCGTGTTCATGGCTTCCTTGGGAAAAATCATTTTGACCGCCTAAACCTCCCGTATAGACAGACTGCCCGATCTGACTACACGCAGAACACTGATTAATCGCTAATCACCGGATTTCCCTAGATGATCCACCTCTAACGACGAACCAAAAGCCTAATATCATCCTAAAACAGAGGGAAAAAGATAAAAAATTTACCTAGGCTGCCCACGTAGGGTTTCTTCTCCTCCTTCCTCTCCTCCTCCACTCTCCTTTCCTCCTTCTTCTTCCGTATCATCTCTGCCACGGCTGTACAAACCTTGCCGTGCGAGCCAATTTCCTTGCAGTGGAAGCCAAAATCCTTGCCATGGCAGTAATTTTGGAGGTGGCGGCTGTGGGAGGAATAGAGGTGTGGCCACAAGGGGGAAGGGGTGGCCTAGGGTTAGGGAAAAAAGGGGTAAGGGCCGCTTGGGCCAAGGGGGGAGGCAGCTGGTCTAGGGGCGATTGGGCCCATGGTGGGAGGTGGGAAGCCCAGCCTTCCTCTCTGGATAGCCCATCATCCTTTCTTTTCTCTTTCTTAGATAAATCCGTAGCCCAAACCCGCCTTCCCAATTCGACGGAAGAAAAAGAAATCTCCGCGAATCCGCTAAATGCTTTCGAAAATGCCGAATCGACGTCTAGGGCAGTACGACAAAGGAGAGAGCAACAAAGATAAACGACCACTACAAGTACTCACCAGCCTCAAAAAGCTTGAGGTACTTCTTCTGCATTTGATCCTCAAGCACCTACATCGCCTTCTGCTGGGACTGATGTGACTAAAGCACCTTGACATACTTCGGTGCCTTGTTAGTCAGAACTCGCTCTGACTCCTCCAGAACCGCACTAGTCGGGACTCGAAAGTATGGTCTTACTCATTGGTCTATGACTCTAATGAAACCTCACACTCGAGATCTTTCAAGCACTTCCCCGACACCAGGTCATACCAAAACGTTGTGTACCCCACCCTAGGACCCAAGGCATCCCTAGCGATACACCAACCTCTAAATCCTCGCAACTAACAGAAGCGATTAAATATACATTGGATTACCATTCTCTTTGTTACCAACCCACACAACCTGCACAACACATGTATCTTTTGTTCCAACTCTTAATCGATCTCTTTACCTTAATAAGGAGCACATTCTTTAACCACTAACGCACAACAGTGCTCATTGTAAACAAACTCTTTTATAAATAGAATCCAACTAAAAATAAAGGATTCTCATCGCAACCACGCATCACCAACTCCCCACCAAACAGTCAAATCATAAAAGATAAAAATCGAGGATTCTATGTAGGTAGTTTGCAAATAAACAACACATAAGTCAAAAGAGAATCACTCCAATGCCAAACCCTTCCTTTGTTTTCCTGAACCGAAAAAAACCACACATGCCAACATAAAGTCAACTCACACCGCAAAAGACTTCTGTTATCATCACATAGCTCACACCTGAGAAAATATTCTTTCTTTTTTTTCTTTTAGGAATAAACTTTCTTTTGAATCATGAGATTCCAAATCATCACATACCACACTAACTCATTTATCTTAAATTGGCAACATCAATACTATGCTCAAACTGAGTGCCTCAACCACACCTTTGTAGAGGGATTCTATTGACCTCACAATAACATACTCTAGTCAATTCCTCTACCAACATGGTTACTTTGATAAATAATTTCCAATGTACCTCATCGTTGTTTTCACCCACAATCACTTCACCACAGTCCTTTAAGGATAATCAACTTGAAATTCTCAGCACACATACTCATTTACTACACCCAAAGGATACTATCAAGGAACATCACACTATTTAGAATCCACTTGTTCCACTATTCCCACACAACATCATTAGCCTCCAAGGTTCTAGCATAGAACACCAAACCAAAATTTTCCATCTCCAGGGCTCCTATATATGTACTTCGATATAATTGATATGAAGATTCTTGAATTCAGTGACTAAAATTCCCACAATCAAACATGCTCAATCCTTAACAACCACATAAAAACATATTCTCAACCTAATTATCTTTAGGAAGATTCTAACTCCTGGAGGGTTACTCACTAAAGCCGAGTCATACATTGCAATAATTCAACAATCCCTACTATCCCAATAATTCTCATAACGGTTAGCCTTCTTCACAATTATAATCTCATTAACTACACCACTATAATCCTCCTACTAAACCTTGCAAAGTACCCAATCATGATACTCTAATAAATTTGATCAAGATTCTTATACATTCGATAATTCTAATGTTCCATCAAAATGAACAAAACATTCTTGAACCACAATTTATTATAGGTTCCTTTAGTTGCAACGATGTAACCAGTTAGCTCCAAAGACAAACATCTTCTTTAAATCAAATATTCATCAAGAATTATTCCAAGGAACCAATTTATGACTCCATTAATCTCAAACAACTTGACACCCATAATCTCACCCAAATCAATCACATGATCATACCAACCAGTTGCCATACACATCCTAAAGGACTTTACAACCCAATTCGGTTACCCCTTTCCGAGAAGAGGCAAAAAGGAGTAAATTTTAGCACATGGGAAGATGTTACCATTCGCAATAGACACCAGACCAAGGGAAATAGCAATGATCTTGGAAAACAAAAGATAAGATCACAGTTGAAGGCACATGCCCCTCAAGAAGAAATATCAAATCTCAACAAATAAGAATACAACATTGCTATTTAAACTCAAGAAACTCTTATGCGACGAAAATAAGAAGTCAAGCACACCTCTAAAAGTTACACAACTTGACTCCAACCTCAAATACTTTTACCACAACCTTTCTTTTAACAAAGAGAACAACTTTCTTGGATTACGGTATTACCTTGACCATTCCAACAAAAAAGATTTGAAGACTACAACACATTATTCCCTTAAGAACTAATAAAACCTCACAACACGTCACTTTACTCAAAACAATTTTAGGTGCCACATAAGTCATGAGGTCCAAAAGATCGCATACGCAAATCTCAAAACGTTTGATTTAAATAGTATCATGGAAGTTATCAAATTCCTTTATTTATAGAACATTCAACATTATCATTAAAACCACATACTGACAATCATACTAACATCAAAATAATACACTCTTAACAAGAATCACCATATCCTCATATCCCTTCATAACTTTTCCAAAAGGAATACAATAAATCACTTTATCATGTTTCTATTATCTAAATAAGATTGCAACTACTCGATCTAGGGTAAGCCTAGTGCACAAGCCACAATATTGAAACAAAATTCTTTTAATAAGCTGGTGCTAGAATATGGCAATCTCAAAAATCACTATGAGGATAGATTCAATATTCCACCTTATGTTCAGCAATTAGAACGCAATATCTTCAAACTTCAATAATTTAAGCTCTATAAGACAAGGTTTCAGAAGTCAATACATCAACCTTCCTCTATTTCTTTATACATATTTCAACAATTTAGCATGGTGAAAGATAGTTGAACCTACTAGTTGTACATGCTCATAAAGTATCTAAATAAAGGACAGATTAAATGTTAATATTTCTAAGGCAATATTCCAACACCTCCTTACTTAATCGTCCCGTACGGTCAGTTTAATTACCGAAGACAAAAAAATAATTCAATCTATCCAATAGGATAGAAATTTAAACATTCGTAAAAATCATACCAATTCTTTTTGCACACTCTACGATAACTCCATGAGTCCCAATCATGTATATACAAATTCTTAATCACAATTCTTCAAGAAACTATTACAAGGCGAGATCAAATTAATCAACTACACTTCCAAGGATGCTAGTTGAAATTAATTATGCACAACACTAACATCTCAACTTGATAATTCATACCTTATGAATTAATTTATATGATTACCACCTCCCACTTAAGCATAGCAAAACTCCACAAAGGATTTTAACACTCTTTCTGAAAGGAGAGAAATTAAACTTCAACACACAAAATAATCCAAAGAAATACATTGATCCAAAGCTTTCCTATGTTAACGAATTTGCAACATAAAACTTTCATGAATAGAAAATACGAAGCAAACAAATGAGACATGTTTCGCAACAAGACAAAACTCCCACGAAGGGACAAACATTACAAATCAACAATGTTCACAACTAGCAAAAGCGTCTCAATAGTCTGAAAAACAACAATAATTGCTTCAAAGAACAGGTAGAGACCAATAAAAAACCCTCAACTGCAATGAACCACAAACCCAAGATAAATTCATCCACCACCACAGGATAAGAATTGACCAAATTCAACTCAAGGAAGAGAGAAACTTTTCTAAATAACTCATTCCTAACATCTGAAACTAAGTTGCCCAAGGAAAGATCCTTCACCAATTCAATATCACGAATAGTGATATATCTTGGCCATGCCTATGGCCGCACCACGATTTCTATCTCTCGACATCAACTATCACCGCACATAACAATCATATAGTCAAATCATAGGCACAAAAGATCATCTCATAGCATAAAACATCAATACAATGTATTGGAAGCATAAATGCAATACTTGACCCATCCCATCCTATTGTACACCAGTGTGTCAATTTAATAATTCAATTACCACGGACCTAATACCCGCTCTGATACCAACTGTAACACCCCAGCCAAACAATGACCTGGAATGCTACCAAACTAGTAATGTAACAAGGATAAACTAAAAACGTCTCACAAAATCTATGCCAGAGGGCTCAACAAGCAGAATTAATAAGAATAGATATCCAATAGGTATTTCGACCAAGACTAAACAAAATTGACTATAGGTTACTAGGACATTCATAGAATTAGCATCTAGATAAAGAATAGGAACACCATATATACTCTATTCATTTATTACCGTTTAATTTTCAGCAAGCAATGAACATAAAGATACTTAAAGTAATTCAATTCTTATACTATTTAATTTCTTCCTTTCTTTCCATTATGGGTTGATCGTGTAAAGTGCAACAAGACTAATCCTTCATTTTTCCCATGCATGCCGATCTCATAAGGGTACCTAAACAAACAAACAACAAGAGTGAGTCCAACGACTCAGCAAATATAATAAATGGTAACAATAGCATACACATACATCATTCGATAAGAACATCTAACCACTACTTATAACACATGCTATGCATACATGTACATCACTCCATAAGAACATCCAACGGTTACTTATCAACACATGATATGCATACATGTGCACCATTCTATAAGAACATTCAACAGTCACTTCAAAACACATGCTATGCAATATGATCAACAATATCTTTATCTCTTTCTCTTTTGCATTTTACTGGTAATGCAAAGTGCGCATCCGTCGATGCACACCTATGCCTGTACCATCTGGTATAGGGACCAATTGCCCATACTCCGCAAGTATGGGAACCTTTAGCCTGTCATCAACATGATGGGGACCTCAGCAAATGCTTGGTCATCAATAAGCCAACATGATGTATATGTATGAAGGTCTCAGTTTAATAAACATATGCATCCACAATAACTTTGCAAAAGGAATACTCACGAAATCCATAACTTATAAACAACCATGAACATTACTGGGTACGCCTTCATCATAACCATGAACACAATTGCACACAATATAAATCAAACATTGACATTCCACAATATCAATTTAAACCATCATTATACTTGCCTTTACCGAAGGAGCGAAGGGATCAAGCACGATCAGGAGCGAGGCCACCTATTCACAAGGCACCACTCAGTACAAAACCAAAATACAATATTCACAACTAAGAAGTAGACGCCTCTACGCCCAAAACCCGTAACTCCCTCTCAACAGCTATTCCCACACTCCGTTCTCTGCAGCAACGCTACTTGTATTGCCATATATTTTAATCTACTAATCAAACGACAACGAAACTAACATATTTGAAATCTTTAGAACAAAATCTACAAATTTTGTGAAGACACCATAATTTTATTATATAGTTTTAAGGACGTAATTCTCACTAGAAAACCGAGAACATACTCTGCCTTCTAGTTCTGTCCAGCAACTTCCACAGACCACTCCCGACAGCTCACTGCTCCAAAAATTATAAAATTAAACCCGAAGCTAGTTCTAGATGTTATCTACCACTTTCGTTATTATGAGTTAATTAATAAAATTCATTAGGACCTCTGAATCAGTCCACGATCAGAAACTCGAATCTGAATCCAGCTCTGTTGTACAGTCGACTTCAATCCTCTGCTGCACCTAAACCCCGCGTCCAAAAATTCTGAACAAAATACAAAAACTAGATCTCTCCATCCTCTAAAATTTTCGTGTTCATGGCTTCCTCGGGAAAAATCATTTTGACCGCCTAAACCTCCCGTACAGACAGACTGCCCGATCTAATTGCGCGCAGAACACTGATTAATCGCTAATTACCGGATTCCCCTAGATGATCCACCTCTAACGACGGACCAAAAGCCTAAGATCATCCTAAAACAGAGGGAAAAGATAAAAATTTCTTACCTAGGCTGCCCACGTAGGATTTCTTCTCCTCCTTCCTCTCCTCCTCCTCTCTCCTTTCCTCATTCTTTCCTGTCATCTCTGACACGACAATACAAACCTTGCCACGGGAGCCAATTTCCTTGCCGTGGAAGCCAAAATCCTTGCCATGGCAGCAATTTTGGAGGTGGCGGCTGTGGGAGGAATAGGGGTGCGGCCACAAGGGGGAAGGGGTGGCCTAGGGTTAGGGAAAAAAGGGGTAAGGGCCGCTTGGGCTAAGGGGGGAGGCAGTTGGGCCTAGGGGCGACTTGGGCCCATAGTGGGAGGTGGGAAATCCAGCTTCCCTCCCTGGATAGCCCACCATCCTTTGTTCTCTTTCTTACATAAATCCGTAGTCCAAACCTGCCTTCCCGATTCGACGGAAGAAAAAGAAATCTCTGTGAATCCACTAAATGCTTCCGAAAATGCCGAATCGACGTCTAGGGCATTACAAGAAGTATTCTTTTAGTTATAGCATGAACGTAATTGCCACCAATTTTTATTACTTTTTTCATGTTTAGATATATAAAGTGATATTCTCAAGTATTGTTTAGAACTACTAGCATATGTGAATGCATGTGTTGGTGGCCAATAAAGAGAATGCACTGAAGAAATGTGCAATCCATTCCCACGATCAACTGCACCATGCATGACAAATTAATCTGATCAAGTTATAGCATTTGGACTAACATACACAAATACATAAAGTAACTCCATCATACAATAGTATATACTAGTAACGAAGATAAGGACAAATTAAAGCAACTAGAATGGTGATGGAACAATGTAGGCAAATATGTAGTTGGCACCATGAGCAGTATTGTTTACGGGGATCTCACCATGAGATGAGGAAAACATTACATTGCCTCTTTCCTTTTACCTATAGAATGGGTGATGCAACAACATCCAAGACTGCAAAGCAATCAGATAAGCCCATCAATCTATACAATGAGACTACTAACTTGCACCAGCAATGACTAGTAGATTGAGTTCGAAAGGATGAAAAATTATGTAATCTCTTTTTTCGTATGGAAATTCTCTATGAAAACAACAAATCACTAGGGATTTCATGCATATATAGAAATACACTCCTTGCACTTTGTATTGTTTTTGTTCTAGGGCACTCCCAATACGCCTACATCAGTTGTATCTATAGCGTGGCGCATAGGATTGAAGCTGAGGTGGAGGGAAATTAAAGAAGACAGAGGGAAGTTATATCTTGCATCAGATACAACTTGAACACGTAGACCAACAAGCAAGATACAACAAAATCTTGCATTAGCGAGGAAGGTTGTATCTACCTACATTGTTTATGAGGCCCACTTCATTAAACTATGCCACCATGCCCACTGACCCCATCGTATCGGCTTGAGTTGGGTATGCATCACCAGGTGCCGCATCCGCCCATTGCCCTACTACGCGCCATTGCACACTAGCTGCTGAACAACCACATCTTGTTGGGTAGGCCACTGCCACCCTAGTGCCTATCATCCTGAAGGTTGCCTATGCCCATGGCCACCTTGGTGGCGACGTCAAGTGGAGGAGAGGGGATGAGGTGGCATATGGGTAGACCAAGGTGGATGTGTACACTAAAGAGGAGACAAAGGAGGTGAAGGGGAAGGAGGCGCAGCGGCAGTTGGAGGGGAGATAAGGTGGAAGCCGTCGATGGGAAAGGGGAGATGGTCTGGTGGTTGGTAGGGAGAAGGGAGATGGGGTGGCTAGTGGGGAAAGGGAAGATAGGACGGGCGGCAGTGGCATGAGATCTATGAGGGCGAGAGAGAATGTGGGGGAAGATGAGGAGGAGAATATTTATTGTTTAGGCCCACCAATAGACATAATGTATTGAAAATGTTATATCTAATGTTATTGCAAAATGACGTGGAGGGCAATAGATATAATTTTGTTATATCTACAATAGGAGTGCCTTGATTCTTACCAATCCAC
Organism: Bonia amplexicaulis; assembly: GCA_036346245.1. Classification (NCBI taxonomy): domain Eukaryota; kingdom Viridiplantae; phylum Streptophyta; class Magnoliopsida; order Poales; family Poaceae; genus Bonia; species Bonia amplexicaulis. Next base: position 8,102,115 of record CM070762.1, read on the forward strand.
TATCTTGTGCTCATCCATGTCTCTTTTGGTTTTCCTCTTGGTTTTCTTGTTCTTGTAGATTTGATTTCTAGTTTCTTAACTCCTATTGTTTCTAGCTCCTATCCACTGTGTTATAGGTTGCTAAGATGTCTTAGAACTCATTTAGGATTATCTTAGTCGTCTAGATCCCATGAGATCATCAAGATCGAGGTTTTTCCTATTTGCTTGGATTTGGTGCCTTGTTCCCTATAATGGAGAAAGGTTGAAACTTTGACCATGATTGTTGAAATTGATGGGTGGAATAGGTTCCTGGTATCCTAGGGAAGATGCTCGCTAAATTTATATGATTTTAACCAATAGATCAAAAATTGGGGCAATTCTTGGTTTGGATTTTGAGCTGAAATTTCTGGTCGGGAGGTCAGACCGCTGGTGACACACTAGTTGAACTGGCACAGGTCTGGTTAGACTGCCCCATGTGAACAATCATACTAGCTCTAGAGTTTCAGCCTAAATTAATTTGTGTTGGGATGTTTTAATTGTTTTCCACTACTGTAAGTTTAGTCTTGATTCTCTTTGTCCTTTATGGCTATAGAGGAAAAAAGATTGTGAATACCTAAGGGGAAAAAATCGACGGTGTCATTCACACCCCCCTCTAACCACCATTATTGATCCTACACAATATATATTTGATCTTTCCTTCACTGCTACATTGTTATCACAAGAAGTGGATTGGACATACAACACTTGGTTCTCGCACTTTGTCCCCACAAAATGCAGGTTGTTTTTCATGTCAATGAGGCAATGGGGTGAATATTTTCAAGTGCTAATGAATGTAGTGGCAAATCCTCATTATTTTCTATAATTAGTCTATACAGATTTAATGTAACTATGAATCACTTAAGGACTTCTTTCGAGCCACAAGTATTCTTTAAGTTATGGCATGAACTTAATTGTCACCAATTTTTCTTACCTTTTTCATGTTTAGATGTATAAAGTCATATTCTCTAGTATTGTTTAAAACTATTAGCATTTGTGAATGCATGGGTTGGCAACTAGTAAAGAGAATGCACTGAAGAAATGTATAATCAGTTCCCACGATCAACTGCGCCATGCATGACAAATTGATCTTATCAAGCTATAGTAATTGGACCAACATACACACATACATAAAGTAACTCCATCATACAATACAATATACTTGTAACGAACCTAAGGACAAATTAAAGTAGCTAGAATGGCAATGGAACAACATGGGCAAATATGTAGCCAGCACCATGAACAGTATCGTTTACGGGGACCTCACCATGAGATGCGGAAAATGCTATGTTGCCTCTGTCCTTTGACCTGTAGAATCGACGATGCAGCAACATTCAAGACTGCAAAGCAATCAAACAAGCCCATGAATCAATACAAAGATATTACTAACTTGCACCAACAATGACTGGTACATTGAGTTCAGAAGGATGAAAAACTATGTAATCTCTCTTTTTTTGTGTGGAAATTCTCTACTAAAGAAACAAATCACTAGAAATTAAAGAAGAGATAGAGGGAAGTTGTATCTTGCATCAGATATAGCTTGAACATGTAGACCAACAAGCAAGATTCAACAAAAACTTGCATTGGGGAGAAAGATTGTATCTACCTATTTTTCTTGTAGGGCCCACTGTATTATATTGTACCCCCATGCCCACTGAGAACGCCACATTGACCTAAGCTTTAATGCATCACCAGGTGGCACATTGACCCGTCGCCCCACCACTCGCCATCACACACTAGATGTCAAACCCACATCATGTTGGGTAGGCCACTGCCAACCCAATGCCTACCATTGCGAAGGTCACCCATTCCCATGGTCACCATGGTGGTAGCATCAGGTGGATGAGAGGGTAGGAGGCGGTGTAAGGGGAGACCAAGGTGGATGGGTACATAGCACCAAAGAGGAGACAAAGGAGGTGGAGCGGAAGGAGGCACGATGGTAGTTGGTGGGGAGATGAGATGGATGTGGTCAATAGGGAGAGGGGAGATGGTCCATTGGCCGGTAGGGAGAAGGGAGATGGGGTGGCTAGCGGGGAAAGGGAAGATGGGGTGGCCGGTGATGGTGTGAGATCTATGAGGGAGAGAGAATGTGGGAGAAGATGAGGAGAGAGGAGAATATTTATTGTTTGGGCCCACCTATGGACACTATATATTTAACAGGTTGTATATAATGTTATTGCAAAATGATGTGGAGAGCATTAGATACGGTTTTGTTGTATCTACACTAGGAGTGCCCTGATTTTGACTAGACTAGACGCTTTAATATCACAAAGATATTGTTGTTAGTTTTTTATCGATTTGTGTACTTCCTTAGACCTTTTTAAAAAAAGAGAAATAATTTTATGAAATCATGAGGTTGCCCCTACCTTTAACATAAGCCCAACAATCATACCCCCAACTTTTTCACTCACGTAGCCTCCAGCAAGCATTGTCCTCCACCATGTTGAGACATTGGGCTAGAATCCTGCACCACACTAAGCAAGCTATAGCTTCCCAAGCCACTTCTTTCCATTCCAGCTCTGGGATGGTGGTCTACCATGCTCACTCCACCCCATTCCCTCATCTTCCATGCCCTTCATAGTCGATGGTTATAGGTGGAAGGATTGCCCAAAAATCTAGAGGCTATCGACACCACTGATGAGATCGAAGAGGAAGGTCCTTCACGGTTTGTCGATAGAAGAGGCCTATTGCTGCTCCATTGCACAACATACTTGCTCTCTTAACCCTTTCTCTCCTTCCCCTATACATGTCCCTATCCTTCTCTACCCTCCTCTTGGCCCATCAAGGAAAATGCCATGAATAGAGCTTGTGGTGCCGAGCTAGATCTAGAAGGAAACAACACCATGGAGGAAGAAGGGTTATTACTTTGTTAAGATAGGGTCACTCAAATCCTATTCCTACTAGGACATGGAGAGGTATGCTACAACTATTCCTAGAAGAATATTAATTTGGATTTGGATTCCTACTTTACTTTGGAGGAGGACTAAGGGGACTAAATAAAGCTATAAGGTGTGGCATAGAGAAACCAAGCCACAAGCCAAAGCAACAAGCCAACAAGCCAAGCAAGATGAACTCATCCAAAGTAATAGGTGTACGAGAGGATTACAGGCTAGATTATTATTTAGAACTAGATTCCTATATAGGGTAAGGATCTAAGAGTACTAAAAGGTTCAAGAGGGTTGTGAGAGAGTGAAAATCACTTGTACTCTTTTGAGGTTATGCTTAAGTAATTTACAGTCGGATTCATCAAATCTCTTCTCACTCATCGTGATTGTTTCATCATTGTTATTTTGGTTCTCTCTATGAGATTTATCTACGTCGTTCTAAATACCATGCATGTTCGCGCCATATCCTATGGCATCAGAGCAAAGATCAGATTAATTTGATTTGTGGAAAGGTCAGTAAAGCATTAGGTCACACAAAATCAACATTGATGCAACGATGTGGAGTCAAATAGAGAAATTTGATGGCAGAGGAATTTTCAGCGTGTGGCAATGTGTTGTGAAGGATGTTCTTGTCTAGCAAGGATTAATCGATGCTCTTGAAGGGGACGAACCAGAAGAGACAACCAATGAAAATTGGATGGTGATGGAGTGGAAGGCTATTAATACAATTAGTCTATGTCTCTCCGATGAGGTAAAGTACTCAATGAAAATGAAAACTTCATTGAAAAGAATTATGGAGTGACTTGGAAGAATTTTACATGGAAAATTCGTTGATAAACCGGGGGGTGCTGAAGTGACAACTGTACATGTTCTGTATGGAGGAGGGTACACAGTTCATTGGCTATCTCAATATCTTCAACAAGCTTATCACATAGCTGACTAATGTAGGTGAGAAGATGAAAAGAATGACAAGGTCATCGTATTGGATTCATCTCTTTCACCATCTTGGGAGCTAGTGGTGATGAATATTTTCATCGAGAAAAGCACTCTCAACTTCAGTTAGGCAGCTGCGTATCTATTAGAGGTGGAATCCTTGAAAGTCATCGAAATCTTCATCCTTGGGTGAGTACCTAGCCAAAGAAAACTATTACCTCAAAAAGACCCTTGAAAGATTTTATGGCGAAAAGAAAAATCTCAACATGATTCTCGACCAATCTGAGGTGAGTGTGAAGAATAGAGGTCTAGGGTTCAACACCGTAGAGCATTCCAAAACCACCCATCTAAGGTATTGAGAGTTGCAGAGAGTGGCAAGATTGAGGTCAATCCACCCAAGCCTTCAAAAATTGTGTTTAAGTTAGCTAGATTTTCCCAAATCCATTCTAGCAAGTCAAGTGCTTCTACTTCAGCAGGTCTCACCCCTCCAAATTTCAAGTACTAATTCACCTTTTGCAAGAAGGAAGGACACCTTATTGAGTTTTGCTTTCGCGGGATCAAGTTTGAGTGGGGACAACAGGTGCATGCCTTGAGGTCCATTAGAGGAGTCTCTTCACCCATGAGTATCTCTAGAGCCAGGCCTTTAGTTTTGAGTGCTACTAGAGTTAGACCTAGGTTCGTATATTTCTTCTTTGACTCTTTTGGTGGAGCTAGGTAACATCGTGGGTTAGGATGCCGTGAGGGTAGACAACGAGTAGCTTCTAGACAGGGAAGTACCGATCTTTTGGTAGACCGATTCAGAGAGGTCTAGGTGGTTTTCACGTGTATTCTCATGATTTTTATACTAACTGCTCTATTAATACTTTTACTGCTATTCCTACTCATTGTGTGCCTTAGTACAAGATTGATAAGTCTTTCATTTCTAACCCCAGTACTAAGGCATTGATGTTTCCTGTTTCTGCCCTATAGGTCCGTCAAGCGAGGAAGGAGGATGTGTGTGGCTTGTTGACTCTGGGTATTCTTGACACATGATTGAATATTCTCATTGGTTCTCCTCCCTCACTCAGGCATCTAGCGATGGGTTGATCATGTTCAAGGATGCTTCTATCAGGACTATGATGGCTAAGGGCTCTATGCTCGTCAATAACCAGTACATGCTCAATGATATTGCTTTTGTAAGTAAGCTAATGTATAACCCGCTTTCTGCATCCCAGCTTTTAGATGAGGGTGCAGAGGTGAGTGTAGGGTTCTAGATTCCTTTGGTGTGTTTGTGTTTGGGATTTCTAGGTTGGAGAATAACTTTAGTGCTGATTTTAGTGTTTCTCCTAGCTCTAGCCCAAGGTGTCTTGTGATTTCTGATTCTCATGATCTTGTAATATGGCATTGTAGGCTTGGTTGTATAGGCTTCGATCACTTGACTAGAGTTAGTGGCATAGATCTTATTAGAGTTTTGCGAAGGTTTAAGAGTTACAAGGGCTTGGTTTGCTCACCCTATAGATATGGTAAGATTGTTGCTGCTTCTCATCCATATCTTACCATGGTGATTATCGATTGTTGGTGATATGCCCTAGAGGCAACATGGAGATGTTGAATATATCACATACTATGTTTATGATACATTGCTTTGTTCCTTGAAATAGACATTATCATTATTGATCAATGAGTATGTGACTTATTCATGAGACTCTTAATGCCAAAATGTTGCTATTTCTAAATGATCCCTGATTATATTTCATATGAGGAACAAATATGATTCAAAGATCAGCATATGTATTGATTGATGATCATGTCTCATGGATCATGGTATGGAGATACCAAATCAATAATATGGACATGTGTTAGTGAACATATGTTGGATAGACCCGCCATGAGACACTGCAGAGATTCCAATGTCATCAGTTGGTCTCAAGTAGTGTTTATGTGGAATCCTTAGACTTGAGATCATCATGGTTCCCAAGCATGCGTAGTAGCTACTTTGGGACTACTAAACACTACTCCGTGAATCGGGTAGTCATAAAAGTAGTCTTTGGGTTTGCCATGAAACATGTAGTGGGATGTGAATGATCAAGATAGAATTTGCCCCTCCTTATGGGAGAGATATCTCGGGCCCCTCGATGTAATGGATTATGAAAGTGCATGGCCATGCCAAGGTGATTGAGGAGTCAATCACGAGTTTATAATCCATCACGGAATCGAGAGAGTGATTGAGCTATTAAGAGGATGACACGGTCTCGCCTTGAGCTTAATCTATATCGTGAGGCAAAGGATTAGTACATGAGAATATTACGAGTTCAATTGATATGATCTTTACGTATACTTTGGGGTTAATATGTCTTGCTAGAGGCCGCTATTAATGTGGTGACCGGAAGGTGTTTCGGTCGCGACCAAGTATACGTGAACCTGCTGTGGTAGCACACTTAACGGGTTGGAACACTAATTCGAATGTAATTCGGATATGGGCTCAATTCGGATAGAGATCCGATAGACTCCTATTGGGCCTCGGTCCACGAGGCCCAAGTAAGGAGGTCTATATATATGGAGGCGGTGAGGGAACGCACCGATAATCCCGAGCTAATCCGTAGCCGCCACCTCGAGCCAAACCCTAGCCGCTCATGAGTCTTGGTACACTCGCGATCGGCGCCCACCGGACGTGTGGATACCGGTGGAGGCGCCGCTCGTTGCGGCGTTGATCGGCATCAACAACCTCTGATTGGATCGCTCGTGGTGTGGTTGATCACGTGGAGGAGACGATCGGTTCGGGACGATCGACTACTTCCACTACTACTTGACGGCGTGGTTGGATCGGCTTCTCCAACTCTTCTTCATTGCTGTTGACGTCTAGTGGTAACGATCCATGATCCTCCTTAAGCATGATGTTCTTGTGTGCGCGGTAGAAAATTTTGTTTTCGCTCTCGTAGCTCGCTCGCGATCCATTAGTGGTATCGAGCCATCTTGCTTAGTTTGCGATCGGATCGCGCATATGTTGATATGCGGTTGTAATAGATTGGATCTATTACGGACTAGATCAATCGGTCATAAGGGGTTGGAATATGTATGAGTTGATAGCATCATGTGGCCAAAAAGATTAGTTCGTGCTCCTTCTTTGATGTACGCGCGACTTGCCCCTACATTTGGTAACACCATCGGGCTAAGCTGCAGCATACGGTCGATGAGATTGAGCCAACAGATCGAGGTCTTGTGTTGCGGTCTCCTCAAGCATACCGATCGCGATGATTGATGTGATTGATCTAATGAAAATTGAGACATTTTGAATGGCTCGGATTTGGGTTGATTTGATCGGCCCGATGAGATTTTCATAGCGATTTCATAGATGCGATCTATGTAATTCCGTTGCGTACACGCCCGCTGACCGGCCAGCGGGACCGCCGTTGCGTACACGCATAGATTGTTATAGAAACACATTCATGTCAGGGCGGTAGAATATGTTCTACGCTTAACTTGTTTTTGCAGGGAATGATGTGAATGGTATGGCATAGATGCATATGTGATGCATGTGTGTTTTGGCGGCCTGTGTGTCGTATTAATCACAGTCGGGTTGAGGCTGTTCTTTAATTGTATAACGACCTGCGTGTCGACTTGTGATGCTTGAGCTCCTCATGTAATTCATTTGCTACCTATTAGTTGTAATAGTTTAGTTCTTTGCTATGGAGGCTTCAAGCATGATGACAAAGAGGACAAGAAGTGTGGCGAAGAATATCACCGTGGAACCATGGCGATGGCGACCACTACGATACAAAATGCCATACCATTCACAGTATAATGTGATTATATGCATGTGATGTTTATTTCTTGTCATACTATTCTTTCATGCCATACCAACTAAGGGTTAGTTTTTCATGATAGAATAGCTTCTCTCAAGAAAAATTAAGAATTTGTTTTGATGCCCTTCCAATTCTTTGCGCCTATAAGAATCATGATCATTGTTTGGTAGGTCTCGCCAAAGCGAGTACCATCAACTATCTTGATCTAATAGGGTGGATGTCGGACATCCACATGCATAGTATTGGTTTACTTGACAAGGCTATCAAATTAGATTTGGGCCTTGGGGCATGGTGTTGGGAGCCGGGCATTGGATGCCACCCAACAAACAAGAGTCACATAAGATGTGATTAGCAAGTGTTGCTTACCACGTCACTACGTTTCTAGCGGTGATGCCAAAGCTCACTAGAACTTAGATGAACATGGATCTTGACCACTATATGTCGTTAGAGGAAGACGATTACAAAACATATAGTGGGAGTATCTTTGTTAAATTGTTTAATGGAAGATCAAACATGAACATAGTGCTAAACTTTGCATATTCTTTGTTGTAGATCATGTCAACTAATGCCGCATCCAGTTCTTTTAATTTGCGATCTATTCTTGAGAAAGAAAAACTCAATGGAACGAACTTTTGGATTGGTATCGCAACACGAGAATTGTTCTCAAGCAAGAGCGCAAGGAGCATGTCCTTGAGTCTCCTTATCCCGATGACTTGCCCGATAATGCTACGTGGCTGCACGGAAAGCTTATGAGAAGCAAACGAATGATTACCTTGATGTGAGTGTCTCATGCTTGCCACAATGTCCTCTGAGCTTGAAGCAATATGAGAACACGATGCCTACAATATCATTGTGGGGTTGCGTGGTATGTTTGAGAACCAAGCAAGGGTGAGAGGTTCAACACTTCAAAGTCCTTGTTTGCGTGCGAGCTTGCGAAGGGAATCCGTCGACCCTCATGTGATTAAGATGATTGGCTACATTGAGAGTCCGGAAAAGCTTGGTTTTCCCTTAGCCAAGAGTTGGCTCTCGATGTGATTCTTGATCGCCCCTCGAGCTTCGAGCCATTCATTCGAACTATCACATGAACAACATGGACAAGACCTTGGCTGAGTTGCATGGGATGCTAAAATCAGCCGAGGAAAGCATTAAGAAAAGCAGCCATCATGTGATGATGATGCAGAAAGGCAAGGCAAGCCCTATGTAAAGAAAGGCGCGGTCAAAGAAAGTTAGCTCCGATGAGATCGCGAGCGGTTCTAAGGCCAAGCAAGTCAAGAAGGGCCCTGCTCGATGCGATTGCTACATCAGAAGCAATCGGGACATTGGAAAAGGAACGCCCAAAGTACTTGGAGGATCTTGAGAAAAGAAGGAAGTACGACTTCCGCTCCGGTATAAATGTTATAGAAATCAATCTTGCTACTTCATCTATCGATTCTTGGGTATTTGATACCGGATCGGTTGCTCACATTTGCAAATCGTTGCAGGGGCTAAGAAGAAGTAGAAGTTTGAGGAGGAGCGAAGTGGATCTTCGCGTTGGCAATGGAGCAAAAGTTGCTGCGGTGGCTGTTGGCACCATGCCATTGTCTTTACCTTCGTGATTAGTTTTGGAATTGAATAATTGTTATTGTGTTCCATCTCTTTCCAAGAACATTATTTCGCTTCATGTTTACAAGCGAAGGTTATGACTTTAGATCCGTGAACAATGGTTGTTCTCTTTATTTCAAAGATATGTTCTATTGTCATACTCCATTGGTGAATGGGTTATATGTTCTTACTCTTGAAGAGTCATCGGTCTATAACATTAATACAAAGAGGCAACGATCGAATGATTTGAATCCACGCTTATTTGGCACTGCCGCTAGGTCACATAAATGAGAAACGCATGGAGAAGCTCCATAGAGATGGTATTCGCACTCATTTGATTTTGAATCATTTGAGACATGCGAATCTTGTTTACTTGGTAAGATGACAAAAGCACCTTTCACCGGTCAAGGTGAACGGGCAAGTGACTTATTGGCACTCGTACATTCGATGTATGTGGACCAATGAGCTCAACGACCAGAGGTGGTTTTCGAGACTTCATAACTTTATCGATGACTTTAGTAGATATGGATATATCTACCGATGAAGCATAAGTCCGAATCCTTGAAAAGTTCAAAGAATTCCAAAATGAAGTGCAAAATCATTTAGGCAAGACAATCAAGTTTCTACGATCGATCGTGGAGGCGAGTATTTGAGCCATGAGTTTGGTAATCATCGAAGGATTGTGGAATTGTTCCACAATTGACTCCCCGAACACCTCAATGGAATGGGGTATCACGAGCGAGAAATCGCACCTTATTAGATATGGTGCGCTCCATGATGAGCCACGGTGATCTTCCGTTGTCTTTTGGGGTACGCTCTTGAAATGACCGCTTTCACACTAAGCGAGTTCCATCAAAATCGGAGAAAAGACACCATATGAGATGTGGACGGGACAACGTCCTAGCTTGTCTTTTCTTAAGATTTGAGGATGTGAGACTTATGTAAAACGTTTACAATCGATAAGCTCGGTCCTAAATCTGATAAATGCTTCTTTATCGGGTATCCTAAGGAAACAAAAGGATATTACTTCTATAATCAAGAAGAAGGCAAAGTGTTTGTCGTCCGGCATGGTGTCTTCTTAGAGAAAGAGTTTCTCTCAAGAAGGGATAGTGGGAGCATGGTGCAACTTGAAGAAATTCGAGAAACACCGAAAACGTTTCAGCTCCTGAGAACCACAACAGATGAACAAACTGTTGAAGAACCTGTTGTGGACACACCGGCACCACGAGGTCAGAGAGGTCACGTCGTGTACCTGAGAGGTACATGTTCTTGACTACTCAACAACGGGATATATTGTTGTTAGACAACGATGAACCTAAGACCTATGAAGAAGCGATGGTGGGACCAGACTCTGAGAAATGGCTTGAAGCCATGAGATCCGAAATTGAATCCATGCACAGTAATCAAGTTTGGAACTTGGTTGATCCACCTGATGGTGTTAAAACCATTGAGTGCAAATGGGTTTTCAAGAAAAAGATAGACATAGATGGAAATGTTCACATCTATAAAGCGCGATTGGTGGCCAAAGGTTTCAAACAAATTCAAGGTGTTGATTATGATGAAACTTTTTCGCCCGTCGCAATGCTAAAGTCTATTCGGATCATTCTAGCGATTGTCGCTTATTTCGACTATGAAATATGGCAAATGGATGTCAAAACAGCTTTCCTTAATGGAAATCGAGTGAGGATGTGTACATGACACACCCACGTGTTTTGTCGATCCGCAATCGCCTAGAAAGATATGCAAGTGCAAAGATCCATTTATGGATTAAAGCAGCATCTCGGAGTTGGAACATTCGTTTTGATGAAGTAATCAAAGGGTTTGGTTTCATCAAGAACGAAGAAGAGCCTTGTGTTTACAAAAGGCTAGTGGGAGCGCACTCGTGTTTACGGTCTTATATGTGGATGACATATTATTGATCGGAAATGATATTCCTATGTCGAATCATTAAGTCTTCATTGAAAAGTAGTTTCTCTATGAAAGACTTAGGAGAGGCGCATATATTCTGGGCATCAAGATCTATAGAGATAGATCAAAAGGTCGATTGGATTAAGCCAAGATACGACATTGACAAGGTGTTGAAAAGGTTCAACATGCAGATTCCAAGAAAGGCTTCCTACCTATGTCACATGGTATAAATCTTAGCAAGAATCGGTGTCCTAGTACACCGATGAGCGGGATAAAATGAATGCGATTCCATATGCTTGACTATTGGATCCATTATGTATGCCATGCTTTGTACATCGTCCGGATGTCTCGTATGCTTTAAGTGCTACGAGTAGATACGGTCGATCCGGTGAAAGTCATTGGATTACCGTAAAGAACATCTTGAAGTACTTGAGAAGAACTAAAGATGTGTTCCTCGTCTATGGGGTGAGGAAGAGCTCGTTGTAAATGGTTACACCGATGCTAGCTTCCAAACCGACAAAGATGATTTTAGATCGCAATCGGGATTTGTGTTCTCGCTCGAATGGCGGTGCGGTGGTGGAAGAGTTCCAAGCGAGGAGGCAGTTGTTGATTCTACAATGTGGCCGAGTACATAGCGGCTTCAAGTCGCTAAAGAGGTCGTTTGGATCAAGAAATTTGTTTCGAGCTTGGTGTGATGGCTAGTGCCTCCACCCAATGGACCTCTCTTGTGACAACAAGTGGAGCCATTGCGCAAGCCAAGGAGCCTAGATCGCACTGTAAGTCCAAGCACATTCTACTGGCGATTTCATCTCATCCGCGAGATTGTGGAGAGGCGATGTTAAGATATGCAAAGTACACACGGATTTGAACATTGCGATCCGTTGACAAAGCCGCTTCCCGACCCAAAGCATGAGGCTCACACTAGGGCAATGGGTATTAGATACCTACATGGTTGACTCTAGTGCAAGTGGGAGATGTTGGTGATATGCCCTAGAGGCAACATGGAGATATTGAATATATCACATACTATGTTTATGATACATTGCTTTGTTCCTTGAAATAGACATTATCATTATTGATCAATGAGTATGTGACTTATTCATGAGACTCTTAATGCCAAAATGTTGCTATTTCTAAATGATCCCGATTATATTTCATATGAGGAACAAATATGATTCAAAGATCAAGATATGTATTGATTGATGATCATGTCTCATGGATCATGGTATGGAGATACCAAATCAATAATATGGACATGTGTTAGTGAACATATGTTGGATAGACCCGCCATGAGACACCGCAGAGATTCCAAGTGTCATCGGTTGGTCTCAAGTAGTGTTTATGTGGAATCCTTAGACTTGAGATCATCATGGTTCCCGGCATGCGTAGTAGCTTACTTTGGGACTACTAAACACTACTCCGTGAATCGGGTAGTCATAAAAGTAGTCTTTGGGTTTGCCATGAAACATGTAGTGGGATGTGAATGATCAAGATAGAATTTGCCCTCCTTATGGGAGAGATATCTCGGGCCCCTCGATGTAATGGATTATGAAAGTGCATGGCCATGCCAAGGTGATTGAGGAGTCAATCACGAGTTTATAATCCATCACGGAATCGAGAGAGTGATTGAGCTATTAAGAGGATGACACAGGTCTCACCTTGAGCTTAATCTATATCGTGAGGCAAAGGGATTAGTACATGAGAACATTATGTGTTCACCGATATGATCTTTACGTATACTTTGGGGTTAATATGTCTTGCTAGAGGCCGCTATTAACAGGGTGACCGGAAAGGTGTTTCTAGGTCGCGACCAAGTATACGTGAACCTACAGGGTCGCACACTTAACGGGTTGGAACACTAATTCGAATGTAATTCGGATATGGGCTCAATTCGGATAGAGATCCGGATAGACTCCTATTGGGCCTCGGTCCACGAGGCCCAAGTAAGGAGGTCTATATATGGAGGCGGGGCCGAGGAACGCACCGATAATCCCGAGCTAATCCGTAGCCGCCACCTCCGAGCCAAACCCTAGCCGCTCATGAGTGTTGGTACACTCGCGATCGCGTTCCGGCCGGGACGTGTGGATACCGGTGGGCGCGCTCGTTGCGGCGTTGATCGGCATCAACAACCTCTGATTGGATCCGCTCGTGGTGTGGTTGATCACGTGGAGGAGACGATCGGTTCGGGACGATCAACTACTTCCACTACTACTTCGACGCGCGTGGTTGGATCGGCTTCTCCAACTCTTCTTCCGGCATTGCTGCGTCTAGTGGTAACGATCCATGATCCCTCCTTAAGCATGATGTTCTTGTGTGCGCGGTAGAAAAATTTTGTTTTCTGCTCTCGTAGCCTGCTCGCGATCCATTATCGATATACCTTGACAACTCTTGCACTTAGACAGTGTTGGCTCTTCTAGAGTCTAGTCTGTAGGAGGGAAGTGGTTTGTGGTTGTTATTGTAGATTACTTCTCTAGGTATTCTTGGGTATTCTTACTTCCAAGGATGAGGCCTTTGGTTGCTTTAGGGAATTGGTCCTTAGATTAGCTGTTGATCTCCTATGAGCTTTGAGAGTCATTAGGACTGAAATGACAATGGCATTAAATTCAAGAACTCATCTTTTGCCAATTTCTATACTGAGCGAGGTCTACAGCAAAGAAACAAGGTCTTGTCCTTAGTTGAGCCCCCTCATGATCATAATGTCATAGGAACAGAATGGGTATTTAAAAATAAGCAAAGGGAGAATAGAATACTGGTTTGCAATAAGGCTATACTAGTAGCTTTGGATTTCTTCTAGGTAGAGAGTTTAGACTTTGAGAAGACCTTTGCACCTATTACTATATTAGAAGCCATTCGTATTCTACTAGCATTTGCTGCGTCAAGGCCTTTAAGTTATTTATGATGGACATCAAGAGTGCATTCTTAAAAGGTCATATAGAAGAAGAGGTCTATGTCAACCAGCCACCTGGTTTTGAAAATTCCAAGTTCCCAACCTTGTTTGTAAACTTTCCAAAGCCTTATATGGATTAATGTAATACCCCAAAAGTCTTTCAAGAAATAATTTTTAATTGGAGAGAGGGACCTTAAAGGAAAGAATTAAATAAGGTTTTTGGGGTTTTGAATTTACACTGCAACTGGCTGGGCCAAGGCCTGTGGGGAACTGCCAAAGAGGGGGCGAGGCGCCACCCCTCAACCCAAGCCGCCCCTCCCCTCTGTCCATTGCGCCGCCTCCCTCCTCCCTGCCATGCGCCGCCTCTAGCAGCCCCTCCCCTCTCCTCCAAGGCCGGTGAAAAAGATCTCAGTTCGCTGCCGGTCGAGCGGAGGAAGGAGCTCAATCGCAGCGAGGCGATTGGATCCGAAGGAAGGGAGAAGGAAGGGAAAAAGGGGAAAAGGAGAAGACAAGGAGTTCGTGGGGTGTTTATTGTGATCTACGTTGGTTCGTCAAGGGTAATCCTCGCTGTTCCCCTAGTAGATGCATTTTCTTAATAGTTGTTGCAATATCGGTATTCTGGGCTGCCTGGAAAGATTGTGTTAGATGGCTATTTTGGGATAGTTTCGTGGGGATTCAGATCTGGACTTCTCAAGGAGAGTTGTAGAGAACGTCGTTATCTTTCCATGAAGTGCTAGAACGCGCCATTCGGACCTTTGTAGCAGAAGTTATGATTTTTCTTGTAAGACTGTTCTGTAGATCGGGAGATTTCTATTAGGTTTTGGTAGATTGGTTTGGGCGATTATAAAACGGGCGAATCAGAAGATATCCATATTATGAAAGTTGTAGACAATTGCCTTATCTTTCCAGAAAGGTCAAGAAATCATGAATAGGACACTTGTACTGAAAGTTATGATATTTTTAGTGCACTATCCAGAGAACCCGATGTGAAACTCATGTATTAGAAAATTGGATGGTGCGGGAAGAAGATGGTCGAATCAGGGAGGCTCTCCAACTAGGTTTAGTTAGATAATTTAATTATCATTCCAGAACATCTAAGAACACCCTATTGGATTTCTGTACCAATAGATATGAATTTTTGAAGTTGACTGTTCGCAGAGGGGGTAGGATGACCGGTAGGATTTGGGGTTTTGATCCAAGTTAAATGTTTTGAGTTAGTTATGAGTGTTTGTATTTAATATAAGGTCCGCTACTGTTATCTTAGCAAATATTATAACTATTATCCAGGTGGAGGACAGATCCCAGGGGCAGCACCTTCTGCACGTCCCCCGTTTTCTCGCGGTTAAAGCAAGTATAATGATGGTTTAAATTTGATAGTGTGGATTGTTGATGCTTGATGGATTGTTGATGTTTGATCTATATTATGAGTTTATGCGTTCATTGTTGTGGTAAGGATGTATCGGTGCTGTTTATGGTTGATTTCAAGTTACGATTTTCTTGAGAATTTCTGGTGCATAGATATTGTGGATGCAAGTTTTATTTTATTGAGACATTCACGCATATGCATCATGTTGATTTATTGAAATCTTGGTCACGATATGACCAAGCGCCGAGGTCCCCGTCGTGTTGATGACATGACGGGCTAAAGGTCCCCATACTTGTGGTGTATGGGCAATTGGTCCCTGTACCAGATGGTACAGGCATGGGTTTTCATCGACGGATGCACACTCTGCATTACCGGTAAAATGCAAAAGAGAAAGAGATAAAGAGATTTTTTATCATCCTACATAGCATGGCTTATTTATATGGTTGATGGATGAATTCGTGAAGTGATGTTCATGAATGTTCATGGCTTATTTATATGGTTGATGGATGAATTTGTGAAGTGATGTTCATGAATGTTTATGGCTTATTTATATGGTTGATGGATGAATTTGTGAAGTGATGTTCATGAATGTTTTTGTTACTATCTATTATATTTGCTGAGTCGTTGGACTCACCCTTACTATTGTTGTGTTTTTTTATGTACCTTTATGTAACAACCCAGCTGTTTATTTCAATTTTTGAAAATAAATAAATAAATAAATATTAAATTAAATTAATTTGGTTTAAAATAAAAATAAGAGTTTTGGATGTGTGAAGTTTGAATGTTCTTGTGCCTTGATTTTCTGATTTTAGAAAGCTGGATTTGAAAAATAATTTAAAGTAAAAACTTGATACAACGATATTTTGCTCTTCTACAAAAATCCTAATTCAAATTAATTATTTGGATTTATTCGGCCTTTATTTGGTGTTCTGAGTTTTTCTGGAGTTTTAAAATCTGTTTTAAAACTAAAAAGTATTTTAGGTATGAAAATTAAAATACCAACAGTAGATGGAAATGTTTTTATTAAGTCCAAAATGTCTCCAGAAAGTTCTTTGAATTTTTCTGGAATTTTTGGAAGTAATTTCATATTTTTCTGAGTTTTATTGTATTTTCTGGTGTTTTCTGAAAATCTAAATCAAATTTAATCGTCCACCGCCCGATCTAATCTCGTGCGTTCATCTTCACCTAACCCACTTCGCTCTCCATCCGATGGTCCCGATTTCCTCCTTGCGCCGCATCGCTCATCCGACCGTTCGCTCTTTTCTCTCTCTCTTCTCTCCCGCTGATAAACCGGTCCCACCTGTCAGTGAATAAAATTATTTTTCTTTATAAAATTAATTCGGCCAGAAAATCAAAATCCTTGCTGATGTCATAAATTTATTTTTCACAGAAAAATAATTCATTTCAAAATCATTTCCTTTGATGACGTCATAGTTTCAATTTTTCAGTTCAAAAATAATTCCAGAAAATCGGTTTATTCTTTTCTCTCTTTTCAAACTTCCGAGAGCCCGTTCTTTTTTGTTTTAACTCCGATTGAGCTCATTAAAATTTCTAAATTCTTCTAAAATTCTAATATATCCATTTATTTCCTATTTTCGAATTTTTGAAATTTTCAAATTTATTTGGTTTAAACTAAAGCTTAATTAGAATTTTTATTTAATAACATTAAATTAAATATTAATATTTGTTAAAAATATTTTATTTAAGTTCTTTGAGCCACAAGGAATCTTTGGAATTTTTCCTAGATTTTTCGGAATTTATTTAAGCTCAATTTTAAAATTTCCAAACAAAAAAGAGAAAAAGGGAGAGAGAATGAACAGTACCGCGCGGTACTGTTCATCGTCGTCCAGAGGCCGAGCGTCGCGTGCGTAGCACCGCCATGACCGCTAGTCTTCAAACTTGATTTCTCATTGATTTTCTCAACGGTTTTTTGTGAAATCAAGTGCATTCATTTTCTCTCATCAAGAACTTTCAATTCTCTACCGTTTCCCCTCTCATTTATATGTATTTACACGAAATTGAAACCGGTGCTCTAAATAGCATGAATGTTTGATCTCCCTCTCCCATCCACCTCCACCCATATAAAAGGGAGCATCGGGTGCCCCTTATCATCCTCACTCAACCCCTGAAATCTCAAAGCCCCTCTCCCTTCCTTCTCTCCGTAATAGCCATTTTACTTTTGTGAACCAAATGTTGTTCATCGGCCGATTGCGCCTCCAACAGTGGGGTTCCGGAACTTTCGACCACACCATCGGCTTTGCCTTCTCGCGTTCTACATGGTGCTCACTTTGCCTTCGCCGGAGCATCACCGGAGCATCGTCGGACCACCGTGGCCAAACCACGCCGTTGTTTTTCTCCTCGCTGCGAGCTGACCGCGCGTGTTCCATCAAAACCGAATTGAGTATTGTGTTCCCGATGTTCTCCTCTTCGTTTCGCCACAAACTTCACCCGCTAACTCCTCTCCGTTTGCCCGGAACGCCGATGCCAACCCGCCGGTCGCCGAATGTCTTCTCCGCCATGTTCCGTCACCATCCGATGTCCGTTGGCCGAGCCGTCTGTACCGTTGAGTTCGCCTCGACGCGTTCTACGTCATGCTTCTATCGTCATCACTCGAAGACTACCCGAGTCCACGTCGACCTGGTCGAGCCAGACGCTGAAACCGTGCCTTCGCGCGTACACAACTTTTTCGGTAAGCGCTTTGATTTTTGTTCACGTCATATCATGTCCTAGCCTCCAAGCAATTTATCTACCGTTTTTATTTAATTTTTCGTGGAGCCAATGTCAGAAATTGAACTTTCCACGAAAATAGCCATTTTTAACTCTCGACGTCGATTCGTCGTCTCTGTTGAGATTTAGCATGTGCCGTAATTTTTCTTAGACTTGTCTCGCCGCGTTCTACGCCGTGCTTCCTTCTGTTTCCCAAAAAAACCTCCAGAAATTTTTGCCTCCGACACCCCGCCATGGCCACCAATGGCATCTCGTGTCCCCATCTATCCGGGGGTGTTTTCCCCAATCCGTTCACGTCATATCGTGCCAAACCATCCCAGGTAGCTACCGTTCAAATGGTTTTGGATTCGCTTCACCGAGCACCAAGATATCAAGTTTTTCCTTTTTCTCTACCGTTGTCGTTCAAACATCGATTGTATCGTCTCCAATGAAATTTTAGCTTAGATAATATTTTTTCTAGCTTCACCATACCATGTTCTAGTCTGTGCTCACCCTACATCTGCACGTTCTACACCCGGTACTATCTCCTTCCAACTTGCAATTGTCCTTTCGCCGTCACTGCTGCATTCTCCACCGCCAGTGATTGTCGCCGTTCCTCGACTCCGTACCCACGTCACCACCTTCGCCTCGTCACCGGGGTTTCTTTTTGTCCATTCGCCGCCACCTCGCAACCAATCGACACCGCATCGCTCAAAAGTAATTCTCGGATTTTGTTATCATTTCATGTGATACCTAAATCTTCCAGATGTTCGTTCTCCCTCATACGAAGTCTGAATCCATTGATTCTTTCTCCTAAATTCATCTAAAATTGTAATCTATATATTTTATATATTTTGGATTTTATTTGGATTTTATTTGAGTTTGGTGGGTTATTTTTCACGTGTAGACTTCGATGATTCCGAACAATTTCTCGACGAAGGTTTGCACCACTTGAAGAGCAAGGCAAGTCACATCCTTGACCATGTTGATCCCAGATTGTAAATAAAACTATATTGTTTTAAATTATATTGCATGCATATATTTATTCCAGTATTTCAATTCCAGTTTTAAATTTAGTTAATTCCTAATTGTTATTGCCACCTTTGACATTGCAAATCCTTATACCTTGTCACCCTAGAATCAAACTCTAGTTAGTACACTAGTATTGGCCAGAGAATTTTATATCAAATGCTTAGACCCGCTTAGACATAATCTTTGTTTTGGGATACTGTTTCACATAAAATGATAAGCTTTTGAAACGTATTCTTGACTTCGGTGAGTTAAGAAGGATTATGAAATATTTGGAAACAAAATATAAAATCTGGTTTGGACTTAGGCTAATGGTTAGGAGGTGGGTGCAGGCATGCACTGTTGTACGGAAAGACAGTGTTGAGTGTCGTGGTTGAGCCTAAGTCAATTAAGGACCGGTCTGTGAGCTACTATTGCAAAGCCCTATCGTACTACCACAAGGTTGGTATGGGACAGTCCTGGCTAACTAATTTGCGAGTCCCAACCTGAGCCTTGTCGTAGGTTGAAAGTGAGCGTGGCGTAGTCCATGAGAAGTCTCACTTGGCTCAAGAGGGGGCTCCAACTTGTGGATTCAAGTTGTAGTGAAATCTCAGTGTTGGCTTGGCTAGGTTGAAGGCTTTGCATTGTAAAGGCCTTGTTATGATTACTCAGTCGCACGCCTACGGAAGCGTGTAATGGCCGACATGATGAGATAATCATATCTTGTGGGTAAAGCTGTACAACCTCTGCAGAGTGTATAATCTATCCTGGATAGCCGTGCCCACGGTCATGGGCATGCTGAGTAAAGTTTTTCATGGATTAGACTTTGTTTTTCAAAATGATTTATGAAAACCTTATGGATGGATGGAATCCATGAGAGATTGAAATGCTTATGGATGGATGGAATCCATGAGTGTTTGGAAGCGTGTGGATGGATGGAATCCATACGAGATATTTTTGGAAAAGATGGTCCGGGTGGATACCCGTGGATAGGTTGGTGTTTGGTCAGAGCCTGCACTAACGGTAATACTTTTAATTACAGTTACTTTTTTTTACATATTGTATTAAATTCAGCAACTCCAATCTATTTTTTGTATATCTTTAAATGTTGTTTTATGCAAACTAACCCTATCAGTCTTCTTTTGTGGCCTTTATCATTATATTGCATTTCTCCGTGTGACTTGCGGAGTACAAGTTTGTACTCACCTTGCTATCTTCACACAGAGAAAGACGACTTCAACTACGGTGAAGATTTGGACGAGTAGGCCGCGTCTTACTGTCGTTTGCCTGTGGGCAGGCTCAGTGGGCTTCTTCCGCTTCGGTGTTTTTCTTCCGCTGCTATTATTTAAAGTTTGGCTTATGTGCCGTGGATGTAAACTTTGGCATTCATGCCCATATTTAGTTATTAAATGTCATTGTGGTTGATATTTATTTTTGTTGTTCACTGTGTGCACTAGCTGATCCTGGACTAGTGCGATTCACACAGAGGGTCCAGGAGTTGTTGCTCCGGGTCCCGACAGAGATGGTATCAGAGCCATGACGACTCTAAGACGTGACCGTAGATAGAATAGAATGATTGAACTATAAGGTTTTATTTTGAATAACCAGTAATTTAAAAACAAAAGTTTTGCTTAATCTTACCTCTCAATCTTTGCTTACCCTTATCTCCCAATTCTTCCTTGTCTTTCTGTCATTATTAGAAAACTTGTTTCTATCTCTTCTCATATTCAAAAATAAGTATAGATGGCAACAGCTAGAATTCTTCAATTCTGTCGCCACTTCAATCTTCACCTTGGAGGATCATGCTTCATATCTCGAGAACCCCGAAAGATGACACCAAGACGATTCTTAACCTTTAAGATAAGTTGTTAGGCTAGATAATAGACGTCGTTATGAGCTGTCAGTTTTCTTTTTGTCGGCAGCCGTAACTATTAATTAATAAAGGTTTTGCTAGTTTGGTATTTTGTTTTGGGTTGCGCAAAATATCCGTTGTTCCCTCTTTGCCTTGAGTCTCCTCTCTCCTAATCTTTGGAACCATCAAGTTGGAGCACCAACTGCCAACAACCTTCAGGCAGCAAATAAAAGGCCAAAGAAGTTCATGAAAGGACGACTACATCAGATCACCACTCAATCCATACAGAGTAAGATCCAAACACATTTCTTTGCTAGCCCGTGCGAATCTCGGGGACGAGATTCATTTAAGGGGGGTAGTTTGTAACAACCCAGCTGTTTATTTCAATTTTTGAAAATAAATAAATAAATATTAAATTAAATTAATTTGGTTTAAAATAAAAATAAGAGTTTTGGATGTGTGAAGTTTGAATGTTGTTGTGCCTTGATTTTCTGCTTTTAGAAAGCTGGATTTGAAAAATAATTTAAAGTAAAAACTTAATACAATGATATTTTGCTTTTCTATAAAAATTCTAATTCAAATTAGTTATTTGGATTTATTCGGCCTTTATTTGGTGTTCTGAGTTTTTCTGGAGTTTTAAAACCTGTTTTAAAACTAAAAAGTATTTTAGGTATGAAAATTAAAATACCAACAGTAGATGGAAATATTTTTATTAAGTCCAAAATGTCTCCAGGAAGTTCTTTGAATTTTTCTGGAATTTTTGGAAGTAATTTCATATTTTTCTGAGTTTTATTGAATTTTCTGGTGTTTTCTGAAAATCTAAATCAAATTTAATCGTCCACCGCCCGATCTAATCTCGTGCGTTCATCTTCACCTAACCCACTTCGCTCTCCATCCGATGGTCCCGATTTCCTCCTTGCGCCGCATCGCTCATCCGACCGTTCGCTCTTTTCTCTCTCTCTTCTCTCCCGCTGATAAACCGGTCCCACCTGTCAGTGAATAAAATTATTTTTCTTTATAAAAATAATTCGGCCAGAAAATCAAAATCCTTGCTGACGTCATAAATTTATTTTTCACAGAAAAATAATTCATTTCAAAATCATTTGCTTTGATGACGTCATAGTTTCATTTTTTCAGTTCAAAAATAATTCCAGAAAATCGGTTTATTCTTTTCTCTCTTTTCAAACTTTCGAGAGCTTGTTCTTTTTCGTTTTAACTCCGATTGAACTCATTAAAATTTCTAAATTCTTCTAAAATTCTAATCTATCCATTTATTTCCTATTTTAAAATTTTTGAAATTTTCAAATTTATTTGGTTTAAAGTAAAGCTTAATTAGAATTTTTATTTAATAACATTAAATTAAATATTAATATTTGTTAAAAATATTTTATTTCAGTTCTTTGGGCCTCAAGGAATCTTCAGAATTTTTTTTAGATTTTTCGGAATTTGTTTAAGCTCAATTTTAAAATTTCCAAACAAAAAAGAGAAAAAGAGAGAGAGAATGAACAGTACCTTGCGGTACTGTTCATCGTTGTCCAGAGGGCTTGTCTTCAAACATGATTTTTCATTGATTTTTTCAACGGTTTTTCGTGAAATCAAGTGCATTTATTTCCTCTCATCAAGAGCTTTCAATTCCCTACCGTTTCCCCTCTCATTTATGTGTATTTACACGGAATTGAAACCGGTGCTCTAAATGGCATGAACGTTTGATCTCACTCTCCCGTCCACCTCCACCCCTATAAAAGGGAGCATCGGGTGCCCCTTATCATCCTCACTCAACCCCTGAAATCTCAAAGCCCCTCTCCCTTCCTTCTCTCCGCAATAGCCATTTTACTTTTGTGAACCAAATGGTGTTCATCGGCCGATTGCGCCTCCAACAGTGGGGTTCCGGAACTTTCGACCACACCATCGGCTTTACCTTCTCGCGTTCTACATGGTGCTCACCTCGCCTTCGCCGGAGCATCACCGGAGCATCGCCGGACCACCGTGGCCAAACCACGCCGTTGTTTCTCTCCTCGCTGCGAGCTGACCGCGCGTGTTCCATCAAAACCGAATTGAGTATTGTGCTCCCGATGTTCTCCTCTTCGTTTCGCCACAAACCTTACCCGCTAACTCCTCTCCGTTTGCCCGGAACGCCGATGCCAACCCGCCGGTCGCCGAATGTCTTCTCCGCCGTGTTCCGTCACCATCCGATGTCCGTTGGCCGAGCCGTCTGTACCGTTGAGTTTGCCTCGACGCGTTCTACGTCATGCTTCTATCGCCATCACTCGAAGACTCCCCGAGTCCTCGTCGACCTGGTCGAGCCAGACGCTGAAACCGTGCCTTCGTGCGTACACAACTTTTTCGGTAAGCGCTTTGATTTTTGTTCGCGTCATATCATGTCCTAGCCTCCAAGCAATTTATCTACCATTTTTATTTAATTTTTCGTGGAGCCAATTGTCAGAAATTGAACTTTCCGTGAAAATAGCCGTTTTTAACTCCCGACGTCGATTCGTTGTCTCTGTTGAGATTTAGCCTGTGCCGTAATTTTTCTTAGACTTGTCTCGCCGCGTTTGTGGCCTTTATCATTATATTGCATTTCTCCGTGTGACTTGCGGAGTACAAGTTTGTACTCACCTTGCTATTTTCACACAGAGAAAGACGACTTCAACTACGGTGAAGATTTGGACGAGTAGGCCGCGTCTTACTGTCGTTTGCCTGTGGGCAGGCTCAGTGGGCTTCTTCCGCTTCGGTGTTTTTCTTCCGCTGCTATTATTTAAAGTTTGGCTTATGTGCCGTGGATGTAAACTTTGGCATTCATGCCCATATTTAGTTATTAAATGTCATTGTGGTTGATATTTATCTTTGTTGTTCACTGTGTGCACTAGCTGATCCTGGACTAGTGCGATTCACACAGAGGGTCCAGGAGTCGTTGCTCCGGGTCCCGACACTTTATGAGATCGGCATGCGTGGGGAAAAGGAAAGATTAGCATTATTGCACTTTGCACATTCTACTCACAATGAATGAAAGAGAGGGAATCAATTACTAGTTGTATGAATTACTTAAGTAGTAGATGATTATTGATTGTCGGATTAAACTGTAATAAAGGATTAGAATTCTTTTATGATGCTTCCGTTCTTTATCTAAATTTTATAACTATGAATGTTCTAGTAAACTTAAGCCAATTTTGCTTAGAATTGATTATAATACTTGAGGTTATTCATTTCTTTTAATTATGCTTGGTAAAACCTCTGATTTAGACAGTAAACAAATGAGGTTCTGCTAAAATTTTGTAGGGTGTATTTAGTTTACTCTTGTTTTATTACTAATTTGGTAGCATTTCAGGTCTTTGTTTGACTGGGGTGTTACAATTAAAGCAAGTCCCTAGAGCTTGGTATGACAGGCTTAAGAGTTTTCTTCTTAAAAATGACTTTAAAATAGGAAAAGTAGATAAAATCTTGTCTACTCTTAGGCATGGTAGTAGTTTCCTCCTTATTTAGATTTATGTGGATGATATAATTTTTGGTGGCTCTTCTCATACTTTTATGTCCAGATTTTTAGTTTTAATGTGTAGGGAATTTGAGATGAGTATGATGGGTGAGCCGACGTTCATCCTCGGCTTTCAAATTAAGCAATTGAAGGAAGGTACCTTCATCCATCAAACCATGTACACTAAAGACCTTATTTGGCGCTTTGACATGGGAAGCAGTAAGCCTGTCACTACTCCCATGGCCACTTCTATAGATTTGGATCCTAATGGGGATGGCAAGCCCATAGACTAGAAGGAGTACTGTAGCATTATCGGCTTCCTCTTCTACCTCAACTCTTTGAGGCCAGACATACACTTTGTTGTTTATTTGTGCACTTGATTTTAGGCTTCCCTTGTGTTTCTCATTGTCAAGCAGTGCATCACATCTTTAGGTATCTTTAAGCCGTTCATGACTTTGGACTCTGGTATTCTTCTACTTTCTCCCTTTCTCTCTAAGCATTCTCAAACATAGGCTTTGTGGGGGTGTAGGATAGATAGAAAGAGACCTCAAACACCTATCACTTCTTTGGCATATCTCTTATCTCATGGTCATTTAGGAAGCAATATTTTGTTGCACAGTCCACTGTTAATACGGAGTATGTAGTGACTGCTAGTAGGTGCTCTCAGGTTCTTTGGATCTTATCTACTCTGTAGGACTATGAGTTACCTTTGGGTAGTCTTCACTCCTGTGCGATAACACTAATGACATTAACATAGCCAAAACTCAGAGTTGCATTCCAAGACTAAGCACATAAACGTTAGGTATTAGTTCCTTAGGAACCATATTGAGAAGGGTGATGTTGTCCTCCAGTTTATAGGGTTTGAGCACCAGGTCGTAGATATTCTCGTTTTGTATCTTTGTGGGGGTGAGTTGGGGGTTATTTATCCTTTCGGCCTGATTTGGGGGGAGCTTGGCTCTTTTGCATCCATTGTATTATATTGTATATTTAAATTTTAGCAACTTGTATTGTAAAATACAAATGGTGCTTTGACTATTATTTATGTATGACATGATATCTTACTTTACAACTTGCCATGTCTTGTGCTAGCTTTGCTATATTAATCTTGTCTCTTTATGTGTAGTTTAGCTTTTGCCATACTAACTTGATTAAAAGTGAAAAACTTGAACTAAAACATGTCAATGTTAGATCTTATGACTCTACTTTAGTGATCCTTTCGTGGTTCATGCCATGTAAAATAGACTAAATTGAGTCTAGAATCTAAATAAGCTTTAGATTGGGCTATGTTAGTTGATTGTTGAATTATGAGTTTACTTCTAGTCTTTTTTGGCTTGGGTCGGATATTGCTTATGGACTGAAGAGTAGTTCATTGTTCCTATACTAGAAAATAAATGAAAAATGATCTCTTTTGTGTACGAAAAAACTAGTCTCACAAATTTTTTCTCATGAGATAGCTTGCCATTGCACTGAAATAAACTCAGGGGGAGTTTTGGATGACCATGATCATGCTTTTAAGCTTATCACTTGGGGTGGTCGACAAAGGCTTGAGATCTTGCACATAGCTCATCAAAAGATTATGATAAATGGTTGAAGCTTAGGAGGCAGTTGTGGATGCCTCCTAGTCAAGGACTATCATTACTAAGATAAAATCAAAATATGTTTCAGAATGTGCTATTTGTGCTCAAATCCAATTACATGAATAAAATGATTCAATATTGAACTTGTAGCACGATAAAATGATTCTACTATAGCTTCTTGGTTTCATTTAGTTTATTGACATGGCTTAGCTTATTTTTGAATACCTTGGCTAAACTAAGAATTTAATCAACTTTACATGCTAAGAAATCTATTTAATTTTAGATTTTTACTCACTTTGCTAAGCTTTGCTATTTATTGATTACCATGATCTAGATAGCTACTTCATATAATATGACTTGGTATAATACTTGTAGAGTCACTTTGGATAATTTTCA
Source organism: Bonia amplexicaulis (assembly GCA_036346245.1). Classification (NCBI taxonomy): domain Eukaryota; kingdom Viridiplantae; phylum Streptophyta; class Magnoliopsida; order Poales; family Poaceae; genus Bonia; species Bonia amplexicaulis. The sequence continues at coordinate 8,128,480 of CM070762.1, forward strand.
TGTCTCCTTATCAAGCTAAATATAAATAAAATACAACCACTTCATTTTATTACATACTCCTTATTCCATGCATCTTGATAAATTCATTGTCAAAGGGGGAGAAGATAGAAAAATGCAGTTTTTGTACGAATTCTTGCTTAGTTGGAGCTCGTATGCTTTGTTGTGATTTTCTTGATCACTTTGATCTTTTCTCACCGTGTCCAAGGTCAAATAGAACAATTGTTCTTTCCTATGGATGTAGAGTGAGATTTTCAAATTTTCTTGGTGGAGTTGATGCTTGTATGGACAATTTGTTCTATCTAGTTGTTTCCCTTCATTTCTTGCTTATATGGTCATTTTCAACTTCCGCAATTCTTTTCGACCATTTTGAGCTTTCTTTCGCAAAATTTCCCTCTATTTTCAAAATCAACTCAAATTTGTATTTTTGGAGAAATTGCTATATGTTCATCAAGTGGGAGATTGAGAGACCATATGAGATGGTCCAAGATGTTTTGTGATGAACCATTGTCAATGTATGTGGAGTTGAATTTCAAATTTGTGAAAGGTTCAAACTTTTTGTTAGGTTGCTGTCCCTAGCGATCTAACTAGCTCTGCTGAGCGGTCAGATGGGTGAAACCGGTCAAACCAGCTATGCCCAATGGTCTAATCGCTGAGCATTCAAATCGGCTATTCACAACGGTTTGACCAGGTAGGTTGTGGTCTTCAGTAGTCAGTCTGGATTTTGGAATTTCGGTCGAGATTTGGGTCGTTTGGTCCAAGGTCAGTGAATTCATGTTGTGTGAAGCATGTTTGAGCTAATGTGTGTCAAGTTGTGAAGAACTTGTACAACAATTTAGAATTTTTCTTGAATTAATTAAAGCTTAATATGAATTTTCATAATTAAAAAGATTTAATTTGAATAAAATAAAAATCAATTAAATTAGAATTAGTTTTATTTTGGTTCTTGTGATGCAAGGAATTTTTTGTATTTTCTTGGATATTTTCAGGTTTATTTGCTATTTTCTAGAGCTCAATTTTATTTAATCCCTTTTTTGAAATTTGAAAAACCTAAAAATCCAGATTTATTTCCCTCTAGCCAAATTTCCTTTTATCTCGGCCCATCTTCTTTCTCCCATGCACGCGAGGCCTAGCCCACCTTTCCGGCCTGGTTAGACTCGGCCTAGCCGTTGCGCGGCCTACCTCACTCGCGGCTGTCCAATCTCCCTTCCCTACCACACGTCAACCATCCAAGCCCTCTTTGTCATGGCTGTCCGATCACCATACGTCGTCATCTCCTCTGTTCACCGGTTGCAGTTGCTGACCGGTGTGTCCTGTTTGTTAGGCACAACTAATGTCCCCGCATTGGAGTCCATCTCGTCGCTGACTTGGACTCTCCGCCATAGCCATTGTAGAGTGCTCGACGTCTGTGCCACATGTGCTTTAGTAATCTCAACATCTGTGCCATAAATAGCGGCCACCCCTCCCATTTTCCACACCCTGAGCCACCCGTTGACTTCACCCTCGCACCGTCACCATCGAAGCCAAGTCGTCGTTGCCTTTTTATTACTGTGTTCGAGCTTCGTCGAACCTCTATGTCACACCGTCACCGCCAGTGAGCTTTCTTTGATGTCATCTTCCACCGAGATCCCGAGCCGTGTTGCATTCCTCACCATCGTTCATCAGTGACACCTTGTGTGCCACGCTGTTGCCTTCACCCGTCGTGCTGCCGCTCAGTCTTCGAAGGGATGCTTTGGTCCAATCATCGTTGACATCAACCCGTGTGTCATGGCTTGTGTCACCCATGCCACATCACTGTTTGAGTTTGTCCATAGACCACATCCACCGCTAGCCGAGCTATTGTTGTGTAGGAGCCACACACCAGCAACATTGTTCTGTGGACCTGAGTTATGCCACATCACTATGCCATGTCAGCTTACCACCTCAGAACCACGTATGCATCCACGTTAGCTCTAGGTCCATGTGTCATCCTACGTGCCCGCCATATGTCTTGCCACTTGTTTGCCACCTCACTACCATGTTAGCCAGGCTCGTTAGAGCCACTGTCCCGTGCACTAAGTCCACGATAGACCGGCGTTGTTCCGTAGACCTGGCCATGGACCGAGGGCCCCACTTGTTAGTATTTGAGTTAATTTTGTTTAGAAAAATAATTTGGCCAAAAACTAAAATCCCTACTGACATCATAAATTGAAATTTTCTTTAGAAAAATAATTCCAGAAAAAGCCAAATAGTATTCTATTTCCTTTTTCTTAGATTTAAATCGTTCGAGAGCCTGTTCTCCTTCATATGAACTTTGATTGACCATATTATTTTTCCTAAATTCATCTAACATTGAGCTCTATCTTTTAGTTCTAGTTGTATAGTTTTCAGATTTTATTTAGTTGTTTTTTAATTTTATTTGTGTTTTGTTCGTTTTCTCTTTGTCGTTAGATAACGTCATCGAAAGAACAGAAGCGAGACCTGAAGACCAAGAAGTGATAACTAAGCAAGGTCAAGGCAAGTCGTGACCTTTGATTATGTTGAACCTATCATTTATTATGTTGTTTTCAAATTATCATGTTGAACCACCATGACTTGAGCAGTCTGACCACCCTGACCAGTACTACCGGTGTCACACCTGTGGTACTACCGCCCTAGCGGTCTGACCGTCCCCTGGCCGGTGATCATACCATTGAGAGACTGTTATCTCGAGTGCCTTGTGGTCTTTGGCTCTTGGCTTTAGATTAGCTTATAGGCTTGAGTTTTCCGCTGCATTGAGTTGTTAATACCAAGAGAAAAAAGTTGAGAAGTCATTCATCCTCCTTTGGCTCGCTATACCCGACTCTACAGAGATACACCCAAACAGATTGCGTTTTTTTAGTTTCCACACATTTTGATTCATGGTAGATTCATAGTCCATATTCGTATTAGTTTCTACTTCTAGCTTCTGCTTAGAAATGCCAAAAACCAATATAAGTATCTAGCTCCTCGAAGCCGTTTTTCATTACTCTCGCTACCGTCTAGCTTTGGGGATAAGGCAGGGGTTATGGGTGTATCACGCACCCACTCATCTCACTCCCCTCACGTGCACATATCTCTTCCTTACTTTTTTTTACCGCTCGTCCCTCCTTCTAAAAGCTATTTTTTCAACTATTACTATTTATTTTCTGTCAAAAGCTAATTTGAAAGCCCTCTTGGATCGGAGAAGGGTGGTTCATGGCAGACTTATGATACTTTTCGACTGGTATATCCTATGAATGAATATTCTGTAGGACGCGTGTTTGACTCATGGTTAGCTTAAGCACATGCCAAAAGTTACGGAAAAGACCCGATTATCCTTTCGTAGGTCATAATTTGGATGGAAAATTTTTAATAGCTAACTGGATATATAATCGCCGTCAAGAAGTTAGAAGACAAGAAGACCGAAACTAGGTCGTCAACCATAGCCAATTGTCTACGCATATATTCTGAGGGGTTCCACTTGTGCCTTCAGCTCCTCAGCAATATTTCAACTCTTTTTGGCTTGACTGGCCCTTGATATAATACACCGACTATAAGGCCTATTTACGCTTGTTATAGTACGTAACTACCCTTTTATTAAATCCGTATGTGCTTATGATCCATCAGTGTTATATTGTGTACACTAGCTAGTAATCATAGGATTAGTGCGGGTATGTACAAATGGTTCCGTAAGGGAAATCTAGCTCCTAACATCCCGTTTGCGGCGACATTTGAAAATTGCTTTTATTGTTTATACTTGGATGTCCCAACTACTTCGAAGCATCTATTCGTAACAAATTTTTACTGGAGTTGGTAAACATTTCTTTAACTAGATTCCATAGCATAAGACAACACAACAACTGCAAAACCGACATTATATCATAGGAAACTATGTCATGCAAAAGGGTTGGATATTTCTTTAAAGAGATATCTAGGAAACTATGTCATGCAAATTTTGAGCCCTTGGATATGGATCTTGTGAATTAAATCCACCCCCATCTCCCATAAAATTGTACCTCCCAACCCTAGCCACCAGGCCACTTCCTTGCCACCCCTCTGCGATGCTAGCACTGGTCAGGTCTGTACCTCCACCACTGCCCCCCTTCGTCTGCATCCCAACTGTTAGTGTGTAATCTTCCTCATGCACACAGCTACCCGACCTCCTCGCTGGCACCACCATCTATCGTGTGCACCACTACCTCCCACTACCATCTCCAAAAACTTAACTCAATTGGCTTGATCTGTTGTTGTACCACTCGCTTCGCCATGCTCTGAGCTTGTGGCCAGTGGTGCCACCGCCGGCCTTCTACCTCCCCCCTAAATCTATACCTATGGTCCTGGTGAACCTAACCCTAACTCTAACTCACGGGAGATTTGCCACCGCCGTTGGAACAACGGGGATAACCAATATGTTCCAATGGGGAGAACCAATCACCATGAATATCCAATTGTGAGAAAATTGAAGTACTTCAACCAAAAAACCTTGAGTACTCCTTAGAAATTCTTGTAAAAAAAACAGTTGGACATGTTCTTCAAGGTGCCTTAGTACCATTTGTCGATGCAACCCTTCCCGGACTTCGTTTCCTCGGAAGGTTTCCCAACGGTGTCCCTGGACATCCGTTCCCTCGTGGGCGTATTCGTAGGATGTTCACCCTACAAACGATAGGGCAAATTATACAATCATCGACCATAGAACAAATTAAGGAGAAAAGAAGGCAATGGTTAATGCTAAATAATGAATGTTGCAACCATTTAACTTAATTGTTTCTGCAGTTCAAATAAAGTATTTTTGTAGTTACTTCAAAACATCGTAGCAAAGAAAAGTTACTATATAAGAAATTATACTACAATATTTATAGATAACAACTGTTACAACATGTAAGCTGGTTTGCGATGCAAAAAATTTATAAGAACCCTGTTGGACTTGTCGTTTCTTCCAAAAAATTGAACATTCAAATGGGAGTATACAATTGACCTGGTTGTAAAGAACAGAAACATGCCCACATGGTTACCTGAAGGACTCTTCGAATCCTTCTCCGCCTGCGATGGATGGTTTTCTTGGGACCTGTTTTGACTAATATTTCCTGTTTGGAACCTTGGAAATTCATAGGTATCATGCGAGAGTTTCTCAGGAGGTTGTTCAATTCTCTCACGATTCGGGATTTTTCGCTGTGTTCCAAAAGAGGCCGTAGTTTCTTCTGGTATTCGACCTATCAAGACAGCATATATAATTGAACTAGATGCATGGACGAGAAACATGCTTGATGTGCTGGATTACTTGGGACGTATGGCTTTCTTGGGACCTCTTTTGACTTATATATCCTGTTAGGAACATAGAAAATTCACAGGTATTTTGCGGGAATTTCACAGGAAGCTGCTCGATTCTCTCACGATTTTGGATTTTTTGCGGGATTATTTATTATATAACTCTAATATCTATATATGATTAATCTGCATCGTTATAATTTGATCCTACCAAAATAAGTGTTAGAGATCCTTCTCTATTTTTCTTATTTATGATTATTATGAGATTTTCTTATCTTAGAACAAAAGAGATACCTTGAATATATAGATAAGACAGCGAACATAACTGAACTACAGGCATAGAAGACAAAATATGCTTGATGCGCATGATTACCTGAAGGAGGAGAAAGGTCGGCATAGGCGTCCTGCTCGCTTATCTCGGAATCCTTCGCCTGCGATTGATGGCTTTCCTGGTACCTCTTATAACTTGTATGGTCTGTTTGGAAACATAGAAATTTTATAAAAATCTCGCAGAAATTTTTATAGGGACATTATGTACTATTTTTTAATAATATGAAAATTTTGAGTTCGATCTCAACTCTAGTAAGCTCGATAACAGTCAAAATAATTCAAACATACACAAATTTTTAACAATAAAAAAGTTCGAGCTCGAGTTTAGCTCAAGTAAATTCGATAAGAGTTAATATGTATCACTATTTAAACTTGAATTGAAGCTTGTGAATTATTCGAGCTCGGTTTAGTAAAGCTTGTGTGCTCGAGATCAAACTCGAGTTCGGCTCATTTAATATTCAAGTCAAACTTAAATCAAGTCTAAAATAAACTGAACATAAATAGTTCGTGAGCTCTGAGTTTGTTTTACAGTTTTATTTTGGTGTTTTGCTTTTCGGTAGGAAAACCGGGGCAGGCAAGACAGCAAGGAAAGAGCGAGAAAGAGACAAGACAGAAGTGCAGTCCCTCGGTTGCATCAGGAGAGCGCGCAAAGAGGCAGTCTTTCTTTGCTCTTTGGTCATTGGTCCGAGGCAAAACAAGTAGGCGCGGTGCACGTTCCGCGCGCGTGAGAAGCCAAATCCGCTTGTTGTTTTGTCTTGAGCCGAGGACAGAGCAGGTCGCAGGGGAGAGAGAGGACCGAAAGCGGAGTCATGTGCTGGCGCAGCAATAAAAGAAAGCCACGTGAATAGCCCGGTCCAAGCGGCATCCATTTCTTTTCGTCCGTCCGCACCGAAAAAAAAAAAGCTGACAAGAGCACCAGTTTTTTTCTTCCGTCCGAGCCTTGGTTAAAGACAGAAACAGGACCGCCTAGTGGACGAGATCAAAAGGTAGCGTTTTATTTTAGTCCTGCAGTTTAAGTAAAAATAGTAAATCTCAGTACTCCGTAGCTATCTATCTTAAATTCAAAGATAATATTTCGTTCTTCGGCCCATAATAGAAGTTTTTCAAGCCTAAATTTTTAATCTGTGCGCAAGAAAATATCGTGTTTTTCGGAAAGTTATGTTATCGGTGACAAGACATCATCCAAAGATAAATTCCATTGTCTCGTTGAATTATCAAATGCTCACATGAGCAATTATATAATCTGAGCAATTAAGATGAAATTATACATAAGAACACAAATAAGCTGAGATAACCCTGAGATGTTGAGGAGATGTATTCGTCGTCCAAACTCAAGTAAGCTAAGTTAAGTCCAAAGCGTTGAGAAAATATATTCATCGTTCAAACTGGAGTACGTAGAATATGAGTTGAGTAAGTCACAGTTAAAACCGACTGCCTTAATGAGTTTGAGTCTTTGCATCTGGATGAACTCGTATTAGTTGAGTTGTGTTCCTACGTTAAGCTTGCATGTAGAACTTTTTATGTAAAGACGTAACTAGTAGTGCATAATATATTGAAACTAACTAAAGTATGTGGAGTTAAGATTAGGGAGATTATTGGAAATAATCTTGACGTGGGGTCCGAGACACAGTAGAGTTTGTCTCTATGTGTAACTAAGTTAAAGTCATGACCAATTTAAAGTCTAAATACATATGTTAACAAGAGGGTATTAACATATATAATAAAGAGGTTTGTAATTAATTTTGTAAGAAGAGTATGTAAGATAATAGAGAAATTCAGAAATTATCTTGTGTTATTTTTGTTTATTTTGTAATGTGTGTGTTTTCTACTGCGATAAAGCTAACACATGCGAGAGTTTCTCAGGAGGCTGTTCAATTCTATCACGATTCGGGATTTTTCGTTGCGTTCCAAAAGAGGCCGTAGTTTCTTCTGGTATTCGACCTATCAAGACAGCATATATAATTGAACTAGATGCATGGACGAGAAACATGCTTGATGCGCTGGATTACCTGGAGAACGGTCAGCATAGGCGTCCTGCTTGCTCAACTTCGGATCCTTCTGCGCCTGCGACTGATGGCTTTCTTGCGACATCTCTTGGCTTTTATGTCCTGTTCAATTCTCTCACGATTTGGGATTTTTCGATTTGTTCCGAAAGAGGCCGTAGTTTCTTCCGAAATTCAAACAATAAGACAGCGTATATAATTGAACTAGACGCGTAGAAGATAATACATGCTTGATGCGCGTGATTACCTACCTGGAGGAGGAGAAAGGCCAGCAGAGGCGTCCTGCTTGCTCATCTCGGAATCGTTCGCCTGAGATGTATTGCCTGTTTGGAAACATTGAAATTTCACAAAAATCTCGCGGGAGTTTATAGGGACAATTCAATTGACTGAAGAAAATTCGCACGTTTGAAACGGGCCATAGTTTCTTCCGAAATTCAAACAATCAAGACTCGAACTATATGCATATAAGATAAGCGTACTTGACGCGCATGATTACCTGGAGGAGGAGAACGGTCGGCGGAGGCCTGCTGGTGGCTCATCTTCGACTCCTCCCGCGATGAATGGCTTTATTGCATGGTTTTGGGTTAATATGAATTATGAATAGGTGTTATGGAACTTGGATAGGCGGTTATTTATAATGATCATAGCTGCCGCAGTAGTAAACTTGGAGAAACGAAAAGTAAATATTTGAGATGAATACTACTCCTTTCGTTCAGATTTATCCAAAAAAATATGAAAGGAATACTCTTTTTTGCGGGAGCACCGAAAGATCAGGATGCTTACTAATCATTGACTAGTAAGATGTTCGTGTGTTACAACGAAAACTAAAAATTATAGCAGATATCATGCATGTTCTGTCCATTCATCCTAAGGAAGCATGTATTGCATATACGACTTAAAATTTTCCACTCACTACAACACGACCAACTTGATAGGGCCCCTATAAATGCCCTAGAATGTGCGGACATGCCGCGGAAGGAATTTTTACCGGCGTTTATCAAACGACCACATAAGTGCCGTCGGCAAAGGCTTTTCCCAGCGTTTAAAGCAACCTCGGCGTTTAGGAAATACCGCCATACACAAAGTTAACCCGGCGTTTACAAACGCCCCAGAATAGTCTAACCCGGTGTTTATATACGCCCTTCCAGAGTAATCTACCCCGGCGTTTACAAACGCCCTTCTAGAGTAATCTACCCCGGCATTTACAAACGCCCCAATTGATATTTTCTGTGGCATTTACAGATGCCCCAAAAGGAGGATAAGCTAGCATCTGCAATTGCCCTCATTTCAGTTTTTTCTACGGCATTTATGTGTGCCCCTATTGCTCTAGCTATGGCGGCGGTTACAAATTACCAAACTAATTAATAAAAAATGTTTTTAATAGTCTTCCATCTATAAATACCTTCTTTCACAGTTTGTACATATATGCTTATTCACTAGTAGTAGACAACACACTAACATCATATATTTTAATTCCATAATTATCACTATAACTGATAGAATCACATTGTTCAACAAAAGTCAATGGCAGCTAAAATTTACAAGCAGTACTTCCATATCAGCCAACAGATTACATTGTTCAGCAAAAGACGGCATCACATATATAGAATTGTAGAACAGGAGTACGATAACTTATGTTCAACAAAATATTCATAGTTTGAACATCACATGATCCTATTTGCTTATGTTAAACGCTGCACAAAAGGTCTTGATAAATAACTAGTTAACACCATCATATCTTCTCCAGCCTGCAATCAAGTGAACACAATATATGAGAGCTAGTGCTCAAATAGGAAAAACTAGCTAAGTCTAAGTACAGTGCACACATGTTTATGGGGAAAATAACAATCCTGTTACTTCAAGCATCGCAAGGAAATATATATACTGGTGTTAACCTAATACATTCCAAAATATATATTTTTGTTGCAATCAAATAAGTTGACAGTCCACAATGCATACCTAGCCCACAATGCATTGGAAGATATTAGCTATATAGTGTTAAAGATCCCATTTTGTACCATCTCTACAACTACACTACAATAGAAAAATGCCCTATTTCTATAAGCTTCATCAAGCTGGCATACTTACAAGTAGTTGAAATAAAATAGCAGAAATCAACAGTTAATAGTAGCTGAAATAAAGTACCTTACATTTTTGCACAACTAGTCTTAGCAATAACTCTATGTCTTGGTACAGAAATCTGAAAGTGTGAGAAGCAAAGAACAAAACATCAATTAGGGTAGTTACAACATTTTTAACAAACAGGAAATAATCTTTCTATCTCATACCCAAAGAACGCTTGATGAGATTTAGAGGTGATCCATCACGTTCTAGAACCTATGATTTCAACAAGAGAAATATCAAGTCAGTTATCACAACTTGGAGATAAAATGATAGGGTGAATCTCAAGTACATACACTATGATATGGCCAAGCGATGCAAAGACCAATAGCAGCGCCTAGCTTGCTGGCCTTGCGTAGTGGTCGAGGGAGTAAGACATTCTTGTCAATGACAACATCAATAAGAACCTCATAAAAGGCCCCTAAGGCTAATCCATCGACACCTAATGATGTCTTTTCGGTGCATTGGAGTCTTCCGTGTGCTACTATATTGGAGCCACCAAGGTTACGCAATGCAACTTCTCTACCAGCCTAGAAATATCAAGAATCAAGGGGCTACATGATTTGGACCCATAAACTAGTTGTAAGTAAACTCTAAGTTATTTTCATGTGGAAGTTGGTCATACCACTTTTTGGTGCTTTCTTGCTAAAATCTTGTTGGTTCTTGATGGGAGTACACCATCTATCCGATTTTCTGAAGAAGATGATTCTAGTAGCCTTCCTCTTCCACTACTTGTATCCTTTTCTAGATTAGACTCAAGGTAATATCAAATTGCATACACAAAATTAAAAGTCAGAAATGTAATATGAATGCACAATATTTAGAATTGAACAACTATATACATGCTCACCTGCACGTTAGGTTGGGTTATTTCCCTAGCTTGTTCTCTGTTTTCACTATTACTAGCTCCATGTAAGCTTAATAACATGCTTTTAAGGTCTTCATACTGCTTGTCTTGCCTCTCTTTGTATGCTTCAAATCGTTTCTCGAAACATTCCTTGTATGCTGCAAATTGCCTGTCAGTATTTGCCACCATGGATCTAAGTTGTGCATTTTCTTCTTCAACCTGCTTTAGTGCAGCTACAGCATTTGAAAGAGTTATTGCCTTGGAACCCCCAGGTAACAATCCCATGCCACGCACTCTTTCTTTCCTATCTTGTGGGAGCACATCATCATACAAATCACCATCATCTACTGATTTGAAGCGAAGGGTTTCATTTTCTGCAAACCTTTTTTCAATCTCATCCTGGAATTTAAATGAAATATATGCAAAGATTACAAGCTTTGAAGTGAACTACGGTAAAGTTAAATATAAAATCTAGAAAAGGAACATAAACATATTATCTTCTCTTTGCAAGCAGCACTAATAGCTTCTCCATTTTTCTTCTTATGTGTAGCAAGATAGCTTTCCGCTCTACAAGGTTCATGACCAAGTAATCTCTCCTAGAACAATATGACAGAAATCAGGAAATGTCATTTCCACATTGACTTAATAACCAATATATATAGCACAAGTTAGTACGCACCAGTCCATTATTCAGTACAGCAAAGCTTTGTGATCCACAAGTATGAAGGGCATTTTCTTGTGTTGCACAATTCCAAGATTCCTTTTGCTTTAGTCTACAATATAGTTCATCCTTAGAATTGTATGCATCTATATAACAAATTTAGAATAGCCTTTTTAGAATATTGAGACCTTTGTTTCTTCCTTTGACCAATGTTCAACCAGCCACTTCCAATCTGGTGGAGGGATCCTATTGCCACATCCATTGGCAATATTCTCCTCTGCTGAAATTTCTTCCTTGTAGTATTTCTTCTTCAAAGTATTTTTGAAATCCCGCCACTTCTTTCCAGCAGATGCTAGCACCCATTCTTCACATATTGGATCTATGTCAAAAAAATGCTGCAAAGCAAATGAAATGTTTCAATAGATACCACCAAGAACATATAAAAAAAGGATCTCATGTCTGCACATAAGTAATAAAATGCTACACAAAGGAAAAATTATTACCGTGACTGTTTTCCAAATTATATCTTTTCCTGGAACAACTCTCCAATCCTTTTGCGTTAGTGTTATGTGTCCTCCCTTTACTAGAGTGGCAATGAAGTTAGTAAAATTGCTGGTTTTCACTCCACAGGGCTGCCCGTATTTATTAACCTTCACATGAATCTTGACTTCTTTATTCCCATGCCAAATAGAACTCATTTTTGTTGGCCCCGTAACCTTCTTTTCTTTGGCTAAGACCATGTAGCATAACCAGGGAAGTGTAAAGACCTTAAATTACACAATAATATTGTAATAGCACTTAACAATTAAATAAGACATACCAGAAGACTTCCTTTGCACAGGTTCATAACAGACCTCAACTTCCTCATTAGGTTCATCAGAAAGGCCATCAAGGTCATTGACATAATCATCGTCGTCATCATGAACCATTTCAGCCTCATCATTTGCAACATAATTAGGATATGTCTCTTCATCATCTATTTCAGCTATAATTGTTCTCTACATAGTAAAACTTAAAAAAATAACGTGTCTATGTAAATGCCGAAATCAAGTTTTATAAAAACTCTATGCGTTATTACCTTTCTTCCCTTCTTTTGTTGCTCAGGAGCAATACCAACTTGTGTTTGAAACAGTATAGGAGGAAGTTTCAACTTGGCTAGCTTTAAATTGTTAGCTGTGATCCTTTTCGCACTCTCCATGTCATACGAACATTCACCTCCTTGGTCGTTTCCTTCCCTTGCTGCCATTTTTTCCTCTGCAATACAGTAGAAAACATTTCGTAACAAAGAAATTCCTTTAGTATATACTGATAATAAGTAGCAGATTATTCAAGTAAATTAAAGTTCAGCAGTAACATATCCATTTATAAGGCTATACCCTTTAGCCTTAGTAGCTTCATTTAATGGCATCTGGTTGTTGGGGACGACGGCTGGTACAGGTGAAGATGGCGTGTAGTCTTTGGGAGATCTCTGCTCTGAGTCGAGTCCCACCAAACTCGCTGCTCGGCTCGATGAGCTGAGCACGGAGGGTGTCGGAGTGCTGGTAGCTAGAAGTAAGAAGCATCCGAAGTTGTCCAATCTCCTCCAAGGCACTGGCGTAGGTGGCTGCCATCGCCTGAGTAAGCTGCACCTGGTGCGATAGTCGAGGATCATCCACTGAGATCTCGAAGAGTTGCGGATAACTTTGTCCCGCTCAAGTGGATGAAAAGAAGCAGTAAGGTGACTGTAGCAGGCTCTCCTTGTGAATCTGGCACAAGTCAGCTATAGCCAAACGAGCTGCATCCTAGAGGGCGTCAGAGCGGTCAGACCGAGGATGATCGATAGGGTATCTGTGGGAGTTGAATTCCTTTTCCCGTGCATACAGGAATGCTTGCATCGACCAAGAATCTCGGTCCATAATTTTGACTTTCCGTCCTCTGAAAATAGGCGGTTGGCGATACTTCAGATACTGCATGAGTTGACGAAGAAGTTCAACAAATGCACCCTCATTCTCGCCGTGAGAAATGAAGTCCCACGAGTCAACGGAGGAAGAACCGACCATCTACAAGTTGAAATAATAGAAAAGATTAGTAAGAAATTTTTGAACAAGAGAATATAAATAGAGCGGGGGTAAAGAGGTATAGAAAATTTTCAAAATATATAAATTTTTTAATAAATATAGATCCTTAAGGTTTTTGCTATTCTGAACTAGGTCACGTCCTACAGTCAAGTTGGCTCTGATACCATCTCTGTCGGGACCCGGATTTCCAAATCCGGTCCCTCTGTGTATTTCAGCACTAGTCCCAGATCAAAGCTAGTGCACACAATTAAACAGTGATGATCACAAATGACTAGCACAAATGACTGTAATGACGAAACATGTGCTTATTCAGGCCCTTCAATTGACAAAGCTTATCTTGAATGGAGATCACTGAATGGTCCATTTGTTTCAGTTTGGGTCAGCAATGTTCCTTTCGGTAGTGAAGGTGTCATGACAGCACCACAAGCAAAGGTAAATCTCGCTCCATTTTGGTTTATTTTTTTCATATTTTGACTAAATGACTAAAGGCTTAAAATAAACTCAATACATGTTTCCCTATGTGCTATAATCAAGTTAGAAAGATGTCAATTTTAGAAAATTGAAGTCATTTAGATGCCCACATAGGAGTCAAATGGAAAATACATATAAGTGTTATCAGCATTACTCTACAGGTGAGGTGGTAAGAAGCTTACGTGTCGGGACCCGGATTTCCAAATTCGGTCCCTCTGTGTATTTCAGCACTAGTCCCAGATCAAAGCTAGTGCACACAGTTAAACAGTGATGATTATATTGCCAACAACGAATATTACAATAATAGAGGGCACCGACCAAAAGGTCTTTTCATTACAACTGGGGTTTCAAGACCTCGCAAATAAACAAAACACAGCGGAAGCAAATAAACTTGATAAAAACCCATCAATACGCCACAGGCAATTGACTGGGGAAGCGCAACCTAGTACTCCGGAAATCCTTCGTCGAATCCACACGCAAAGTAGTCGTAGTCTCCTTCCTGAGCTTCGTATTCCTCTGAAATTTTATTTTTAAGTGTAGTATGTGAGTACATAAAGTACTCCGTAAGTCTTGGGAAAATGCATTAGATGCAAGGCTCATCAAGGAAGGATATATGGTTCTTTTGCACAAAGTAATATTTTTATTTCCAATATCATTAAACATATTTGAAGGCAATATTTTAACAAAGTAATTATCTTAACTGAAACTATTAAACATTTTAAAGGGAAGGTTATATCCACCATTTCTGGATAACTGGTTCCAACCACCAAATTACAAATCTACGGGTTCCAACCATTCATAATAGTTTCAACTATTTGAACAACCCTGAGAGTTCCATCCACTCTCGGGTTCCCAAAACTTTACTTAAAACCAAAACCAAAGTTCTACCATGTGAATGCATTCCTTGCCCGCCCTTGACCGTGGGCACGGCTATTCGAATAGTTTTAACACTCTGCAGAGGTTGTACAACTTTACCCACAAGAGACAAGATATCTTAATAGCCATCATGCTTCCTTAGGCATGAGACCCAGATAATTCGTCACAAAGCCTTTTCATTACTCTAGTCTAGCTAGTTACCACCCGCTGAGGTTTCGCCGCTGAAGGGTTAAATCCACCACATTCAGAAGCCCCCTCTTGCGCCGTATGAGTACAGTAAACACTGTCCCTCACTGTGAATAACCAGTACACCCTGCCACTCACTTTCACCAACTTAACGACAATAACAATATTGATTGCTACTCGATAAAATCATTCCTTTCTACTTTCCACCCGAGGGTTATACTGATCGACTAGTTTGTCTAAGCATTTACTACCGTTCTAAAATTATCAAATTCATAATAATCTCATTACTGAGACAAAGGAGATCTTTGGTGACAAAGGTACATGGTTGTCAATGTCAAATGAGGGTATAACAATTATCGGTTTAACTATTAACCTTACAACATAAATTGTCATTTTATGAAACATAGCACATGCAATAAATTTAAAATAATCAAAAACATTTCACAAACATAGGTTCAAAATGTTCAAATGAGACTTGCCTTCGTGTGCGATATCTTGACTTTCTTGTTGCGGGTCTTCGAATTCTTCAACAACGTTGGATTCTACGCGTAAAACGATAAAACAAACGAATAAATAAATACAAATAACATTACAAAAATATAATGTAACTACTGGAAAGGAGTTTATAATTTCATAAGAATTTAGGAGAAAGTTTCAACGGATTCGGAGTTCGGACGAGGGAGAAGGGATTTTTGGAAGTTTAAATGAAAAAGAATTTGAATATAAAATATCTGATCTCAGAAAAATAATATAATTTTATGGATATTTTACAAGGTTGGATTTGGATCTTTGGAGGTGTACAGAAAATTTGGGATGAAACTGAGATTTTGAAAATGAACTGGGTGTTTGAAATTTGAAATTTGAATTTTAAAATATTACAAAAATTTCAAAAATTTAAAAGGATTACAGAAATGAATAGTTTGGAATTTTTAATGGATTTAGAAATTTGAATGGACTCAATCGGAGTTAGGATGAAAAAGTACATGCATCGGGAAGTTTAAAATGAAAGAAAAAGAATAAACTGGATTTTTGGAATTATTTTTCTAAAAAAAATCCGGAATTATGACGTCAGCAGGGAATTTGTTTTTCGGCCGAATTATTTTTCTACGGAAAAATCGGATTTATGACGCCAAAGATGACGTCACTGGGTAAACCCCACCGACAGCGGGTCTCGATCCATGGACCGAGTCCACAGCGAGTGGGTTTGCCGAGGTGGCACGGTGGCGGGTCGGCCGACGCAGCCGCCACCGGGCCGAATTGGCGCCCATGTGGCGCCGACGCGGCGCCACGCCACCGCCACGTGGGCACGGGTGGCAACGCCGACCGGAGGCGACGGCGGCGACGGTGCTCCGGCGCATGGTGGTAGAGGCGGCAGGGGGTTCGGGGAGCTTCGCGGCGGCACGGGGAAGATGATGGAGGGGTCGGCAAGGTGAGGCGGGGCCTGTGCTGGCGGCAATTGCTCGCCGGAGCCTGAGGCGGCGGTGGAGGCGGGGGTACACGGCGCGAGGGAGCTCGGGTGGCGGAGGGGAAGAATTGAGGGTGAAGGAGGTGTAGGGAAGAACGGGGTGCGGGTAGGGGTTTAAATAGGGGCGGAGGGGAGCGGGTGGTTTGTCGCCGGGGTGGGTGGTGGCGGCGGTTGCGGGTGGTCGTGGCCGAGCGGGCGCGAGGAAGAGGAAGGTGGGGAGGTGGGTGCGACGCATGCGGAGGCGGTTAGGAGTTGGGCAACGCAGGAGAGAGGGGGCGGAATGGCGGGCGGTTATGGGAAGACTGAGGCGGGCTGCGGCGGTGCGGGGAAGGAGTCGATAGGTGGGGCCCGCGGCGCAGCGAGAGGGAGAGAGAGAGGAGTGGGCGGCGGAGATCGACCGGGCGGGGTGGCGTGGCGGCATCAGGACCACCCACGTGGCGGGCAGGGAAGAGGTGAAGGCGGGATGGAGTGGCGGCATCAGGACCACCCACGTGGCGGGCAGGGAAGAGGTGAAGGCGGGATGGTGTGGGCGACGTGGACGGATCCCGGCTTTCCACGTGGCGGCCGGAGAGAGGGTCGAGGTTAATAATTTCTGAATTTAGTTTTTGATTTACAGAAAAGCCTAGAAAATTAAATATAGCTCAGAAAAATACAAAATAAACTTTAAAAATTCTAGAAAAATTCACAGAAGCTTTTGGAGATATTTTGGACTTATATAAAATATTTCCAACTTATTTTGGTAATATATTTTCAAAATAAGATCTCTTTTTAATTCAAGAAATTGATTTTAAAATCTAGAAAAACTCAAAAAAATTCAAATATGATCCAATTTCTTTAAAGTAATTAATTTAAATTTAAATTTTCAGAAATCACAAATTTTGGATGTTACATTACGCGAGAAGGCATAGGTTGCGGGTTCAAATCCTACCGACCGCACACGCGGATTTTTCGCGCGAAAATCGCGTGACTTGTGACTGTGTATAAAACATACTAGGTGTGTACAAAATTTGTACTTTTTTGTTGTATATTTCTTGAACCAACTATTATACTTTCTGTGCTAGCACAAAGTTCACATTTGACGGGAAAAATACCACTGCAGGTATATGCTTTACTAACCTTGCCTCTTGTTGATTTTGCAGACTAACTGGTCATACGGCAAAAAACAAAAATCACTTTGTCCACAAAGCACAGATCAACCTTCAGATAAAGAGATAAGCAATATATCAGCGTATAATACTCACTAAATAGCAGCAGGAATGAGAAAGGAAAACTCACCCACAGATGTCCCCAGATCTAAGACCAAGTGCTGAACCACACGGACGGTCCAAATCAAATCGGATGGCTGCAGAGAGAAGATGGGAAATCACACCGACGACCACCAACCCGTGTTTTTAAGTAGAGATGAGTCCAGAAGCCATTACATCCTTTCATGCAGATTTCCCCAAAAAAAATGTGAAAGGAATTCTCTTTTTTTTGCGGGAGCACCGAAAGATTGGGATACTTATTAATCATTGATGAGTCTAGCAGCCATTACATCCAATAAAATAAAGTGAACACGACTCTTGACTCTTGACTCTTGGGTAGCACCTTTATGTTATGCAAGGAGAAAATGCGGGTGCGAGGCTGCGAGCATCTCCATCTACCTGGAGCACAAACTATACGATAAAATTCCATATGATATTCGGTCGTTGAGCCATGGCAGATGATGTAACGTCCAGATCTAGATGACCCGGCCAACTAGAATCACGTGGCTCCGTGCGAAGTGGCTGCAGTTTTTGTCTTTGGGGTTGTTGTTTTTGTTTGATATTATATGATAATAGTTGCTAGTTTTTTTTCAAATTATTTAATTAAAAATTAGAGAAAATACCATTAAATTTCCACAAACAGTGAAAATAAATAAAAAAGAAAAAGCAAAAACATGAAAAAAATAAAAAAACCAAATTAAGAAGCCGATATGTTTCAAATGACTTCTGATTTCTGAAAGCTGAAAATCCTCCTCTATCGACAAGCTCTTTGCATGGAGCTCATCCAACCACCTTTGAGACCTTGTTGCCAGGGAGGAGTGGCCACCGGCTAGGGAGGTGAGGTTGGTAGTGGTAACGGTTGGTGGTGGTAACGGTTGATGGTGAGGAAGAGTGGCTAGGAGGGAGAAGTTGAGAGGGTAAAGGCTTATACATATTAAAGCGAATTCGACGAAAAAACCTACACATACCACCCTATACAATTTGTCTTTATACCTCTACTTTTCTGCAATTTACTTTTGTGCATTAGGAGTAGACCTAGAAGTAGATCCAACCCATAAATGTTTTGTCATTTCTATTCAATTTAATAAAGTTTGTTTATTAGCTTATAGCCAATATGTCTCGTTTTCAGTTTGCATGAATGTCACCTCGCAAGCTTCCGTTGGCAAGTTTCAACTCTCTATGAAGACATGGTGGTGTCAATTCGAAAATCTCCTAGTAGAGAGAAGCTTTTGGTATGCCTGGTGAGACACAATGGGGTTCAAGATTATCTAAATTCATACCATGTCTTGGTAAGCTCTTGGTACCTAGACGTGGCATGACTGGTGCCAGGGACATATGTAAGTAATATCAGACGTGGTGTCAATCTGTAGCAACCGACTTTGATTCGGTTTTCTCTCTATGTGGGCCTCGGTACCTTTACCTTATATATGTACCCCAGTAGTTCATAGGAAGAGTAAGAGCTCTATTGCAAATATCTTCTCATTACAGTGATTTATTTTCGTATCCCCATGGATTTTTTCTGCAACGATTTTTTATGTAAAAATTTATGTCTCTTATTTCTATTTTTCTGTGTATTATTTAAAACAAGTGGTATCAGAGCACTGGATTGAATCCTGATCCACTGCCTGGGAAGAGGGATCCCGATTCCTGGGGCGGCATGCACGACGGAATCGATGCACGGCACCATGAGTTTTTGTCAAATCCGAGCCGAACCCGATTCCCCATCTTCGACTCGCAATCCTTCGGTTTTAGCACCACAGAACCTCGGTCAAAGCATCTTGCCCATCTTGTTTTGCGGAAGATGATGATGATCCGATCAGAGTAGCTCGCTTTGGTCAGCAGGCATAGTTAG
Source organism: Bonia amplexicaulis (assembly GCA_036346245.1). NCBI lineage: Eukaryota > Viridiplantae > Streptophyta > Magnoliopsida > Poales > Poaceae > Bonia > Bonia amplexicaulis. The sequence continues at coordinate 8,147,834 of CM070762.1, forward strand.
CGCAAGCAAGCAGTCCCGGAACCAGGTGAGCAAAAGGCAACAATGCATTTCCTTTGGTCCCTGGTTCTAGAGCAGAAACAGCTGAGAGAGATTCTAAAAGACCATATGAGAAGGTCTAGAGTTTTATTATGATGAACCATTATCATTTTGGAGAAGTAAAAATTTAAAATTTTTAGATTTGTAGATTTTTCTAGACAGCTTGTGTTGCTTTGGGCGAAATAGATGATTTCAGAAAATTTGAGTTATGGGATAATTTGGTTTGACCTAGGCCAATGCATATGTGTGGCATGATTTAGCTAACGTGGGTTAAGTTATAAAGAACTTATGCCTGAAAATAATTTCTTAGTCTTTGGATGTGCAGGGGTATTTGGAGTCAATCATGGTCAACGACGAGAATCGAGGCTATGCTCTTGAAGAAGTGAAGGTTTAGAACTATTAAGGATGCCAAGTGAGATAGCTGAGCTCAAGCATGGCATAAGGAACAAGAGAAATGTTATGGAAAGTTCAAATGACGGGTTGCACCATGTGGCTTGGTCAGTCGAAGTGAGGCATGTTCCAGTGGAACTAAAATAGGAGAGACTTATCGATACGTGGCAAGCTAGTGGTGTATCTACACGTGGTAAGCATGGTGACTATTTGCAAGGGAAGATAAAGACAAGATAAAGAAATGGTATATTGATAATTTGACCAAAATACTAAAAATTACCTTGGATAAAAATTACAGCGCTTGGGATGATGGTTTAGGTCAAGGAGGAGCTGAGATGATCAAGTGGATTAAAGGCTAAGGACTTAATAAATTTGAGCACGTATAAGTATAGTGTGTGAGTAAAACACGTGCTGGGTGGGGTTAATGGGTTTATCATATTTGCACTGAGTAGATAGTATCCATTAGAGTTAGATAGGACTGGTTGCCTTGTCTATTTAACAGGTTGGGATGGAGACTTACATGTTAACCATCCAACCATCATAGTTTTCCTAATTAAAGCCAAGTGTTCTAGGGTTTGGATTTAATAAGTGTAAGTGTTGTAGTGTGCTCTCTTGTACTTCAGGTGGAATGACGGTAAAACATTCATCCTCAAATAGCAATATATTAACTTTGTTCATCTCTTGTGTCTCCTTCTTGTTTTGGTTGATTTGCTCTTATTTTGGTTTGTTTTGATCTTGTTGGATGCCAAGGAAGAGTAAGTGGTGAAGATATACATTAAAAATTTATCCCCATCCATGTAGACATCAGGTTTGATAAGTGCTTGAAGATGCTCAATTTTTGCTTAATTTGACATATCCGAATGATTTTTTGATCCAATTGTTTTTGCCTCAATTTTTTGGTGTTCTTGCTTACTATGATATGTGGTAATATATTTAGAGCCATCTTAGCCAACATTCACCCATGAGCAAGTCATATTCACTGTTTTATGTTTTTTCCAGTTTTAGTGCAACTATCCTTCAAACGAAAAAAGGTTAGAACTTTCACAATAATTTTCTTGATTATTGATTGAAATAGGTTACTAAAATCCTAAAATGTGCATACCAAATTTCAAGTGATTGGAGCCTTGATTTGAGAGTTTACTCAGTTTGTGGTTTTGGCCTAGTTTGAGTGCAACAGAGCTTCACGAACCAGAAAATCCCAATTATCTCAAGTTCATTCAAAATTTTTGATTAGGATAGGGTCTAACGGTAATGATCTAGCTTTGGTTCCAGTTTCAAGTCATTTGGATTTTGGAGTAGCTCTTCTTAGAGTAGCTCTTCAAGTTCCTTGGATTTTGGCTATTCTGGATTTTCAATATCAGCTTTGCATTCTTTGAGTGATAAGTAGCTAGAGAAACTTCTTGAGGATGATTTGGCTCTCCTATCCACAAAATTCACGAGAGCATACAACAAGTTGAGGAACAAGAGAAGGGATGAACCTGTCACTTGCTTTAAGTGTGGAAAGCTAAACCACATTTGGGTTAAGTGCCCCCAAGCTGAAAGATAAGGAGAACAAGGACTTCCAAAGGAGCCCTCAAGCTCGTGACGCAAAGTCCAAAAAGCTCAACTACCACAAGTTTATTAACTGTGTCCTTACCGCTCTTGAGAATGTCAACATGAGTGATGTGGACTCAGGGATGGAGGACAATGAGGATGACTTCCACAACAAGAAGAAGACTCAAGGCTTCAATGGCAAATGCTTCATGGCCAAGGGCAGTACCGATATCGACTTCTTCTCCGATGAGCCCTACCATGATCCTGATGAGGTATCCATCTCCTCCAAATAGATGAAATTTGCTCTCGTTGTTCCTGAAAAGAAAACTAAAGAAGCAAGCTAAAATGATTAAGAACTAGAATATGATAATTGACAACTTAAACCTAGAAGTTATCAGGCTCAAATCCAAGAATCCTAATGATAATTGTGAATCTTGCTTGTGTTTGCATGATCAAATGGCTAATATGAAAATTGCACATTCATCCGTTGTTAGTCAACTTAAGGATACTCTAGATGAACTAGAATCTCTTAAGTCTAGTGATGATCATGATTGCATTAATGCTATTGCTTTGGATGTGATTCCTTTATATGCTATTCCTCCATCATACTCAAACTACGCTTTGCTTCGAAATGAAATTGGATAGTACTACGAAGAAATTGTTCTAATTTAATTCTGATCATTGTAAGGATAGAAAAAATAAAATAAAAGAAATGACTAACATGCTTCTTCATTCTAGGACTGAATCTTGTGAAAACTGTCTTAGGCTCACAATTGAGATTGATGCTCTGAACAAGACACATGAGGAGTGTAAAATTGAAAACTCCATGTCCATGACTACATCTAAAAAAATTGTTAATTCTATTTCTTGTGTATTTTGTGCTGAAATTGGGATTGATTTAGATTAGATGAATGAGGCTTTTAGAGTCAAATATAAGGAGAAGTTGGATAGGGTTAGAAATTCTCTTTGTATGTCCTATGAGAATTTGAAGCTTGAGGTAACTGTTCATAAAGAGAGATATACTAGGGCAACTAAGAACACTGAGTGTACCATATGTGTGAACCTAGTCCAAGAGAACAACTATCTCAAAACGACCTAGAGAGATTTTTTTAGTGGAAAGAAAAACATTAATATGATCCTTGACCAATCTAAGGTGAGCGTGTAGAAGAGAGGCATATAATTTAATTCTCTATAGTATACCGAGAACCACCCACCTAAGGTTGTGAAGGTAGTTGAAAGTGGCATGTTGAGGTCAAACCCCGGAGCTTCCCAAGACTGTCTTTAGGTCAGCTGGTTTTGCCCAAACCCCTTCTAGCATGATAGGTGCTTCTACTTCAGTAGGTTAGAGCCCTCAAAAGGTCAAGTATCATTGCACCTTCTGAAGAAGGATGACCACATTATTGAGTTCTGCTTCCGTAGAGTCAACGTTGAGAGAAAAGAGAGGATGTGTGCTTTGAGGTCTATTAGAGGAGTTTCTTTATCTATGAGTGTCTCTAGAGCCAGGTCACCTGTCTTTTCTTCTAGGAATGTCTAGATTTATAGATAATTTCTTTGATTCCTTTGGTGGTTCTAGGTAGTGCTTTGGGTTAGGATATTGTGAGGGTAGAAAACAGATAGCGTCTAGACAGAGGGACTACTGGCCTTTTGGTACACTGATTAGGAGAGGTCTAGGTGGTTCTCGTGTGCATTGTCATGATTATATTTCTAACCATTTTATTCCTACTTCTATTGTTGTTCCTATACATTGTATGGCTCGGTACTAGATTCCCAAGTATGGCTTGTAGGTTCGTCGAGCGAGGAAGAAGGATGTATGGCTTGTTGACTCTGGGTGTTCACAACACATGTCCAGAGATTCTCGATGGTTCTCCTCTATTACTCATGCATCTAGCAATGAGTTGATCATGTTTGGGGATTCTTCTATCGAGACCGTGAGAGCAAAGAGGACGGTGCGCATCAACAACAATTTCATGCTTAAGGACATCACTTTAGTAAGTAAGTTGAGATATATTCTGTATTTGTTTTCTAGCTTCTTGATAAGGGTCTAGAAGTGAGATTCAAGAGTGGTGAGTGTAGAGTTCTAGACTCCTCTGGTGAGTTTGTCTTTGAGATCTCTAGGTTTGAGAGGATCTTTAATGTTGATTTCAATATCTCTTCGATCTCTGGCCCTAGGTGTCTTGTGGTTTCTGATTCTCATGATCTAGTATTGTAGCATCGTAGGCTTGGACATATAAGCTTCGATCACTTGACTACAGTCAGCAGTAAGACCTTATTAGAGGGTTGTCTAGGCTCAATATGTATAGAGACCTAGTTTACATACCCTATAGATATGGTAAGATGGTTTCTGCTTCTTATACCCCTCTTACCTTAATGATGATTGATGGCCCTGGACAGCTCTTGCACCTAGTTTACACACTTTGTAGATATGGTAAGATGGTATATGCTTATCATTATAGATGACTTCTCTAGGTATTCGTGGGTATGTTTTCTAGTTTCTAAGGATGAGGCCTTTGGTTGCTTTAGAGTGTTAGCCCTTAGATTAGCAGTTGAACTCGTAGGAGTCTTGGGAGCCATTAGAAGTAACAATGGCACATAATTCAACAGCTCATATTTTGTCACTTTTTATACTAAGAGAGGATTAGAGCTCTAGCTCTCTTTTCCTAAAGTTGCCCAGCAGAATGGAGTTGTAGAGAGAAAGAATAGAACCCTTATAGAAATGACAAGGAACATGTTAGATGAGTATAGCACACCTATGAGGTTTTAGGCTGAGGTTGTCGGACCCCGTGTTTAGCAATCCCAGATCCTATATGATTCCACTACACTATTTCTTAGATTTTTAGATAGTGCTCACAGATACATTACTGTATACGAAAAACATATCATGCAGAAGCGTAGATAATACAGTAGTAACTTACTCTTGGGCCGGATGAGTCAAAATCAATAAAATATAGTAGTGAAAACTTCACATAGGTGGGACTCTCAGGACTTGCCCACAAGTAGCCCACTGGGGTTCACGACCTAGCTCTTGGCCTCATCGTCTTTCAGCTCTATCGAATTCCCTCTAATGACACAGGGCATGATTTTATTCCTCTTATGACTGCGTAATTGTATTTAAGCAAGAGTGAGTATGATGGTACTCAACAAGCACCACACAGGATGCAATAATAATATATGCAAAGGTGTCAAATGAGGCTTGAGGTTTTTTTAATTGCTAAATGGATTATTTTGAAAGTACAATAAGTAGGAAAGCTCCTGAGACTTAGTAGTTATAACTAAACCAGATTTTCTAAAATTGATTGTGAGAATACAGTAATAATAGTAGCACTGGTTACATCCACCTTTTACAGTGCATGGTTACCTCCACTAAATGCTAGTTTTGATTATTATCACCACCGGAGTACATCCCTCCAAGAAAAGCCAAAGTTGGGGTTACCTCTGCCTGACGAGTTTTTATCCCACCCATAAAGGTTTTTAAAATAGAACTAACTCGAGGAAATTCCCATGTCCGCTCTTAACCATGGGCACGGCTATTCGAATAGTTTATACTCTGCAGAAACTATATATATTTACCCACAAGAGACAATTGACCTGATAGCTCTACATGATTCCTTAGTCATGTAGATTGAGTGATTGTCACAAAGATTTTCGTAGTTACCTCGCCACATTGCCTGTCCACCCTTATGGATATCTACCCGAGGTAGCCCCCATAAGTTAGTGCGGAAAGTCACACCCTAACATCTAGCATAGTTGAACTATGACATTCCACAACGCTAGTGAAATAGGTACACATCAACCCTACACGATGTCCCATTCATGCTGAACCTTGGTCCGCATATGCACAACTTCACTCGCCTACCTGTGAAAGGACTCTGAGGTCTAGTAGCCCTACTTGGTCCATGTAATATCCTGATCGTCGATTCGGTGTAGGTTTCTAAAATAATCGCGGAGTTTCCCGATTTTTCGGTAAATCACGGGAGGTGAAAATTAAATTGCAGAATTATCCAAAATTAAAAATATATAAATTAAAATAATTAATTTGGATATCTTGGGTTATCCGAAAGGGTGGGCCAGCCGCTTTAGGCCAGCCAGCCCAAAGGGAGGCCGTACCCCCTCCCAAACCTTAGCACCCCCCTTTATAAACCCCCTCCCTTGGCCCCTCTCTCCTTTTCCCCACCTGGCCGCCACCCCCATCTCCTCCCTGCGCCTCCACCTCTTCCCCATTGCTGTCCCTTGGTGCTAGGAGAAAGTGAGAAGGAAAGAAGAAGAAGGGAGGGAAGAGAAGAAAGGAAGGAGGAGGAAGAAGGGGAAGAAGACGGGCGATCCCAAGGGGATCCCTTAGGTAACTCTTCCTTATGCCAAATACCTTTGATTTTGCTGTAATTAGGGTTCTTAGCCTAAGAATTGGTGGGGATTAGCAATTAGATTCTCCGATTAGGAATTCCTGCTGTCTGTTTGTAGATCAATCCGCGCAGCGCGACTATTTGCGCAGTTCAGACCCATGAAACTATTTTTTTGCGGGTTTGCCCAAAGGAAAATTGTAGAGGATGATAAGACCTACCTACTGTATTTTTTTAAGAATTTTTAGCCATGGGATTTGGGAGTAGCAGGGTCAGGAACCTCGCTGTCTGTCAGGGGTGCAGACTGGGGCAGATTGCTGCTCAGGTGTGATTTAGGAGTAGTAGATGATTTTTATAATTTTGGTCACAATAGAGAAAAATGTAAGGAATTCATTAGTCTAACTACTGTATAAAAATCATAATTTTTAGAGCCTTACACTGTGGTTGGAATGCGTTAGAATCTGGCTGCCCATATTGCCAGGACAGAGAACGTCCTCTATTTTGCGTGTTAAGTTACACCTTGATAGTAACAAAATAAAAATAAGTGATCTACATGAAAAGTGAAGGTATTTAAGTGAGAAATCCACAAATATATCTGTCTTTGTAAATGGCTTAATAATATTAAAGATACAAAACAATTAAGCAGCGCTGCTGCAGCGGGCAGAGTGTAGAACCGTTAAGCGAAGAGGGAGTTGCGGGTTTTGGGCGTATAGGCATTTACTTCTCAGTTGTGAATATTGTATTATGATTTTATGCTGAGTGGTGCCTTGTGAATAGGTGGCTTCGCTCCTGATCGTGCTTGATCCTTTCGCTCCTTCGGTAAAGGTAAGTATAATGATGGTTTACATTGATATTGTGGAATGTCAATGTTCGATTTATATTGTGAGCAATTGTGTTCATGGTTGTTTGTGAGTCATGGAATTCATGAGTATTTCTTGTGCAACGTTGTTGTGGATGCATATTTTTATTAAAATGAGACAATCATACATATGCATCATATTGGCTTATTGAAGACTTGGTCATGTGATGACCAAGCATTTGCTGAGGTCCCCGTCATATGGATGACGGGCTAAAGGTCCACATACTTGCGGAGTATGGGCAATTGGTCCCTGTACCAGATGGTACAGGCATGGGTGTGCATCGACGGATGCGCACTTTGCATTACCGGTAAAATGCAAAAGAGAAAGAGATAAAGATATTGTTGATCATATTGCATAGCATGTGTTTTGAAGTGACAGTTGGATGTTCTTATAGAATAGTGCACATGTATGCATATCATGTGTTGATAAGAAACTATTGGATGTTCTTGTGGAATAATATACATGTATACATAGCATGTGTTTACAAGTAACTGTTGGATGTTCTTGTGGAATGATGTACATGTATGCATAGCATGTGTTTACAAGTAATTGTTGGACGTTCTTATGGAATGATGTTTATGTATGCTATTGTTACCATTTATTATACTTGCTGAGTCGTTGGACTCACCCTTGTCGTTTGTTATGTTTTAGGTACCCTTATGAGATCAGCATGCATGGGAAAGGAATGTTTAGTCTTGTTGCACTTTGCACGATCAACCCATAATGGAAAGAAAGGAAGAAATTAAATAGTAGAAAATTGAATTACTTTAAGTATCTTTATGATCATTGCTTGCTGAAAATTAAACTGTAATAAATTACTAGAGTATTTATGGTGTTCCTGTTCTTTATCTAGATGCTAGTTCTATGAATGTCCTAGTCAATTTTGTTTAGTCTTGGTTGAAATACCTGTTGGATATCTATTCTTATTAATTCTGCTTGTTGAACCCTCTGGTATAGATAACTATTCAGGGGAGGTTCTGCCGAAATTTTGTGAGACGTATTTAGTTTATCCTTGTTACGTTACTAGTTTGGTAGCATTTCAAGTCATTGTTTGGCAAGGGTGTTACAGTCCAGTTGCACTTTGTAGACTTGTGGTTGTACTACTTTACAATAGGAGGTCATCACAGGATTAAGTCCTTAATTTATATGGGTGGTACATACCATATACCAAAGATTCTCATGTTACATCCACACCAACCTCTCTTACATCCGCCCAGGCAGGTACATCAAGTTTTTAGGATTTTGATAAACATAAATTAAGTTGTCACAAATTATCAGCCATGTACATCTTGTGATTATCACAAAACAAGTTTTCAAGTTTAAGTATTGATGATCAGGGCAAACTAGTGCCCTGGACTTGACTAGACTAGCATAGCATTAAATATGACTTATACCTAGTAAAGTTATCATTAACAATTAGGGTGATAAAGATTAGGTATTTCAAGTGTTAAGGAATGGCATAACAACAACATTACTACATCATCAAATAGGAAGGTAGCTACCTTAAGCTTTAACATACATTTCCATAATTAATTAAGCATGCGGTTTGATTATTTAAAGGAACATAATTTTGCATAAAATATAGGATCAATATGATTACAGTAATGACTTGCCTTGCTCAATTTACCACAGCCTTGATCCCATTCAAAGCCTTCTCATTTAGTGATCTTGAATTCTTGGTCTTCGCTTTTACCCAAGTCTTGATCCACTCGAATTTGTCACTTCTTCAAGCCTTCAGATTCTAAAACGTGGCAAAGAATGAAAAAACAAATAAATCCAAATAACTTCAAAACTTCAAATAGATTTAGTTGGGCTTATTTATATTTTATTTTTTGGAGGATATGATAGGGGATTAGCGTGTGGCGGGATAGAGGAGTTAAATGAATTTTGAGTGGAAGCGAAGTGACAGGGGTAACTTTGTCAGAAAGGATAAAAGAAGGATTAATATTTTAATGGAATATTTTGTGAGAATACTATGCTTTAGATATGGCTTAGACATAGACGATTACATGATGCCAATGTTCGATCTTTTAATTAATAGCTTATTTATTCAATTTATATTTATTAAGGAAGTTCCATAGGTTACGCAGAACTTGCAGATAGATGGGAAAATTTATCCAGGATATTGAGTATTATTGCCGAGGTGTAATACTTAGTGATTTAGGATGCTAGATGTAACACCCTAGGACCCACATTACCCTGTGATGCCACTAAAACCACTCCACAACTAGCCAATTAACAAGATAAAATAAACTGGTAATAAATCCTAAACAAGATATGATAAGCGAAAGCATAAACAACTAAGAAAAATAGGATAGTGATAATAATTCAATAATTTAAATCAACCTCCAACAATTTAACCAAAGAATAATTCACAAGTTTAACACTATTAAGTTAAGGTAAACTTTGACGAGATAGTTAGGCAAAAGACTAGAATCATTTTGTCTTTATTACAGCATAGATCTATGATCCAAGTGCATTATTGTGGTGCCGCTCTACCCTTCCCATGCATGCTTAATGATCACCTGTAGGGAAAAAACAAGGGTGAGATAAAAATCTCAGCAAGCAAACTGTTTAACAGGCTAATTAAATTACAACAATTTAATCATCAACATTTTATTTTCCACAATTAACCACGTTTATATCCTCAACCTCACATCACCGTCAAAGACGGTAAAACATTAGCAAATAAATCTTGTTTAACTACTTTAAAACCTCAACCGCTACCTCTACCAAAGACAATAAAGCATATTTATGTTTTACCTCACTACTTTATTATTTCTCACATCCACAACTGCTATCATCAGTTACTACAAGAGAAAAAAATCTCATGCCACAATCACAACCCCTACCATACCACAAGAGACGAACCCCATTCCACGACCACAGCCACTTTCCTCATACCACAAGTAACTCACATGAGCCAATTCCATATTACAACTATGAAGTTGTATTTGACTGTAAAATAACTTTACCACAATACATTGCATAGGTATACAAATGATCTTTCCACAATACAATGCATATGAATGTGTATGCTTCACTGCACCCTTACCCAACAAGGTAAGAGTGTGCATTGTACTACGGCAATGTACAATGTTGTTCATACTATGCTCCACTGGACCCTTTCCCAGCAGGATAAGAGTGTGCATCGTATCACGGCAATATACGATGTTGTACGGTACGGTAGCGCCTAAGTGCGACAACATCCACAAATGCAAATGTCATGACATGTTATGAATGATATGATAATCATAAACCACAAGAATTTAACCACGAAGGTTAACAACTTAATCATCGCGAATACTTTCTTATAACCCACCTGTGCCTCATTAAGCACAATACCAATGTTTCGTAAGGTCATTGCCACATAACCCACATTCGGTTCACCAAGATCATAATCCATTGATTTATAGGGAATTCTACCACATAGACCACAACATAATCATCAAGAATGCTACCACCACAACCACAAGTATTCACTAAGAATACTACCACCTAGACCACAATATACTCGTAAAGTATTCTACCCCACAACTATATTGGTTCATCAAGAACAATTCCGCATATCCACAATTAAACCATCAAGATCATAAACAATTAAATTCTTAAAAATACTATCATTTGGACCACACTAAGGAAGCATGTAACAATAACATAGCACCTCAAATTAAGAGAATTAATTAATGTGAATGTAGAATAATTAACGAGTTAAACAGTAGCACAACCGCTACTTTTACTTGCCTCTACCGTTGAAGCGAAGCAATCACGTGCGTTCAGGAGCAAACCACCTGTCCAAAAGTACCTCTCAGCACAAAACAACAGTAATGAAAATGCGTCTTAAGAATTAAAGACGTCGCTAAAACGCCGAACACATACATAATCCTCTCCGCTTAACGATTCTTCAATCTACCCACTGCAGCAGCGCTGCTTAATATTTTTGTATCTTTAACAATATTAAGCCATTTACAGCAAATGATATATTTCTGAATTTCTCACATAAATACCTTCACTTTTCATGTAGATCACATATGTTTATTTTGATCCTAGCAAGGTGTAACTTAATGCACAAAACAGAGGACGTTCTCTGTTCTGGCAATCTGGGCAGCCAGATTCTAACACGTTCCAACCACAGTGTAAGGATCTAAAAATTGTGATTTTTATACATCTGTTAGATTACTGAATTCCCCACATTTATCTAAATTTTGACTAAAATTATAAAAATCATCTTCTACGCCTAAATCACACTTGAACAACAATCTATCCCAATCTGTACCCCTGACAGATAGCGAGGTTCCAGACCCTGCTATGCCCAGATCCCGCGGCCAAACATTCTGAACAAAATACATGAGATGGGTCTCGAAGTCCTCTACAATTTTCCTTTTGGGAATATCCGCAGGAAAAATCGTTTCATAGGTCTAAACTGCGCAAACAGATGCGTTGCGCGAATTGATCTACTGGCAGACAGCAGGAAATCTCTAATCGAGTAATCAATCTGCTAATCCCCTTCTAATCATGTGCCATGAACCCTAAATTCAGCAATAACAGAGGGATTTGAGATGAGGGAGAGATACCTAGGGGATCCTTTGGGATCTCCCCTCTTCTTTCCTCCTCTTCTTCTCCTCTTTCTCTTCTTCCTCATTCTCTTCCCTTTCTTCTTCTTCCTTCTCTTTCTCCTTTGCACCAATGGGAAGCAGCTGTGTGGGGGAGTTGGAGGCGCCATCCAGGGAGGGGGGTGCGGCCAAGGGGGTGGAGGAAGAGGGGTGGCTGTGGGAAAGAGGGAGAAAAAGGGGGTGCTAGGGTAAGTGGGAGGGGGTGCGGCCACCCCTTGGGCCGGAAGGCCCAAGGCGGTCGGCCCACTCTCCAGGCAGCCCACTCAGAGTTTTTATTTATTTAATTATTTATTTTATTCATTTTACGCTATTCCACAATTTTTATTTTTCCCTTCCCGCGATTTACCGAAAAACTGGCGACTCCGCGATCACTTTTAAAAACCTACGCCATATCGACGATCAGGATATTACACTAGCTTTTCATGTGATACATATAATGTTAGTTAGTTTAATTAACTGGATAATTTGGGATGAAATATTATCTGAGATCTGCAACTGCTAGATAATTGCACCAATATGTTAGAAACATAATTAAGATATGGAGTTGGTTATTTAACCAATTGTTATCATAAACAAAGTTGATTATTTTAATAATTAATATATTTGGTAAAAATGATCAATGATCTGTGTTTCAATGGTCAAGGGTTAATATATTCACCAATTAATATATTTGATTAATACTGGATTATTGGCGAATTAAATATTCTCAAATATCATTGGTGAATTGTAGATCCTAGGATATAGGTCAAATGATTACTAATTAGGCAAAATTGTATTTTTGCAATATTTTTCTTTAATTAAGGATGTTATTTGCACACGAAATATTATTTTATGCATCTTTTTGCAAGATTTGGATTTGAGAATAATATCACTATCTTACAATTCAGTTTGGAGTCATTTGATTAGATATTGGATTGAGAAAAGGATTAATGATTCCTTGATCAAGTTTTCTTACTCATTATTTACTATTAAAGATGGGCTCATGATTTTTGGAGTTGAACAAAATATGCTTATTATTTTATGTGGTGAAATCTGGCTAAATCAATTAACTTTAATTTGCATTGATAACTTTAGATCTGGGATAAAGTTATGATAAACAATATTTGGACGACTTGTGCTTTGATAGGATTTGTGATTAGTATTCGAGTTTCTAGAGCAATTTGAGAGCATCAAAGTTATTTTAGAAAGTTTCAATCTCATTTCATGATAATGAGCAACTTCAAAATCTTACATGAATTATCTCCAGTGTAGTTAACATGTCATTTTCTTGGTTGACATGAGCATAAGTACAATTAAATTCTAGTGCCCTTTAATTCGCACAAGGCTCGTAATTTAGCTTTACAAATTAAATATTTATTATCCTCTTTTAATGGATTCTTGATAATTACTTGAATCTTACAAACTTATTTCTAAGTGGGAAAACAATTAATGGCACAATCTTACTTTATTTAACCTTTAATGAGGATTACTTATTAATCTTTATTGGCATAAAGATAACCAAAGTTAAGTTTTAATTTAATTTTTGTGAACTTTACTTATAATTTCAAAGTTAAATTATTATTTTTGTTATTATTTATAAATCATATTTTATTAGATTGCATAATCGAATATTTCTTAAACACAGAGATCATAATTTATCTAGAAAGAACTAGGCATTATCTAGTCGGGCCTACTTGACATACGGAGAGAGAGGGCAAACTAAGCAAATAGAGAAGGGAAAGGGGATAGGTAGGTTTGGCCGGTCGAAATAGAGCGGGGGAAGGGCGCACCGCGGTGCTAGGCAGGTGGGCTCACCGGCAAGGAGCAGCTGGGAGGCACCGGCGATAGTCAAAACAGGACCCCAGGAGGCCAAGGTAGCTAGTGGAGGCAGTGGCACAGCTCTAGACAGAGCGAAGGCCGGCCGGGGTGACTCTCAGCGGCTAGAGCGAGGAGGCCACAAGGGCGACGGTGGCGGGGGAGGAGCGCATGCATGGGAGGGTGTGAATCAGGGGAACTAACATGCGGTGTTGGATTAGCCGGGAAGGAGTCGAGGCGAGCTGGTAAGGGCCGCGGGCAGCGGCGTGGAGGTGGCTGTCGTGGGCGGTGAGATAGGGCCGACAAGGAACTCGGCCTACGATGGGGAATGCTCCACGACAACGTGAAGATGCTCCATGAGTGAGGAATCGGACTGGGGACGGCCGAGGAGGAGATGGCGGTGGTGGAGGCGGTGTTGGACGTTCTTGGGGCAAGAGATGACATCTGGCGAGCTTGCAGCACAGGCTTCCAATTAAAATGTGGGAAAGGGAGGAGACTTCTGGGGCATGCCATGACGCGGTTGGATAGGCAAAAGCTTCACTAAGGTAGTAGGGGTGAGGTGGCGGCTAGCGCAAGCACTAGGGCGGCTCGACCGTGCTTGGCTTGGGGGAGAAGAGGGAAATGGGAGCAAGAGGAGGTCAACTGGCCTCTTATAGGCAGGTAGTTGGGAGGCGATGGTTGAGTGCATTGAATTCCTAAGCATCGGTGGCGTACACGCACGTAGCGGGAGGCATAGGGCAGGGCAGCCTTAGGTGTAGCTAGTATGGGGGCAGCGCAGGCAGTCGTGGGATGCAGCTGGCACGGAGCAACTGGCATTAGTGTGGGGTAGAGCCAATGCGGGCGTGGCGCAAGGGGAAAACCAGTGGCGGGATTGCATCAGCCATGGCGAGGGAACACGGGAGGCGACATGTGGTAGGTCTATGGAGAATAGGAGATGGAGCTAGGCGAAGGTGAGGTACGACATGGCGATGAGCTACCGTAGGGAGGGCAAAACTGGGGGTGGCTTTAGCGTGGCCGGCGGGTGGCGTGGTTCGACGGGAGAACAGGGGAGGGAGGAGGAAGTGAAAGCAGGTCGGGTGGACTGAGACAAGCCATGGGTCAGGAAGAAAAAGAGGCCAGGGAAAATGGGCTGGGGGCCCAAGAATTTTTGAAGATTTTGAAAATTTTCAAATTCAAATGAAATTTGAGAAGCCATTGCTTAAGTTTTGAGTTTCTTTGGTTGGAATAATCAGACATGAGTTTTAAAATTAACTTTTGATTCAATTTCTATTATCGGAGTGGAATTCCAATTTCCAATTTTGAATTTGAAATTTGAGCTTAACAAAAGATATTCAAAATTTCTTTCTGGTTTGACTTTCATAGTCTTGGTTCTTGGTTTAAGATTTTGATTTCCTTATTAAAATTTTTAGCAAGGAACCAAATCAAGACTCTCAAATAAATGCCAAAATTTTTAAACAACACTAGACATTGACAAAAGATTTTAATTATTTAACAATTACACTATTCCCATACTTTTGGGATGTTATAGAGGCGATTTCTACTGCATGTTATCTGTCCAATAAGATTTTCCTACGATTGTCCATAGGTAAAACTTCTTTTGAGCTTAGATTTGGTCATAAGCCTAGCGTATCTAATTTCAAGATATTTGGTTGCAAGGGCTTTATTTTTAAACATGGCAACTTGAATAAATTTGATTCTAGATGTTATGATGGTATTTTTCTTGGATATTCTACTCATTCTTACGGTTTTCATGAATTTAATTTAGATACTAACAAAATCATTGAGACGTGTGAAGTCACTTTTGATGCGGCTAGTACTGTATTGCACCCAATAGTGCAAGTATATAGGTACAAGGTGATTAGAAGAGCATCTTCATCGATGACGACCCTGACCTAGAGGATGAGGAGCTAATCCCTCCTCTAATCACTCTTAAGTTGGTTAGAGAGCCCACATTCACTACTCCAACTTCAGTAGAGTAGACATCTCCCACCTTCATTGGTGCTTCAAATGGCTTTACTCCTACCTCCACAGCCCATGAGAAAGAGGTCATGTGTACACTAGGACCTCTTCATATTCAGTGACGACACCCTCATGAGCAAACAATTGGGGATCTCCATGAGTGAGTTGCTTGCTCCAAATTTATCTCTCTAGATTCTCATGTATATTCTACTTTTGTTGAGTCTTTCAAGCCCCAAGATGCCATCCATGCATTATCCGATTCCTCTTGGATCAATGCCATGCATGAAGAGTTTGAAAACTTTGAAAGAAACTAAGTCTGGATCTCAGTTGAACCTCCACCTAATCATAATGTAATTGGAACAAAATGTGTTTTTAAAAATAAGCAAGGTGAGGATGGGTTAGTAGTTCATAACAAGGCTAGGCTTGTAGCTTAAGATTTTTCCCAGGTAGAGGGCCTAGACTTTGGATAGACCTTTGCACATATAGCTAGATTAGAAGTTATTCGCATATTGCTAGCATTCGTGTCGTCTAAGGACTTTAAGTGTTTTCAAATGAATATCAAGAGTACTTTTCTAAATACTTTCATAGAAGAACAGGTCTATATCATACAAAATCCTAGTTTTGAAAATCCCAAGTTCCCAAACTATGCGTGTACACTCTCCAAAGCCTTGTATGGATTGAAGTAAACCCCTAAAGCTTAATATGATAAGCTTAACAACTTTCTGCTTAAAAATGATTTCAAAATAGGAATGGTAGAAAAAACCTTATTCGCTCTCAGGCATTGCAGTGACTTTTTAATTATTTAGATTTATGTGAATGGAATTATAATCGATGTTTTTTCTCATGCTTTGGTGTCCATATTTTTAGATTCTGTGATCAGGGAATTCAAAATGAGTATAATGGGCTAGATGACTTTCTTCGTTGGTCTTCAAGTCAGGCAACTAAAAGAAGAAACCTTTATTTATCAAAGCAAGTATACAAATTGCCTTTTTTGGCACTTCGACAAGGGAAGAAGAAAGTCTATGTCTACTCCAATCACTACTTCTACTGTGCTAGATCCTGATGAGGATGGAGAGCTCGTGAACTAAAAGGAGTACTATAGCATGATCGGCTCCCTCCTCTACATCATGGCTTCGTGATCGGACATACAATTTTCTGTGTGTTTGTGCACTCAATTTTAGACTTCTCCTAATGCCTCACATTGTCAAGCAGTGCATCGCAACTTTAAGTATCTTCAAGACACTCTTGACTTGGACTTTGGTATTCTTTCAATTATGCACCCTCTCTTTACAACTTTTCTGATACTGATTTTGCAGGGTGTAGGATAGATAGGAGGTGTACCTCTAGCACCTGCTACTTCTTAGGCACATCTCTTATCTCTTGGACATGTAGGAATCAGTCCTCTATGCCCAGTCTACTATTGAGGTGGAGTATGTAGCTGCTGCTAATAGTTGATCTCAGGTTCTCTAGATCTTATCTACTCTGTAGCACTATGGGTTAGCCTTAGATAGTATTCCTCACTTCTATGACAACACTAGCACCATAAATAGTGCCAAAAGTCTATACAACACTCCAGGACCAAGCACACTGACGTTATATATTATTTTCTTAGAGATCATGCAGAGAAGGGTGATGTTGTGCTTCACTTTGTAGAGTCAGAGCAGCAGGATGCAGACATTTTCACTAAGCTCTTGATTCTTCTAATTTTGCTTCTTTGAAGGGACAATTGGGGGTTATTAGTCCTTTTGGCCTGTTTTGAGGGGGAGTTCGACTCTTTTGCATCCATTGTATCATAATGCATATTTAATTTCAGCAACTTGCATTGTAAAATAATTATATAAAGTTTTAATTATTATCCTTATGTGACATGATATCTGTCGGACCCCGGAGCAACGACTCCTTGATCCTCTGTGTAAATCGCACTAGTCTAGGATCAGCTAGTGCACACAATGGACAACAAAGATAAATATCAACCTCAATGACATTTATTAACTAAATATGGACATGAATGCCAAAGTTTACAACCACGACACATAAGCCAAAATTTAAATAATAACAGCGGAAGAAAAATACTGAAGCGGAAGAAGTCCACTGAGCCTGCCCACAGACAAACGACAGTAAGACGCGGTCTACTCATCCAAACCTTCACCGTAGTTGAAGTCGTCTTCCTCGGTGTGGAGATAGCAAGGTGAGTACAAACTTGTACTCCACAAGTCACACGGAGAAATGACATATAATGATAAAGGCAACAAAGGAAGGCTTATATGGTTAGTTTGAACATAAAACAATATTTAAAGAAATACAGTAAATAGATTAAAATTGCTGAATTTAATATGATAAGTAAAAATAATAATTGTAAATGAAATTAATACCGTTAGTGCAGGTCCATCCCCCACACTAACCTAACCATGGGCATACCACCCAGACCATCTTTTCCAAAAAAAATATCTCGTATGGATTCCATCCATCCACACGCTTTTCAAACACTCATGGATTCCATCCATCCATAAGGTTTTCATAAATCATTTTGAAAAATAAAGTCTAATCCATGAAAAACTTCACTCGGCATGCCTATGACCGTGGGCACGGCTATCCAGGATGGATTATACACTCTGTAGAGGTTGTATAACTTTACCCACAAGATATGATTATCTCATAATGTCAGCCATTACACGCTTCCGTAGGCGTGCAACTGAGTAATCATAACAAGGCCTTTACAATGCAAAGCTTTCAACCTGGCCAAGCCAACACTAAGGTTTCATCTCAGTAAGGAATCCACCGGACCGGGACCCCCTCTTGAGACAAGTGAGACTTCTCATGGCCTACGCCACGCTCACTTTCAACCTACGACATGACTCAGGTTGGGACCCGCAAATTAGTCAGCCAGGACTGTCCCATACCAGCCTTGTAGTAGTACGATAGGGCTTTGCAACAGTAGCTCACAAACCGGTCCTTAGTTTGACTTAGGCTCAAACCACATACCCCCTGTGCCCGACAATCAACACTATGTCACCGAACAACAGTGCATGTCTGCACCCACCACCTAACCATTAGTCTAAGTCTAAACCAGATTTTATATTTTATTTCAAAATATTTCATAATCCTTCTTGACTCACCGAAGTCAAGAATACATTTCAAAAGCTTATCATTTTATGTGAAAAGGTATCCCAAAACAAATATTATGTCTAAGCTGGTCTAAGCATTTGATATAAAACTCTAGCCAATACTAATGTACTAACTAGAGTTTGATTCTAGGGTGACAAGGTATCGAGAGATTCAATATCAATGGAGGAATTAACAAGTAGGCATTAACTATATTTAAAATTGGAATTGAAATACTTGAATAAACATATGCATGCAATATAATTTAAATCAACATAATTTTATTTGCAAACTGAGATCAACATCGTCAAGGTGTGTGACTTTCCTTGCTCTTGGGTTGGGTGCATGTAGGACCGAAATGGCAACAGAGGGGGGTGAATGGTGCCTTCAAAAATCGTCTCACAAGTATCCACACTTATGCTTCTTCTCCAATAGCTATGGAAGCTATGAAGACAGAAAATATGCACTCACTGGAAGTCACAGCAACAAGCATAAAACAGATCCAGAGAGAAACAATCAAGAAAATCAAATTCAGAGCTGGTCTGCGCACAAGCGGTAGTACCGTTGAGCGGCAGTACCGCTGAGACGAACGGTAGTACTGTAGGATCGGAAATGGCAACAGAGCGGGGGTGAATGGTGCCTTTTTAAAATCGCCCCTAAAGTATTCACACCAACTTCTCTCCTCCAATAGCTATAGAAGCTAAGAAGAAGGAAGTTCGCTCACTGGAAGCCGAAAATCAAAACTGCCATGGATTTGCTATTCCATACGGGCTAATGAAAACATCATCTCAAACTGAATACCTGACTGATCTCAGGAAGTGAATGCATTGGTTGAAATAGTTGTTCGGCAGAGAAACAAATCAGAGCAGGAAAGAACAAATAGTTTCATACCGAAAACTGCATGGCAAAGACTGGAGAAAAGGCAATCAAAGAAAAAGGAAACTTGAGCACTGCCAAAGCAAAGAAAATAAAGGGGAAAGCAAAAGAACAGAAAATAGTAAATCTATCCCAGTCGAACTACCAAAGCAAAAGATAGTTTGCCAAGAAGGAACAGCACAGAAAAGAAAAAGAAACTGCAGGAAGTTGGATCTGCTGCTAGCCGAAGTGAAGAAACTGAGAACAGCCGAGTACTGAATTTGCTGCACTGAAAAACGTTTTGCAGAAAATAGCAACCTGTGGACACACTGAAAATATATTCTGCAGAGAACTGAACCGTTTTTGCTGCTGGAAACCAAAGCACAGTAATTACAGCTAATGACAAACCAATCCAAGGAATTGATTGTAATACTGTTGTGCTTCTCAGGACAGTCAAATGGGATTTCAAACAAATTAGCAGATCAAAGTCAGGAGGGAGAAATCAGAGTGAAGAAACAACTCTTGCTTCACTTCTTGTGCCCAGCCGAAATCAACGAGAGAAATGGAAATCTGGACCGCATGCAACCAGGCCCGGTCCTGGGATTTTAGGGGCCCGAGGCGAAACTAGGAATAGAGGCCCTAGTATAAATATCTAAATATAAATCTACATACGATATATATATATATATATATATATATATATATATATATATATATATATATATATATATATATATCTAATTTTACCAACAAACACTTAAAATACGTTATGTATTAAAGAAAAATTCATATCAAAGAGTTTATAGATATTACCTTAAAAATTTCTTCTGACATTTCTTGAACTGCTCGTATTACTTTTAAAAAATTTGTCAATGGATCCCCTCTGTGATTCAATCAACTCATCTATTTGTTTCCTCTTTTTTCTTTTTTCACTGCCGGATGCATATTTTCTAGATGACATGGTACTGAAAATTTAAAGAACAATAGTATAATTAGTAACTACAAATAACAATTAACAAAGCACTAATTATTGATTAAAAATTCCTAATATGCAAGATTGCAAACTACAGACCGCTAGACGTCTCTAGACCCAGGCCCGGCATGGCGGCATGAATAGTTGAATACAGAAATACAGAATACGTACGTGAATACGTGCATGCAGGCCATCACTCATCAGGCCGCCTGGCCGTCGCTCATGCATGCGCCATGCAGGCCATCACTCATCAGGCATTCAGGCCATGGCCATGCAAATATCAAATATGCAATAAGCCAATAATGCAATGCAAAGCAGAAGCAGTCAATCAGAATATTCACGTACGTACGTAGCGCCTAGCGCGGCTGCGCGCCTGCGCGGCGGAGGCCGGAGCGGAGTCTCGCGACGGGCGACGGCCGGCGGCGGCGGGCTGCGGGCGGCGGGCGAGCCAACCTCGGCGGCGCGGCACGGCGGCGGCGGCGGCGTGATGGTGCTGTGGAGTGGAGGATCCGGAAGATGAGAAGTCAAGAAGCCGAAGATGAGGCCTGGACGCCTGGTCCCTGGGTAATAACTAATAAGCAGTTAAGAACTAAGAAGATGAGAAGTCGATTCGAAGATGAGAAGTCGATTCGAGCCGGATCCGGATAGACGTGCCTGACGTGGGATAGTATGAGAAGTTAAGAAGATGGGGCCCCTGGGTTTTGGGGGCCCAGGGCGGCCGCCCCGCTCGCCCCCCCCTGGGCCGGGCCTGCATGCAACACAGTTAAAATCATCCTAGATCAGCAAGTAGATAGTAAAAATTTCAGCCAAAATCGAGGTCATCTGGACTACATGCAGCAGGGTCAAAAACAACACAAAATGAAGAAAAACATGGTTTCTTCTTACTTGTGTCATTTGGCCAAAGAGAAGGATTCAGCAAAGGAACTGAAAACAAAGTCACAGAAAATAACTCTGAAGACAATTTGCTGCCGAAAACAGATTGCATATACTGAATGACACAGAAATCCTATAGACCAAGTCGAGACTGATCACAGGAAGAGAAAACAGCAATCGGCATAGCAACTAGAAACTAACACACAGAGAATACCAATTCTGCCGACACCAGAGGTCCAAACAACTTGACAATTTCATCTCTTTCTGAATAAGAACCTTCAGGGCTCAACACAGGATAGCCTCATAACTTGAAAAACACAAGTGAGAAACAATCTTCCTGCCAAGAAATCAAGATCGCAAGATTGCTCTGTTCAAGGTAATAGTAAAACCTAGAATCAACAAGAAACAGCGGAAGTCTTCAGAGAGCAAATTCTTGGGGAGAAGCACTGCTGATATAAGTTTGCTCTCAGGAAATAATCTGTCAAGACAGCAAGGGAATGGTTCTCAAATCAAACCAGACATACTCCTCAGGCAAAGCAAAGAAACTCGAAATTCATAACACAGAGTTTCATGAGGCCAAAATGACCAAGCCAGAACAGAGAGAAGACGATCATCACAACCCAAAGGGAACACCTCAAAGATTAAAAAATAGACAAGAAAGATTATATATCAGTTTTCTCACAGCCATTACAGCCCCATTCTCTTCTCCTGAGAACCCACTCACGCAACAGAAAAGCACAATACACTAAGTCCCCATACGCATATCCCTGGGGAATCAAGAACTCACACAACTCTTGCCACTAGACAGCCAACAACTCTCACCAACTCTCAACAACTAGAGCCTAAAGCCATAACCACCTCTCAAAGGCTCTTTTGACTAAAGCAAACCTTAACTTTCTCCCTTGGCCATGAGGGGGTATGCAGCCACCAACACCTATTTATAGCCCTTGGCTAACGGGTCTCCAACCCGTTACGCCGGCTAAACCCGAACGGAGCCGTCTCCCGCTTGTGCAGCCTCGCGAAATTACCAATTCGCCCCTCCTGCACCTTCCGGGAAGCTTCCGCGCTCCTTGTCGTCCACGACTCGCAACCACATCGAATCTCCGCCGTCTTCGACACATCCGACCGTTCTGACCTCGACACCGCCCGTGTCTAGTCTGGTCACCTCGTGTCTCGCCACGACTCCGCCTCGACGTCCTACAGCCAACACAGACAAGAAACACGTCAAATAGCACTGCTCGATACATGTAAGCATACTAACAACAACAAACATGTCGAATCATCAGAATATGCATCCTAATCCTTTTGACCAGGTTTAAGCAAGTCCGACCGAGCCTGTTGCACCATGCAACGACATGGTCCGAACCAACCAACTCAAACTCGACTTTCCTAAACCGATGTCAATTACTCATCATACACATGGGATGACCACCACATGGTCTCTCAAGTACCGACTGCGAACTCAGTCGCTGAGCGGTAGTACCGATGTTGAACGAGCAGTAGTACCGCACGAAGAACTCAGGCGAAGCAGAAT
Source organism: Bonia amplexicaulis (assembly GCA_036346245.1). Classification (NCBI taxonomy): domain Eukaryota; kingdom Viridiplantae; phylum Streptophyta; class Magnoliopsida; order Poales; family Poaceae; genus Bonia; species Bonia amplexicaulis. The sequence goes on from CM070762.1 coordinate 8,170,690, forward strand.
CAGAAATCGAGAAATTCGCAAGATTCTTGGATTCTTGGCTTAGGAAACTTTGAGGATAGCAAAGAAACAATCTCAGAAGAATAATCCAAGAACCAATTTCTGGATTCCACTAGAAAATCAAAGAGGGACACATCTAAACCTAGAAAATAGCACGACCAAGGCCAAGAACTGCGCCCGATTTGGAAGAAAGGAGATTTGATGATTCTTCCTTCTGATTTTGAAAATGGGATGCTCAGGTGATCTTGATAATCTCCCTAGTTCATAACATCAATAAACAACACTTAGAAAATCAAGAAATCAATCAAAAAGGGAAGGGATACCAAGAACGGTGTAAATAACAGAGAATGAATTTGAGCACTCAAAACATCAAGAAAAGATGATTTCTCAGATAGATTGCGAGGCATGAAGGATTACAAGAGTTGCTACAACCAATTCATCCCACTCTATGGCCCGACCGTTCTGACCTCAGCACCGCCTGTGCCTAGTCCGGTCATCCCGTGCCTCGCCACGACTCCGCCTCGATGTCCTGCAGCCATCATGGACAAGAAAACACATCACATAGCACCGCTCGAGATAATTGAATTAACATTTGCATTAGTCACAAATTCACGTACTAATCACTCGAATCAATCTCAAGCTTTCAGGACATGAGTCAATTACTCATCACAAACATGGGAGCACCTCTCACATGGTCTCTCAATATCTCCCTTGATGAGTATATTGACAAACACCGAAAAAGCTTGTAAAGTTGAGTTTGAAAGTCATACATGGTCCAAAGGAAATGCAAGGAGCTTATGACCATGTAGACAAAAGAGAAAACTAGAGCAAAAAACAGAAAGAGCAAGTTTTCCTCAAAAGCTCTAGAAAAACTCATGAACTATCTTTTTCTTCAATATTCTCCCCCTTTTGGCAATAATACTATCAAGAATGTAAGGAAGAAAATAAGTCATGCTTTGGATGAAATGACTGAATTTTATTCAATCAAGCATTTAGAGCCATGAAGATTATCCAAAATGACTTTTGAAGTATTACATCAAGCCATAACACTATAGAATGCTATCTAGATCATGACAATGCATGTATAGACAAGTTAAGCCAAATAAGTCATAATCTGAATTTAATCAAATTTCTTAGCATGTCAAGTTATACAAGATCATAGTCTAGCAAAAGGTATCCAAGGATGATGCAAGCCATGTCAATTTTTCTAAGTGGAACCAAGAAACTAGAATTGAGCCAACTTAGAGTGCTACAAGTTCAAGAATGAAAACATTTGTTCAAGTACTTAGTCATTTTGTAATGAAGCAAATTTAGCACAATTGACTTGATTTTCTTTTCATAAACTCATAGTTGTTTCCAACCAGATTTTTGTTAAGTCATGTGCTAGACCTCAAGCCTTATGCGACCATTCCAAGCTAGAAGCTTAAGGAAGTGATCTTGGTCATCCAAAACTCCCCCTGAGTTCATGCCGAGTGCAATGGCAAGCAGTCTCATGAGAAAGAATTGGTGAGATCAGTTTTTTGCACAAAAGAGATCTTTTTGCTTATGCTGAATTTAGTTCAAGAACAAAGAGTTAAAAACTAACTCATGTTTCATAAAAGAACTAGCATATCTCACTCTAAGGCTCAATGAAGATTCAAGACTCAACTCAGCCGATTTGTCATGGCATGAATCATAAAAGGATAACTAAAGACAGACTAGTCACAAGAGCTATCATGACATGAATTAATTTAAGTTGTGCATTTTAGTCAACTTATCATAGCAAAGACTAGTCTACACATATAAAGTCATGATAAATCTAGCAAGTAAGCACATATTATGGCAAGATGTAATGCATTGTAAACATGTCATAACAGGATAATAATCAAGGCTCCATGTAGTTATATTACAATGCAATATGAAATGAAAGAAAATCCATCTCTCTCAACATGTGAAACACTTATAGTTCAAGTAGAGTTAATCAACATTAAGATCCAGAAAATCCCAAATGTACTCCCCCTGAACCAAAGCAACCAATAGCTGGCAAAGAAGTCAAAAGGCAGTTCTTAGAGCATAGATAAGATATAGAGAAGACTATGGCTCAGACTGGCTCTCAACTACCTCATATGGATCTAGGACTAATAGCTGATCTACTAACACACTAGGGAGTAAACACGTTCCCTGTGTACCCAAGGGTGGCCCGACCCTCGCTAGATCGCAAGAAGTGAGTGAACTCAACCTAGTGAGAAGAGAAGCAACTAGAAGAAGCAACCTAGAAACATAAGATGAGAAGAAGCAATCTAAGCAACTAAGCGAGAGAATCACTATAGTCTATGCTAGAAAGACTAACCCAAATGTCCGACCCTCGCTAGATCGCAAGAAGTGAGTGAACACTGTCTATGACTAACCCAAAATCCCGCAGGGTCGAAGCCATCCAAAGTACTTGGCTGCAGCAACTGGCGGCAGCAACGTACTCGGCCTCTACGGTGGACTGTGCAACATCGAACTGCTTCCTAGAAGACCAAGAAACAAGAGAAGTACCAATGAATTGGCAAGTGCCAGAAGTGCTCTTCCTATCTATCCTACAGCTAGCAAAGTCTGCGTCGGAGTAGGCTCTAAGGGAAAGACATGAAGATAAAGAGTACCAGATACCATAGTCAATGATAGCTCGAAGGTACCAAAAGATGCGCTTCACCGTCTGGCGGTGAGACACGTGGGAGAAACCTGAAATCGAGCACAAAGACACACAGAGAAGTATATGTCCGGTCTCGAGGCAGTGAGGTACAAGAGGGAACCAATCATGCTTCTGTACTCCTTTTGATCGACTGGCTCGCCATCCTCATCTGGGTCAAGTGAAACTGTAGATGCCATGGAAGTCGACATCGGCTTACCATCACTCATGTCAAAGCGTCTCAGGAGGTCACGAGTGTACTTGCCCTGATGCAAGAAAGTACCCTCCCGAGTCTGCTTGATTTGGATGCCAAGAAAGAAGGTCAACTCACCCATCATGCTCATCTCAAACCCGGTGCTCATGACATCCGAGAACTGTGAAACAAGAGCATGAGAGGAGCCACCAAAGATGATGTCATCCACATAAATCTGGACAAGCAGGAGGTCAGTGCCATGCCTCCGAATGAACAAGGTCTTATCCACCTCACCAATCTCAAAACCATGACTCAACAGATATGACTTAAGCCTCTCATACCAAGCTCTAGGGGCCTGCTTAATTCCATACAAGGCTTTGGAAAGCTTGTAGACATGGTTTGGGTATTTGTGGTTCTCGAAACCTGGAGGCTGTCTCACATAGACCTCTTCCTCAATAAACCCATCGAGGAAGGCACTTTTGACATCCGTCTGGTAGAGCTTGAAACCCTTAGAAGCTGCGAAAGCAAGCAGGATTCTAATGGCCTCAAGCCTAGCTACAGGGGCAAAGGTCTCCTCAAAATCTATACCCTCAACCTGAGAGAAACCCTGAGCTACCAGTCTAGCCTTATTCCGAATAACTAACCCCTCCTCACTCTGCTTGTTCTTGAACACCCACTTTGTTCCAATGATATTGTGACCTCGAGGGGACTCAACAAGCGACCAAATCTTGTTTCTCTCGAAATTCTCTAATTCCTCATGCATGGCATTGACCCAAGACTCATCAGAAAGAGCATGACAAACATCCTTGGGCTCAAAGGTGGCGACGAAGGCAGAGTGAAGACAGAAATGTGACATGCCAGACTTTGAGTGTGTGACTCGCTCAATGATGTCTCCAATAATCTGCTTAGAAAGATGGTCTTTTTGGATATGTCGGGGAGGTCCTGGATGAGAAGGAGAAGTGGCCTCTACCTCATGGGCTGACGAGGTAGGAACAGAGCCACTAGCTCCAGAAGATGCGGAAGGAATGGGCTGATCTCCCTAAGGTACTGTGGAAGAAGGAGGCTCCTCAGGGGGAGGAAGAATTGGATCAAGTATACAACCCTCATCTCTATCCTCCTCATCATCCACAAAGATGGTCTTGAACTGCTCTAAAGAACCTGAGATATCGGGCCTAGTCCCCGGACTAGCCTTATCGAAGGTCACCTCAGAGGTTTCTACCATTTTACTAATTTCGCAGTTCCAGACCCTATAAGCCCGCGAAGAAGTCAAGTAACCTAGAAAGATACCATCACAGGAACGTGATTCGAACTTGTCTAGGTTCCCGGACTTCAAGATAAAGCATTTGCATCCAAACACATGGAATGAGATACACTGGGCTTTCGCCCATATCTCTACTCATAAGAGGTGCGATGCAAGTGTGCCCTGAGAAAAACTCTATTGGAAACATGGCACGCGGTGGCTATAGCCTCAGCCCAAAACTTCCTCGGTATAGAGTACTCATCGAGCATCGTCCTGGCCATCTCGACTAAGGTACGGTTCTTCCTCTCCACTACGCCATTCTGTTGAGGGACGTATGGAGAAGAGAATTGGTGCTCTACATGGTCTCACCGCAAAACCTCTCAAAGTAGGAATTCTTGAACTCCGTGTCATTGTCACTGTGGATCGCTCGTAAGGCACCCGGAAGCTCAACAGAAAGCCTACTAAACAAACCCCGAAAATGGGTAAATGTCTCATCCTTCGAGGCTAAGAAAAACACCCAAGAGTACCTCGAGAAGTCATCGACCATGATAAGGACATACCACTTCCTTCCTGCTAATTGCACTCAAGCTGGTCCAACTGTGTCCATATGGAGCAACTTTCCTGGTGCATCGGTAATAGTCACTGTGACCGGAGGATGAGAAGCGGCAACCATCTTGCCGTGCCAGCATAGAGCGCAAACAAAATCATTGACCATCTTGAGTTTCAGCAGACCACGAATGAGATCGTGGCTGCTAACTTGGGTCAAATGGTCAAATTTATATGACCAAGTCTCATATGCCAGAAGGTAAGGACACAGGACTCAGAAGCAACTAAACACCTGAGAGAATCACCAGAAGACTCAACAAGATCAGCATGAAAGATTCTCCCATATCTAGAAATCCCGCAAACCAGACTCCCCGAAGAATGAATAATTCTGCAAGCATTTTTCTTAAAGCTCACGTCGAAACCGTCATCGGTAAGCTGGGAAACTGAAAGCAAATTATATTGCTGCTTACTAACCAAAGTAATATCTTTTAAAATAAATGAATCATTAACACACACAATACCTTTGGTGATGACGCACCCAGAAGAGGCATCTCCGAAGGTGATCGTCTCATCACATGGAGCTCACGCTAGGGAAGAGAACCAACGAGAATCTCCGGTCATGTGTCGAGAACACCCGAAGTCTACAAGCCATACCTCTCCCTTCCCTGCCCGGCGAACCTGAGTCAAATAGAGAGTGAAGGCTCAGTACTAGGATAAATCAAAAGAGATTTTAGAACCCAATACTGAGTAACACATCGAGCAGAAGAAGTAGCCACACGCGACTGACCTCTAGCTACTCTACGCTCTCTATCGTTGAAAGAAGCAGAAGGTCTGTGTGCAGACCTGAAGCTTGATGGGAACGGGGTCCCGATCTTCCAACAGGTTCTGGATATGTTCGATTTGGTGGAGGCGCGACACAAATCGATCCGGCTTCCGAACAACACGTCCCGAACCCCGCAATCGGAACACCACGTCTCCTCAGGTTATCAACCGTGCGCAGCCCGGTTGACCTCACCAAGAAGGCTAATCCTTGCTTGCGAATCGAAGAACACAAACAAGAACAAGGGCGTGCAAAACCCCTGGACGCGTCCTTAATGGACTCCAACACGATACAAAGCCGAACGACCCAAAAGACGGTGTCGCAGCACCCTGACAGATTCTGGACGTCCACTTGTTTTGACGATTTCCGTTGACTCAGAAGAAATTTTGATATGAGACCAGATCCATTGGAAAGGTTATCTTCTCAGATTTCCATACATATGTGGAATGTCCAAAACGGAGTCCGGATGCGATCTGGGTGTCCGTTTTAGTGCGGTTCTGGTCCTGGACTCGAATTGGATTCAAGTCGGCTTGAGTTGGACATCCAACATGATTCGACCACCCTTGCTGGACTTGTGCGCCTCGTAGCCCTTCCCCAAGTACTTCCTGATCCTCTCCATGGTTCCTAATCATAATTAAATCATTAGGTAGTAATCGATTCTCAAATGAACAAAAAGAAGTACTTAGGAACGAGCTCACCTGTAAATTCAATTGTCGGGCGCGAGCTCTAGTGATCGGTCCTTGAATATCAAGTGGAGGAGTGTTGTATATATCCGAAGAAGTGATGTCCTCATCAAAGCTGTTGCTGGGTCCGACTGCTATGGGAGAGCGAATTGGAGCACCAACACCACGTTGATCTCGCCGCGGGTAGACATCTCGACGGGGAAACGAGATCTATCCTTAGAACGACGGAAGTCACGACCGGAGGCATATCGAGGACGAAAGCCAGAAAACTCATAAAATCCAAGTCCTTGGTGACGCCCAAACCCATCACGCTGAATAGTCCTAGACCTGGTGTTGGTCTTAGGTGCACTTAAGGTCTGGGGCTGACCCTAAATACGCCTAAGAGCCTCAATACGGTCTCTACGCGTGATCTTGGCACGCTTGAAGCATCGCTCGACCAAATGTCCATCCTTCCGACAGAAGGTAAAATGATACTTCACCTTCTGAGAGGTGGAAATAGCACGATGGGGCTTCGCCTTCTGAGAGGCCGAAGCAACAGGTGGAATCACCTTGCTGTCAGAAGTCCCTTGGACAAAGCCCGTTGACTTGAATTGAACTTTCTTAGTTCTGGGCTTGACCTCGATCGCACCTGCTGCTATGGGTCTAAGAACAGCAGGTGGATGCTTTCTAACATCCTCAGAAAAATCGTATCCTAGACCTTGATTGAATTTGCAAATCTTTGATTGGTCTAGAATAAGATTAAGCTTCTTCTTGCCTCCTACAAATCTCTCAAGAGTGTTCATAAGATACTGACACTCCCGGAAGAGAGAGGTGCAAGAAGTGCAGGGGGAAGAAGAGACAGCAGAAGGTAAGGGAGTAGAAGAATAACCAACAGCAGAAGAACGTAAGGCATGTGCACACACAGCCGCCTCAGAAGGGACAGTCCTACTGCTAGCCATTTGGTTCCCGTTGCTAAGCGTCTCTACCTTACCCTTGGGCTCCTTCCCAACATCAACACAATCATTACAAGCATATGATGACTTCTCTAGAAGGTTTTTAGTTAGCTTCACACATTTTTCATCCAATGCAATCAAGTCAGATTTTAGTTTGTTACAACTATTGCATGGTGAGCTAACAGGATTCTTAGAAGCATATTGAGTCAATTTGTTATTGTTGTCAATCATCTCTTGAAACTGTTTGGAAACAGCTTCAAGCTCAGTAGTCAATTTGGGATAGTTCATACATGAAGCAATGGGATCAAGTAGAAATAGTCTCAACAGTAGATGAAAGAGGAGCTACCCTACTCATTTGTAGTTCAGCAAGAAGACTAATATTCTCCACCTTAATCATATCAAGCTTAGAGGAAAGACTATCATGAGAGGTCCTTAATTTCTCCATGTCACCAAGCAAAGAACAACATGTATCACATTCCTCACGGGAGGGAGCAGATATAAGTGAAGTAAGCTCCCGTGACAATCTATCTACTTCCTTCTCCAACTCGCTACACTGAACTCTAGATCTAGCATGAAATTTACCTAGCTTAAGAAAGACATCATTAAGCTGGTCGTAAGAGGGGTATACCTCGTCGGAGTCGGAGTAGAGCTCGATGTCGCTCACGTCACCCTCAAGGGCCATGAAGCACATGCCGGAGAAGTCATCGCCAACCTTGAGATCTTACTCGTTCTTCTCATCATCGTCGCTCCACCCCTCCACCTCGCTGAGGTCGAGGTCGTCGAAGGCGGTGAGGACGCGATGAAAGAGCTTCTCAGCTTTGCCAAGGTTGCGGAACTTCTTCTCTTTGTTTGGCGGCTTCTTGTTGTGGTTCTTGTTGGTGTAGACGTTCTTGCTAGAACCGCCGAAGTCGTTCTTGCCCTCCAACTTGGGGCAATTTGCCCGAATGTGGTTGGGGCCACCACACTCGAAGCAGATAATCGGTCCTCCTCTCTTCCTGTCCCTCACTCTTTTGTATGCGTGGGAAAACTTTCTGGCTAAAAGTGCGAGTTGGTTTTCAGGAAGCTGCTCTAGTTAATCATTGGCAATTTCACACAGAAAGAAGAGAGAACTCAAGAAAATCGAAGGCTCGAAAGCAGTGGGATCGGTAACTAAGGCTATCGACTGTGACTTCGACCTACGAGAGACTATGTCAATCTCGTGAGTTTTGAGGCGTGAGTACAACGCGTCAAGAGTCAGGGTCGAGAGGTCGGTCGTGTCTTTAATCGTGGTCACCTTCATCTCCCAAACACGCAGGTCAAGAGCAGAGAGCATCTGATGAGCATTATCCGAGTTGGGGTATGTGAGACCGACTGCTCGGAGGTTGCTCAGGATTTTGTGGAATCTCAAAAAGCACTCATCCAGGGAGTCACCAGCGAGCATTTCAAACTTTTTGTCATCTCGCTTGAACTGGTCCTGTCGAACCATCTTGATCTGGGTGGTGCCCTCATGGTATGCATCGAGGGTCACCCAGATGTCGAAGGCCGACGTCAGATGAGAGATACGATTGAATTCGCTTCTGCTCAGACCTTGGGTTATGATGTTACTTGCCTTAGCATTTGCCTCAACATCAGCCATGTTTCCGACATTGATGTTCTCATCGACATGAACAACATACCGGGTCTTGACCTTCCTCCAGATGGCATAGCCCTGAGCCTAGATGTAGGTCTCCATCCGACTCTTCCAGAAGGGATAATCGATGCCATCAAAAATCCGAGGCTTGGTGGAATACTTGTCCGATGCCATGGCTCTGAGACCGGTTAAGATCTACGAGGAAGAGCTAACCGGCTCTGGTATCAATTGTAGGACCGAAATGGCAACACGGGGGTGAATGGTGCTCTCAAAAATCGCCCCACAAGTATCCACACTTATGCTTCTTCTCCAATAGCTATGGAAGCTATGAAGACAGAAGATATGCACTCACTGGATGTCACAGCAACAAGCATAAAATAGATCCAGAGAGAAACAATCAAGAAAATCAAATTCAGAGTTGGTCTGCGCACAAGTGGTAGTACCGCTGTGATGAGCGGTAGTATCGTTTGAGGAGCGGTAGTACCGGCGAGCGGTAGTATCAACGTTGAACGAGCGGTAGTACTGCACGAAGAACTCAAGCGACAGCAGAATCAGAAATCGAGAAATTCGCAAGATTCTTGGATTCTTGGCTTAGGAAACTTTGATGATAGCAAAGAAACAATATCAGAAGAATAATCCAAGAACCAATTTCAAGAGTCCACTAGAAAATCAAAGAGAGACACATCTAAACCTAGAAAATTGCACGACCAAGGCCAAGAACTGCGCCCGATTTGGGAGAAAGGATGTAGGATCGGAAATGGCAACAGAGGGGGGTGAATGGTGCCTTCAAAAATCGCCCCAAGTATTCCGCAAATTTCTTCTCCAATAGCTATAGTAGCTATGAAGAAGAAGATTCATGCTTAAAAATTCAAGAATTGGACATAGCGAACTAACACAGACCAGAGAGCAGCGACAAGAAGCAAAACAGGGAGTAGCTGGGCAAACAAGGGATGATTACAAGGTTTTTCAACTCATCTCCAACCTATCCCTCTCTCAAATCAAGAACTCCACTCAAGAACACAGAGAAAGAAAGAGCTACGAAGGAGACAACCTTCTGTCCATCCCCACCAACTCTCAACTACTAAAGCCTCAAAGCAAAAGACCTCTCCAAAGGCTCTTTTGACTCACTAAAACCCTAACTCTCTCCCAAAGCCAAAGGCTCTTTTGACTCACTAAAACCCTAACTCTCCAAAGCCTCAAAGAAAAAGCATGAAGTTGAGTTTGAAGAATCCAACATGGTCCAAAGAAGGAAATGAAGCTAATGACCATGTCGACAGAAGGAATCACTAGAGCAACTCAAGAAAGAGTAAATTGTTCTCGAAAGCTCTAGGAAGATCCCCAAAAGACTTTTTCTCCAATATTCTTCCCTTTTGGAAATAAACACATCAAAGATGCAAAAGAGAGAATATAACACGATTTGGATGAAATGGCTGAAGATTGTTTATTCTAAGCATTTTAAGCCATGAGAATTATCCAAAATAACCATAACAGATTACACCAAGCCATAACTCAATAAAAGGCTATCTAGATCATGACAAGATATGTATATGCCAGCTAAACCAAAGAGATGACAATCTGAAATGTAGTGCAATCTGTGAGCAAGTCAAGTCATCAATAAGCAAAATCTAGCTAGAGACATCCAAGGATGATGCAGGCCATGTCAATAAGCTAAGCGGAACCAAGAAGCTAATATTGAGTCCATATAGAGTGCTATATGCTTAAGAATGAAACATTGGTTCAAGTACTTGGTTCTTTTGTAACTTAAGCAAATTGAGCACAAATGACATATTTTCTTTTGAAACTTATGGTCGTTTCCAACCAAACTTTTTAGTTTAGTCATGTGCTAGACCTCAAGCCTTATGCGACCACTTCAAGCAATGAGCTTAAGAAGATGATCTTGGTAATCTAAAATTCCCCCTGAGTTCATGCCTAGTGCAATGGCAAGCCGTCTCATGAGAAAGAATTGGTGAGATCAGTTTTTTCGCACAAAAAAGATCTTTTTGCTTTTTAATATGTTGTACTAACTCATGCTGCATCAAGAGACTAAAATAGCTCGATCTAAGGCTCAATAGTGATTCAACGCTCAACTTAGCCTATTTGACATGGCATGAATCATAAAAGGATAACTCAAGAAAAACTAGTCTCGAGTGCTAACATGACAAGTTTTAGTTCAATTTGTGCAAGTTAAATTAACTTATCATGGCAAAAGCTAGTCTACACATATGAAGTCATGATAAATCTAGCAACTAAGTACAAGTCATGGCATGGTGTAAAGCATTTTAAGCATGTCATAACCGGATAATAATCAAGGCTCAATGTAGTTATATTACAATGCAGAATGACATGCAGAAAATCTAGCTCCCCCTCAACATAAAATGCAACTTTTAGTTCAAGTTAAGTTAGGTCAAAATTAAGATCTAGAAGTTCCCAAATGAACTCCCCTGAACCAAAGCACTAAAAATGAGAACCTGGCAAAGAAATCAAGGAGGACAATCCTTAAAGCATAGACAAGATATAGAGACAATTATGGCTCAGACTGACTCTCATCTACCCAATATGACTCTAGGACTATCAACTAGTCATCTAACAGACTAAGGAGCAAATATGTACCCTATTTACCCGAGAGTGGCCCAACCCTCGCTAGAACCTATAAGTAGTGGGTAAGCTTAACCAAGTAAGAAGAGAACCAGCTAATAAGATGCATCCTAGAATCACAAGATAAGAGTAAGAAGTCTACACAACTAGACGTCAAAAACACTCTAACATATGCTAGAAGGACTAAACCCAATGCACCCGTATGCAATGCAAGCAGAAAGGAGTAAGAGCAAAATCAATATAGTAAAGCAGTAAAGCACAAGCTCCCCCTCACAACAGTCCATAAGGACAAACTACCCCAATCTCTCCCCGTAGAGCTGAAAACCTAGAGCTATCCAAAGGCTTGGTGAAGATGTCAGCCAACTTGTGGTCACTCTCCACAAACTAGAGCACTATGTTACCTTTCTCTACATGGTCTCGAAGGAAGTGATATCTGATATCGATATGCTTGGTCCGAGAATGCTGCACTGGGTTCTTAGCAATGTTAATCGCAGAAATATTATCACAAAAGAGTGGAACACTGTCGATAACTAACCCAAAGTCCCGTAGAGTCGAGACCATCCAAAGCACTTGGCTACAGCACTGGCTGCAGCAACGTACTCGGCCTCTACGGTGGACTATGCAACACCGGACTGCTTCCTCGAAGACCAGGAAACGAGAGAAGTGCTAATGAATTGGCAGGTGCTAGAAGTGCTCTTCCTATCTATCCTACAGCCCGCAAACTCTGCGTCCGAAAAGGCTCTCAAGGAAAGACAAGAAGAGGAAGAGTACCAGATACCATAGTCAATGGTAGCTCGAAGGTACCGAAGAATGCGCTTCACCGCCTGGCGGTGAGATACGCGAGGAGAAGCCTGAACCCGAGCACAAGACACACGGAGAAGTGTATGTCTGGTCTCGAGGCAGTGAGGTACAACATGGAGCCGATCATACTACGATACTCCTTCTGATCAACTGGCTCACCGTCCTCATTTGGGTCGAGTGAAGCTGATGTAGCCATCGGAGTGGACACCGGCTTACCATCACTCATATCGAGACGCTTCAGGAGGTCTCGAGTGTACTTGCCCTGATGCAAGAAAGTACCCTCCCGAGTCTGCTTAATTTGGAAGCCAAGGAAGAAGCTCAACTCACCCATCATGCTCATCTCAAACTCCGAGCTCATAACATCAGAAAACTGGGAAACGAGAGCATGCGAGGAGCCACCAAAGATGATGTCATCCACATAAATCTGGACGAGCAGAAAATCAGTGCCATGCCGGCGGATGAACAAGGTATTGTCTACTTTAACCATTTCGAAACCATGACTCAACAGATAGGATTTAAGCTTCTCATACCAAGCTCTAGGGGCCTGCTTAAGTCCATACAATGCTTCGGACAGCTTGTAGACATGATTTGGGTATTTGGGGTTTTCAAAACCAGGAAGCTGTCTCACATAGACTTCTTCCTCAATAAAGACATTGAGGAAGGCACTCTTGACGTTCATCTGGTAAAGCTTGAAACCCTTAGAAGCTGTGAAGGCAAGCAGGATTCTAATGGCCTCAAGTCTAGCTACAGGGGCAAAGGTCTCCTTGAAATCTAGACCCTCAACCTGAGAGAACCCCTGAGCTGCCAGTCTAGCCTTATTTCGAATGACCACACCATCCTCACTCTTCTTGTTCTTGAACACCCACTTAGTCCCAATGATATTGTGACTTCGTGGGGGCTCAACAAGCGACCAGACCTTGTTCCTCTCGAAATTCTCTAACTCCTCATGCATGGCATTGACCCAAGACTCGTCAGAGAGAGCATGACAAATGTCCTTGCGCTCGAATGAGGCAACAAAGGCAGAATGGAGACAGAAAAGAGCATGCCAGATTTTGAACGAGTGACTCGCTCAAAAAGGTCTCCAATAATCTGCTCAGAAGGATGGTCTTTTTGAATGTGTCTAGGAGGTCCAGAATGAGATGAAGAAGTGGCCTCTACCTCATGACCTGACGAGGTAGGAACAGAGCCCCTAGCTCCAGAGGAAGCAGAGGCATGGGCTGATCGCCTCGAGGTGCGGTGGAAGAGGGCACATCAAGGGGTGGATGAAGGATTAGATCGAGTAGACAACCCTCGTCTCCATCGTCCTCATCATCCACAAAGATGGTCTCGGACTGCTCTAAAGAACCTGAGATATCGGGCCTAATCCCCGGACTGGCCTCGTTGAAGGTCACCTCACAGGTCTCTACCATTTTACTAGACTCACAGTTCCAGACCCTATAAGCTCGCGAAGAAGTCGAGTAGCCTAGAAAGATCCCATCACAAGAGCGTGACTCGAACTTATCTAGGTTCTCAGACTTCAAAATAAAGCACTTGCAACCAAACACACGAAAATGAGAGACGCTGGGCTTTCGCCCATATCTCAGCTCATAAGAAGTGCGGTGCAAGTATGCCCTAAGAAAAACTCTGTTCGAAACAAGGCACGCGGTGGCGATAGCCTCAGCCCAAAACTTCCTAGGTGTAGAGTACTCATCAAGCATTATCCTGGCCATCTCGACCAAGGTACGGTTCTTCCTCTCCACGATGTCATTCTGCTGTGTTACGTGCGGAGAAGAGAACTGGTGCTCTACACCTGTCTCATCGTTGAACTTCTTAAAGTAGGAATTCTTAAACTCCGTGCCATTGTCACTACGGATCGCTCGTAAGGCACCAGGGAGCTCAATAGAAAGCCTCCTATAAAGACCTCAAAAATGTGAAAACGTCTTATCCTTCGAGACTAAGAAAAACACCCAAGAATACCTCGAGAAGTCATCGACCACGACAAGGACATACGACTTCCCTCCTGCTGACTGCACTCGAGCTGGTTCAATGGTGTCCATTTGGAGCAGCTATCCCAGTGCATCGGTCATAGTCACTATGACCAGAGGATGTGAAGCGGCAACCATCTTGCCGTGCCGGCATGGAGCGCAAACAAGATCTTTGACCATCTTGAGTTTCGGCAGACCACGAATGAGATCATGGCCGCTAACTCGGGTCATATGGTCAAATCCAATATGACCAAGTCTCCTATGCCAGAAAGAGAGGTCACGGGACTCAGAAGCAACTAAACACCTGAGAGGATCACCAGAAGACTCAGAAAAATCTGCACGAAAGATCCTCCCAAAACGAGAAATCCCGCAAACCAGACTACCCGAAGAATCAAGAATTTTGCAATTATTATTTTTAAATCTCACCTCAAAGCCGTCATTGGTAAGCTGAGAAACGGAAAGCAAATTATACTGCAGCTTACTAACCAAAGCAACATCTTTCCAAATGAAAGAATCATTAACGTGCACTGTACCTTTGGCGATGACGCGCTCAGATGAAGCGTCTCCGAAGGTGATCGTCTCATCACCTGGAGCACGGGCAAGGAAAGAAAACCAACGGGAGTCTCCGGTCATGTGTCGTGAACACTCGGAGTCTACGAGCCAAATCTTTCCCTTCCCTGCCCGGCGAACTTGAGTCAAACAGAGAGCAAAGTCTCAGTACTGGGGTAAATCAAGAGTGATTTTGGCACCCAATACTGAGTAACACGTCGAGCAGATGAAGTAGTCAAGCACGACTAACCTCTATCTACCCTACGCTCTCTGTCACTCAACAAGTCAGAAGGTCTGTGTGAAGACCTGAAGCTATTGTTGGGCTTGACTGCTACACAGGAGCGAGTCAAGACACGAGCAACATGCTGATCACGCCGCGGGTAGCTATCTCGATGGGAAAACGAGATCTACCCTCAGCACGGCGGAAGTCACGACCAAAGGGAGCATGAGGACGAAAACCAGAAAACTCGGAAAAACCAAGTCCTCGATGCTGCCCAAACCCATCAGCTGAAGCAATTCTAGACCTCGTGTTGGTCTTAGGTGCACTCAAAGTCTGGGGCTGATCCTGAATATGCCTAAGAGACTCAACACGGTCTCTACACGCGATCTTGGCACGCCTGAAGCATCGATCGATCAAATGTCCATCCTTCTGACAGAAGGTGCAATGATACTTCACCTTCTAAGAGGTAGAAGTAACATGATGAGGCTTTGCCTTCTGAGAGGTCGAAGCTGCAGGTGGAATCACCTTGCTGTCAGAAATCCCTTGGACAAAGCCCGTCGACTTAAATTGGACTTTCTCGGTCCTGGGCTCAGTCTCGATCACACCTGGTGCTATGGGTCTGAGCACGGCTGGTGGATGCTTCCTAATGTCCTCATAGAAATCATATCCTAGATCTTGATTGAATCTGCAAATCTTAGACTGGTCTAGAATAAAATTAAGCTTCTTCTTGCCTCCTACAAATCTCTCGAGAGTGTTCATAAGATACTGACACTCCCGAAAGAGAGAGGTGCAAGAAGAGCAGGGGAAAGAAGGAACAACAGGAGGTAAGGGAGCGGAAGAAGAACCAACAGTAGAGAAAAGAATGGCTTGTGCACACACAGCCGACTCTGATGGGGAAGTCCTACTACTAGCAGTTTGGTTCACGTTCCTAAGTGTCTCAACCTTACCCTTGGGCTTCTCCCCCACACCAGCAATCATATCACAAGCAGTTGATGGCTTCACTAGTTGATCCTTAGTTAGCTTCACACATTTTTCATTCAAAGAAACGAGTTCAAGTTTTAGTTTATCACAACTAATGCATGGTGAGCTAACAGGGTCCTTAGTCGCGAACTGAGCCATTTTCTTATTAGTGTCAATCATTTCTTGAAACTATTTTGATACAGATTCAAGTTCAGCAGTTAACTTAGGACAGTTCAAACATGAAGCAATGAGCTCAAGTAGTGAAGCTTGCAGTTCAGCAATTTTATGGTCTGCCCGTTTTAGATTCATCTTCAGCTTATTGCAATTTTCACAAGACTCGGGCAGATCCAGAAGCATGGTATAAAGACCTCTAAATGCATTGTCCTTATCCTCAAAAGAGGTGCATGCACTAGTCTCGACAGTAGTAGATGAGATAGAAGCAACCCTACTCATTTCTAGTTCAGCCAAGAGACTAATATTCTCCGCCTTAACAATGTCAAGTTCAAAGGATAGACTATCATGCGAGGTCCTTAATCTCTCCATGTCCTCCAACAGAGCACAGCATGTATCACATTCATCACGGGAGGGAGCAGATATAAGTGAAGTAAGCTCCCATGACAGTCTATTTACTTCCTTCTCCAACTCGCTACACCTAGCTCTAGATCTAGCATAGAATTTCCCTAGCTTAAGAAAAACATCATTAAGCTGGTCGTAGGTAGGGCTTACCTCGTCGGAGTCGGAGTACAGCTCGATGTCGCTCAGTTTGCCCTCGAGGGCCATGAAGCACATGCCGGAGAAGTCATCGCCACCTTTGGGGTCTTGATCACCGGTCCCGTCGTCATCGCTCCATCCCTCCACCTCGCGGAGGTCGAGGTTGTCGAACGCGGTGAGGACGAGGTGGAAGAGCTTCTTAGCCTTCCCAAAGTCGCGGAACTTCTTCTTGCTTTGAGAATGCGCTGGAGGCTTCTTGTTGCGGTTCTTGTTGGTGTAGTCGTTCTTGCCCGAACCGCCGTAGTCGTTCTTGCCCTTCTCCAGCTTGGGGCAGTTTGCTCGAATGTGGTTGGGGCCATCACACTCGAAGCAAATCACAGGTCCTCCTCTCTTCCCGTCCCTCCTCCTCTTGTAAGCGTGGGAAAATCTTCGAGCTAGGAGGGCTAACTGCTCATCCGCAAGCTGCTTTAACTGATCACCAGTTATGTCACAGAGAGCAGCAAGGGAGAAACCGCAAATCGGCTCAAAGGAAGAAGATTCAGAAGTGAGATCGGTGACTAAGGCCATCGACTGCGACTTCGACCTACGAGAGACTATGTCAATCTCGTGAGTCTTGAGGCGTGAGTACAACGCGTCAAGAGTCAAAGTCGAGAGGTCGGTGGTGTCTTTGATGGTAGTCACCTTCATCTCCCAAACACGCAGGTCGAGTGCAGCGAGCATCTGTCGAACGTTATCCGAGTCAGGGTATGTGAGACCGACTGCTCGGAGATTACTCAGAATCTTATAAAAACGCGCAAAGCACTCGTCAAGGGACTCGCCAGCGAGCATTTCAAACTTGTTATAATCTCGCTTGAACTGATCCTGTCGCACCATCTTTATTTGAGTGGTGCCCTCATGTTAAGCATCGAGGGTCTCCCAAATATCGAAGGCGGACGAAAGATGAGAAATGCGGTCAAACTCGCTACGACTCAGGCCTTGGATTAGCGTTCGCCTCGACATCAGGCATGTTTCCAGCGTTGATGTTCTCATCGGCACGAACAACAAATCGCACCTTCACCTTCTGCCAGATGGCATACCCTTGAGCCTGGATGTATGTCTCCATTCGGCTCTTCCAGAAGGGATACTCAATGTCATCAAAAACGGGAGGCTTGGTGGAATACTTGTCTGTCGCCATGGCTCTTGAGACCGGTTAAGATCTATGGAAAAGAGCTAACCGGCTCTGATACCAATTGTAGGATCGAAAATGGCAACAGAAAGGGGGTGAATGGTGCCTTGAAAAATCGCCCTAAGTATTCCGCAAATTTCTTCTCCAATAGCTATAGTACCTATGAAGAAGAAGATTCATGCTTGAAAATTCAAGAACTGGACATAACGAACTAACACAGACCAGAGAGCAGCGACAAGAAGCAAAACAGGGAGTAGCTGGTCGAAATGAGACTGCACAGAGATTACCAAAGAGCAAACCGAAAACAGACTCTTCACTTTTGAAACTGGAACTGAAAATAGTCTAAAAGAGAATTCCTTTGCTGCTGAAAACGCTGCTGCAAATACTCCAAATAGTGACTACTTTTGTTGCTGAAAACAGGAAACAAAAGAAGAGAAAAGACTGAGAGGTTTTGCTGATTTTTTGCTGCCTGGAACTGCTAAAAAACTGAACTGAACCTTGCTGAAAATTACTGCAGTCTGCTGCTGGTTTTGTGCTGAAAACAGTGAACAGTTCAGACTGAAAACAGCACACAGTAAATGCTGAAAGATAGCAGAAATGAGTGCTGAAAACTGCAGTAAATAAGTGCTGAAAACAGCAGAGATCAATAGCTGAAAACTGCAGAAATGAGTGCTGAAAACTGCAGTCTACAACCCCTGAAATCAGCTGATTTTTGCTGCCTGAAACTTCTGAAAACTGAGCTGAACCTTGCTGAAAATTACTTGCAGTCTGCTGCTGGTTTTGTGCTGAAAAGAGCAAGAAATAACTCAGAGCCTGCAGGACTAAAACAACACACAGGGACCTGGTTTCGGTCTGGGCAGAAAGTGCAAACTGACAGAAAACAGTGGCTAAACTGAAGATAAGATAAACACAGAGAAATCAAGGGTTTGCCTCCAATCTTTTTGGTCCAGAGCAACACACACACAAGCTAAATAGCAAGAGGAGACTAGGGACCAAGAGATTTCATCCCAAAAACAAGAATTGAGGGGATTCTCTAAAAACTGAAAATATTCATTGAGCAACACAAAAACTCAAATTCCCAACAAGCCTTTGATCCTTTGGTCATGAAACTTTCAGGATAGCTACTTAATAGCCTTTAGATTCAACATACCAAATTTCATGCCATCTCATGAGGCAAATCAAGAATGACCTCAAACCCTAGAAATGAAGACCAAGAACAGAAAAACAGAAAAAGAGCAAATCTTTGATTCACTCACTTTGCTCTTGGGAAAATCCAATCAAATGATCTTGAGACCTATTCCCATCACTGAGCAACCCATTTTGCCACTCCTCGGCAAGAATCAACAAGAAAGAGAAAATCTCAAGAATCCAACACTGAGAGCATCTAAGAGAAAAGAGTGCACGGGAGAAAAACTTCAGATTTCATTCATGAGAGCAAAAGGAGTACAGAGGAGTCCCGATACGCATAGTCTCAAAGCAAAAGACCTCTCCAAAGGCTCTTTTGACTCACTAAAACCCTAACTCTCTCCCAAAGCTATGAGGGGGCATGCAGCCACTCTCTCCTATTTATAGCCCTTGGCTAACGGGTCTCCACTCCGTTACGCCCGCTAAAGCCGAACGGAGACCGCTCTTGCTTGTACAACCTCGCGAAATTACCATTTCGCCCCTCCTGCACCTTCCGGGAAGCTTCCGCGCTCTTTGTCGTCCACGACTCGCAACCACCTCGAGTTCACGCCGTCTTCGACACATCTCGACCATTCTGACCTCGACACCGCCTGTGTCTAGTCCGGTCACCCGTGTCTTGCCACGACTCCGTCTCGACGTCTTGCAGCCAACACAGATAAGAAACACATTAAATAGCACCGCTCGATACATGTAAGCATAATAACATCAACAAATCATACTTACGCATAATAGAGTTCAAACCTATCGAATCATCAGAATATGCATCCTAATCCCATACGACCAAGTTTGACCAAGTCCGACCGAGCATGTTACACCACGCAACATCAAGGTCCGAACCAACCAACTCAAACTCGAATTTCCTAAACCGATGTCAATTACTCATCATACACACGGGATGACCTCCACATGGTCTCTCAAAGGAGATTTGATGATTCTTCCTTCTGATTTTGAAAATGGGATGCTCAGGTGATCTTGATAATCTCCCTAGTTCACAGCATCAACAAACAACACTTAGAAAATCAAGAAATCAATCAAAAAGGGAAAGGATACCAAGAACGGTGTAAATAGCAGAGAATGAATTTAAGCACTCAAAACATCAAGAAAAGATGGTTTCTCAGATAGATTGAGAGGGATGAAGGATTACAAGAGTTGCTACAACCAATTCATCCCAATCTACGGCCCGATACGCGATTGAGAAATCAAGAACACATGAACCCACTCAAGAACACAAAAGAGCAAGGACAGAATAGCCTCTGCCCTTCTCAACCACTTCCCAAAAGCAAAAGAGAATGGCTCACACAACACATGGAGAGAAAAGAAACCCTAACTTTCAATTTGTCCTTATGCCTCTCTCTCTCTCTCCTTTTATAGTCTCCACTAATGGGTTCACAAACACACTTTACCCATTAGTGCCAACAACTCTATTGATTTATCCACTAACTCGAATCGAATTCGCTTCCGCTTTTGCAGTCTTGCGCTTTTTCACAAAACGCCCCTGCTGCACCTTTCGGGAAGTTTCCTCGTTCCTTGTTGTGCACGCCTCGCAACCACTTCGAGTCCGCGCCGTCTTCAGCACATCCCAACCGTTCTGACCTCAACACCGCCTGTGCCTAGTCTGGTCATCCCGTGCCTCGCCACGACTCAGCCTCGATGTCCTGCAGCCATCACAGTAAAAAAAAACACATTACATAGCACCGCTCGAGATAATGGAATTAACATTTGCATTAGTCACAAATTCACGTACTAATCACTTGAATCAAGCTCAAACTTTTAGGACACAAGTCAATTGCTCATCACAAACATGGAAGCACCTCTCACATGGTCTCTTAGTGCAAACCTTCGTCGAGAAATTCTTCCGAATCGTCGAAGTCTACATGTGAAAATAACCCACCAAACTCATATAAATTCAAAATAAATCAAGTTAACTCCAATATTAAATTGAGGGTAAAAATGGATAGAGGGGAATTTTTGATGAATTTAGAAATTTGAATGGGCTAAATCAGAGTTAGGATGAAGGAGAACGGGTCTCGGAAGTTTAAAATCAGAGAAAAAGAATAAACTGGATTTTTGGAATTATTTTTCTAAAGAAAAATGGGAATTATTGCGTCAGCACTGAATTTTATTTTCGGCCGAATTATTTTTCTACTGAAAAATAGATTTATTGAGTCATGCTGGCGTCAGCCCTTGGGTGATCACGCTGACAGATGGGCCCCGGGTCTATGGACCGGGCCCAAGGAGGGGGAAAACGGCCGAGGTAGCACGGCTGCTTGCGTGGCACCAACAGCGCAGGAGGGGTCGACGCGGCCGGGGACGTGGCGCCCACGTCAGCTCTAGCTGCTGACGTGGCCAAGTCGGCCGGGACAGCGCTCGGGAGCGAGCTTCGTCGGAGCTTCGGCGTACGGCGGCGGCCGGCGTGGGGTGGAGGAGGGAGAGGAGAGCTAGGGGAACTCGTTTCACTTTGTCCCGAAGCTCGGCGGTGATCGGAGGTGGCCGGTGGCGAGAAGGGGCGACGGCTCGGGTCTCCGGTGCGACGGCGATGGGACGCTCGGGAGGGAAGAGGAGCGGAGGTAGAGGAAGTGCGGAGAGAGGGGAGCCGGGGTGGTATTTATAGGGGTGGAGGGCAACGGGCCGACGGGAATTTTTCGCCGGAGATGGCGCGGGGGTGGCAGAAATCACGGCGAGATTAGGGACGGTGAGGCGCAAATTTTGGGGAAATCGGGCGCGGGGATGGCAGGGTCGCTCAGGGGAGACGAGAGAGAGAGAAGGGAGGGGATTCGGCGAGCAAGGAGGCGGCGGGAATGGCGGCGGTGATGGCGCGGCTGAGCGGGAGGAAGGAGATGCGGGGAGAAAGAAGGGCGGGCTGACGGGGGGGCCAGGAGGTTAGAGATAGGGGAGAGGATATGCACGGGCGGGCGAGATTGAGCCACGTTGCTCGGAGGGAAATCGAGCGGTCGGGGGGTTTTAGTGGGAGGGGACGGCGGGAGATGGGCCGAGGAAGGAGACGTGGCGCAATCTGAGTCGTCCACGCGTCGCACGGTGAGAAGGGTTGGCGAGATCCGGGTGGCGACGTGGGCGGATCTGGGCCGTCCACGCGTCGGCCGGAGGGAGGGGTTTGTGATTTTATTTTTGATTTTTGAAGGACCGAAATGGCAACAGAGGGGGGGTGAATGGTGCCTTAAAAATTCCTCCCTAAGTATTCAACCTATTCTTTTCCTCCTATAGCTAGAGAGCTATGAAGTCAAAGAAACAGGCCTCAAGAAAAGACAACCGAAAACACAGCTGAAAAAGGAAGTCGTGAAATCTACCACTGTGATCGTAACTGGACAACGGAATGCAAGTGATCGAGACAAATACTGTGGTCGAAAGATCTTCGCCGTGGTCGAAGACACACCCAGAAGCACCCTCGAGAAATAGATACACCGTGATCGATCGCCAACCAATAGAAGTGGTCGTGGTCGAAAACTATCGGAACCAACCAGCGAAGCAGCCTTGGTCGTAAGAACCGAAAATCGGATGATGAACTGTAGTTACTCTGTTTTCGGCGCACGACCGTAGAGCGGAAAAATGAGATAACTTTTTGCACAAGAGTCGAAACCGCAAGAAACTTGAAACTTAGCAAGAGCAAGATATTTAAAAGTGAAATTACCAAGAATATCAAGAGTCTTTGCTAAGGAAGGAGAGAACGATGCGGTCGAACACAGATCAAGGCAAATAGATGTGGCAGACCGAAAAACACAGAAGTTTCTCTGTTTTGATTCTTGGTCTTAGAATAAACTGACCAAGATGTCTTAGAAAATGAATCCCAGTTCAGAGCAAAGAAATACGAGCCAACTCTCAAAGAGAACACATATAGCAGTAACAACAAAGAGAAGGCAAATGGATCAAACAAATCATCTCAAGAACAAAAACTGAGAAAGATACAGAGAGATGAATCCAATCTTTTCTATTGCACATGGAGGTTTCTATAGCCACTCCATCGGAGGTACACGAGCATCCATGCTCTTACCCAGAGACAACTCACACAAGATAGAGAGGAACACTCAGAGCACTCAGGGGACAACCTCACTTTGCTCCTGAGACCTAACCTCTCTATTTATAGTCTCACTAACGGGTCTCCACACAGAGACAACCCGCTAACCGAGTGGTTAAGCTTTGCAGGCCTCCAGTGCTTTACCCGTTCCTCTCAGGCAACGGCTCCACTGCTTTGCCCGTTAGCGCCACCAACTCCACGAGCTCTCACAGAGCCTCTCCGGTGGTCACAGTGCTTTCCCGGTGGGCGGCTTCCCCAGACTTTGACATTTCTCCAAAATGCCCTCCGCGCCTTCCGAAGCTTCCTCTACCGCTTTGCTATCCATCTTGTCGGCCCCCACCTGGCACGACACGTCCTCTTCGGCTTTTCCACGTCGTTCTGGACCTCAACAACTCCCTTGTCTAGTCCCGACCTCCTAAGCCTCACCAAGACTGTCTCCTGGTTCCTGCAACCAACAAAGACAACAAAACCATCACATAGCACTGATCCATACTCTGCACAGCTCACAGAGCTCAAGTCTCTTTTCCACATAAATTAGACTTTACCAAACCTTGTCAAAATGTAGAACAAACCAGTCTACAAGGTCCATGACTTCACAAGGAACCCAACCGACCAAACCTCACCTTAATCGGACACCATATGAGCCCACACGACCGGTTTGAATGAACCCGCACGACCACGGTCAATCTGCCGACAACGTGGTCGAACATCCGACCGCACAACGTGATCGAAGACCATAGCCACGACTACCGACCACGTTCAGACCCGTGCTAACGTGGTCGTGGCTCTGATCGGCCAACGTGGTCGTACCCGCTAGCGATACAAGGTGGTCGAATGCCCGAGACCACAACGTGGTCGAACGCTCCCAATTGCCAACGTGGTCGTAAACCCTTCCGACCATGGCCAAAGAACTCGTACGCTGCTCGGCTGGAATCCGATTACCACCAACGTGGTCGTACGCTACCCGGTAGACTTCCGATCACGTTCAAATTCGCCGGGGACGCTACAACGTGGTTGTACGCCGTCCAGCTGACTTCCGATACTCGGCAGCAAGGTCGTAAATGCCCCGGAACACTTTCAACCACAACCAAAATTCCCGAGGACGCCGCAACGTGGTCGTAGACCACCCGATTGAGTTCAACGTGGTCGTATAACCTTCCGACCACGACCACCATGGTCGTACAGCACTCGGAAGAGTTTCGACCACGACCAAACGTGGTCGTACGAACCAGGGAGCGATCGTACACGACTTGGACATCGACCAGGGCTAAGACTTCGCATAAGAAGCCCAAAACAAACTCAAATTTCCTTCAAACAAGAGTCAAATACTCATCACAAAGATGGGATCATCTCCACATGATCTCTCAATTTTTGATTTTCAGAAAAGTCTAGAAAATTAAAAAAGGCTCAGAAAAATATGAAATGAATTCCAACAATTTTAGGAAAATTCACAAAAGTTCCTGGAGATATTTTGGACTTTAGATAAAATATTTCCAACTTAATTTGGTATTATATTTTTGAACTAAAAATAATTTTTAATTTCAAAATTAGATTTTAAACTCCAGAAAAACTCAGAAAACCCAAATAAAAGCCAAATAAATCCAAATAATTAATTTGACATAGGACTTTTACAGAAAATCAAAATATCATTTTATTTAATATTTTTTTAAGTTTTTATTGAAATTACTTTTCAAATCCAGCCTTTTTAAAAACAGAAAATCATGGCACAACAAAATACAAACTTCACACATCCAAAACACTTTATTTTTATTTTAGACCAAATTAATTTAATTTAATTATTATTATTATTATTCTTATTAAACAACTGGGCTGTTACAATATCTTACTTCATATCTTGCCATATCTTGTGCTAATTTGCTAGATTTATGATATCTTTCTATGTGTAGCTTAGCTCTTGCTATGTTAGCTTCATAAAATATGAAAAACTTAAATTTAATCGTGTCTTGTTAGATCTTGTGACTAATTTTGATCTATTGATCCTCTTTTGACTTATACTATGTCAAATAGTCTGAGTTGAGTCTTAAACCTAAAATTAAGCTATCGATTGAGCTATGCTAGTCTTTTATTAAGCATGAGTTTACTTCTAGGTTTTTGCGATTCAGGTCGAGTGTAGCTTATGGAATAAGGAGTAGCTCATTGTTCTTGAACTAAAATTGAAAAGTGAAAAATGATCTCTTTTTGTGTGAAAAAATTGATCTCAACAATTCTTTGTCATGAGAGGTTTGTCATTACACTATACATGAACTTAGGGAGAGATTTGGATGACCAAGACCACTCTTTTAAGATTCTTGCTTAGGATGGTCATAGTAAAGCTTGAGATTTAGCACATGACTAAAAAATAAAATTGTGAAATATAGTTGAACCTTAGAAAACAGTTGTGGATGGCTCCCAGTCTAGGACTATCTTTGCTAAGATAAAACTAAAAATAAATTTCAACAAATGCTAAATGTACTAAATATGCTTAATTCTATGTGCTTAAACAAAATGATTTAATTATGATCTTGTAGCACCCTAAATAGACTCAATTGTAGCATCTTGATTCTATTTAGTTTATTAATATGGGTTGGCTTATTCTTAGATATCTTTGCTTAAACTATGATTTTTGAGCAACTTAATATGCTAAAAATCTATTTAATTTCAGATTATTGCTTATTTGTCTTTAGTTTTTGCTATATATGGTTGGCCATGATTTAGAATAGCTATTTCACATAATATGGCTTGGTGTAATACTTGTAGAATCACTTTGGATAATTTTTATGGCTCCTTATACTAAAAATAAATAAAATACAACCACTTTATTTCATTCATACTCTATCTTCTTCCATGTATTTTGATGATTCCATTGTCAAAGTAGGAGAAGGATTGGTAAAAATGCATATCTAAAGCATGATTTGGTGTTTTTCAAGTTTTTGTGTGAATTCTTGCAAAGTTGGAGCTTTAATGCTTCGCTATGATTCTCTTAATCTTTTGATATTTTCTCACCATGACAAAGGTTAAATAGAATAATTATTGTTTTATGTGGACCTAGAGTGAGATTTCCCATTTCATTTGGTGGATTTGAAGTTGTTTGTGAAAACTTATCATTTTCAATAGCTTCACTCTACTCTGGCTCATTTCAGTAGCTTCACTCTATTTAAAGTTCTCTTGTTTTGGTTGATTTGCTCTTATTTTAGTTGATTTTGATCTTACCTCTCCCCTTTCTTAATTTTGCTAGATACAAAGGATGTGTAAGTGATAGAAATATATCTTGAAAATCGATCCCCATCCAACTAGGCATTATGTTTGGTAAGTTCCTAAAGTTGCCCGATTTTGTTTAATTTGTCCTTCCTAAGTGATTTTTGATCTAGTTATTTTTGCCTAGATTCCTTAGGTGTAATAGTTTATTGTGATATATTAGAATATATCTAGAGTCATCTTAGCTATCATTCACCCACGAGCAAATTATATTCACTATTTTTTATTTTTTCCCGATTTTTGTTGGAGGAATAATTCATCCCTCCATTAGCGGGGCCCGCTTTACAGAAGACACCTTTATATAGATCGAAGAATTATAGTCATACATGGAAAGGACAATTATACCCATCGTTTGTACTCATAAACAAGTCATCTAACTGAGGGGTATTTTCCTTCATTTGTATGTATCTCTTATTTGTGTAGAGAGCTCTCATTAATAATAAAGAATTATATTCAAACTGGTGAACCTTCGGGGGCTTCGCTTCCCAGAGGTAACGCCTATGGACTCATCAACATAAATAGGGCAATTCTCTCAAACCTCTGAACCTGTGTAAATCCCCATGTCATCTTCACTCTCGTGGACGATGGCCCATGAGATAGTCAATGTCCATCCCCTTATTTGTGTTTAGGTTTCACACCTACAACAACTTTAGTGCAAATTTCCTTCAAACAGAAAAAGGTCAGAACTTTGGCAATAATTTTTCTGATCGTTGATTGGACTATGTTTATGACATCCTAGACAAGGTGTATACCAAATTTTAAGTTATTTGGATTCTTAGTTTGAGAGTTTGCTCAATTTATGGTTTTGACCCAATTCTGGTATAGTAGAGCTTGAAGAACCAAAATATCCCAATTCTCTTAAGTTCTTTCAAGATTTTTGGTTGGGCTAGGGTCTTAAGATCATGATCCAGCCATGGTTCACATGTCAAGTCTTTTAGATCTACAGATCAAAAGTTATTTGGATTTTTTGATATAAAATAGTAGTATTTTTTACTATTCACCAATCTGAATTTATTATAGCACCACAAATATTTGGATTTTTAGTTTTTTTTATCATTATAGTTTCTCATAGCTATTGAAGTGAAGAATTCACAAATACTCTTAAGGAAAATTTAAAGGCACTATTTATCTCGCTCTGTTTGCTATACCGATTCTATATAATATTTTCTCTTTCCTTGATCGGCGTGACTTTAGGCCTCCCGCTAGCTCCGGCGCTCTACAGGAGAGAAAGAGGGCAACAAAATGCGCCAGGATAAAACAAGAAGCAGCGAGGACCTTTTTTTTCCTCGGTCAACACGCAGTGCGAAATAAAAGTGCTGGCTTTTCTTCCCATGGTTGAAAAAAAGCCGGAACTGAGGACAAGCTATTAATGTCCTTCGTTTTAAAGGAAGCCAGCACGTGCAGGAAAAAGAGCTCCAGGTCTGGTTCTTTTTCAGTTTTTGACTGCTGTTTTTTATTTTTCTATAGTAACTAGCTATTAAATGGAGTACTTTTTCAAGATAAAATCTACTAGTTAATTGTAGTACATATTGTGTCGACTTCATTTACATCAGCAAAAATCACATATGAGTTTCTGTTACTCTATAATCTTTTGCACGAATAGCCCAAAAACCAAAAGCCACAGCCAAAAGCCATAAGCTTGAACAAAAAAGAACAAGCCTTAAAGCTACCAGTAAATTTTGAAGTCCCTAAATTGCTACATGTATAAAGCAGTGTACCAAAGTTCCACTTTAACTCAACGATTTCGATTCACCTAGACTTTGTTCCACAACTAACTTTATACGAAGCGTCCACCCATGTTCTACTTCAATGACTGCTCCGGTGCTAGGTTAACCAACGTTATCACTTATGCCGCCTAACGCCATGCCCTAGCGTCATACTACACCATCACCATCGATGATTGTGTGCCTCAGTTGATCATCATTTTCCATGAAGTTTTTGTTGGAGGTGGAGTTCATTGTAATTCAGGTTGTTTTACCTATTATTGACAGTATTCATGTGGGGTAATCATTGGCGATTTCATTGACAATCCATTGTCTTCTTCATGTTATTGCGGCAAGATTTACTACCACACATATGAAGTCTAAAGTAGAGTTGCGGGCTTTTAGTACAACATTATTATTGAGTTAATTTGGGCTAGACTTGATCGAGGAGACTTAAAAAACAATGTCAATTATCGGGACAACTGAATTTGGTGTTTCCATCATCACTTGCATATATTGCAATTTAGATCACTTGCACGACTATTATGGAGGCTTTGGCAATATTTAATTTCAAAAGTTTGAAGACACCCTGATGACAACAAGCATAATACTCTTTGGAGTTTTGCTGATTGAAAGTGAAAGTTTTGATTCAATTTGAATTTGCGATGAAAGATTTAAGTGTAAAAAGGTGTTTATTTTTGGTTGGATACTACAACATTTGTTGAGTTATCATAGCTCGATACGAGAAGTTTACTGTAGTTTATATTCTACTGACGGTATAATAATTTCTATTATCTGGATAATTTTATAGGAGTAGTGTCAACCATGTCATGGAAATTCAGTTACCTTTAAAGTTGGCAATTTGACGTACGTGATGCCATATGTGCAAGTTGCTCTTTCAATAAGCGTTTTTGCCGAGTTTTGTGTTTTAGGTGGAGCATGTGAGATTTCATGATATGAATTATCCGCTATTTATCCAGCATCATAGGTGATGTTTTGGCTTAAACCGTTTGACGCTTGATCATTTATTTCTGGAGATCGGTTGCATAGGTCCAAACTTTTGCTAGCATTATCAATTATTGAAAACCCAGATTTATTCGTCTTCTTTGTGGATTGGTGTGTGTGTATAGATCTGCTGGTGGTTTGCTTAATTTTGCTTCAGGAAAAGCGTTTGAATAAGATTGTTTCACAAGGTGTTCATGTTGAATTAATTGGAGGAGTTTATCACGTATTTCGACCACTTGAGGGAATTCAGCTTAAGGTGAAGATTGTTGAGGTTGATCCAAATTTGTACCATGTCCATGTAGGACATTACATTGCTTCATGCCAGGCGTGGTACGACCGGTGCCAGGGCCATGCGCATGTTGTATTACACGTAGTGTCAATCTGTAGCCACCAATTCTAATTCGGTTTTCTCTCCGTATATGATTTGTTTCACTTATTCTATATATGACCCTAGTAGTTCATAGGAAGAATAAGAGCTCAATTGTAAATATCTCTTTATAATAGTGATTTGCCTTTGTGCACTTGTGTTTTTTTCTGCGAGAGTTTTTCACATAAAAATCCGTACCTTCCGTTTATATTTTCGCATTATTTGCAGTAGATGGCAATTATCTTCATCACCAATGGATGGAAATGAGATTGAACAATCGTCTCGTGAAGCTGATCCTAGTTCGTAGAATGTCATCCTCCCCATGATTGAAGAGCTTCTGTTGGCATCTAAATTTGGCAGGATATGATTGCTGATATGGAAATATGAATATCAAGGGAACGATCGGCGTACAGATGGAATTGCTCCCTAGAGATCATATCGGCTGTCGACAAGGATATTACAGTGGTTATTGATGGAAAGTTGTATCGGATATGATGCTGACAGCGAAGGAGTTTGACATAACAAGGCAACGGAGGCGGGCTATATATATCGAGGCAGGGGCATCAGGAAAAGGAGCACGCACCAATCAACCCGAATCAACCTCCATAATTCGTTGTCGATCAATATTGTTTGGCATCAACTTTTTAGTCCACTTTGAATTATATCCCTTTTCCTTTGTCAGTTTGCTTGAAGATCGTCTGCTGCTCTTTCGTACGTTATTGTGCACAGAGACGCAGCCTTGTTGGCTTGCTTGGGTAAAATTGTTAGTCAATCGTCGGAGCAGTTCAAGTTTGGGATGCCACGTCGTGGTCAAGTAGCAGCGGTGTCATGGGGCGGCGCCAGCGGTCCCTCATGGCCGCTGGGAGGAGAGATGCATCTCAGGGTCTGTTTTTTTAGCTACGGTTTATAATTTTTTGTTGAAATTTTTGAATTTTGGCTGTTTGCGACAGAGATTATGGAGAGAGAGACACTCGCTTGTGATTTTGATTGATACAGATGTTAGGATTTTAACGTGTACTACAATTAACTTATAGATCTCATCTTAAGAAAATACTCTATTTAAAAGTTAGGTACTGTAGTAAAAATCAAAAGCCGCTTTTAGAAGCCTAAAAGAACAAACCCTTGTATGCATATAGAGCAGTTTGATGTTTAATGGCTGTCTAGGTAAGAAAAGTGATTATCTTATGTGTGAGGATGGAAGTGGGCAGTGGTTGATGAGGAAAGGCAAAGTCTGCCTTTGTACTACGAAGCCAGACGGTGTGCATCGGAAGATTATCCCCTGCCTTTAGGTATAAAGGCAAAGGTGACCATGGAGCATATACTTTGCTGGGAGTGTCTATATAATATGTGACTGTTTTTAGATGTAAAAATAGTCAGATTTTAGGACGTTGGATGGTGATCCAACGCTCCAGATCTTTTTTTTTGGAGGAAGTGCTTATATTCAATTTTTTTTGGAGAGGGTGTTTATATGAGTGGATCGTTGGATAGAGATCCAACGTCCCTTGATCATCTGACTGTTTTAGACTTCAAAAACAATCAAATGTTCTATAGCATTTCTCTACTTTGCTTACATGAAAATTTCGGAGTTGTACGTGACTCGTGAACGACAGATCAAAGCCATGGCCGATGGAAGAAGATGACCAATTTAATAATTTATAGTGAGGCCAAATAATCATGCCGTTGGATCTAAATGGATGGTGGACATATATAGGGGATCTAAATGCCTGCACAACTAAGGGTGAAATCCTGGCAGATAATTCTCACTAGATCCGGAGTCGGGTCCAGCTGGGACAGAATCCAGAAAGCTATTTTACTAATCAGCCAGATCTAGGGCTAAATCCAAACTGTTAAATCCGATTCTAGGGCTAAATCAGGAGCGACTACTATCCGCAAGATACAGATATTTCCTACATTGTGCTGCGCAGTTTCCTGTGTGGTAGGAAAAAGAAGAAAAGATTTTTGGGCTTTGACAAATAGCAAACTACACTAAATATTCACACAGGTATTTTACAATATTTTGAACCCAAATAAAGTACTTTTAGACTTTGAAAAGGTTTTATTAATTCTGTAAGAATGATTTTAGTCTCAGGGAAAATAGGAAAAGCTTTTATAAATTCAGGACATTTTAGGAAATAGTTCAAAAATACAATAATGGAAAAATAATTATTTTAAGGTGCAATTTGAAAATTGAGGCTGTTACACCTTATGTTGGTGTGATTGTGTTAAATTTATGTGTGAACATATGTTGGAGTGTATTATGCTATTATGTTGATGTGATCGTGTATACATGTGAAACTTATACTATCATCGTTTTCAAATAATTGACAGTGTTGATTTTACTATTTAAAATTCGACCAATCCTAATTTTAAAAATATTTAGTTAAGAAAGGTGAAAATCATATAGCAAATTTGACACGAGATCACCTTGGCTCGTGCTGCTGGAGATGTTCTTCCAGAGCGCCTCGAGCAGCACCCGGACAGTGGGGTTCGTGTGGTCAACGGTCCTCTTGCTCGGCGGGTTCGTTTCGAAACTGAGTGCGACCGAGTTTTGGCTCGTCACCATTCTCAGCTTTTTCCAGGCAACCAGGTCAGTGATCTCCTCCCGCTCACCTAATTAGACGAAGACATAGTTGGTGCCTGTCATGTGAAACTAGCGAATAGCGATACCAAGACTTCTCTTTTTTAGGTTTTCAAACTTGTTTTTCGATTTTTCTATAATAACTAGCTTTCCAATGAAGTGTTTTTTTAAAATAGGATATACAAGTTAAGTATAGTACATATTACAATGACTTCATTTATATTGATCAAAACCGCACGTAATTTTCTGTTACTCTGTACTCTCTTACGAATAACCCAAAATCATAAGCCGCATCCAAAAGCCATAAACAGAAGCCAAAAAGAACAAGCCCGCCATCTAAAGTCTAAACAATTATCCGCAAAACTGGATATATGTTACTTCAAAACATTGAATTGCCAACATGCCACCTAGTTCTTGAAATTGGACATATGCCACTTAGGGGTGAGAACGGATCGGATAGTGTTTAAAACATATTCGCATCTATATTTTTTTGTTGAATTCAAATACGAATCGGACAAATGCCAGATACGAATATGGACCGGATAAATGTCGGATACGAATTTGAATCGGATTATACTCAAA
This sequence comes from Bonia amplexicaulis, assembly GCA_036346245.1. Taxonomy (NCBI): domain Eukaryota; kingdom Viridiplantae; phylum Streptophyta; class Magnoliopsida; order Poales; family Poaceae; genus Bonia; species Bonia amplexicaulis. The sequence goes on from CM070762.1 coordinate 8,203,030, forward strand.
ATCGGATCGGATTCAACTACCAAAATAAAGAGTATGCAAAAAAGCTTTATTGGGGATATACCAAAATAAAAAATATGAAGTGTCAAATTAAAATCCACCATGATGACGGGCTCATCGAGATGATCTAAATACATATAATACGCTCAATTTGGAGGTCAAATGCGAAAGATACGTATTAGTAAGTTGTTGCTATTATGTCTATTGAATCTGGATATCCGGATTTGAATCTATGACGGCCAATACCAGATCCACATCCGTATCCGGATAGTAGATATCTGAATCCGACATATCCGGATTCGTTATGCATCCGGATTTGGATATTAGGTATCCAGATCCAACATATCTGGATTCAGTAACCGAATATCTGAGTAATATCCTGATCCGTTTTTACTCCTAATGCCACTTCAGTGTCTTGCACCTTTGATATATGGCACCATATCCTATATATTTTCCGCTATTTCCCATTTTTTCTCCTCTTTTCCCATTTATTCTCAAGTGAAATTCCCTTTTTACCCCTGCCTTGATTAGATCGAGCCAAACCCAATGGCTTGGATAAAAACTGAAAGGGGGAATTAATAATACTAGTTGGCAATTCATGCATTCACATGGGTTTGCTTCTAAGATAAAGTACTTCTGTAATACCCCAGAACGATTTTATTAATTACTTATTTTAATAATAAAAGAAATAATAAAATAAATTGTTTAGGGGTTTTCGAAAAGTTAAGGCAACTGGGCCTCGGGCTTCGCCTGTGGGATTTTTCTGCCCAAGTGGGAGGGAGGCCTCCCTTAACCCTAAACTCCCCACCCCGCGCCTCCACCCCTACCACAAGCGCCGCCGCCCTCCTGCCTTGCCGCGCGCTGCCGCACGCGCTGCCGCGCCTGCCGCGCCCGGCAGCCCTGCCGCGCCAGCCATTGCCGCCCCGACGTCTCCTCCTTCCCGGTGCGCCGTCGTCGTCATCCGTCGCTGCACCGTTTGGATCCGGAGGAAGGAGAAGAGGAGTTCGCGGAAGAGATCCCGGACGTGTACCTCCTCCTCGTTGTGTTCTTCATCGTCGTGTCTTCAAGGGTAATCCCGTTGCCCCCGTATTAGATTGATTTGAGTTAGTTTAGCGACGTCGGTTTTCGGATCTATTAGGACAGTTTCTGTTGGTTGGCTGTGTTGATCTAGTTCCGTCGGGATTCAGGTCTGGACTCCTTCTAGAGAATTGTAGAGGACGTAATTATCTTTCCAGGGAGTGCTAGAACGCGTTATTCCGATTTGTGTAGCGAAAGTTATGATTTTTCTAGTGTGGCTGTTCGGCAGATCGGGGAAGTTCTGGACAGTTTTTGGTAGATCGCTTTGGGCGACGGGAAATCTGGCGAACCAGAAATTCTTCATGTTAGGAAAGTTTTAGATAATTTTCTTAGCTTTCCAGAAAGGTCAAGAAGTCCGGATTCCGATGATCTGGCCGAAAGGTATGGCTGTTTTAGTGCGCTGTCCAGAGAGGTCGTCGTGACTATTGATGTTTTAGAAAAGGGATTGGATCGGGTAGAAAATGGCAGAATCAGAAAAGCTTCCCAACTAAGTTTATTTAGATAATTTAATTATATTTCCAAAAAGTCTGAGAACGCTTAATTTCGATTTACGTACTGGAAGTTATGGATTTTTGAATTCGGCTGTCTGTGGTTGGGCAGATTTGGCCGAGGGGAGTTGGGGATTTAATTGAGATAAATTGTTGGGGTATTTGGGGTTGCTGTTATTTTGTATCTAGAAACCCGTTACTGTTATGTTAGTAATTATTAATTAATTATTCAGGAGGAGAGCGGATTCGGGTTTCGCTTTACGCCGCCGTTCTTCGTGGTCTCGCGGTTGAGGCAAGTATAACTTTGCTATGAATAATCTGTGTGATTTGATGATTTGGATGATATGAGTGATGATTGAGTTATGAATGCTTTACTTGTGAATTTTAGTAAAGTTATGAGTTGATAATGCTATTTATGTTCTGTTTATATTATAGCATTTTTGAGATTTAAATTGATGCATAGTATGTTGAATGCCTGTTTATCTTGTTGATACATTCACATATATGCATTATGCTGAGAATTGTTGAAGTCTTGGTCACGTGGTGATCAAGCGTCGAGGTCCCCACACTTGTGGAGTGTGGGCAATTGGTCCCTGTACCCGAGGGTACAGGCATGGGTGTGCATTAACGGATGCACACTCCGCATTACCGGTAAAATGCGAAGAGATGAGAAAGGACTTTTGATCATATTGCATAGCATGAAATTCATATGAAACATGTTTAACTTGACAGTTAATGTTCATGCTTGCTTTCGTTACAGTTTATACTTGCTGAGTCGTTGGACTCACTCTTGTGGTTGTTGTTGTCGTTTGTTGTTTGTTTTAGGTACCTTCATGAAATCAGCGTGCATGGGAGTAAAGAAGGATTAGTATGGTTGCACTTGCACGAATTATTCACCATGGAAGAACTAGAGAACTTTAAATATTATTGTTGACTAGCCTATGTGGTATTTGATTATGTCTATCAGGTTTAAAATATAATAATGGATTAGAAACCTTTTATATTGCTTCCGCTCTTTACTTAAGTTTTATAGCCAGTTTGTTTAGAATTGATTATATTGTTTACTGTTCATAATATCCAATGATTATACCTGTTGGAATCTCGGAATTAGACAATAAACAAAGGAGGTTCTGCCGAAATTTTGTAGGATGAATTTAGTTTATCTTTATTATGATGTTAGTTTGGTAGCATTCCAGGTCATTGTTTTGGCTGGGGTGTTACAGTTGGTATCGAGCGGTCAGAGGTCCGTGGTTGATGAAATATTAAACTTGACACACTAAGCACTGTAGGTGGGAATGGGGTTTGCATTGTATCTACGTTTCCGTCGATTATCATAATTGAATATGTGCCTAATGTTTGACTTTGTGCTTGATATGAGATGATCTTTTTGTGTCCATGAATTGACTATATGATTGTTATGAGTGGTGAAAGTTGATGTCGAGGGATAGAGATCGTGGTGCGGCCATAGGCATGGCCAAGTTATGGTACTGTTCGTGGTATTGAATTGGTGAGGGATCTTTCCTTGGGCAACTTAATCTCAGAAGTTAGGAATGAGTTCTTTAGAAGAGTTTATTCTCCTCCTTAAGCTGAATTGGTCAATTCTTACCCAGTGGTGGGAGAAGAATTTATTTTGGTATGATGGTTCATTGCAATGAGGGTTTACATGTGGTCTCTATCTGCTCTTTGAAGCAAATATTGTTTTTCAGTCTATTGAGACACTTTTGCTATTTGGGAACATTGTTGATTTGCAAGGTTGGACCCTTTGTGGGAGTTTTTGTCATGTTGAGAAAATATGTCTTATTTGTTCGCTTGGTATTTTTATTAATGAAAGTTTTATGTTGCAAATTCGTTAACATGAGAAAACTTTGGATCAATATATTTCATTTGGATTATTTCACGTGTTGAAATTTAATTCCTCTTCTTTCTGAAAGAGATTGTTAAAATCTTTGAGGAGTACTGTTATGCTTAAACGGGAGATGGGAATCACACAAATTAATTCATAAGGTATGAAATTAGCAAGTTGAGAGGTTAGCGTTGTGCATAATTAATTTCAACTAGCATTCTCGGAAGTATAGTTGATTAACTTGATGTCGCCTTGTAATAGTTTCTTAAGAACTATGATTAAGAATTTGTCTATACATGATTGGAGCTCATGGATTTTGAGTATGCAGAAAGAACTAGAATGATTATTATGATTGTTTAAATTTCTATCCTATTGGTTGAATTGAATTATTTTTGTCTTCGGTAATTAATCTGACCGTTCGAGATGATTAAGTAAGAAGGTCCTAGAATATTGCCTTAGTAATATTATCATTTAATCTGTCATTTATTATATACTATGTGAGTTTGTACAGCTGCAAGGATCATCTATCTTTCACCATGCTAAATTATTGAAATATGTGTAAAGAAATAGAGGAAGATTGATGTATTGATTTGTAAAACCTTGTCTTATAGAGCTTATATTATTAAAGTTTGAAGATGTTCCGTTCTAATTGCTGAACATAAGGTGGAATGTTGAATCTATGCTCATAACTGTTTTGTGAGATTGTCATGTTCTAGTATCATCTTGATTAAGAGCTTTGTTTTAATATAGTGGCTTGTGCACTAGGCCCTTCCTAGATCAAGTAGTTGCAATCTTGTTTAGATAATAGAAACATGATGAAGTGAATTAATATGTTCCTTTTGGAAAAGTTATAAAGGGATATGAGAATATGATGATTCTTGTTAGGAGTGTACTACTTCGATGTTAGCATGATTGTCAGTATGTGGTTGTATGAAAAATGCTGAATGTTCTACAAATAAAAGAATTTGATAACTTCCATGATAGTATCTAAAACAAAAGCTTTGGAATTTTGTACGCGACCTTTTAGACCACATAACTTAGACGGTAGCTGAAATTATTTTGAGTAAACTGATGTGTTGAGAAGTTTTATCAGTTCTTAAAAGATTTATGAGTTGTGGTCTTCAAATTTCTTTCGTTGGAATTGTCAAGGTAATATCGTAATCGAAGAATGTTGTTCTCTTTGTTAAAATAAAGATTGAGGGAAAAATTATTTGAGGTTGGAGTCAAGTTGTGTAACTTTTAGAGGTGTGTTTGACTTCTTATTTTCACCGCATAAGAGTTTCTTGAGTTTAAAATGGCGATGTTGTGTTTTATCGGTTGTTATTGGATATTTCTCTCCTTGAGGGGCATGTGCCTTCAACTGTGATCTTATATCGTGTTTTCCAAGATTATCGCTATTACCCTTGGACTGGTGTTAATTGCGAATGGTAACACCTTCCCATGTGTTGAATTTACTTCTTCTTGCCTCTTCTAAGAAAGGAGTAACCGATCTGGGTTGCAAAGTCCTTTGGGATGTGCATGGTAACTGGTCGGTGTGATTATGTGATTGATTTGGGTGAGATTGTGGGTGGCAAGTTGCTTGCGATTCTTGGAGTGATAAAGTGATTCTGTCAAATATTTCTCGGTGAGGATGTGATTTTAAGAAGGTGTTGCCTTTGGAGCTAACTAGTTATACTGTTGCAACTAGAAGAACCTATAGTAAATTGTGGTTCAAGAGTGTTACGATCATTTGGATGGAACATTAGAATTATTGAAAGTATGAGAATCTTGATCAATTTTATTGGAGTATCGTGATTGGGTACTTGTAAGGGGGTTAGTAGGAGGATTATGATGGTATAGTAATGAGATTATAATTGTGAAGAAGTCTAACTGTTATGTGAATTATTGGGATAGTACGGATTGTTGAATTATTGCCATGTATGACTTGGATTCAGTGGGTAACCCTCTAGGAGTTAGAATCTTCCTACAGATAATCAGGTTGAGATTATGTTTTCATGTGGTAGTTAAGGATTGAGCATGGTTGATTGTGGAAATGTTAGTCACCGAATTCGAGAGTCTTATGTCAAATATATCAAGTACATATATACATAGTAGCCCTAGAGATGGAACATTTGGGTGGATGTTCTATACTAGAACCTTGGAGGCCAATGTATGGTTGGATAGAATCCTTTGGGTGTAGTAAATGAGTGTGTGTGCTGAGAATTTCAAGTTGATTACCCTTAAGGGATTGTGGTGAAGTGATTGTGGGTGAACATAACGATGAGGTGCATTGGAAATTATTCGTTAAAGTAACCTGTGGGTAGAGGAGTTGACTAGAGTATGTGATGGTGAGAATAGTTGTAATACCCCAGAAATTGTATAATTAATTGTATAATTAATAGAGAGAGGGATTTTTGTGAAATAATTAAATTTATAAGAGTTTTGAGGGGTTTTCTGAAAATTTAAGACAACCTGGGCCTAGGCCTTGGCCCAGGTGGGTTTTTCTTGGCCCAAGAGGGAGGGAGGCCACCTCTTAAAACCCTAGGCAGCCCCACCCCTGCGCCTCCACCCCGCGCCCCACCCCAGCAGCCGCCGCCCGTGCTGCCCGACGTCTTCTTCCCGGTGCGCCGTCGTCGTCTCTCCGTGCGGCACCGCTTGGATCCGGAGGAAGGAGCGGAGGAGTTCGCGGAAGGATCACGGCGTGTTCTTCGTCGTCGTGTTCGTCGTCGTGTTCGTCGACGTGTTCGTCATCGTGTCGTCAAGGGTAACCCCTGTTAATCTCTAGATGAGTTTTTAATCGAGTTAGATTCGTCGGTTTTCTGGGCTGCCGGGACAGAAGTTGTTAGTCGGCAGTGTTGGGGTAGATTCGTCGGGATTCAGGTCTGGACCCCTTCTAGAAAATTGTAGAGGACGTTATTATCTTTCCAGGGAGTACAAGAACACGTGATTCGGATTTGTGTAGCGAAAGTTATGAATTTTCTAGTGCTACTGTTCTGCAGATCGAGATAGTTCTGGACAGAGTTTAGTAGATCGGTTTGTGCGACGGAAATATTGGCGATTCAGGAGTCCTTCAAATTGGGAAAGTTGTAGATAAGTTTCTTAGCTTTCCAGAGAGGTAAAGAAGTCCAGATTCCGAGTTTCTGGGTGAAAGTTATGACTGTTTTAGTACGCTGTCCAGAGAGTCCGACGTGAATATTGATGCTTTAGAAAAGGGTTTGGATCGGCTAGTTAATGGCCGAATCAGAAAGTCTCACCAACTAATTTTTTGTAGATAATTTAATTATGTTTCCATAGAGTCCAAGAACGCTTAATTTGGAGTTACGTACTGGAAGTTATGATTTTTGGAAGTCGGCTATCTGTGGATAGGCAGATTTGGCCGAGGGGAGTTGGGGATTTAATTGAGATAAATTGTTGGGTGAATTGGGGTTGCTGCTATTTTATATCTAGAAACCCGCTGCTGTCATGTTAGTAATTATTAATTAATTATTCAGGAGGAGAGCGGATTCCGGGGGTTGTGCCTTCTACGCGTTCTTCATTTTCTCGCGGTTGAGGCAAGTATATTTGTGATGTGAAAATCTGTGTGTTTATGGATTTGTTGAATTGTTTGGATGATGGTTGAATCATGACTGTTTAAATTGTGAGTATGAGTAAGTGATGAATTGAGAATGCTATTTATGTTCTGTTTACATTATGGCATTTATGAGATTGGTTGATGCGTAGTATGGTGAATGCTCGTTATCTTTGATACATTCACATATATGCATCATATTGAGAATTGTTGAAGTCTTGGTCATGCGGTGATCAAGATCGAGGTCCCCACACTTGCGGAGTGTGGGCATTGGTCCCCGCACCGAGGGTACAGTGCATGGGTGTGCATTGACGGATGCACACCGCATTACGGTAAAATGCGAAAGAGATGAGAAAGAGGAGATTTTGATCATATTGCATAGCATGATGTTCTATGTTAATTGTTTAACTTGACAGTTAATGATCATTAGTATTGATGTTGATATACTTGCTGAGTCATTGGACTCACTCTTGCTGTTTGTTTATTTGTTTTAGGTACCAATGTGAGAATGGCATATATGGGATCAAAAAGGGATTAGCTTCGTTGCACGTGCACTATTCCTTCAATAAGAAATAAAGACAGTCATGATAATCTTGTGGCTTGTTAGCTTAATTGGTTCAGTTTATATTCCATCAAATTAAATGTAATAAAGACTTAGTATCATTGGATATTATCTTTCCGTTCATTATTTAGAACTTGTGCTATTCATGCTTATTTAAACTGCCATCTGGTTAATAAACAAAGGAGGTTATGCCGAAATTTTTAGGTAACCTATATTAGTTGTTGTTTTATTGTGGATAGTTAGTAGCATTTCAGGCCTATGTTAGGCTGGGGTGTTACAATAGTAGAGTCCCTCTACAAAAGTGTGTTGGATGCACTCGGTTTGAACATAGAGTTGATGTTGCCAATTTAAGAGAATTGAGCTAGTATGGTATGGGATGATTTGGAACCTCGTGATTCAAGAGGAAGTTTATTCCTAAAAAAAATATTTTCTTCGGTAGCAAAATGCTCTTTTGATTCTTGTTTGAGCTATGTGATGATAGCAAAAGTCTTGCGTGGTTTGAAAAAAAATGATAATGGATGGGTTTGACACTTGAGTGATTCTCCTTTGACTTATATGTTGTTTATTTGCAAACTACCTACCTGAGTGTGGGGAGGTTTTCGTGTTGAATCCTCATTTTTTTTCTCTTCTTTTGATTTGACCCTTCTGATGGCGAGTTCGTGTGGTGTGGTTGCGATGAGAATTCTTTATGTTCAGTTGAATTCTATCTGTGAAAGAGTGGGTTTACTTTGAGCCCTGCGGTGCGCCCGTGTTTAAGGGGGTGCTCATTGCTAAGGTAAAGAGATCGATTGAGAATGGAAACATGCGATATATGTGTTGTGCAGGTTGTGTGGGTTGATACAAAAGGGAATGATCACCCAATGTATATTCAATCGTTTCTGTTAGTTGCGAAGTTTTGGGGGTTCGTGTATCACAAGGACCACCTTGGGACCTAGTATGGGGTACTCAGTGCTTTGTACGACCCAATATCGAGGGAGAACTTGAAAGATCTGGAGTGTGGGTTTCATTAAAACCGTTGACCAACGAGTAAAACCAACTACCATTCAAGAATTAAAGTTGCACCATTCGAAGTGTTTTTGGGGCGTAAGTTGAACGAGTGGCCTTAGTGAGGCAGAATCTGTTGGCTGCCCAGAGCGGGCTGGAAAAGTTATGCATATGTGAGGGGCAAGGATCGGGAAGCTGGCAAACCACTTGGATCTTCTAGAACCTATGCGCGAGGTGCAAGCATTTAAAAAAAATTAGTACGTCAAGGTGCTTTGGTCGCAAGAAATGCATGAGAGAGGCAACTTGGGAATTGGAGTCTCGCATGTGTGAGAATTACTCACAACTTGTGCGTGTTAATATGATCAAGTTTACTTGTGATAAACCATTAGTGTAGCACGGAAAGAATTGGGGTCTAATTCATTTAAGGGGTAGAATGTAATACCCCAGAACGATTTTATTAATTACTTATTTTAATTAAAGAGAAGGGTGTCAAAAGAAAGAATAAAATAAAATGTTTAGGGGGTTTTCTGAAAAGTTAAGGCAACCTGGGCCTGGTTTCGCCTGTGGGATTTTCTGGCCCAAGTGGGGAGGGGAGGCCTCCCCTTAACCCTAAACTCCCACCCCCTGCGCTCCACCCCCGCCAGCAGCCGCCGCCCCTCCCCGCCTTGCCGCGCGCGCCTGCCGCACCGCACTGCCGCGCCCCTGCCGCGCGCCCCGGCAGCCCTGCCGCGCCTGCCGCGCCAGCCATTGCCGCCCCGACGTCTCCTCCTTCCCGGTGCGCCGTCATCGTCATCCGTCGCTGCACCGTTTGGATCCGGAGGAAGGAGAAGAGGAGTTCGCGGAAGAGATCCCGGACGTGTACCTCCTCCTCGTCGTGTTCTTCATCGTCGTGTCTTCAAGGGTAATCCCGTTTCCCCCGTATTAGATTGATTTGAGTTAGTTTAGCGACGTCGGTTTTCGGATCTATTAGGACAGTTTCTGTTGGTCGGCTATTTTGATCTAGTTCCATCGGGATTCAGATCTGGACTCCTTCTAGAGAATTGTAGAGGACGTAATTATCTTTCCAGGGAGTGCTAGAACGCGTTATTCCGATTTGTGTAGCGAAAGTTAAGATTTTTCTAGTGTGGCTGTTCGGCAGATCGGGGAAGTTCTGGACAGTTTTCGGTAGATCGCTTTGGGCGACGGGCAATCTGGCGAATCAGAAATTCTTCATGTTAGGAAAGTTTTAGATAATTTTCTTAGCTTTCCAGAAAGGTCAAGAAGTCCGGATTCCGATGATCTGAGCAAAAGTTATGGCTGTTTTAGTGCGCTGTCCAGAGAGGTCGTCGTGACTATTGATGTTTTAGAAAAGGGATTGAATCGGGTAGAAAATGGCAGAATCAGAAAGGCTTCCCAACTAAGTTTATTTATATAATTTAATTATATTTCCAGAAAGTCTGAGAACTCTTAATTTGGATTTACGTACTGGAAGTTATGGATTTTTGAAGTCGGCTGTCTGTGGTTGGGCAGATTTGGCCGAGGGGAGTTGGGGATTTAATTGAGATAAATTGTTGGGGTATTTGGGGTTACTGTTATTTTGTATCTAGAAACCCGTTACTGTTATGTTAGTAATTATTAATTAATTATTCAGGAGGAGAGCGGATTCCGGGGGTTTCGCCTTCTGCTCGTTCTTCGTGGTCTCGCGGTTGAGGCAAGTATAACTTTGCTATGAATAATCTGTGTGATTTGATGATTTGGATGATATGAGTGATGATTGAGTTATGAATGCTTTACTTGTGAATTTTAGTAAAGTTATGAGTTGATAATGCTATTTATGTTCTGTTTACATTATAACATTTTTGAAGTTTAAATTGATGCATAGTATGTTGAATGCTTGTTTATCTTGTTGATACATTCACATATATGCATCATGCTGAGAATTGTTGAAGTCTTGGTCACGTGGTGATCAAGCGTCGAGGTCCCCACACTTGTGGAGTGTGGGCAATTGGTCCCTGTACCCGAGGGTACAGGCATGGGTGTGCATTGACGGATGCATACTCCGCATTACCGGTAAAATGCGAAGAGATGAGAAAGGACTTTTGATCATATTGCATAGCATGAAATTCATATGAAACATGTTTAACTTGACAGTTAATGTTCATGCTTTCTTTCGTTACAGTTTATACTTGCTGAGTCGTTGGACTCACTCTTGTTGTTGTTGTTGTCGTTTGTTGTTTGTTTTAGGTACCTTCATGAAATCAGCGTGCATGTGAGTAAAGAAGGATTAGTATGGTTGCACTTGCACGAATTATTCACCATGGAAGAACTAGAGAACTTTAAATATTATTGTTGACTAGCCTATGTGGTATTTGATTATGTCTATCAGGTTTAAAATGTAATAATGGATTAGAAACCTTTTATATTGCTTCCGCTCTTTATTTAAGTTTTATAGCCAGTTTGTTTAGAATTGATTATATTGTTTACTGTTCATAATATCCAATGATTATACCTGTTGGAATCTCGGAATTAGACAATAAACAAAGGAGGTTCTGCCGAAATTTTGTAGGATGAATTTAGTTTATCTTTATTATGATGTTAGTTTGGTAGCATTCCAGGTCATTGTTTTGGCTGGGGTGTTACAACTTCGTCTCCATCTCAAAAGATAAAAGTTTAAAATGTTAGATTACAGAAATAGTACTTAATTGACAAATCTAATTTCGATTTTAACTTTAACTTTCAATCATTAATAATGTGCCTATGTTCTACAAAGGACAAAAAGTGCTCCCTAATTGACGAATTGATATGCATCATTCCAATAAAATTACGTTCATGTAGGGTGGTAATAGAACCAATTGAAGAGAAACTTGTTCAACATCATTTAAAATGGTTTGGACATCTTCAACGAAAGCCTCTTGAGGCACCTGTACGTAGTGAAATTTTAAGACGTACTGAAAATGTAAGAAGAGGTAGAGGTTGACCAAGACTGACGTGGGAGGAAGTAGCTAAAAGAGACTTGAGTGATTAAATGTATTTAAAGAATTTGCTGTGGATAAGAGCGCATGGAAGTTAGCGATATACGTATTGGAACCATAAGAAAATTTAGGGGCAATGTTTTAGGCTCTTGGCTCAGATAGCAGGATGTACGGCTTAGGGTTTTAGCATTGTAGGTTTTCAAAGCTCTCGTCTCCTTAACCTTGAGGTGGTTTCATTCCTAATGTACCCTAACTTATTTGGGACAAAAGACTTTGTTATTATTGTAATAAGGAAGAACCCAAAGTATCATTGTGAGACATGGTAGAAAAAGCTAATTCACTTGCATGATTGCTATTTTTCATTTAATTTGGATTTCAAATTTTAGTTATAGGTCAGAACTCATATACAAATCCAATAGCTAATTTATATATGTATGTGCATGATTGCTAATTTATATTTTAATTTGGATTTCAAATTTTTATTCAGAATTTCAGCTTTAGGGGTTTTAATTTGGAGTTCATATGTAAACCAATTTAAAAATTTTCTTTTTATTGTAGTTGACACATGTTGTTTCTTTTAGCTTAACCATTATAACTCAGGCCAACTAGATTTTATTTTAATTTTTATTCTAAATTTGAATATTTTGGGAATTTTATTTCTAAGTAAAAACCAATTTTCTAATTTTCTTTTAGTTCTTACTACGAATATCATATTTTGGAAATTTCAAAAAATCAAATCAAAACTTGTCCTTTGATTTTCATTCTGAATTTGGATATGTATGTGACATTGTGGTTTTTTGGGTGTTATGCTGTAATTCGTATAAAAATATAATTTCTAATCTTTATTTAATTTTTATTCCAAAACTTTACGTAATTTAGAATTTTAAATTGGAATTTGTCTAGAAATTTCCTATTTTCTTTTGTTTTTATTCCAAAATTCAATTTTATGTTGAAATTCTTATACAAATCCAACTTCCAATTTTTTCAATTTTTATTTTGAATTTAAGATACTTAGGGATTTTATTTTGAAGTTTGGTATGGAAATCAAATTGTTAATTTTAATTTTTTGTTATGAATTTCAGTTATTTTTTATTATTGTTGACATATACTTTTTCTCTTAATCTAAGCCATTATAACTCCAGTTCACCAAATGGATGGCTAGATGTTTTTCTTTTTTCCAATTGATATGAGAATTTCCTCGAAGTGTGTAATTATCATAGAAGACGTATAGATAGATGTCACCCTTTAGTGGACACTTCATGATAAGCCACTTTCGAATTATTTTAGTGCTTTTTAGTAGGCTCCACTTAGGGGTGCAAACGGAGCAGATATTTCCCGACCAACCGTCCGCCTGGTTTAATTCGAATACAATTCGGATCATTTTTTCGGATATCTAAAGGTTTTGCCAGATACGGAAACGGAGTCAGATATATTTGTCAGATACAGAAATAGATTCAGAGAAGGTATTATCCGACAGATACGGAACTATCCAGATATTTTTTCAGACAATTACTGGATTATTATCCGGTTACTATCTAGTAAAAGCGCCAAGCAATGCAACTCGTTAACTTAACCGGCTAACCATAGCGGGAGCGACGCCCATCCAGTGATTCAAGTAATCCAGATCTTTTCTACTCCTTCCTTCGGTCCTCTTCCTAGATGGAACAACAGTGGCGTTGCTGTCGCCCAGTGTCGCCGTCCGCCTCCCCGCTCCCACAGAACTGCGCCCCCACCTCTTCTCCTCCATAGACTGGCGCCATCGCCGCCTGTCTCCATCACCACAGACCGACACTGCCATCGCCCGCCTGTCGTGCCCCACAGACCGGTGCCACCACCGCTGCACCTTATTGGCTTCTTCTCTAACCCCCTGGCCACATCCTGTGACACAAAGGTGAGCACCCAAGGTCAGCCAAATCTTTCTATCATTTCAGGTTGTGCTGATAATTTTGCGGCGAAAAATCTTGGGAACTAGCTTTATTTTGGTAACTAATTAAGAGGCTCTTATAATCTGAACTTCCTCTTATGTCCTGCTATTGCTGTAATATGGATTCATCTATTTATTGAACCTCAAAAATGACAGCTCAGATTTACTTTTGTTTTTGCCTTTCACCAAATGTGTACTTAGGTAATTACTCGTCTATACTGCCTTTTGCTTTCCTTACCTCTTTCTCATTCTTCCATCTCAATGTTTTCTTTAACTATGTGTAAGAATATGCATATGATTTATGATACAGTTTAAAAATTGAGACAAAAAAGTGTGTCAAGCATGTTGCTCTATTATTATTGAGTTCTGTGTCACACGTAAGGAGCTAGATTTTTCCCATTTGCTAGTATGTGCAATTTTATCCTTTGCATATGGAGTATTTATTATTTATCCCTTATCACCTTGCATATTCATGGGGACTTTTTGTAATACCCTGAACGTCGTTTCGGCGTCGGCTTTAAATTAATCGCGGAGTCACCGATTTTTCGGTAAATCGCGGGAAGGAAAAAATAAAAATTATGGAATAGCATAAAATGAATAAAATAAATAAATAAATAACCTCTAATTGGGCTGCCTGGAGAGTGGGCCGAAGGCCCAAGGGTGGCCGCACCCCTTTAACCTAGCCGCCCCTTTCCCCTCTCCCACCCCTTGGCCGCCACCCCCACCCCTTGGCTGCACCCCCCTCCAGTGCGCCTCCCCTCTCCTAACACCTGCTGCCATTGGTGCAAAGGAGAAAAAGAAAGGGAAGAGAAGAAAAGGAAGAGAAGGAAGAAGAAGGGAAGGAGGAGAAGAAGAGGAGGGAAGAAGAGGGATGATCCCAAGGGATCCTCTAGGTAATTTTTTCTAGTTAGGAAAAGAAAATGATTGTTTTGGTTTGTCGAGTGATTTTTCACTCTTGGCTTATGCAGTGTGGATTCTCCAAATGTCTATTTGGAGAGTGTAAATGGTTTTGTTGTGAATCCTTTGATTTGGATCGTGGTCCTTTGAAGGAAAGCTGGTTGCTAGTGTGTTGCTTGAGAATCCTTTATTCTTCTTTTGGTTGGGTTCCATTTGTAAAAGTTATTGTTTGTACTTCGAGTAAAATGTTATGAGTGGAATCTGTGGTCGAATTCTTTAAAAGGGGTACAATGTATTATCCCGATTATAATATATAGAAAAAAATGTTTTAAGAAGGAGGATGTTATTAGATAGTGGCTTGATAGTTGTGGCGGAGAAAAAGAAAGGGAAGAAAAGAAAAGGAAGAGAAGGAAGAAGAAGGGAAGGAGGAGAAGAAAAGGAGGGAAGAAGAGGGATGATTCCAAGGGATCCTCTAGGTAATTTTTCCTAATCCTAAACCCCTCTATTTTTAGAGTAATTAGGGTTCATAGCATGGAATTAGAAGGGGATTAGCAGATTGATTACCCGATTAGAGATTTCCTGCTGTCTGCCTGTAGATCAATTCGCGCAGCGCGTCTGTTTGCGCAGTTTAGACCTACGAAACGATTTTTCCTGCGGATCTTCCCCAAATGAAAATTGTAGAGGACTTTGAGAACAATCTCCTGTATTTTGTTCAGAATTTTTGGCCATGGTATCTGGGCGTAGCAGAGTTGAGAACACCGCTGTCTGTCAGGGGTGCAGATTGGGACAGATTGCTGTTCAAGTGTGATTTAGGGGTAGGACATGTTTTTTATGATTTTGGTAGAAATTGAGAAAATTGTAGGAAATTCAGTAATCTAGCTGCTGTATAAAAATCATTTTTTTAGATCCTTCTACTGTGGTTGGGACGCATTAGAATCTTGCTGTCCAGATTGCCAAAACAAAGAACGTCCTCTGTTTTGCGCATTAAGCTACACCTTGCTAAGATCAAAATAAAAATATGTGATCTACATGAAACATGAAGGCATTTAAATGAGGAATCCATAAGTATATCATTTACTGTATTTGGCGTAATATTGTTAAAGATACAAAAATATTAAGCAGCGCTGTTGCAGTGGGTAGATTGTTGAATCGTTGAGCGGAGAGGATTATGTGTGGGTTCGGGGTTTTAGCGACGTCTTTACATCTTAAGACGCGTTTTCATTGCTGTTGTATTGTGCTGAGAGGTACTTTTGGACAGGTGGTTTTGCTCCTGTGCGCTCGTGATTTGCTTTGCTTCATCGATAGAGGCAAGTAAATGTAGCGGTTGTGCTACTGTTTAACTCGTTAATTATTCTACATTCACATTAATTAATTCTTTAAATTTGAGGTGCTATGTCATTTTTATATGCTTCCTTAATGTGGTCCATGTGGTAGTATTTTAAGAATTCAATTGTTTATGATCTTGATGGTTTAATTGTGGATATGCGGAATGGTTCTTGATGAATCAATATAGTTATGGGTAGAAAACTTTACGAGTATATTGTGGTCTAAGTGGTAGTATTCTTAGTGAATACTTGTGGTTGTGATGGTAACAACTATTGATCAATTGATATGTTTAGATAAATTGCTCGTAATCATATGAAAATTTATTTAGTGTGCTAATGCGGAATGTGAAAACAAATATGTGGTGGATATGTGGTTGTGGATATGTTGTGAGCATGTTGATGCTCCTTGGAGGATGGAATTCATGTGGTTTATGATTATCATATCATTCATATCATATCAAGGCATTTGCATATGCGGATGTCGCCGCACTTAGCTGCGACCGTACCGGTACAACATCGTATGTTGCCGTAATACGATGCACACTCTTACCTTGTTGGGTAAGGGTGCTGTGCAGCATACGCTTTCATATGCATTGCATTGGGGAAAGATCATTTGCATACCTATGCAATATATTGTGGTGAAGTTATTTTGTGGAATGTTCAACTTCATAATTGTAACGTGGAATATACAGCTTCATAGTTGTAATGTGGAATATACAACTTCATAGTTGTAATGTGGAATTGACTCATGTAAGCTACTTGTGGTATGAGGAATGTGGATGTGGTCGTGGAATGGGGTTCGTCCCTTGTGATATGGTAGGGGTTGTGACTGTGGCATGAAATTATTTTCTCTTGTAGTAATTGTTGATAACAGTTGTGGATGTGAGAAATAATAAAGTAGTGAAGTGAAACATACATATGTTTTATTGTCTTTGGTGGTGGTAGTGGTTGAGGTTTTAAAGTAGTCAAACAAGATTTATTTGCTATTGTTTATCGTGGTTGGTGGTGATTTGTGGTTGAGGATATAAACATGGTCATTGTGGAAATTAAATGTTGATGATTAAACTGGTGTAGTTTAATTAGCTTATTAAACAGTTTGCTTGCTGAGATTTTTATCTCACCCTTGTTTCCCCCCTTACAGGTGATCATTGAGCATGCATGGGAAGGGTAGAACAGTACCACAATAATGAACTTGGATCATAGATTTATGATGTAATCAAGACAAAGTGATTCTAGTCTTTTTCCTAGCTATCTCGTTAAAGTTTACTTTAACTTATTTGTGTTAAACTTGTGAACTATTCTTTGGTTAGATTGTTGGAGGTTGATTTAAATTATTAAATTGATTATCACTATCCTGTTTCGCTTAATTGATTATGCTTCCGCTTATCCTATCTTGTTTAGGAATTGTTGCCAGATTATTTTATCTTGTAATTTGGCTAGATGTGGAGTGATTTTAGTGGCATCCCAGGGTAATGTGGGTCCGGGGGTGTTACACTTTTGTACATGAAGCTTGATGCTTGTAGGCCAGCAGGAGTATTGTTCATGTTCTGGATTACATTTGCTTTCATTATAATATTATATATACTCCATTCATTCATGTTTGCCAAAATTGTTTCTCGTGTTTATTTTTTAATTTTATGTTCACCTAGGCTAAATGCATGCAACGATAGTTCTAATGTCAAAACTAAACTTTTACTAGGTCATATGATACATGACATAAAAAATGCTAGTGTTTTTTATGGCTCTCATCAGCATAAAATCAAATTAGCTACTATGTTTGAATTTCTTTCATTTGATATTTGATGTTTTTCTTTTCCTTGTTGCTTTCATTGATGGTAGTAGATTACAAATTAGGGGCAAATGATTTCCCACTTGTTGGGCCCAATAGGCAAAAAATGACTATTGTGATCCATCAACTTGGACTCAAGAGTTGGTCAGCGGAACTCGGAACCAAAAGTTGCTGCCCCTATAAGTGGTTTGTTGGCAAGAGCAATTAAGATTCACCTATATCCTAGTCTTTTTAAGGGAAAACTTAAATCCTAGTTGTATATGGTGTTTTCAAAATCTGTTCTGCAATTCTACATTCGCTTTCCATAAAACTTGTAGTGAAACTTACGTAGACTTGTTTCTTGAATCTTGATTAACCTTTTAGACGGTCCAAAGATTTTGTTGTTATCATTTAATTATTCTTGGGCTCTATCATACAGAATTTAAATATAATGTGGATGGATCATATCTGATAGCTAACTACAAATCATATGTTTCTTTTACAGGATCACTAAAGAATGATTCTCAGGGGCCAGGTCTCATTATTTGATTGGTCAAGGTCAACATTACTTGCTAGGTCCTTTTCTGTTTTCTCCCCGTGTGCTGGAGAACCAAATTGATACCAACAAAGTAAGTAACTAGTAAGTGAAGTTACAGTGAGTCTGTGGGTTAGTTAGGCATTCTCGTTTAGCATCTCAACACCAACAATTATAGTAATAGGTATAAATTTTCAACATTTGATGCTCATCAGTTTGTCAACAAATGATTAATTGATCTTCCATGCTATGGATTGATCCACTTGAATCCTATGCCTGATTGATCAAACACCAAATAAAGATCATTAATAGTTATATGCTTTGGTTTATTTTTATAGTTTAGATTTTGAAGCAAATATTTTCGTGAACCACATCAATTTTTAATGTATAACTCTACATCTTCTCAATTCCAATTAACCTGCATGTTTTAGGCCCATAATGCACTAAACTCATTTGTACCTATTTGCAGAATATTGACAATATGAGATGGCTGCTGCAAGTGGATGTGCGACCGTTTGTGCAAGCACAGGATCATCCCCTACTGGTATTGCCACAGCAGTTGGTACGGGCCACTCGGCACCAACACTACCACCTCTGAATGTTGGTGCATTGACAACCACAACCACGGGAGATGAAGGACATGTGGTTGTTGATGTGGATGAAATGATTTACACCTGAGAAGTTAAGCCTATTAAGAAGTAGAAGAAGTGTACCTCAAAAGTTTGGTAATACTATACAAAATACATAGTGACTGTTGACATAAAAAATGGTGGGAAGGAGAAACAACTTTGGGTGCAATGCAATAAATGTCCTCACAAAGTTTGATGTGAGACCTCAAGGGGCATGAAGGCCTTGTGGAATCATTTGATAAAGCACGCCGTAAAGTAAGGCCAGCAACAACTCCAATTTGAGAAGGGTAAAGATAGTGCAACTGCTCAGACTTTCAGGTATGATGTTGAAGCAAGCCTGAGGAAGTTCTATGTGGTGATGGTTATGCATGAATATCCATTTTGTATGGCAGAGCAGAAGTACTTCATTAATTTCATCAAGCCTCTACGTCCTGGTTTTTCATTCAAGTCTCACACAACCACTAGGAAAGATGTATTAGAAATGTTTGGAGATGAAAAGAAAAAGTTATATGAATAACTAAAATCTCTTTCTTGACGGTTTTCTGCAACTATGGACATATAGATATCTAATCAAAATAAAGGTTATATGCATCACTATGCATTGGATTGATGATAATTGGCAAATACAAAAGAGAGTAGTTAAATTCATTCATGTCAAAGGGAACCATACATGAAATAATCTAGCAATTGAGTTTGTCAAGGGTGTCATGTCTTGGAACATTGAGAAGAAGTTATTTGCTCTCACTCTAGATATTGCATCATCCAATGATAAATGTGTTAGAGAAGTTGTGATAAAACTGCACAAGCGTTCTCCCTTGATCTGTGAGGATGCCTTTTTTCATGTCAGATATTTATGTTACATACTAAACCTTGTTGCCCAAGATGGCTTGAAAGTAATTGCATCTTCAGTCCAAAATATTAGAGCTATTGTTGGTATTATGAAGAATTTTCTATTGCAATGGGAGGAATTTCGAAAGTGTGCAACATAATGTGACTTAGATAATACATCTGGTCTTCCATTGGATGTGCCTACAAGGTGGAACTCAACATATGAGATGTTGTTACAAGCTATTTACTATAGGAAGGCTTTCGATAGGCTATTGTACTTGAATAAGGGTAACTACGATAAGTGTGCTCCAACAAATGAAGAATAGGTTATGGCAGAATCATTATACAAGTGTTTGCAGAAATTTCATGATGCTACCAAGCTATTTTCTGGAAAATCAATATCCAACAACAAACTTATTTTGGTGGAAATTTTGTGAAATTAAGTTAGCACTTACAGATTAGTTTGAAAGTGCTGATGTTACTATTTCTTCTATTGCAGATGTTATGAAAGAAAAATATGATAAGTATTGGGACAAGTCCAACATAGCTCTCGCTGTGGCATGCTTTCTTGATCCTAGATACAAGAAAAAGCTCGTAGAATATTTCATGGGAGGATTTATCATGAGAGGGCTGCCCATGAAATTAATCGCTTCATGGATATTGTGATCAAATTATTCTAAGCTTACATGTCCAACACAGCTGAAGCTTCAGAGTTAGACCCTCAAGGACCTTCTCAGCCACTTGCTGATTCTGACTTGAGTCTTGATGACATCGAACAATTCTTGTATGAGGTTGCCGCTATAACACATGGTGGTATAAATGAACTTGAGGTATACATGCAAGAAAAATCAATTCAGTGGGTTGATCCTAAGGGTAAGGGTGCATATTTTGACATATTGTGGTGGAACACACACCAAGGGAAGTTTTCTATTCTCTCACAACTAGCTCATGATGTGCTAGCTATTCAAGTGTCAACCATTGTTTCAGAGTCGACTTTTAGTGATTGTGGCCATGCTATTGATCCATTTTATAGTCGATTAGAGCCCGAGGTAGTTGAGGCTTTAATTTGTACAAAGGACTGGATATTTTTATCTAGTAAAGCTAAATAATAAGTCATTTAGTTCACCGATTGCATCGCATACAACTTTTGTTTAATAACCCCATGTTATTTTCGATTTTTAGATTCTAAGCAGAAGATAGATCACTTGTTGATGAGTTGGCTTTGGAGCTAGATGATAAACAATGTGCTACTACTAACATAAACGAGGAGGTTTGATAATTCTATCTTTGTTATGTATTAGTGTTATGCAAGATGTCATCATATATAATAGCAAGCTAGTGACTAGTTCTGTAGCTCATGCTGCCAACTTGCCAAATCTTCTATTTGTTGATGTGATCAAAATCCTTGAAATAATGTAGCATACAAAACCCTGAATACATGTATATATACTATCTGTGGTCCATATTATATTGCCAACATGCATGCTTGAGGTAGTACCCAACCAAAGGTCTACTGTCACTGGTATGGCTGCTGTCGTGCATCTTGTTGATAGCTTGCTGATAAAGTGAGCCCATTTGGTTGTGCTTGACAGTAGCAAAGAGTGCTCATATTTGAGTTACATATAGCTGAGTTGGCTATGTAATAGAATACTGAAGCAGGAATCAGATGCAATGCATGGTTTGTTCTTCATCCATAAATAATAATGCTGCTTCTTTTCTGTAGTTCATGCTGCTAATGCTTTATTTCAATTGATATTTTTTTGTAGGATGAGATAATGATCAATGCTGAGCTCCCCTGAAGCATGCTTAGAGTGGCTCGCTGCTAACTGTTGCTAGACAAGATTTGTGTTTGAACTTGTCATGGGATGTAACTAAGTTAAATGAACTAGTGATGTACTTAGCTATGGATATTTTTTGATTTTAGATGGTGTGAGATGTTAGAGTTGTGACTTACTATATGTAGCTACTACTTGCTTCAGTAGGCCTTATTATCTACTTGATATTTTGCTAGTAAAAACTTACTGCTTAGTAATAACTACTTAGTAACTACTTGCTTAACTACTCTCTATCATCATTTGATATAGTTAAATTTACTTGTTAAGCTACTAATGTAATTGCATTTTGCACATGTAGTATGGTTAGTTGATCTTCATATGTACTACATATATGGTTTCTGTTTTCGCGCATAATCCGTCTAAATATTCGTAATCGAGAATAACCGTATTCGGAGCGATTTGTATTCGCTCCATATTTGTGACCAAGAATATCCACATTTGTATTCATATCCGGTACTATCCATGTCCGATTCTGACTCTAAGAAAATAATTATAAAAAAGATACGGGATAAGCAATATCCGGCCGCATCCGCTCCGTTTGCACCCCTTGCTCTACTCACGGAATGACCATCTTGCCTTTCCTCTCTCCTTCATCACCTTTTCTTCTTTCTCCTCCTCTTTCCTCTTTGTCTCTGGCCATGGCCACCATTGGCGTGCTCGCCCACCGGGCAACGCAATGTCACCGTCGTTGGTAAAGAATCCCCTCCAGCGGCCATCAAATTGGCACAACACGAGCTCTTTCCTTTTGGCAACCTAGCAGTCAGTGTCAGATCCTCCTCACCATTGACCTCAGACGGAGGTGACAGAGGCAACGAGGAATGCAGCAGGCCATCCGCATCGTCCTCCTCATCGTTCTAAAGGAAAAGCTCCCACGACAAGAATGTTGACTGTATCTAACGGGAGGAAAGAAACACAGAAGTAACTACTTTGCTATACTACTTGTCATAGACTTTGACCAAGAAGTAATAGATATGCAAAAACTGTCCTAGAATTTTGTATATGTCGCAGCTGAGATGGCCCTAATGTTGAGATATGGGTAGGCTACGCTAGCAAAGATTAAAATTTTCTACCACATAAACTAGGAAACCATATGAGTAAGAGATAATAGATCATTACCACTAGATACGCAATGCAGCGGAAGTAGAGTTGAAGTGGCTGGTTCAACATTGTGTGCATTAGTGTAGTGGAAGTAATCGATCATCCTCTGTTCAACCATCTCGTCCTCGAGATCATTTCCAGTAGCACCGCAATCACATCAATGCCTCTATCAAGATCCACACGTCTAGGGATGAAACGTTGTGCATCAGTGTGCTAGCACCGGCGCACATGGCAAGGGATTTAAGAGGTGGGGGCTAGTGTTCCCATGAGTGTGTCTTGGGATGCACCCTCAACCCCGTGCCTCTCTTAATATGTAGCCCCCAATCAGATCTTTATCTGATAAGATTATATATCGCATCCAACTCAGAAAGCCTCTAACTACATCTTTATCAAATATGAGTAGAGATCGTATCTTAGTTGGAGAGCCTCCGATCGGATCTAATACGAGTAGAGATCATATCCGACTCAGAGTCTATAATCTGGACCCTTATCGTCCCAACTCATTAAGTGTGTGACCCTCTAGGTTCATGTATATTTGGCCATGGGCCAGAAGCTCCTTTTCAATCCAGAAGTCGGTAGCGGTCCTTAGGAGGGCATAACGACTCCCAAATATACATAAATGTCATATCAGACGAACCTATATTGTGCTTATATACCAATACCTTTGCATCACGATATCAGATCGAACTCAAGGAGAGAAACGTACCATCCTATGATAGCTCAATACTTGATTTGAACCTATAGTGGATTACTCAATTTGTGATTGACTCCTCAATCACATTTAGCGTGCCATCCTAATATGCATCGGCATTATTGATTTGATATCCCAATATCCATGATCCGTTAAACATAATTATCAAGAAATACATATGGCAATCTATAAATCATAATTGTCCCTCATAATGATGTAAGATCAGGGATAAATTAGAATAACATCAAAACGTGAATAAAGAGTTCCACAATAAGTCACATACTTGTTGATCAATATGAAAGACATTTATTTAAGGGATAAAATAACATATTATTCAAAAGATCATAAGTATAGAAGTGATATAATTATCTCCATGATCTCCGCTAGGGCATACCACTAACAATCTCCCGCTTGCACTAGAGTCGATCATGCAAGTATGTAAAATCCATAGCTCTTGTGTGTGTCTCATGCTTCGGCTATGGGAAAGGCTTTATCAATAGATCAGCAATATTTAAATCCGTATGCACTTTACATTTCTTCACATAACCTCTATCAACAATCTCGTGATTGAGGTGAAAAAGCCGAAGTGTGTGTTTGGATTTTTTATACGATCTAGGCTCCTTGGCTTGCACAATGGCTCTACTATTATCACAATAGGGATTCATTGGACTAGAAGCGAACATGTAAATAACCCCTATACCCCTGGTGTCATACTATACCATCGAATAGAACCCACACATTGCAAATAGCAAAAATGTTGTGAGCCACGACATTCCTATATGACGGGTTCCAATGGGTACTACACACTTTATGCATATGAAATCATGGCATGAAATGAAACTGAGTGCCAAACACTCCGAATGGACTTCATATGAATCTTAGCTCATTTCGGTATGTATTTCGAATCCATCCGAGTCGGTGTGAAACTTTCCACCATGACGGGTTACGATGGCATCCTATGCTCCATGGGTACGAAATCGAGGTACGAAATAAAACTGAATGCCAATACCCTAAATGGACTTTATATACAACGTAGCTCATTTTGGCATGTATTTTGAATCCATCTGAGATGGTGTGAAACTTTCCTCCACAACGGGTTGCAACGGGTACTATAAGATGATGACATCACTTCCGTGGATACACACAACACCCATCTACAAGATGCTAGGCAAGGACCTATCATAAGAGCACATGCATGATAGTTGAATTATCAGGTCAGCTCATTTCCGGGAGTTCATACTATTCCTATTGTGGATGAATCGCTACCTAAGTCATGTGATATTATTCTACTTAGGCACCAAGGTGAGGGGAGTAGCACTACTACCACAACAAGTCCAGGTCAACTCTATTTCAATTCCAGACCAATTTGGAGTCATCCTGATAGTACCGACTTAAAATGATCATAACATTCACATACAGAGTCCGTTGGAGGTGTTCAAGTACTTGATAGAACGCATACAATGAGACCTTTTCAAAGGATCTAGCCCCACCTGATTTGTTGTCTGCATGTCATAATCGTCAATGAGAGATGTTATGTCACCTGTTGGGCCAATTGGGCCTTGTAATAGTGTTGGGATAAGAACCCAAGTTGTGTGCGCCCCTGGTGGTGCAAAACCCTAGGTCGTCCTGGCCACCACCTCCTTATATCCTTGTGGCTGCCACTTTTAGTTCTTAGGCTTCTTTAGATTGTTTTTCTTTCAGAAAATATCAGTTGTGTACTCGTACCGACTAGACCAACTACCACAACTTCAGTCCTCTCCATTGCTCAATAAAACTTCATCTTTCATACGTAATTCAGATCGCACTTATTTCTTTCTTGCATCCGTATCATTTTTCACGTACAAACATATTACTAAAAGTGAATCTACATCCATGTATGCCACGAGATTATTGGGGGAGGAGTAGAATAGTTGAATACTATAGTGTGTGGTGCCCTTCAAGTAACCAAGATGCACTTGACAAGAGAAAGGTGCATCTCACAGGGATTATGGATGTGGAGGCATACTTGTTGGACTGCATGATCAATATCTGACGAGTAAAAGTGAGATACTGAAGCACACCAGCTAAACTCTAGTAGTGAGTCGCATCGGCTACAGGAGGCCCTGAAGATGACAACTTGGGGCTGGTGGCAATGGGGTGCTGTAGGGATTGCAAGAAGTCATCCCGGCGTGATCAAGAATGTCAAGGGTGTGTTGATGTTGTAACAAAAAAATGCCTTGTGCATTAGGAGTGAAAAAAACTCCAAGGAAGTGATGGATACACCCAAGATCATTGAGAGGGAATTCGCGCTAGAGAGTGGCGACAATGGACTGAAGAAAATTGTACGAGGAAGCCGTGACAACAATGTCATTGATATAAAGAATGTAATAAGCTAGATCACTGAAAGAGAGAGGTGTCGGCTTTCGAAGTAGTGAAACCAAGCGAAAAGAGGTGTGAGGCAAACCGGCTATACCATGCCCGATGAGCTTGCTTCAAACCATAGAGGGAGCAATTCAAGTGACAAACATGATTGGGTTTGGAAGGATGAACAAACCTGATCAGTTGACGATAGTAAATGGTTTCAATTAGGGTGCCATGGTGAAAAACATTGTTGACATCAAGATAATGAATTGTCCAACCATTGGAAAGAGAGAGAGAAAGAACAGTGCGAATGGTGGCCAATTTAACGATGGGGCTAAAGGTCTCATCATAGTCGATTCCATGTTGCTAAGAGAAACCGTTGGGTACCTAGCGGGCCTTATAGTGATCAAGTAATCCATTCGACTTAAGCTTATGTGGAAAATCCATTTACTGGAGACTATATTAGCCACCAAGGGATGAGGGACCAAATCCCAAGTTCAGGTGGCTTGAAGTGCATTATACTCAGCCTGCATCAAAGCTAGCCAATGTGCGTCTTTGAGAGCTGAGCGAACCAATTTAGGAATGGGAGAGATGCTCGAGGCAAGGAGATTGGATGGGTTGAGAAATCCCTAGTTTCCCACAGGTGGTCATAGGGTGAGCATTGACCACAAGAGGAATAGCTATGGTATGGGCGTGGACAACCGAGGCTGCTGCAGTAAAGGAAGTGGCAGGTGCAGCAGCAAAAATAGCTGGCACAACAACAAAAATAGTTGGTGTGGAAGCGAAAAACACCTGACACGGTAGCAGAAACTGCTGGTGTGGCTGGCACTGGAGGCGCAAA
Organism: Bonia amplexicaulis; assembly: GCA_036346245.1. Classification (NCBI taxonomy): domain Eukaryota; kingdom Viridiplantae; phylum Streptophyta; class Magnoliopsida; order Poales; family Poaceae; genus Bonia; species Bonia amplexicaulis. The sequence goes on from CM070762.1 coordinate 8,229,190, forward strand.
TGGTAGGGCTATAATGTGATGGAGCTCTGGGCATTAGGAGGCTAAGAAAAACTTGAACTAAACAAGTCAATGTTGGATCTTGTGACTAGATTTGTTTTAGTGATCCTTTTGTGATTCATGCTATGTTAAATAGGCTAAGTTGAGTTTAGAATCTAAATTAAGCTTTAGATTGAGCTATGCTAGTTCTTTGTTGTAGCATGAGTTTACTTCTGCTAGCTTTTTGCAGCTCAGGTCAAGTATGAGTAGCTCATTATTCTTGAACTAGAAAATAGAAATAAATTGTAGCTTCTTGGTTCTATTTAGTTTATTGACATAGCTTGGTTCATTTTTAGATACCTTTGGCTAATCTATGACTTTGAGCAACTTGCCATGTTAACAAATCCATTTAATTTTAGATACTTGCTCAATTGGCTTAGCTTTGCTATATATATGGATTGCCATGATCTCGATAGCTACTTCACATAATATGGTTTGGTGTAATACTTATAGAACCACTTAGGATAATTTTGATAGCTCCTTATCAAGCTAAAAATTGAATAAAATGCAGCTACTTTATTTCATTCATACTCTATCTTCTCCCACGCATCTTCATGACTAATGTCTTCTCTCGAAGGTTGAAGCTTTTATCTTTTGCTACGATTTTCTTGATCTTTTGATGTCTAATGTCAAATAGAATACTTGTTCTCTCTCATATAGACCTAGAGTGAGATTTCCAAATTCCTTTGGTGAATTTAAAGCTTTTTGTGGAAAACTTGCTCTTTAAAGTAGCTTCACTCCATTTCTGGCTCATATGATCATTTTTAGTCATTCCAATTCTTTTGTGACCATTTTGAGCTTCTCTTTACAAAACTCCCTCATTTCTTCTAAAACATCTCCAATTTGCATTTTTGAGAAACTTTCAATGGGTTCATCAATGAAGAGATTGAGAGACCATCTGAGAGGATCTAGGATAATGTTTTGATAAACCGTTGCCAAGTTTGTGGAGCTGGAATTTGAATTTTGCCAAGTTTGCATTTTGTTAGATTTTGTTGTTCGATAAACTAGTCTGACAACTGGCTAACCACCGGTCAGACCACTGGTTTCTTGTTAAGCAGACTGCCTGTGTGTTGTACGTTAGACCGCACCAGGTGGTATGACCACAATAGTTAGACCGTTGAGCAATATGACCAGACTTTTAATGGCGATTGCATTATTCTAGAGAGTGTTAGTTGCACTATGTTTAACCAGTCTAAGCAGCCTCTTGTTGGCGGTCAGACCGGTCATACATTTATGTTGCATGAAGCATATTTTAGCTAGCGTGGGTCAACTGTCAAGAACTTGTGCTCAAAAAAGAATTTTTTGTCCTTGAATGTGCAGAAAAACTTAGAGTCAACTATGGTCAATAGCAAGGATCGAGGCTACATTTATAGATGAGCTAAGGCCCAGAATGGTCAAGGATGCGGGGTGAAATGGTTGAGTTAAAACATGGCACAAAGAATGCGGGAAATGTTGAAGGAAAGGTTCAAGCGATGGTTGCACCAAGTGGCTTGATCAGTTCGAGTGAGGCTTGGTCTAGTGGAACAGTAATGGGAGAGATTGCCATTACGTAACAAGCCATTGGTGCACCTACACATGGTGGGCATAGTAATTGCTTGTAAAGAAATATGAAGACCAGGTTAAGGCAAAGGTATTTTGGTAATTTGTCAAATACCGAAAACTGCATTGGATCAAATCATGGTGCTTGAGTGGCACTTGGTGAAATGGTTTATGTCAAGGAGATGATGAGAAGATCAAGTGGATCAAAGGCTAAAGACTTAGCGAATCCGGGCTCATATGCATCGAAAAGCATGTATGTGTTTAAGTGTGTGTGTAAAACCATGTTGTGTTGGGTTAATGTGTTTCCTCCAAATATGCTAGTGGACAATATCCAGTAGGGTTAAATTTGGGTTGGTTGCCTCATCTATTTAATAGATTGGGATGGAAACTTACAAACCAACCATCCAACAATCTAGTCTTTGATTCCAACCTTGTGTTCTAGGGTTAGGTTTTGAGGAGTGTGAATGATGTGATGTGCTCTCTTGTCCTTCAGGTGGAGTGGCAATAAAAACTTCATCCTTAAATAGCAATATATCAACTTTGTTCATCTCTTACAGTGTCTCTTTCTTTTGGTTAGTTTTCTCTTGTTCTTGTTAGTTTTTATCTCTTCTCTTCCATTTTTGATCTTGTTCTTGATCAGACCACCGGTGACCCACTGGTCAGACTGGCACAAGTCCGGTTAGACCACCCCCTATGTAATATCCCGAACATCATTACGGCATAAGTTTTTAAAACAATCGCGGAGTCGCCGGTTTTTCGGTAAATCGCGGGAAGGGAAAAATAAAACTTGTAGAACATTGAAAAATGAATAAAATATATTAAAATTATTTTTAAATTTTAGAATTAGGCTGCTTGGGAGTGGGCCGACCACCCTTGGGCCAAGGCCCAAGGTGCGCCCCCGATGCCGCACCTCCCTCCCTCATGTAATCCTAGGGTTTCCACCCCTCCCCTTTTCCCCACACCCAACCGCCACCCTGCTCCTTTCTCCCCTTGGTGGCCGCCCCCTCCCAAGGTGATTGCCCTCAAGTGCTGCTGCCATTGGAGGAGAAGCAAGGAGAAGAAGGAAGGAGAAGAAGAAGAGGAGAAAAAAAGGGGTTGATCTACCATCTAGGTAATTTTCCCCATCCCAAACCCTCTGTTCTTATGAATAATTAGGGTTCTTGGCACGGATTTTGAAGGTAGTTAATAGATTAATTGCCCAATTAGAGATTAGCTGTTGTCTGCCTGTAGATTGATTCGCGCAGCGCGTCTGGTCACGCAGTGTTGACCTAGTAAACGATTTGTACTGCGGACTCTCCCAAAACGAAAGTTGTAGAGGACTTCCAGATGCGTCTTCTGTAATTGTTTCAAAATTTTGGGCCATGGGATCTGGGAGTTACGGGGTCGGGAATACTGCTGTTCGTCAGGCGAGCAGATTGGTATATACCGACAGTAATCTGTTAATTTGAGGTAGTAAATGATTTGTATGCTCATGGCCATAATTGAGAAAGCTGTAGAGAATCTGGTAATATAGCTGCTGTAGAAAATTCAGAATTGTTAGACCCATGTACTGTTGCTGGGACGCAATTGAACACTGCTGTCCAATCTGCCAGAACAGAGTTCTTCCTCTGTTTTGGGCATTAGATTACACCTAGCTGTGACAAAAATAAAAATATGTGTTCTACATGAAACATGTAGGTTTTTAAGTGATGAATCCAGAGAGGTATCATTTTCTGTATTTGGATCATTATTGTTAAAGATACGAAAATGTGAAGCAGTGCTGCTGCAGAGGGTAATTTGCTGAATTGTTGAGCGGAGAGGAGTTTGTGCGGGTTCGGGTTTCTAGCGATGCCTTTAATTATTTTTAGTCGTGTTTGTATGTTGTGGCTGTGTGCTGAGAATTGTCTTTTGGACAGGTGGTCTTGTCCCTGTGCGCTCTTGATTTTACTTCGCTTCGTCGGATTGAGGCAAGTGAACGAAGCGGTGGTTGCTACCGTTTAACTTGTTATTCCTTCCACTTGCAATTTACATTATTATCGTAATTTGATACATTATGCCATGATTGCATGATATTTTAATTGTGGAGATGGTAGCAAGTATTAATCAGTTGATATGTTGATATTCTGCTAGTAGCCATATGGAACTATTGATTAATGTGATATCATGGAACATGAAATTAATATGTGGTGGATGTGGATATGTTGAAAGCATGATAATGCTCCTTGTGGATGAATTAATGTGATTTATGAATTATCATATCATTCATGTCATATCATATCATTTGCATATGTGGATGTCGCCGCACCTAGCCGTGACCGTACCGGTACAGCATCGTATATTGTCGTAATACGATGCACCTCGTATCCCGCAGGAAGCATCGTATATTATCGTAATACGATGCACCTCAATTTCCGCCCTGGAAAGAGTGTTGTGGAGCATAGCATGAAGCATTCATATGCATTTATTTGTTGTTTAAATGATTGCATTCATATGCCATTTAAATCTGAAAATTGAAGAGGTATGATTCATGGAAGATTGTGGTGGTTTAATAATTGTGGACACGAATTGTGGTTCTGAATGATGTTTTTTTGTTGGTAGTTTGAATAGCTTGTTAAATTGTTTGTTTGCTGAGATTTTTATCTCACCCTTGTTTCCCCCTCCTTACAGGTGGACTTTGAGCATGCATTGGGAAGGGTAGAGCAGCACCACATTGATGCACATGGATTTTACTTTAATGCTAAAATAAAGTCGAAAGAACTCTAGTATTTGCTTAGCTATCTTGTTGATGAATGCTTCATCTCAATAATGTTTAATTCGGAACCGTTCCTTTGGTTATTATGTTGAAGTTGATTATGAATATTAAATTGTTATTGCTATTATGTTATCTCTTAGTTGTTTATGCTTCCGCTTGTATTATCTTGTTTAATAATTATTGCCAGTTTATGTTACCTTGTAAATTGGCTAGTTGTAGAGCAGTTTTAGTAGCATCCTAGGGTAATGTGGGTCCTAGGGTGCTACAGTTGATATCAGAGCGGGCTTTACGTCCGTGGTAATTAAAATTATTAAATTGACGCACTTGCACATGTAGGTTGGGGAAGGATTTGTATATTTTGCATATACCCTATTGAATTTATTGCATTATTGCTTGTGCCTTTTTGGCTTGTTGATATTGTTCTTGCTTGAATGTGGATTATGGTGGCTGCAGGATGCCGCCTAAGCGTAGAAGCCATGGCCATGCAGCTACGCCAGTAGCGCAGCCAATAGTCAAGGAGGCCGAGGTTACTCAGCTAGAGAGTGGTAGTCAGGAGGAGCTGTTGGCCACTATGAGGGCCATGCAGCAAGAGTTGAGTGCGTTGAGGCAGGGGCAGCTGGCCCCTGGTGTTCGTGCTGATCCGGTGCTGGAGGTTGCGACGGTTGGAGCAGTTAGCAGCCTCTCGCTCTGTGAGTGGGTAGGTTTGAGGCTGGACAGCTTTAGCGGTGCGGCCCCTCCTGTTCAGGCCGTAGACTGGCTGTCCTATGTGGTGGACAAGATGGAGGCATTCGAGGTGGTTGCCTCCGATCGTGTGCGCTACGTGGTGCAACTTCTGAAGGGAGTGCAAACTGCTCGCATAGCTGCACATGGAGCGTTGTCGTGGGCAGAGTTCGTTCGGCAGTTCGAGAGGAGGTTCTACCCAGAGACCTTTCTGGACAAGATGGAGATCGATCTGAGCAGGTACTCGCAAGACAAGCTATCTATGGCAGAGTATGAGGTGAGCTTCAACCAAATAGTCCGCTTTGTCCCGCATGTGGCGCGGGATGATGTGGAGAAGGGCAGGCAGTTCCGTCAAGGGCTCAAACCTTTGATCCGCCACCTGCTAGGTGCTTTTCTGATCATGGATTTTCGTACCTTGGTGGAGAAGGCTTTGGGGATCGAGATGCAGCAGGCTTTCACAAATGACATCCGCAAGGCCACTGGAGAAGATCAGCCTCGAGGCCATAGCGAGAGGAAGGGCTTTTCTGGAGGCCCTGCGCATAAGAAGGCGAAGAGTCGTCACCACCAGCCCTACCGTGGTAGTACGGGGCAGTCTAGCTCTACCAGAGGGAGCTCTCTGCAGTATTGTGCCACGGCGAAGCCTGGGCTGGGCTTGGTGTGTTTTCGTTGCGGAGATCCGCATAGGCGGAGCGACTGCACTTGGAGTGGGCACTGTACTATTTGTGGTAATAGCCACAAGGATGTGGTGTGCAGGCGGAATCCCAAGGGGAAGCTGCAGTGGGAGTTAGCGCCTTCACCTTCAGCAGGCTCGACCCGTCCTGATGGCACCGTGCAGATGATGGCTGCGGCTCCTACCCCACAGTTCTTGCTCGCGGTCCCTACACCGTGGTACTTGCCGGCGCCTTCAGCACCTTCGTCGCTCGTCCCGGCACCTCCGCCTGGAGGATACTGGGTCCAGCATCCTGCTACTCCTACGGCGCCTGTACCTCAGTGGACTCCTTCGCCGACTTTCGTGGGCGCGGGAGGTTCTTCTTCTCCAGCTGTTCCTGCGGCGTATGCCATGCCATCGTCTGATGGTAGGGATCGTGGAGACGTGGTGACAGGTACCTTATCTGTTGATAATGGAATGCGCAAAAGGCTACGATAGCAGAAAACAAAACTTTTCTACCGCGCACACAAGAACATCATGCTTAAGGAGGGATCATGGATCGTTACCACTAGACGCGCAGCAGCAATGAAGAAGAGTTGGAGAAGCCGATCCAACCACGCGCGTCGAGGTAGTAGTGGAAGTAGTCGATCGTCCCGAACCGATCGTCTCCTCCACGCGATCAACCACACCACGAGCAGATCCAATCAGTAGGTTGTTGATGCCGATCAATGCCGCAACGAGCAGCGTCTCCACCGGTATCCACACGTCCGGGATGGAACGCCGATCGCGAGTGTACCAAAGACTCGCGAGCGCCTAGGGTTTGGCTCGGAGGTGGCGGCGGGGTTTAGCTCGGGATTATCGGATCGTTCCCTCCCTCGCCTCCATATATAGACCTCCTCACTTGGGCCTCGTGGACCGAGGCCCAATAGAGTCTATCCGGATCTCTATCCGAATTGAGCCCATATCCGAATCACATTGAATTAGTGTTCCAACCCGTTAAGTGTGCGACCAGCAGGTTCACGTATACTTGGTCGCGACCGAAACACCTTTCCGGTCACCGTGTTAATAGCGGCCTCTAGTAAGACATATTAACCCCAAAGTATACGTAAAGATCATATCGGTGAACTCGTAATGTTCTCATGTACTAATCCCTTTGCCTCACGATATAGATTAAGCTCAAGGCGAGACCGTGTCATCCTCTTAATAGCTCAATCACTCTCTCGATTCCGTGATGGATTATAAACTCGTGATTGACTCCTCAATCACCTTGGCATGGCCATGCACTTTCATAATCCATTACATCGAGGGGCCGAGATATCTCTCCCATAAGGAGGGCAAATTCTATCTTGATCATTCACATCCCACTACATGTTTCATGGCAAACCCAAAGACTACTTTTATGACTACCCGATTCGGAGTAGTGTTTAGTAGTCCCAAAGTAGCTACTACGCATCTTTGGGAACCATGATGATCTCAAGTCTAAGGATTCCACATAAACACTACTTAAGACCAACCGATGACATATGGAATCTCTGCGGTGTCTCATGGCGGGTCTATCCAACATATGTTCACTAACACATGTCCATATTATTGATTTGGTATCTCCATACCATGATCCATGAGACATGATCATCAATCAATACATATGCTGATCTTTGAATCATATTTGTTCCTCATATGAAATATAATCAGGGATCATTTAGAAATAGCAACATTTTGGCATTAAGAGTCTCATGAATAAGTCACATACTCATTGATCAATAATGATAATGTCTATTTCAAGGAGCAAAGCAACGTATCATAAACATAGTATGTGATATATTCAACATCTCCATGTTGCCTCTAGGGCATATCACCAACAGTTGATTCTTTCGATGCTTCTGTACTTTTCGATTCAGGGGCTAGTTTCTCTTTTGTCTCGGAGGTTTTTGTCCAGCGGGCAGGTCTGTCCGTGCAGTTTGTTGGGAGAGCTGTGGTTGTCAGTTCTCCTAGTGGGCTTATCTCTAGTGCCCGTGTTTGCCCTGGTTGTGTGGTGGTTTTAGCAGATGAGGAGTTCGTGGCGAACTTGGTGGTTATACCCCTGGAGCCTTTCGATGTGATCCTTGGCATGGATTGGCTCGCGCAGTATCAAGCTGTTATCTCTTGTTTCTGGAAGACAGTTACTTTGTGGTCTCCGTCTGGGCCTGAAGTTGTCTTCCAAGGGACTGCCCCGCAGTACTCTCTATTGTCCTTCAGGTGGAGTGGCTATAAAAACTTCATTCTTAAATAGCAATATATCAACTTTGTTCATCTCTTATAGTGTCTCTTTGTTTTGGTTAATTCTCTCTTGTTCTTGTTAGTTTTTATCTCTTCTCTTCCCTTTTTGATCTTGTTCTTGATCAGACCACCGGTGACCCACTGGTCAGACTGGCACAGGTCCGGTTAGACCACCCCCTATGTAATATCTCGAACGTCATTACGGCGTAAGTTTTTAAAACAATCGCGGAGTCGCCGGTCTTTCGGTAAATTGCGGGAAGGGAAAAATAAAAATTGTAGAACATTGGAAAATAAATAAAATATATTAAAATTATTTTTAAATTTCAGAATTGGGCTGCTTGGGGAGTGGGCCGACCAACCTTAGGCCAAGGCCCAAGGGGATACGCCTCCCCCCACCCGATGCCGCACCCTCCCCTCATTTAACCCTAGGGTTTCCCACCCCTTCCCCCCTTTTCTCCCACACCCAACCGCCACCCCCTGCTCCTTTCTCCCCCTGGTGGCCACCCCCTCCCAAGGTGATTGCCCTCAAGTGCTGCTGCCATTGGAGGAGAAGCAAGGAGAAGAAGGAAGGAGAAGGAAGGAAAAGAAGAGGAGAAAAAAAGGGGTTGATCTACCATCTAGGTAATTTTTCCCCATCCCAAACCCTCTGTTCTTATGAATAATTAGGGTTTTTGGCACGGATTTTGAAGGTAGTTAATTGATTAATTACCCGATTAGAGATTAGCTGCTGTCTGCCTGTAGATTGATTCGCGCAGTGCGTCTGGTCGCGTAGTTTTGACCTAGTAAACGATTTTTCATGCAGACTCTCCCAAAAGGAAAGCTGTAGAGGACTTCCAGATGCGTCTCCTGTAATATTTTCGGAATATTTGGCCGTGGTATCTGGGAGTTACGGGGTCGGGAATACTGCTGTTCGTCAGGCGAGTAGATTGGTACAGACCGACAGTAATCTGTTAATTTGAGGTAGTAAATGATTTTTATGCTCATAGCCGTAATCGAGAAAGTTGTAGAGAATCTGGTAATATAGCTACTGTAGAAAATTTAGAATTGTTAGGCCCCTGTACTGTTGCTGGGATGCAATTGAATACTGCTGTCCAATCTGCCAGAACAGAGTTCTTCCTCTGTTTTGGGCATTAGATTACACCTAGCTGTGTTACAAATAAAAATATGTGTTCTACATAAAAAATGTAGGATTTTAAGTGATGAATCCAGAGAGGTATCATTTGCTATAATTGGATCATTATTTTTAAAGATACGAAAATGTGAAGTAGCATTGCTGCAGAGGGTAATTTGCTGAATTGTTGAGCGGAAAGGAGTTTGTGCGGGTTCGGGTTTCTAGCGACGCCTTTAATTATTTTTAGTTGTATTTGTATGTTGTGGCTGTGTACTGAGGGTTGTCTTTTGGACAGGTGGTCTTGTCCCTGAGCGCTCTTGATTTTACTTCGCTTCGTCGGATTGAGGCAAGTGAATGTAGAGGTGGTTGCTACCGTTTAACTTGTTATTCCTTCTACTTGTAATTTACATTATTATCGTAATTTGATACATTATGCCATGATTGCATAATATTTTAATTGTGGAGATGGTAGCAAGTATTAATCAATTGATATGTTGATATTCTGCTAGTAGCCATATGGATCAATTGCTTAATGTGATATTGTGGAATATGAAATTAATATGTGGTGGATGTGGATATGTTGAGAGCATGATAATGCTCCTTGTGGATGAATTAATGTGATTTATGAATTATCATATCATTAATGTCATATCATGTCATTTGCATATGTGGATGTCGCTGCACCTAGCCGCGACCGTCAGACTGACAAAGATCGTATATTGCCGTGTACGATGCACCTCTTATCCGCAGAAGCATTGTATATTGCCGTAATACGATGCACCTCAATTCCTGCCCTGGAAAGAGTGATGTGGAGCATAGCATGAAGCATTCATATGCATTTATTTGTTGTTTAAATGACTGCATTCATATGCCATTTAAATCTGAAAATTGAAGAGGTATGATTCATGGAAGATTGTGGTGGATTAATAATTGTGGACACGAGTTGTGGTTGTAAATGTATGAAATTAATGATGATGTTTATTTGTTCGTAATTTGAATAGCTTGTTAAACTGTTTGCTTGCTGAGATTTTTATCTCACCCTTGTTTCCCCCTTCCTACAGGTGGACTTTGAGCATGTATTGGGAAGGGTAGAGCAGCATCACATTGATGCACATGGATTTTATTTTAATACTGAAATAAAGTCGAAAGAACTCTAGTCTTTGCTTAGCTATCTTGTTAATGAATGTTTCATCTCAATAATATTTAATTCGGAACCGTTCCTTTGGTTATTATGTTGAAGTTGATTATGAATATTAAATTGTTATTGCTATTATGTTATTTCTTAGTTGTTTATGCTTCCGCTTGTATTATCTTGTATTATCTTGTTTAGTAATTGTTGCCAGTTTATGTTACCTTGTAAATTGGCTAGTTGTAGAGCAGTTTTAGTAGTATCCTAGGGTAATGTGGGTCCTGGGGTGTTACACCCTATGTGCAGTTAGACAGGCTATGGAGTTTCAGTATGAATTAATCCGTGTTGGGATTTTTTAATCGTTTTTCCACTGATGTAAGTTCAATATTGATTCCATTAGCTCTTTATAGCTACAAAGGAATAATATTATGAATACCTAAGGGGGAAAATCGATGGTGTCATTTAGCCACCCCCCTCTAACCACCATTACCAATCCTACACAATATATATTTGATCTTTCCTTCACGCTAAATTGTTATCACAAGAGGAGGATGGGACATACCACACTAGGTTCTCGCACTTTCTCCCCATACTGTGCAAACTATTTTTCTTGTCAATGAGGCAATGGGGTGAAAATTTTCAAGTGCCAATGAATGGAGTGGCAAATTCTCATTATTTTCTATAATTAGGAGTTGTTCATCAATTTATATCCTCTTTAGTCTATATAGATTCAATCTAACTCCAAATCACTCAAGGACTTCCTCCAAGCTACAATTATTCTTTTAGTTATGGCATGAACTTAGTTGCTACCAATTTTTCTTACCTTTTTCATGTTCAGATATATAAATTCATATTCTCAAGTATTGTTTAAAACTACTAGCATATGTGAATGCATGGGTTGGTGACTAGTAAAGAGAATGCACTGAAGAAATGTACAATTCGTTCCCACAATCAACTGCACCATGCATGACAAATTCATGCGATCAAGTTACAGCAATTGGACCAACATACACGAATACATAAAGTAACTCCATCATACAATACTATGTACTAGTAACGAAGCTAAGGATAAATTAAAATAACTAGAACAACGATGGAACAACATAGGCAAGTATGTAGCCGACACCATGAACAATATTGTTTACAGGGACCCCACCATGAGATGCAGAAAACGCTACACCGCCTCACCTGTAGAATGGGTGATGCAACAACTTTCAAGACTGCAAAGCAATCAAACAAGCCCATGAATCAATACAAACATGCTACTAACTTGAACTAGCAATGACTAGTACATTGAGTTCAAAATGATGAAAAACTATGTAATGATTTTTTTGTGTGGAAATTCTCTACTAAAGCAACAAATCACTGGGGATTTCATGCATATATAGAAATATGCTCCTCGTACTTTGTATTGTTTTTTTGTTCTAAGGCACCCCCAATACTCCTACATCAGTTGTATCTATAGTATGCTGCATTGGATTAAGCTGAGGTGGAGGGGAAATTAAATAAGAGAGAGAGAAGTTGTATTTTGCATTAGATACAGCTTGAACACTTAGACCAACAAGAAAGACACAACAAAAACTTGCATTAGGGCGGAGTGTTGTATCTACCTACATTGTTTATGGGGCCCATTGCATTAAACTGTGACACCATGCCCACTGACCCCACTGCATCAGCACAAGCTGTGAATGCATCATTAGGTACTGCATCTGCCCATCACCCCACTACTCGCAATCGCACACTAGTTGTTGAACCACAACATCCTATCAGGTAGGCCACCGCCACCCAGTGCCCATCTTGTCGGGTTGGTGGGGAGAAGGGAGATGGTCCGGTGGCCGATAGGGAGAAGGGATGGGGTGACCAACGGGGAAAGGGAAAATGGGGCAGTCGGTGGTTGCATGAGATCTATGAGGGAGAGAGAGAACGTGGGAGAAGATGAGGAGAGAGGAAAACATTTATTGTTTAGGCCACAAATAGACACTATGTATTGAAGAGGTTGTATCTAATGTGATTGCAAAATGACGTGGAGAGCATTAGTATGGTTTTGTTGTATCTACACTAGGAGTGCCTAATTTTGACCAGACTGGACACTTGAATATGCCAAAGTACTCTGTTAGTTCTTTTTTAAAAAAGAGAATTAATTTTATGAAATCACAAGATTACACCTACCTTCACCATAAGCCCAACAATCATACCCTAACTATTTCGCTCGCACAGCCTCCAATAGGTGTTGTCCTTCACCATGTTGAGATATCGGGTTGGAATTTGGCACCACCCTAAGCTAGCTATTGCTTCCCAGCCTCATCTTTCCCTTCCATCTCCGGGATGGTGGTCTGGAGTGCTCACTCCACCCTATCGCTCTGTCTTCCGTACCCTTCAAAGTCAATGGTTATAGGTGGGAGCATTGCCTAAAAATCTATGAATGAGGCTATAGGCAGCACTGATGAGATCGAAGAGGAAGGCCCTCCATAGTTTGTCAATAGAAGAGGCCTACTACTGGTCCATTGCACAACATACTTGCTCTCTCAACCCTTCCACTCCTTCCCCCTATACATGGCCCTATCCTTCTCTACCCGCTTCCAGGCCCATCATGGGAGATGCCGTGAATAGAGCATGTGATGTCGAGCTAGCTCCAGAAGTCAGCGATGCCATGGAGGAATAAGGGTTATTACTAACTTTGTTAAGACAGGGTCACTCAAATCCTAATCCTATTGGACATGGAGAGGTATGCTACAACGATTCTTAGAAGAATCCTAATTAGATTAGGATTCTTACTTTACTTTGGAGGACTAAGGGGACTAAATAAAGTCGTAAGGTGTGGCATAGAGAATCCAAGCCACAAGCCAAAGCAACAAGCCAAGCAACATGAACTCATCCAAAGTAACAAGCGCACGAGAGAATTAGAGCCTAGATTATTCTTTAGCACTAGATTCTTATATAGGGCAAGGATCTAAGAGTACTAAAAGGTTCAAGAGGGTTGTGAGAGAGCGAAAATTTCTTGTACTCTTTTGAGATTATGCCAAATCTCTTCTCTCTCGTCGTGATTATTTCATCGTTATTATTTGGTTCTCTCTACGAGATTTATCTATTTCATTCTTGATACCATGCACGCTCGGGCCGTATCCTATGGCATCAGAGCCAAGACCAGACTAATTTGATTTGTAGAAAGATTAGTAAAGCATCAGGTGGTACAAAATTAATATTGATGTCAACGATGTGAAGTCAAATAGAGAAATTTGATGGCGAAGGAAATTTTAGCGTGCAGCAATGTGTTGTGGAGGATATTCTTGTCTAACAAGGGATTGATACTCTTGAAGGGGACAAACCAGATGAGACAATTGATGCAAACTGAAAGGTGATAGAGAGGAAGGATGTTAATACAATCAGTCTTTGTCTCTCCGATGAGGTAAAGTACTCGTTGATAAAGAAAACTTCATTGAAAAAATTATGGAGTGACTTGCAAGAATTTTATATGAAAATTCATTAACAAACAGGTGAGTACTCAAGTGACAACTATATATGTTGCATATGGAGGAGGGTACGCAGTTCATTGGTCATCTCAGTATCTTCAACAAACCTATCACATGGTTGATTAGTGTGGATGAGAAAATTAAAGAGAATGACAAGATCATTGTATTGGATTCATCTCTTCCACCATCCTGGGTGCTAGTGGTGATGAATATTCTTGTCGTGTAAAACACTCTCAACTTCAATCAGGCAGTTGCGTATCTATTGGAAGTGGAGTCCTTGAAAAATGCATCAAAATCTTCATCATCAGGTGAGTACCTAGACAATGAAAATGACTACCTCAAAAAGACCCTTGAAATATTTTCTAGTAGAAAGGAAAATCTCAACATGATTCTTGACGAATCTAAGGTGAGTGTTAAGAATAGAAGCCTACAGTTCAACTTTGCAGAGCATTCCAAGAACCACCCATCTAACGTATTGAGAGTTGTGGAGAGTGGCAAGATTGTGGTCAATCTACCTAAGCCTTCAAAGATTGTGTTTAAGTCAGCCTGATTTGTCCAAACCCCTTCTAGCAAGTTAGATGCTTTTACTTCAGCAGGTCTAACCCCGTAAACGGTCAAGTACTAATTCACCTTTTGCAAGACAAAATTTAAGAGGAGAGCATGTGCGTGCCTTGAGGTCCATTAGAGGAGTCCGTTTATCTATGAGTGTCTCTAGAGTCAGGCCTTTAGTTTTGAGTGCTACTAGAGTTAGGCATAGGTTCATACATTCCTTCATGGGTTAGGATTTCGTGAGGGTAGACCGCAAGTAGCTTCTAGAAAGGAGTTGTACCAGTCTTTTGATAGATCGATTCAGAGAGGTCTAGGTGTTTCTCATGTGTATCCTCATGATTTTTGTACTAACTACTCTATTAATGCTTTTAGTATTATTCCTACTTGTCGTGTGGCTCGGTACTGGATTGCTAAGTCTTTCATTTCCAACCCCAGTACTGAGGCACATATGTTCCTGATTCTACCCTGTAGGTCCGTCAAGCGAGGAAGGAGGACGTGTGGCTTGTGGACTCTAGGTGTTCTTGACACTTGACTAGAGATTCTCATTGGTTCTACTCCATTACATGGGCATCAGTGATGAGTTGATCAAGTTCAGAGATACTTCTATCGGGGCTGTGATGGCTAAGGGCTCTGTACCCGTCAATAACTAGTTCATGCTCAAGGACGTCGCTTTAATAAGTAAGTTGAGGTATAACCTACTTTCTATTTCCCAGCTTTTAGATGAGGGTCAAGAGGTGAGTGCAGGGTTCTAGACTCCTCTAGTGACATTGTGTTTGGGATTTCTAGGTTGGACAAGATCTTTAGTGCTGATTTTAGTGTTTCTCCTAGCTCTAGTGCTGATTTTAGTGTTTCTCCTAGTTCTAGCCCTAGGAGTCATCTGGCTTTTGATTCTCATGATCTTGTAATGCGGCATCATAGGCTTGGTCATATAGACTTTGATCACTTGACTACAGTTAGTAGCATGGATCTTATTAGAGTTTTGCTTAGGCTTAAGAGTTGCAAGGACATGTTTTGTTCACCCTGTAGACATGGTAAGATGGTTGCTGCTTCTCATCCACATATTACCATGGTGATGACCGATGAACTTGGACAGTTGTTGCACTTAGACACTGTTGGCCTTTCTAAAGTCTAGTTTGTAGGAGAAAAGTGGTATGTGCTTGTCATTGTAGATGACTTCTTCAAGTATTCTTAGGTGCTCTCCCAAGGATGAGGTATTTGGTTGTTTTAGATAGTTGGTGCTTAGATTAGCTATTGATCTCTCTAGAGCTTTGAGAGTCATTAGGAGTGATAATAGCACTGAATTTAAGAACTCATCTTCTGCCACTTTCTGTGCTGAGCACGGTCTAGAGAAAGAAACAAGGTCTGGTTCTGAGTTGAACCTCCTCATGATCATAATGTCATAAGAACAAAATAGGTATTCAAAAATAAGAAAAGTGAGTATAGAATACTGGTTCGCAAAAAGGCTAGACTAGTGGCTAAGGTTTTCTCCCAATTAGAGGGCTTAGACATTGAGAAGACCTTTGCACCTATTGATAGATTAGAAGCCATTCAAATTCTACTAGCATTCGTTGCATCTAAGGGCTTTAAGTTATTTCTAATAAACATCAAGACTGCATTCCTAAGTGGTTTCGAAGAGGTCAATGTCAATCAGCCAGCTGGTTTTGAAAATCTCAAGTTCCCAAACCTTGTCTATAAACTTTTCAAAGCCCTGTATAGATTGAAATATGGCCCTAGAGCTTGGTGTGTGGACTTAAGAGTTTCTTTCCTAAAAGTGACTTTAAAATGGGAATGATAGATAAAACTTTGTTCACTCTTAGGCATGGCAGTGATTTCCTCCTTGATCAGATTTATATGGATGACATAATTTTCGGTGGTTCTTCTCATGATTTGGTCTCTAGATATTTAGATACAATAGTAGGGAATTTGAGATGAGTATGATAGGTGAGCTGATGTTCTTCCTCGGCTTGCAAATCAAGCAATCGAATGATGGTACCTTCTTTGACGCTTTGATATGGAAAGCAGCAAGCCTGCACTACTCCTAAGGTCACTTCTACAGTTCTAGGTCCTTGTGAGGATGATGAGCTTATGGACTAGAGGAATACCACAACATTATTAGCTCCCTCCTCTAACTCACCTCTTCGATTTTAGACTTCCCCTCTTGTCTCTCACGGTCAAACATGCACTTTGCTATGTCTCTATGCACTCGATTTTAGACTTCCCCTCATGTCTCTCACGGTCTATTGCGTCACATCTTTAGATATCTTCAAGCCACTCTTGACTTTGGATTCTGGTATTCTTCTGCTTTATCTCTTTCTCTTCGAGCATTCTTAAATGCATGCTTTGTGGGGTGTAGGATAAATAGGAAGAGTAGCTCCGGCACCTGTCACTTCTTTAGCACATCTCTTGTCTCCTAGTCATATTGGAAGCAATCTTCTATTGCACAATCTGCTGTTGAGGTGGAGTATGTAGTGACCGTTCGTAGTCGCTCCTAGGTTCTCTAGATCTTATATACTCTTCGGGACTATGGGTTAGCTTTCAGTAGTGTTCACTCTTGTGCGATAAAACTAGTACCATTAAAATAGCCAAAAACCCTGTGTTGCATTCCAAGATTAAACACAGAAATTAGGTATCACTTCCTTAGGAACCATATTGAGAAGGGTGATGTTGTCCTCCAATTTGTAGAGTCTGAGCACTAGGTCGCAGTTATTTTCACCAAGACTCTCGATTCTTCTCGTTTTGCTTTTTTGCGAGATAAGCTGTAGATTATTTATCCTTTCAGCCTGATTTGATGGAGAGTTTGGCTCTTTTTGTATCCATTGTATCATATTGTGTATTTAAATTTCAGCAACTTACATTGTAAAATACAAATGGATCTTTGACTATTATTCCTATGTGATATGATATATTACTTTACAACTTACCATATCATGTGCTATTTTGCTAGATTAATCATGTCTCTTTATGTATATCTTACTTTTTCTATGTTGATTAAATATGAAAAACTTGAGTTAAAACATATCAATGTTGGATCTTACGACTAGTTCTACTTTAATGATCCTTTTATGATTCATGCTATGTCAAATATGCTAAGTTGAGTTTAGAATCTAAATTAAGCTTTAGATTGAACTATGTTAGTTCATTGTGGAAGCATGAGTTTACTTCTCCTAGGCTTTTGCGGTTGGGGTCTGGTATTGTGTAACATCCTGAAAAGTTAAATTTTGGATTATAAAATTTTCTTGCATTAGTTGCTGTTATTTTGATTTGAAATTGATTTTTAAAGCATTTCTTAATTAAAGAATTGAGAATTCCAATGGACAAAAGAAATAAAACAATAGAACACTAAATATTAAAAGGAGAATCTGAAAAGATGATCCAGTGCCAAAAAGAATATAGTTGATCCTAGATAATGGATTATATATAAGGTTAAATCTTTACAAAAGAAATGAGAGAGAGAAATAAAATAGAAAGGTATATATGTAAATATAAATATTCGCATATGAGAAAAGGGAAATAACAAAAAGGGTTTTAATGAAGAAATGGAGGCAAACAAACTCCTCATAAAATTAGGATTATATATATATATATAAAGGAAGAAATTAAATAAAACCAGAAAAGAAAAAGAAAATAATTTTTTAATGGGCGAACCGGTCGGCCAGTGAGAGCAAACCCACCATGACTCGCCCCCTCCAGCCCCGACTGCTTTTTCTTCCCTTTCCTTCCCTCTCGCTCGCGCCTCACGGCCGCGCCCGCTGACAGCGTATCTTTGCCCGCTTCGGACAGCAGCGCCGCCGTCTTGTCCGAGCGCCGCGCCAGCGCTGCCACCGCGCCTTCCCCGCGCGCCCGCGCCACTCTCTGCCGCGCGCTCAGCTTCTTTCCTCCGCGTGGCAGCCATGCACGGCCGTCGCCCGCGGTTTTCCCCCGAACCGCCTCCGCGTGCGCCAGCTCGCCCTGCCCCTACGCCTGCTCCGCCGCATGCGAAAAAAGGCAGACGGGGAGGCACTCGATCCGCCCTCCCAGCGTGCCCATAAGACCCCCGAGCCTCCTCCATCCTCCCACACCTCCCGGACGCTCTAGCCGCGCTAAATTGCCGTAAAACCCATAAATCGCCGTCGGTCTCCACTTTCTTCCCCAACTCCGGCGACGTTCTCCTCGCCGACTCACGCCACCCGAGCTCAATCCCTCGCTCCTACACCTCCTCCAGAACACCCCGACTCCATTTCCGGCCTCCCCGGAGCTCCCGGCCACCGTACACCGTGCCGTGAGACCTCCCCGCCCGCCCTTGTCACCCTGCCGACCCATCTCCGGCGCCTCCGACCCTCGCCGCCACGCCACGAGCTTCACCTCGGCACCAAGACTACATTTCACTGGCCTTGAACCTCTCGGCCCTCCCTCGCCGTGGCGTCACCACCCCTGCCGGCCTCGGCCACCCTCCTTGACCTCCCTCGCGCATACCTTAAAAGGTATTAGCGCATAAGGGGTAGGCAAAGCCTCCCGACCCCAGCTAGCGCAGCCAACTCTCTTCCTCCCGGGCTCCCGTGGCGTTCGAGCCCGCTCCGCTACTGGGTTGAGCCTTTCTTTTTCTTTCCAGCGACAAGTGGGCCCGGTCCCACTGTCGTGGCCAATGAGCCGAGCCACTGACATACGGACCCCACATGTCAGAGGCACAGTCGGGGGTGATAAAAGAAATAAAATATGCGAGTGGGCCCCACCTGTCAGAGTTTAATAATTTTATAATTTTATTTAAATTGAGAACTTTGAAATGTTATAACTTCTTCAGTTTAACTCCAAATCGAGTGAGACAAATTTCTAAATTCGTCTAAATTCAAGATCTATCCAATGGAACTGAAATCATAATTTTTAGAGTTCATTTGAATTTCTGGTGTTATTTGGTTTGATTTTGTTGCCTTTCTTTTTATGCAAATTTTCGCACCCGGTTAAAATAGCGTACGAGGCACAAGAAGAGAAAGCAGAGGCAGCAGCTGACCCCGGCACCCAACTCCAAGAACCTTGTGACCAAGGCGAGTTACCACTTTGACCATATTGAACCCAGAATTGTGCAAAGTATTTCCTTTTAAATTATCCATGTGCATGCTATATTTCATGTGTTATATTATGTTCAGATTTTCAGAATGTAGTTATACACCCCATAATATGCTTGCTAGTATTACCCGTTGAGACATGTTGATATATGTGAACCTTGTCGCCGTAGTAAAACTAGTATAAAGTAGATTTCCCCAAATAGAGTATAATATAGCGAATTGCTTAGTCATGCTAGTTAAACGGGGACACTTAGTTGTCCCAAAAACTCTCACATGCAATATGAAAATTGATTTGGGCAGTCATGGTGGGAATGACTGATGAAAAGTTTGGAACTATTATTTTATGTCCCAAAAATCCCCAAACTTGCTTAGTATCTGGGTGGATGATATGGGGGCTGGAATGTGGTGCGGTGGGAGCACAAAAATATTGGAATGTGGTAGAACCACCCAGATAGCTCTAAGGACTGAATCTTGTCATGTTAGCCCGTGTAAAACAGTACAACCACATGTCTGTAAAATACAACTTGGCTAAGTAGCGGTATCGAAACTCCCCGACTCATCTCATCGGTAGTGGATAGACGTGGTTATGCAAGGGCAGAGGAGGCCTGAAGGGACACCGAGTGGAGGGTGATGTTCACCAGTCGTACTAGCATTGGGGGGAGTGGAGCCCGCATAATGCTAGTAGCCGTGGTGAACATCCCGTGCAACGTATGGGACCCACCACAAGTGGGAACAGCCCATAGGGTGAGATGACTAGTGGAACTAGATATTCTGAACAGTCATGTGATAATCTGTTTGACCACCTGACCAAGGAATCGGGTGGGGCAATAGGTGGATTATCGCTTGTGGTGAAAGTGTACACACTCTGCAGAGTCAAAACTATTCGAATAGCCGTGCCCACGGTCATGGGCAGACATGGGATACTTAAATAGATATAGTTCTGTTTCAGAAATGGTTTGTGAAGGGAATGGGAGAATAGAGGGCGATGGACTGCCCTAGTTTGGAATTGGCCTGGGTTTTGTCCCAGTGGTAAGTTAAGTGGCTATAACACTGAAAGATGCAATAAGATGCAGATGCCATGTAATGGTGGATGGAATCTGTATCGCTATTACAAAGGCTGTACTTCACTTTACTTTTATTAAAAAGCTGCTAGATCATAGGGATTTTAATTATGTTGTTCACATGCAATTTTTGGCAAACAACCAAACCAGACCTTCCTTGATCTAGCCTAGCATGTAAATTACTGCATTCTGTGTGGTAACTTGCTGAGTACGGTGGATAGTGTGCTCACACTCGCAATATCAAAACAGAGACAGGAACACAGGGTCATTATGAGAACGAAGATGTCCCGGTCAAGGAGGAAGGAAACAACGATGATAATTAGGGCGTCGCTTGCGTTTCTTTTGGGCTCAGACAAGTTAGACTTTAGGCTGTGTGTGCACGTATATAATCTAAGTCTAGATGATATACACTGCACACATATTCCCCCAGTCGCTTGCCTGTGGCGTTGGCTTACTTTTGTTCCGCTGTGATACTTTGATGACTGATAACATTTGGCCTTAGGGCCCCTTTTGTAAACTATTGCCCGACGTGGCGTATTTCCAACTTTGGGTTGTAATATTTGATGTATGCGATGCGTGTATGAATCAGCAATGTACTGTGTGCACTAACTACTGATCCAGGGATTAGTGCAATAATCACAGAGGATTTCGGATTGAAAAATCCGGGTCCGACATATTGTTTATGGACTCAGGAGAGCTCATTGTTTTTGAACTAGAAAATAAATAAAAAATGATCACTTTTATGTGAAAAACTAATCTCATAAATTCTCTCATAAGACGACTTGCCATTGCACTAGGCATGAATTCAGGGGAAGTTTTAAATAACCATGATCATGTTTAGAGCTTATCGCTTAGGGTGGTCGACAAAGGCTTGATATCTAGCACATAGCTCATCAAAAGAATTGCAAAAAATAGTTGAAAGTCAGGAGGTAGTTGTGGATGCTTCCTAGTTTAGGACTATCTTTACTAAGATAAAACCAAAATGTGTTTTAGAAAGTACTAAATATGAGTACTTGGATAAAATGATTCAATATTGAACTTGTAGCACTCTAAAATCACTCAACTGTAGATTCTTGGTTCCATTTAGTTTATTGACATCGCTTGGCTCATTTTTGAATACCTTTGACTAAACTAAAATTTTGAGCAACTTGTAATGCTAAGAAATCCATTTAATTTTAGAGTTTTGCTCATTTGGCTTAGCTTTGCTATTTATGGATTGCCATGATCCAGATAGCTATCTCGCATAATATGGCTTGGTGTAATACTTGTAAAGTCACTTTGGATAATTTTCATAGTTTTTTATCAAGTTAAATATAAATAAAATACAACCACTTCATTATCAAAGGGGGAGAAGATTGGAAGAAAATGCAGTTTAAGTGCAAATTCTTGCTAAGTTGGAGCTTGTATGATTTGCTATGCTTTTCTTGATCACTTTGATCTCTTCTCACTATGACCAAGGTCAAATAGAATAATTGTTCTTTCTTATGGAGCTAGAGTGAGATTTTCAAGTTTCCTTGGTGGATTGAAAGTTTTTGTGGAGACTTGCTCTATCTAGTTGGTTCTCTCCATTTTTTTTGCTCATATGGTCATTTCAACTTCTGCAACCTTTTTGACCATTCTGAGTTTTCTTTCGCAAAGTTCCCCTCTATTTTCAAAATTAACTCAAATTTATTTTTTTAGAGAAATTGCTAATGTGTTCATCAAGGGGGAGATTAAGAGACCATATAAAAAGGTCTAGGATATTTTATGATGAACCATTGTCAATGTATGTGGAGTTAAATTTCAAATTTGCGAAAGATTTGAAGTTTCTATCAAATTTTAGTTCTTGGTGGTCTTACCGGCTTCGTTGGGTGGCTAGACCGGTTCCGCTGGGCGGCCAGACAGGTGGAGCCAGTTAGACTGGTTATGCCTAGCGATCTGACCATTGAGTACTCAGACTACCTATGCACAACGGTCTGACGATGTAGGTTGTTGTTTTCGGTAGTCAGTCTTGTTGGAGATGTAGTTTGGTTGCTACATCTATAAGATCTCGAAGTGGCCTAGTTCTTGCATGATTTGGACCCCTTTTTGAGAATTTGTGATATGAGCGTTTGGCTTTGTTTCATCAGTTGGTTTTGCTTGTTGCAACATTTAAAAATTGCTTTTATTGTTTATATTTAAATGCCCCAACTCCCAACTACTTCAAAGCATCTTTTACTAACAAAATGTTTACCGGAGTTGGTAAACCTCTCTATAACTAATTAAATTCCATAGCATAAGACAACACAACAACACAAAACAGACTTTATATCATAGGAAACTATGTCATGCAAAAGGGTCGGATATTTCTTGTTTTAAAGAGATGTCTAGGAAACTATGTCGTGCAAATTTGAGCCCATGGATTTGGATCTTGTGAATTAAATCAACCCCCCTCCTTTATAATTGCACCTCCAAAACCTAGCCACCAGGCCACTTCCTTACCGCCCCTTTGTGATGCCAGCACTGGTCAGATTTGTCAGCCTCTATCTCTACCGCTGCCCACTCTCACTTGCATCCCAACCGTTGGTGTGTACCCTTCCTCATGCGCGCAGCTGCCCAACCTCCTCGCTGGCACCACCTTCTATCGTGTGTGCCACTACCTCCCACTACCACCTACAAAAACCTAACTCAATTGGCTTGATCTGTTGTTGTACCACTTGCTACCACAGCCCGCCGCCCTGCTCTGAGCTTGGGGCCAGTGGTGCCATTGCTAGTCCTAGGGTCCCGGTGAACCCAACTCTAACCCTAACTCACCGGAGATTGGCGACCACCAATCTTGGTGAATATAAAGTTGTGAGAAAGTTGGAGTACTTCAACCAAAAAACCCTTGAGTAGTCCTTAGAAATTTTTGTAAAAGAACAGTTGGACATGTTCTTCAAGGTGTCTTAGTACCATTTGTCGATGGAACTCTGTTTCTTCTTCGAAGGTTCCCCAACTTTGTTCTCGGACATCTTCGTTTCCTCCTCCGAAGGTTCCCCAACTTTGTTCCCGGACATCTTTGTTTCCTCCACCGAAGGTTCCCCAACATTGTTCCTGGACATCGGTTCCATCGTAGGCGTATTCATTGGATGTTCACCTTGCAAAGGACAGGGCAAATTATACGATCATCGACCATAGAACAAATTAAGGAGAAAAGAAGGCAATGGTCAATGCTAAAAATGGGATGTTGCAACCGTTTCATTTAATTGTTTCTGCAGTTCAAATAAAGTGCTGTTGTAGTTACTTCAAAACATCGCAGCAAAGAAAAGTTACTATACAAGAAATTATACTACAGTATTATATATA
Source organism: Bonia amplexicaulis (assembly GCA_036346245.1). Classification (NCBI taxonomy): domain Eukaryota; kingdom Viridiplantae; phylum Streptophyta; class Magnoliopsida; order Poales; family Poaceae; genus Bonia; species Bonia amplexicaulis. The sequence goes on from CM070762.1 coordinate 8,252,783, forward strand.
GCATGTACAACTGTTACAAGCATGTAAGCTGGTTTGCGATGCAAGAATTTTCTAAGAACCGTGTAGGACTTCTCGTTTCTTCCAAAAATTCGAACATTCAAATGGGAGTATACAATTGACCTGGTTGTAAAGAACAGAAACATGCCCACATGGTTACCTGAAGGACTACTCGAATCCTTCTCCGCTTGCGATGGATGGCTTTCTTGGGCCTGTTTTAACTTATATTTCCTGTTTGGATCATAGGAAATTTATAGGTATCTTGAAAATAATCTTAATTTAGAGCCCGAGACACAGTAAAGTTTGTCTCTGTATGTAACTCAAGTTAAAGTCGTGACTAATTTGAAATGCGAGAAAGTATGTTAGTAAGAAGATATTAGCCTATATAATAAAAAGACTTGTAACCAATTTTCTAAGAAGAAGAGCAAGTAAGAAAATAGAGAAATTTAGAAATGCTTCCGTATTTTCCTGATTTATTTTGTGATATATGTATTTTTTTATTAGATAAAGCCAATAATTGATATGGCAGTGAAGGCGAGAACAGGTTGCTGAAAAAAACATCTCAATGATTCTGTTTCGCGCTTCTCTCAAGCAGTACTCCCGAGGCCTCTGCACGCGCGTCGTTAGGCGTCGATGTGCATTGTCCAGCGCGTCGTCAGGCACTCGTTTCGGGTTTAGCTTATGACTTTTGGCTTCTAGTATAATTCTTTGATTTCGTCTTTTTTGGCTTTTGGTTTTTTTGTTTTTTTTCTTTTCGTATTCGTTTGTATTGTTTGTGATGGGTTAATCTATTTTTTTAATTTTAAGTTATTTTATATTTAATTATATCCAATAAACTACTATTATGTACATTTCAATTTTAATTAAATATAGTATAATTTTAGTTATAAGCTAATTTACTTTAGCCAAACCGAGTGGAGCCGTGTTCCAGTGTTTTGCTTTTCGGCAGGAAGACCGAGGCAGGCGAGACAGAAAGGAAAAGAGCGCGAAAGAGAACGGAGACAAGACAGAAGTACAGTCCCTCGGTTGCATCAGGAGAGCGCGCACAGAGGTAGTCTTTCTTTGCCTCTTTGGTCGTTGGTCCGAGGCAAAAGAAGTAGGCGAGGTGCACGTTCCGCGCGCGTGAGAAGCCAAATCCGCTTGCTGTTTTGTCTTGAGCGAAGGACGGAGCAGGTCGCAGGGGAGAGAGAGGACCGAAAGCGGAGTCATGTGCTGGACCATAATAGAGAAAGCCACGTGAAGAACCCGTTCCGGCATCAATTTCTTTTCGTCCGTCCGAACCGAATAAAAAAAAAGCTGACAAACGCACCAGTTTTTTTTACTTCCGTCCGAGCTTTGGTTAAAGACAGAAACAGGACCGTCTAGCGGACGAGATCAAAAGTAGCGTTTTATTTTAGTCCCAGTTTAAGTGAAAATAGTAAATCCTAGTGCTCAGTAGCCATCTATCTTAAATTTGAAGACAATGTTCCGTTCTTCGGTCCATAATAAAAGTTGTGTAAGCCTAAATTCTTAATTTGTGAGCAAGATAATATGGTATTCTCTGAAAAATTGTGTTATCGGTAACGAGGTATCATCCAGTGTGATGACGAAGATAAATCCGGCTGTCTCGCTGCATTATTAAATATGCACACAGTAAGCAATTGTGCAGTCTGAGCAATTAAGATGAAATTATACATAAGAACTCAAGTAAGCTATGACAAGCCCGAGATGTTGAGGAGATGTATTTGCCGTCTAAACTCAAGTAAGCTGAGATGAGTCCACAGAGTTGAGAAGATGTGTTCGTCGTCCAAACTTGAGTACTTAGGGTATGAGTTTGGTAAGTCACAGTTGAGACCGACTGTCTTAACAAGTTTGAGTCTTTGCATCTGGATAAACTCATACCAGCTGAGTTAAGTTCCTACATATAGCTTGCATGTAGAACTTTCCATGTGAAGACGTAGCTAGTAGTTCATAATATATTGAAACTAACTAAAGTATGTCTAGTTAAGATTTGGGGAGAGATTGTTGGAAATAATCTTGATTTAAAGTCCGAGACGCGGTAGAGTTCGTCTCTATATGTAACTCAAGTTGAAGTCACAACTAATTTAAAGTCCAAGCACATATGTTAACAAGAGGGTATTAACCAACAAATATAAAGGTTTATAACTAATTTTGTAAGAAGAGTTAGTAGAAGAATAGAGAAATTCAGAAATTCTCTTGTGTTATCTGTGTTTATTTTGTAATGTGTGCGTTTTCTGCTGTGATAAAGCTAACACATGCGGGAGTTTCACAGGAGGCTGTTCAATTCTCTCACGATTTGGGATTTTTCGATTTGTTCCGAAAGAGGCCGTAGTTTCTTCCGAAATTCAAACAATAAGACAGCGTATATAATTGAACTAGATGAGTAGAAGATAATACATGCTTGATGCGCGTGATTACCTACCTGGAGGAGGAGAGGCGTCCTGCTTGCTCATCTCGGAACCCTTCGCCTGAGATGGATGGCTTTCCTGGGACCTCCTTTGACTTGTATTGTCTGTTTGGAAACATAGAAAGTTTATAGGGACAATTCAATTGACTCAAGAAAGTTCCCACGTTTGAAACGGGCCATAGTTTCTTCCGAAATTCAAACAATCAAGACTCGAACTACATGCATAGAAGATAAACGTACTTGATGCGCATGATTACCTGGAGGAGGAGAACGGTCGGCGGAGGCCTGCTGGTGGCTCATCTTCGACTCCTCCCGCGATGGATGGCTTTATTGCATGGTTTTGGGTTAATATGAATTATGAATAGGTGTGATGGAACTTGGACAGGCGGTTATTTATAATGATCATAGCTGCCGCAGTAGTAAACTTGGAGAAACGAAAAGTAAATATTCGAGAGGAATACTACTCCTTTCGTGCAGATTTATCCAAAAAAATATGAAAGGAATACTATTTTTTTGCTGGAGTACCGAAAGATCAGGATACTTATTAATCATTGATTAGTCCAGGAGTCATTACATCCAAAAAAAAAGAGCGAACACGACTCTTGACTCGAATAAAAAAAATGCACTTGATCGAGTAGCACCTTTATGTTATGCCAGGAGAAAATTCCGGTTCGAGCATTTGCACCTAGCTGGAGCGCAACTATAGGATAAAATTCCATATGATATTCGGTTGTTAGAGCCGCCACATCAGCGCTACGGTTTCCTAACAAGTACTTTCTCCAGTGGAAACCAGTGATGTTATGGAGCAAGTCAAAATTTATAAACAGCACCTATCGGAACCTTTATAAATATTTAGATTATACACATATAAATAATATGTATAAATTCATCTCAAAAATTATTTTATAATATTTTAATTTCATTATTTTTATAAATATATTTACAGTAAAATTTAATATTTAAAGTTGTATTTTAAAAACCGTGCTCATGTTCATAATCTTTTGCTGCCGGAGAAAGTACTCGGTTGGATTTCTTAGGGCACGTGATTAGCTGTCGTTTGCATGCCACATCACCAAAAATCCGAGTTGAAGGAGGGAGACGACACTACTACAAAACAGGCTATACTAGACGGCTACATCACAGACGGTTTATACTGGGAACCGTCTATGTGACTTTCATAGGCGGTTCTTAACGTCTGTGATGTTCCTTTCGTAACAAGAACACATTGCTTCTAATAACTTAACTACAGAACTACTGAGACAAGAGAAGATCATAAATTAAAGGTAAATTTATTAATTTCAATTCGAGGCAAATTTATTACAAAAGTCGCCCAGATAAAGAGATTCCCAGATTCTAATCTTCTGAGCTTCGTACGCTTCCCAGATTTATTACAAATGACTTGGAAGATCAGCCGCTGAGTTCTCAAATGCCGTTAAGATTGTCCTTGTCCTTAGCACTTCCTCCTCCAGCCGCAAATGATCAGTAGCATAGTCCATAATATCGTAGAGGATATCATTATAAGATTCCTCAGAATCTGTCATTTCTGCTTGATCGGCAATGCTATCCATCAGTCTCTTCGATGCCATAAGAGCTTCTTCCGCTTTGTGCACATTGTAGAGAAGAACTAGGGTGAGAGCTGTTTCCCTTTCTTGAGTGGCAGCGAGACCCCTCCGTCCACGGCGGATGATCAGGTCGAGCTAACGGATGCAAGAAAGTCGGGGAAGGAGAGCAGGGCGTGTGCGGAGAAGCTGCTCCAGATGTAAATTGCTAGCCGCCTGTGTAAGGTTCCGGCCGAACAACTCTTGATGAACAGATGAGAGGAAGGAGATGATCACAAGAATAGTAGAAGCCATATTGTACGTACGTCTACGTTGGCGCGCATATTTAACCTTTAGCACAGACGGTTCGTATACCAAACATTAATGATATAGACGCTTCGTATAACGATTGAGATACGTTAGACGAAACACGAGAGATACGTTCTGACTTTACATTATCACAGACGGTTCTAAAGTAGAACCGTTTGGGCTATAATTATCATAGACCGTCCACACCGTCGCCGCTCTCCCGACGGTATATAAAACTGATGATCTAATTCATAGACGGTTCTATATGTAGAACCGTCTGTGATAATCTGACCGCTGGGCCAGTCGATCCTCCTCAACCCAATCCTAGCAATTGAAACCACCAACCCTCACCCCACAGATCCCCGCGCCAAAAGTTTTCACACTCCCGCCTCTCCCTTCCCTATAAATAATAACAAAAACCCAGCCTCCTTGCTGATCTTCTCCTTCTCCTCTTCCTTATTGTTCCTCCTCTTTGCTGTTCTCTTTCTCTCCTCCTTGCTGTCCTCCTTGACCCTTACCATAATAGCCCGCACGAATTAGATGACGCACAAGTCTACATGAGACAAGACACTTAATCAACGCCGACGATGGTGGGCATCAAAGATATCCAGCTCATGCGTTGCATCAGGGGCGAGAAGGCCTATGCATATTGTTGTTGTTGTGCTAGATGGGATGTCTTTGCTTTTTCTATGTTCTTGTTGTGCTAGACAAGTAACCTGCTTGTTGTTTTTGGATATTGTAATGGTAGGCTCTAATTTCATTTCTTGTTGTTCTTGTTGTGCGAAATGGATGTTTTATGTTTGTGAAATGAATTGAGATGTGAATTGGATGTATACATGTACATATTGATCTGCTTGTTTCAGAGGGCATGGCTAGCATTTCCTGATGTTAGCCAATAAACAGAAATAGATTTAGGGGTAGAAGAGAATAGCACAGACGGATTTTAATTAAAAATCGTCTATGCTAGCAATCACATACGATTTTTAATTAAAAACCGACTGTGTTAGTTGATAATCACAGACGTTTTTTAGTTAAAAACCGTCTGTGATTATCAACGATCACAGATGGTTCGAAAGCCGTCTGTGATGACCTCGTATCATTACCGACCCATAAATTCAGACGGCTCACAAAATCGTCTGTAATGACGTTTCTGAACCGTCTATAATATGATTTTCTGCTGTAGTGCGAGACAGTATGCGACGTCACTTCACAAATGAATGACTCTAGCGCGTGAAACAAGAAGCGAATAGACGAGCAAAGCACCACTGTATTGGCTGCACAAACTCTCCCCCACACGGTTCGTGGGGCCATTGGAGTTATGACATCCCAACAGCTGTATTAAGGGAGCATTTCGTTTAGTGCATGGAACTATTTTATTTTGGATGAGATGATTTCATCTAGATAGTTTAGTGAGAAATATTCTACTCAGATGATATATCGCATCGTTCGGCTAAATCGAGTGAACCACGCCATCCCGGACGGGATTATCCCATCCACTTTGGTACCACGAATCAAACAAGCCCTGACTCAGCTGTCTCTCACCCACATGGTTCATAGGGCCATTGGAGTGATGACGTCCGAATAGCTGCACTAACTCAGCCGTCAGTGAAGTTGACGACGCAAGACAGGCGGGACCGCCGCACTTCCAAAGAACTAGTCGGAGACGAGGGAGACAGTCGTTGGAGTTGACAAGCTCAGAGGGGAAGCATCGGTGACATCACGCCTGGAGGCTCACAAATGCAGGCAGGCCAAATCTAGTCAGATTTGTCTACCAGCAAGCCAGATCCACCTCCGCTAACAAGCTTCTTAGCATGGAGCTCATCCAACCCTTTGGGACCTCGCTGCCAGGAAGAAGGGGCGGCCATTAGGGGGCAGGAGTGGAATCATTGGCTAGGGAGGTGAGGTTGGTGGCGGTAGCAGCCAATGGTGGGGGAGAGAGTGGCGGGGAGGGAGAGGCTATGGGAGGTAAAGGCTATAAATATTAAAGCAAATTCAACAAGAAGACCTACACATGCCACCCTATACAATTTGTCTTATACGGTTATGCCTATACTTTTTTGTAATTTACTTTCGTGCATTGGGAGTATACCTAGAAGTAGATCCAACCCATAAACGTTTTGACATTTAGGGCTGTAAAAAAACTCGGAGCTCACGAGCTACTCGAGTTCGGCTCGTTCTAGGCTCGATTCGAGCTCGGTTCGAACTTTAAATGAGCCGAATTCGTGCTTGATCTCGAGCTCGCGAGCTTTACCGAGCCAAGCTCGAATAGTTCGCGAGCTCCGATTCAAGCTTAAATAGTAATACATATTAATTCTTACCGAGCTTACTCGAGCCGAACTTGAGCTCGAGCTTTTCATATTGTTGAAAATTAGTGTATATTTGAATTATTTTGACTGTTATCGAGCTTACTAGAGCCGAGCTCGAACTTAAAATTTTTTTATTATTGAAAATAGTGCATAATAAATTATTTTAATTGTTATCGAGCTTCACCGAGCCGAGCTCGAGCCTGCTCGAGCTTAGGCCGAGCCGAGCTCGAGCCCAGGTTCAAGCTCGGACCCCCAACTCGAGCTCGGCTCGAGCTTCTACTGAGCTCGAGCCTGGATGGCCAAACTCGCTCGAGCTCAGCTCATTTACAGCCCTATTGTAGCATCTTGCAACCATCTTGCCGTCTTGCCGTGCCGGCATGGAGCACAAATAAGATCTTTGACCATCTTGAGTTTCGGCAGACCACGAATGAGATCGTGGCCGCTAACTCGGGTCAAATGGTCAAATCCTATATGACCAAGTCTCCTATGCCAGAAGGTAAGGTCACGGGACTCAGAAGCAACTAAACACCTGAGAGAATCACCAGAAGACTCAACAAGATTAGCACGAAACATTCTCTCATATCTAGACATCCCGCAAACCAGACTCCCCGAAGAATCAAGAATTCTGCAAGTATTTTTCTTAAAACTCAACTCAATTGTAGCATCTTGATTCTATTTAGTTTATTAATATGGGTTGGCTTATTCTTAGATATATTTGGTTAAACTATGATTTTTGAGCAACTTAATATGCAAAAATCTATTTAATTTCAGATTATTGCTTATTTGTCTTTAGTTTTTGCTATATGTGGTTGGCCATGATTTAGAATAGCTATTCCACATAATATGGCTTGGTGTAATACTTGTAGAATCACTTTGGATAATTTTTATGGCTCCTTATACTAAAAATAAATAAAATACAACCACTTCATTTCATTCATATTCTATCTTCTTCCATGTATTTTGATGATTCCATTGTTAAAGTGGGAGAAAGATTGGTAAAAATGCATATCTAGAGGATGATTTGGTGTTTTTCAAGTTTTTGTGTGAATTCTTGCTAAGTTGGAGCTTTAATGCTTCGCTATGATTCTCTTAATCTTTTGATATTTTCTCACCATGACAAAGGTTAAATAGAATAATTATTGTTTTATGTGGACCTAGAGTGAGATTTCCCATTTCATTTGGTGGATTTGAAGTTGTTTGTGAAAACTTATCATTTTCAATAGCTTCACTCTACTCTGTGGTGTCAGAGTTGTGAAGTAATTTCCAAGTGAGTGCAGAGTTGTGCTCCACTGTGGTGTCGGTGGTTGGTTTACAATAGGGTGATAATCAGACGAATACAAGTTGAGAATTGCACAACCAGTGGCTATTTGTGGAGCTTGGTGGAGAATGATGCACAAGGAATACAATCTGAATTCTAGTTGTTGAAAAGCTAAGTAGCAATTCAAACTAGAAGATCGATGCCTAATGCTGACCACAAGATATGAGTGATGTAAACGGATCAACGCACATGTAAAGAAAATTCAGATTTGATGCAAACAAGGAGTATGCTTAGGATGCAAGTGTTGCAATCAAACCCAAGCAAAATTTTGCACCAAAGAAAATATAGCAAACTGGTTACACAACTTGATGCGAGAAATTTCAGCACTTATGCACATAAACAATCTGATCCTTCACTTTCTCTTTCACAACTTTCTCTTCTCTTTTTTTTTGCAATTTATTTTTTTTTCTCTCTTGTTTTGACACTTTTTTTTACAATACTAACAACAAAGATCAGATATGACACTTGCACAACTTTACAATAGAAAATCAAACAAAACCAGTAGCTATAACTTGATAGGATCAAAGTTTACGCAAAGGATGAATCGGTTACACTTTTTCTTTTTGTGGGGATTTTTAGGTATATAAAAAGGGCACAAAGGACACGCAAAGGATGATATGATCAGTAACTAAACAAAGACTCTAATGGACTGAAACTTAACCAAACTCACTAAAATAACATATTGAAACAAAAGTGCTATGGAAAATATTTTTTTGTGGCTTTTTGGTGGATAGGACGAACACAAAATATATGTAGCAAAGGTTAAAGAATCCTACCGTGGCAATGAAGGCTCTGATACCAAGCTGATGTTGGAGATGCCCGATCTTCACGGAGGAGAAATATGCGAGGTGAAGATAACTAGCTACGAGCAGCCAAGATAGTAGTGCAATCTGACAATTCTTGAGGCCAACCACTGCCTATGCAATGACCTGCAACAAGTATTCGCCCAACCACACTCTAAGTTCCCAATCCACACAACCACGCACGAAGTTGGAAGCACAAAAAGGTTACTGTCGAACGACCGCTTTTGCAATCTCACTAGAAAAATTACATGAGCAAAGGAAGAGAGAATTCTCAAGTTTTTGGTAGCACTTGGCTAACTATTCTGAAATCATATAGCTGAATGTTGTCCCCTTAGAAGAAAGAAGAAAGGGGTATTTATACTAGGAACAACCCTCCTAGCTAGGTGTGAACATACTCCAAAATGGGATGCATTTTCGTGTGCCCTTTAAGTTCCCTAGGCTTAGAGAGGCAGTAATTTCAAGTGGCCTTGCGCTGTAGTTATTGTCCTGGACAGCTAGTCTTGAAACTTGCATATCTTTTGACTCAGGTCTCCAAATGATGCACCGTTTGTTGTGCTAGAAAGAGGACTTAATTTCCTATCCATTCCTGCTCCCCATGCATGCTGGACACGCCCATATTTGTGTGGGAGTAGGTAGAAATTTAGATCAAATTCGACGCGCTGCGCATGCAACGCTTGATGGCACGAACGACTTGCTAGTATTCTTGATGTCCAGCTCAGCCTTCTTCACATCCAACTCGTCATAGGTGGATGTTGTTAAACAATGTACTCCGGTAGCTAAGTCTTGATCCTTGTAATGTGCTCCTTCTGCTTGAATTATCTCCGTAGGTGCAAACCTAAGTAAAATAAGCATACGAGACTTAGGCAGTATATAATTCTTGTCTACAACAATATTAGATTCAGCTAGGCACGCATTCACCTCTTGTTGTATTTGCTTAGTGCGGTTCCTAGTCATGGGACCCAAATAAGCTTCTTTTGTAGAAGCTTCAACTTGCAGTTGTGTAGAATCTTGTGGAGTAGATGATGCATGAGTTGAGCCAGGGATGTCCTCATCAGATTTGCTCTTATTTTAGTTGATTTTGATCTTACCTCGCCCCTTTCTTTATTTTGCTAGATACCAAGGATGTGTAAGTGATAGAAATATATCTTGTAAATCGATCCCCATCCAACTAGGTATTATGTTTGGTAAGTTCCTAAAGTTGCCCAATTTTGTTTAATTTGTCCTTCCTAAGTGATTTTTGATCTAGTTATTTTTGCCTGGATTCCTTAGGTGTTCTAGTTTGTTGTGATATATTAGAATACATCTAGAGTCATCTTAGCTATCATTCACCCACGAGCAAATTATATTCACTATTTTTTTATTTTTGGTCGATTGTTGTTGGAGGAATAATTCATCCCTCTATTAGCGGGGCCCGCTTTATAAAAGACACCTTTATATAGATCGAAGAATTACAGTCATACATGAAAAGGACAATTATACCCATCGTTTGTACTCATAAACATGTCATCTAACTGAGGGGTATTTTTCATCATTTGTATAGGCCCAAGAGCCTATAAATACCTTATTTGTGCAGAGAGCTCTCACTAATAATAAAAATTTAAAGGCACTATTTATCTCGCTCTGTTGCTATACCGATTCTATGTAATATTTTCTCTTTCCTTGATCGGCGTGACTTTAGGCCTCCCGCTAGGTCCGGCGCTCTACAGGAGAGAAAGAGGGCAACAAAATGCGCCAGGATAAAACAAGAAGCAGCCATGGCTTTTTTTCCTCGGTCAACACACAGTGCGAAATAAAAGTGCTGGCTTTTCTCCCCACGGTTGAAAAAAAGCCGGAACTGAGGACAAGCTATTAATGTCCTTCGTTTTAAAGGAAGCCAGCACGTGCAGGAAAAAGAGCTACAAGCCTAGATCCGATTCTTTTTCAGCTTTTGACTTCTATTTTTGATTTTTCTATAGTAACTAGCTATTAAATGGAGTATTTTTTAAGATAAAATCTACTAGTTAATTATAGTACATATTGTGTCGACTTCATTTACATTAGCAAAAACCGCACATGAGTTTCTGTTACTCTATAATCTTTCGCACGAATAACCAAAAACCAAAAACCGCAGCCAGAAGCCATAAGTTTCAACCAAAAAGAACAAGCCTTAAAGCTACCAGGAAATTTTGAAGTCCCTAAATTGCTACATGTATAAAGCAGTGTACCAAAATTCCACTTTAACTCAACGATTTTGACTCACCTAGACTTTGTTCCACGACTAACTTTATATGAAGCGTCCACCCATGTTCTACTTCAATGACTGCTCCGGTGCTAGGTTAACCAACGTTATCACTTATGCCGCCTGACGTCATGCCCTAGCGTCATACTACGCCATCACCATCGATGATTTTGTGCCTCAGTCGATCATCATCTTCCATGAAGTTTTTGTTGGAGGTGGAGTTCACTGCAATTCAGGTCGTTGTACCTATTATTGACGGTATTCATGTGGGGTAATCATTGGTGATTTCATTGACAATCCATTGTCTTCTTCATGTTATTGTGGCAAGATTTACTACCACACATATGGAGTCTAAAGTAGAGTTGCAGGCTTTCAGTACAACATTATTATTGAGTTAATTTGGGCTAGACTTGATCGAGGAGACTTAAAAAAAACAATGTCAATTATCGGGACAACCGAATTTGGTGTTTCAATCATCATTTGCATATATTGCAATTTAGATCACTTGCACGACTATTATGGAGGCTTTGGCAATATTTAATTTCAAAAATTTGAAGACACCTTGATGACAACAAGCATAATACTCTTTGGAGTTTTGCTGATTGAAAGTGAAAGTTTTGATTCAATTTGAATTTGCGATGACAGATTTAAGTGTAAAAAGGTGTTTATTTTTGGTTGGATGCTACAACATTTGTTGAGTTATCATAGCTCGATATGAGAAGTTTACTGTAGTTTATATTCTACTGACGGTATAATAATTTCTGTCATCTGGATAATTTTATAGGAGTAGTGTCAATCATGTCATGGAAATTCAGTTACCTTTGAAGTTGGCAATTTGACGTACGTGATGCCATATGTAGTTTATATAGGTTCTAAATTCATTTATTTCTGGAGATCGGTTGCATAGGTCCAAACTTTTGCTAGCATTATCAATTATTGAAAACCCAGATTTATTTGTCTGATTTGTGGATTGATGTGTGCATAGATTTGCTAGTGGTTTGCTCAATTTTGCTTCACGAAAAGCGTTTGAATAAGATTGTTCCACAAGGTGTTCATGCTGATTTAATTGGAGGAGCTTATCACGTATTTCGACCACTTGAGGGAATTCAGCTCAAGGTGAAGATTGTTGAGGTTGATTCAAATTTGTACCATGTCCATGTAGGATATTACATCGCTTCATGCCAGGCGTGGTATGACCGGTGCCAGGGCCATGCGCATGCTGTATTACACGTAGTGTCAATCTGTAGCCACCAATTCTAATTCGGTTTTCTCTCCGTATATGATTTATTTCGCTTACTCTATACATGACGCTAGTAGTTCATAGGAAGAATAAGAGCTCAATTGTAAACATCTCTTTATAATAGTGATTTGCCTTTGTGCACTTGTGTTTTTTTCCGTTTATATTTTTTCGCATTATTTGCAGTAGATGGCAATTATCTTCATCACCAATGGATGGAAATGAGATTGAACAATCGTCTCGTGAGTCGTGAAGCTGATCCTAGTTCGTAGAATGTCATCCTTCGAAGAGCTTCTGTTGGCATCTAAATTTGGCAGGATATGATTGCTGATATGGAAATATGAATATAAAGGGAACGATCGGCGTACAGATGGAATTGCTCCCTAGAGATCATATCGGCTGTTGTCGACAAGGATATTACAGTGGTTATTGATGGAAAGTTGTATCGGATATGATGCTGATGGCGAAGGAGTTTGACATAACAAGGCAACGGAGGCGGGCTATATATATCGAGGCAGGGGCATCAGGAAAAGGAGCACGCACCAACCGCACCAATCAACCCGAATCAACCTCCATAATTCGTTGTCGACCAATATTGGCTGTGTTCGTTTCGGCTTCAGCTTCTAGCTTCTAGCTTCTGGCTTATTTTTCACTATTCATAAATTCGTTTTTTTTTTAATTTTTGATTTTTTTGGAGCTTTTTTGCCCGTTCTTTTTTTCCTGTATTTGTTTACGTTGTTTGGCATCAACTTTTTAGTTGACTTTGAACTATATCCCTTTTCCTTTGTCACTTTGCTTGAAGATCGTCTGGTGCGCTTTCATACGTTAATGTGCACAGAGACGCAGCCTTGTTGGCTTGCTTGGGTAAAATTGTTCGTCAATCGTCGGAGCAGTTCAAGTTTGGGATGCCACGTCGTCGTCGATGGCCGCTGGGAAGAGAGATGCATCTCAGGCTCTTGTATGCATATAGAGCAGTTCGATGTTTAATGGCTGTCCGATTAAGAAAAGGGATTCTTATGTGTGAGGATAGAAGTGGGCAGTGGTTGAAGAGGAAAGGCAAAGTTTGCCTTTGTACTACGAAGCCAGACGGTGTGCATCGGAAGATTATCCCCTGCCTTCAGGTATAAAGGCAAAGGTGACCATGGAGCATATACTTTGCTTACATGAAAATTTCGTTAGCGACAGATCAAAGCCATGGCCGATGGAAGAAGATCATGCCGTTGGATCTAAATGGATGGTGGATATAGGAGAAATGTAAACTATGCCTTTGCACCTTGAAGGCAGAGGATGTGCTTCCATGTCAGAGCCACACGTAAAAGAATGTAGCTGGAGCCCAATACATTGCACGCCTAAGAACGGATTTGATTCCTTGCTTATAGATGGTACCAAAAGTACTGCATAATAGGTATTATTGTTGTTGATCTAAGGTCCTTTTCTTTTCAGCTTCTAAAAACTGTTTTTTGGCTTTTCTACAATAACTAGCTTTTAAACGAAGTATTTTTTTAAGATAGGATCTACTAGTTAATTGTACTATATATTTTCATGACTTCATTTATACCGGCAAAAACCTCACGTGAGTTTAACATGCCCTAAGCCGTCTGATCCCGATGGGTGAGATTTGCTGCCGTTAGTGCAAACGTAACTAACCAAATTGCCCACACAACTGAGGGTGAAATCCGGACAGATATTTCTCACTAGATCTGGAGTCAAATCCAGCAGCCGAGATCGAATCCGAGAAGCTATTTTACTATTCGGCCAGATCTATGACCGAATCTAAATAGTTAAATCCGGTTCCAAGGCCGAATCAGGAGCATCTACTATTCGTGGATACAGATATTTCCTATATTATGCCACATAGTTTTCCGTATAGTATTAAAAAGAAGAAAAATTCTAGAAAAGGGTTTTGGGCTTTGAAGAATAACAAACTACACTAAAAAATTCCAAACAACTCACAGAGTTATTTTACAATATTTTGAACCCAAATAAACTATTTTTAGACTTTGAATATGTTTTATTAATTCTGTAAGAATGCTTTTAGTCTTAGGGAAAATAGGAAAAGTTTTTATAAATTCAGGACATTTTAGGAAATGGCTCAAAAATACAATAATAGAAAAATAATTATTTTAAGGTGCAATTTGAAAAGTGAGGCTGTTACACCTTATGTCAGTGTGATGGTGTTAAATTTATGTGTGAACTTATGTTGAAGTGTATTATGCTATTATGTCGCTACGATCGTATATACGGGTGAAACTTATACTACCATCATATCTAAATAATTGATCGCGCTATTTTACTATTCAAAATTTGATCAATCCTAATTTTAAAAATATTTAGTTAAGAAAGATGAAAATCATATAGTAAATTTGACACGAGATCAACTGGTTCGTGCTGCTGGAGAAGTTCTTCCAGAGCGCCTCGAACAGCACCCGGACAGTACGGGGTTCGTGTGGTCAACAATCGTCCTGCTCGGCGGGTTCGTTTCGAAACTGAGTGCGACCGAGTTTTGGCTCGTTACATCCTCAGCTTTTTCCACGCCACCAGGTCAGTGATCTCCGCCCGCTTAACTAGCTTAACTAATTAGATGATCAAGACATAGTTTGGTGCCTATCATGTGAAACTAGCGAATAGCAATACCAAGATTTTTTTTTAGGTTCTAAAACCTGTATTTCGGCTTTTCTACAAAAACTAATTTTTAAATAGAATATTTTTTAAGACATGGTCTACAAGTTAAGTATAGTACACATTGTAGTGACTTCATTTATATTGATCAAAACCGTACGTGATTTTCTGTTACTCTGTACTCTCTCATGAATAGACTAAAAGTCATAAGCCACAACCAAAAACCATAAGCCGAAGCCGCAAAACTGGATATATGTTACATCAAAACATTGAATTGCCAACAGGCCACCTAGTTCTTGAAATTGGACATATGCCACTTAGGGGTGAAAACAGATCAGATAGTGTTTAAACCATATTCGTATTCATATTTTTTCTCGAATTCAAATACGAATCGGACAAATACCAGATACGAATATGGACCGGACAAATGTCGGATACAAATTTGGATCGGATTATATTCAAAATCAGATCGGATTCGACTATTTTTTAGATTCCAATAATTATTCATGGGCTATGATGCAATGAAATTTAATAAATCAATATCGATTTTATAGTAATATTTATGCTCCTTTTCTCTAGTTTATCACGTAATCATTGATCATTGCTGCTATTTTGTCACTATCCTAACTAACTTTAGATATAGTGCAAATAAATCGATTATAAAAATATCAAATTTAGCTAAAAACAGCGCAAAAAGCTTTATCGGGGATACACCAAAATAGAAAATATGAAATGTCAAATTAAAAACCACCATGATGACGGGCTCATCGAGATGATCAAAATACATATATAATATGTCCGATTTGGAAGTCAAATACGAAAGGTACGTATTAGTAAGTTGTTGCTATTATTGTGTCGAATCCAGATATCCAAATTCGAATCCGCGACGGCCCATACCAGATCCGCATCCGTATCCGGATAGTAGATATCTAAATCCGACATATTTGGATTCGTTTTGCATCCGGATCTGGAATTAGGTTTCCGGATCCGACATATTTGGATTCGGTAATCGAATATCTGAGTAATATCCGGATCCATTTTCACCCCTAATGTCACTTTAGTGTCTTGCACCTTTGATATATGGCACCATGTCCTATATATTTCCCCTATTTCCCATTCTTCTCTCCTCTTTTCCCATTTATTCTCAACTGAAATTCCCTTTTTACTCCTGCCTTGATTAGATCGAGCCAGACCCATTGGCTTGGATAAAAAAATAAAAGGGGGAATTAATAATACTAGTTGGCAATTCATGCATTCACATGGGTTTGCTTCAAAGATAAAGTACTTTGTCTCCATCTCAAAAGATAAAAGTTTAAAATGTTATATTACAGAAATAATACTTAATTGATGAATCTAATTTCGATTTTAACTTTAACTTTCAATCATTAATAATGTGCCTATGTTCTACAAAGGACAAAAAATGCTCCCTAATTGACGAATTGATATGCATCAATCCAATAAAATTATGTTCATGTAGGGTGGGAGTAGCACCAATTGAAGATAAACTTGTTCAACATCGTTTGAGATGGTTTGGACATCTCCAACGAAAGCCTCTTGAGGTACCGGTATGTAATGAAATTTTAAGACGTACTGAAAATATAAGAAGAGGCAGATATTGACCAAGACTGACATGGGAGGAAGTAGTTAAAACAGACTTGAGGGATTAAAATGTATTTAAAGTATTAGCTGTGGATAGGAGCGCATGGAAATTAGCGATCTACGTACTAGAACCATAAGAAAATTTAGGGGCAGTGTTTTAGGCTCTTGACTTAGATAACAAGATGTATGGCTTAGAGTTTTAGCATTTTAAGTTTTCAAAGCTCTTGTCTCTTTGACATTGAGGTGGTTTCATTCCTAGTGTACCCCAACTTATTGGGACAAAAGGATTTATTATTATTGTAATAAGGAAGAATCCAAAGCATCATTGTGAGACATGGTAGAAAAAGCTACTTTGCTTGCATGATTGCCATTTTTCATTTAATTGTATTTCAAATTTTAGTTATAGATTAGAACTCGTATATAAATCCAATAGCTAATTTATATATTTGTTTTATGCTGAATTTCAGCTTTAGGGGTTTTACTTTGGAGTTCATATGTAAACTAATTTATAAATTTTATTTTTATTGTACTTGACACGTGTTATTTCTTTTAGCTTAAGCCATTATACCTCTGGCCAACTAGATTTTATTTTAATTTTTATTCTAAATTTGAGTATTTTGGGAATTTTATTTCTGAGTAAAAACCAAATTTCTAATTTTCTTTTAGTTCTTACTACGAATATCATATTTTGGAAATTTAAAAAAATCAAATCACAACTTGTCCTTTGATTTTCATTCTGAATTTGGATATGTATGTGACATGGTGGTTTTTTTGGGTGTTATGTTGTAATTCATATAAAAATATAATTGCTAATCTTCATTTAATTTTTATTCCAAACATTACATACTTTAGGATTTTAAATTGGAATTTGTCTATAAATCTCCTATTTTCTTTTATTTTTATTCCAAAATTCAATTTTATGTTGCAATTCTTATACAAATCCAACTTCCAATTTTTTTAACTTTTATTTTGAATTTAAGATACTTAGGGATTTTACTTTGAAGTTTGGTATGGAAATCAAATGGTTAATTTTAATTTTTCTTACGAATTTCAGTTATTTTTTTATTATTGTTAACATAGACTTTTTCTCTTAATCTAAGCCATTATAACTCTAGTTCACCAGATGGACGGCTAGATGTTTTTCCTTTTTTCCAATTGACATGAGAATTTCCTCAAAGTGCCTAATTATTATAGAAGACAGATAGATGTCACCCTTTAGTTGGACACTTCATGATAAGCCACTTTCGGATTATTTTAGTGCTTTTTAGTAGGCACCACTTAGGGGTGCAAATGAAGCGGATATTTTCCGATCAACCGTCCACCCAGTTTAATTCGGATACAATTCAGAGCATTTTTTCGGATATCCGAAGGTTTTGCCAGATACAGAAACGGAGTTGGATATTTTTTTCAAATACGGAAATAAATTTAGGGAAGGTATTATTCGACGGATATGGAACTATCCGAATATTTTTTCAGATAGTTGCAGGATTATTATCCGGTTACTATCTGGTAAAACGTCAAGCAATGCAACCTGTTAACTTAACTAGCTAACCATAGCAGGAGCAGCGCCCATCCAGTGATTCCAGTCATCAAGATCTTCTCTACTCCTTCCTTCGGTCCTCCTCCCACATGGTCCGCCTCCTCGCTATCATAGAACTACGCCCCCGCCTCCTCTCCCCTATAGACTGGCGCCATCGCCGCCCCCACAGACTGGCACCGCCGTCGCCCGCCTATCGTCCCCCATAGAGCGACACCACCGTCGCTGCGCCTTCTTGGCTTCTTATCTAATCCCCTGGCCACATTTGGTGACACAAAGGTGAGCACCCAAGGTCGGCCAAATCTATCTATCATTTCAGGCTACAATTATTCTTTTAGTTATGGCATGAACTTAGTTGCTACCAATTTTTCTTACCTTTTTCATGTTTAGATATATACATTCATATTCTCAAGTATTGTTTAAAACTACTAGCATATGTGAATGCATGGGTTGGTGACTAGTAAAGAGAATGCACGAACAAATGTACAATCTGTTCCCACAATCAACTGCACCATGCATGACAAATTCATCTGATCAAGTTATAACAATTGGAACAACATACACGCATACATAAAGCAACTCCATCATACAATACTATATACTAGTAACGAAGCTATGGACAAATTAAAATAACTAGAACAACGATGGAACAACATAGGCAAATATGTAGCCGGCACCATGAACAATATTGTTTACAGGGACCGCATCATGAGATGCAAAAAACGCTACACCGCCTCATCTATAGAATGGTTGATGCAGCAACCTCCAAGACTGCAAAGCAATCAAACAAGCCCATGAATCAATACAAAGATACTACTAACTTGAACCAGCAATGACTGGTACATTGAGTTCGAAATGATGAAAAACTATGTAATCTTTTTTTTGTGTGTAAATTCTCTACTAAAGCAACAAATCACTAGGGATTTCATGCATATATAGAAATATGCTCCTTGTACTTTGTTTTTTTTTGTTCTAAGGCACTCCCATACTCCTACATCAGTTGTATCTATAGTATGCTGCATTGGATTGAAGCTGAGGTGGAGGGGAAATTAAAGAAGAGAGAGAAGTTGTATCTTGCATTAGATACAACTTGAACACTTAGACCAATAAGCAAAACACAGTAAAAACTTGCATTAGGGAGGAGGGTTGTATCTACCTGCACTGTTTATGGGCCCATTGCATTAAACTATGACACCATGCCTACTGACCCCACTGCATCAGCCCAAGCTATGAATACATCACTAGGTACTGCATCTGCCCATCACCCCACTACTCGCAATCGCACACTAGCTGTTGAACTACAACATCCTGTCGGGTAGGCCACCGCCACCCAGTGCCCATCTTGTCGGGTCGGTGGGGAGAAGGGAGATGGTCCGGTGATCGATAGGGAGAAGGAGATGGGTGACCAACAGGGAAAGGGAAAATGGGACAATTGGCGGTTGCGTGAGATCTATGAGGGAGAGAGAGAACGTGAGAGAAGATGAGGAGAGAGAAAAACATTTATTGTTTAGGCCACCAATAGACATTATGTATTGAAGAGTTTGTATCTAATGTTATTGCAAAATGACGTTGAGAGCATTAGTATGGTTTTGCTATATCTACACTACGAGTGCCTAAGTTTGACTAGATTGGACACTTGAATATGACAAAGGTAACGTTGTTAGTTTGTGTACTCTGTTAGACCCTTTTTTAAAAAAGAATTAATTTTATGAAATCACAATATTGCCCTTACCTTCACCATAAGCCCAACAATCATACCCCAACTATTTCCCTCGCATAGCCTCCAACAAGTGTTGTCCTCCACCATGTTGAGATATTGGGTTGGAATCTAGAACCACACTAAGCTAGCTATTGCTTCCCAGCCTCTTCTTTCCCTTCCAACTTCGGGATGGTGGTCTGGCATGCTCACTCCACCCTGTCACCCCATCTTCCACACCCTTCACAGTCAATGATTATAGCCTAAAAATCTATGAATGAGGCTATAGGCACCACTGATGAGATCAAAGACGAAGGCCCTCCATAGTTTGTCAATAGAAGAGGCCTTCTACTGCTCCATTGCACAACATACTTGCTCTCCCAATCCTTCCTCTCCTTCCCCTATACATAGCCCTATCCTTCTCTACTTGCCTCCAGGCCCATCATGGGAGATGCCGTGAATAGAGCTTGTGATGTCGAGCTAGCTCTAGAAGGCAATGACGCCATGGAGGAAGAAGGGTTATTACTAACTTTGTTAAGACAGGGTCACTCAAATCCTAATCCTACTTGACATGGATAGGTATGCTACAACGATTCTCAGAAGAATCCTAATTGGATTAGGATTCCTACTTTACTTTGGAGGACTAAGGGGACTAAATAAAGTCGTAAGGTGTGGCATAGAGAACCCAAGCCACAAGCCAAAGCAACAAACCAAGCAACATGAACTCATCCAAAGTAACAGGCGCACGATAGAATTAGAGGCTAGATTATTTTTTAACACTAGATTCTTATATAGGGCAAGGATCTAATAGTACTAAAAGACTCAAGAGGGTTGTGAGAGAGCGAAAATTTCTTATACTCTTTTGAGATTATGCTTAAGTATTTTGTAGTCGACTTTGCCAAATCTCATCTCTCTCATCATGATTACTTCATTGTTATTATTTTGGTTCTCTCTACGAAATTTATCTATTTCATTCTTGATATCATGCATGCTCGAGCCGTATCCGATGGCATCAGAGCCAAGACCATATTAATTTGATTTGTGAAAAGATCACTAAAGTATTAGGTGGTACAAAATTAACATTGATGTCAACGATATAGAGGCAAATAGAGAAATTTGATGGTGAAGGAAATTTTAGCATGTGGCAATGCATTGTGAAGGATAGTCCTGTCTAACAAGAGATCAATACTCTTGAAGGGGACAAACCAGAAGAGACAACTAATGCAAACTAAAAGGTGATAGAGAGGAAGGTTGCTAATACAATCAGTCTTTGTCTCTTCGATGAGGTAAAGTACTCGTTGATAAAGAAAACTTCATTGAAAAAAATTATGGAGTGACTTGGAAGAATTTTATATGAAAAATTCATTGACAAAATGGTGAGTACTCAAGTGGCAACTGTATATGTTGCATATGGAGGAGGGTACACAGTTCGTTGGTCATCTTAGTATCTTTAACAAACCTATCACATGGATTATTAGTGTGGATAAGAAAATTAAAGAGAATGACAAGAGCATTGTATTGGATTCATCTCTTCCACCATCCTAGGTGCTAGTGGTGATGAATATTCCTACTGTGAAAAGCACTCTCAACTTCAATTAGCCAGTTGCGTACCTATTGGAGGTGAAGTCCTTGAAAAAGTCATCAAAATCTTCATCGTCGGCTTAGTACCTAGCCAAAGAAAATGGCTACCTCAAAAAAACCCTTGAAAGATTTTCTAATGGAAAGAAAAATCTCAACATGATTCTCGATGAATCCAAAGTGAGTGGTAAGAATAGAGGTCTAAGGTTCAACTCCGTAGAGCATTCCAAGAACCACCCATCTAACATATTGAGAGTTGTGGAGAGTGGCAAGATTGTGGTCAATCCACCTAAGCCTTCAAAGATTGTGTTTAAGTCAGCCTGATTTGTCCAAACCCCTTCTAGCAAGTTAGATGCTTTTACTTCAGCAGGTCTAACCCCGTAAAAGGTCAAGTACTAATTCACCTTTTGCAAGATCAAATTTAAGAGGAGAGCAGGTGCGTACCTTGAAGTCCATTAGAGGAGCCCCTTCATCCATGAGTGTCTCTAGAGTCAAGCTTTTAGTTTTGAGTGTTACTAGAGCTAGGCATAGGTTCATAGATTCCTTCATGGGTTAGGATTTCGTGAGGGTAGACCGCAAGTAGCTTCTAGGAAGGAGTTTGTACCGGTCTTTTGGTAGGTCGATTCAGAGAGGTCTAGGTGTTTCTTGTGTGTATCCTCATGATTTTTGTACTAACTACTCTATTAATGCTTTTAGTATTATTCCCACTCGTCGTGTGGCTCAGTACTGGATTGCTAAGTCTTTCATTTCTAACCCTAGTACTGAGGCACATATGTTCCTGCTTCTACCCTGTAGGTCCGTCGAGCGAGGAAGGAGGACGTGTGGCTTGTTGACTCTAGGTGTTCTCAACACTTGACTGGAGATTCTCATTGGTTCTCCTCCATTACTCGGGCATCCAGTGATGAGTTGATCAAGTTCAATGATACTTCTACCGGGGCTGTATACCTGTCAATAACTAGTTCATGCTCAAGGACGTCGCTTTGGTAAGTAAGTTGAGGTATAACCAGCTTTCTATTTTCTAGCTTTTAGATGAGGGTCTAGAGGTGAGTGCAGGGTTCTAGACTCCTCTAGTGACATTGTGTTTGGGATTTCTAGGTTGGAGAAGATTTTTAGTGCTGATTTTAGTGTTTCTACTAGCTCTAGTTCTGATTTTAGTGTTTCTCCTAGTTCTAGCCTTAGGTGTCTTCTGGCTTCTGATTCTCATGATCTTGTAATGTGGCATCATAAGCTTGGTTATATAGGTTTTGATCACTTAACTACAGTTAGTAGCATGGATCTTATTAGAGTTTTGCTTAGGCTTAAGAGTTGCAAGGACATGTTTTGTTCACCCTGTAGACATGGTAAGATGCTTTCCACATATTACCATGGTGATGACCGATGAACTTAGACAGTTATTGCACTTAGACAATGTTGGTCTTTCTAGAGTCTAATCTGCGCGAGAGAGCGAGAGAAGTGGTATGTGCTTGTCATTGTAGATGATTTCTTCAGGTATTCTTAGGTGCTCTCCCAAGGATGAGATCTTTGGTTGTTTTAGATAGTTGGCCCTTAGATTAGCTGTTGATCTCTCTAGAGCTTTGAGAGTCATTAGGAGTGATAATAGCACTAAATTTAAGAACTCATCTTTTGCCACTTTCTGTGCTGAGCATGGTCTAGAGAAAGAAACAAGGTCAGGTTTTGAGTTGAACCCCCTCATGGTCATAATGTCATAAGAATAAAATATGTATTAAAAAATAAGCAAAGTGAGTATAGAATACTAGTTCGCAAAAAGGCTAGACTAGTGGCTAAGGTTTTCTCCCCAAGTAGAGGGCTTAGACATTGAGAAGACCTTTGCACCTATTGATAGATTAGAAGCCATTCAAATTCTATTCACATTTGCTGCGTCTAAGGGCTTTAAATTATTTCTAATAAACATCAAGAGTGCATTGCTAAATGGTTTCGAAGAGGTCTATATCAAATAGCTAGCTGGTTTTGAAAATCCCAAGTTTCCAACCTTGTCTATAAACTTTTCAAAGCCTTGTATAGATTGAAATAAGGCCCTAGAGCTTGATATGATAGACTTAAGAGTTTCCTTCTTAAAAGTGACTTTAAAATGGGAATGATAGGTAAAACTTTGTTCACTCTCAGGCACGGTAGTGATTTCCTCCTTGATCAGATTTATATGGATGACATAATTTTCAGTGGTTCTTCTCATGATTTGGTGTCCAAATTTTTAGATACAATGAGTAGGGAATTCAAGATGAGTATGATGGGTGAGCTGATATTCTTCCTCGGTTTTCAAATCAAGCAATCGAATGATGGTACCTTCATCCATCAAAGCAAGTATAACAAGGACCTTCTTTGGCGCTTTGATATGGGAAGCAACAAGCCTGCACTACTCCTAAGGCCACTTCTACAGTTCTAGATCCTGATGAGGATGATGAGCTTATGGACTAGAAGGAGTACCACACCATTATTGGGTCCCTCCTCTAACTCACCTCTTCGAGGCCAAACATATACTTTGCTGTGTCTTTGTGCACTCGATTTTAGACTTGCCCTCATGTCTCTCACGGTCAAGTAGTGTGTCACATCTTTAGGTATCTTCAAGCCACTCTTGACTTTGGATTATATTATTCTTCTGCTTTCTCTCTTTCTCTTCGAGCATTCTCAAATGAAGAGTAGCTTCGGCACCTATCACTTCTTTAGCACATCTCTTGTCTCTTGGTCATCTTGGAAGCAATCTTCTATTGCATAGTTCACTGCTGAGGTGGAGTATGTAGTGACTGTTAGTAGTCGCTCCTAGGTTCTCTAGATCTTATATACACTTCGGGACTATGGGTTAGCTTTCGGTAGTGTTCACTCCTGTGCGATAAAAGTGGTACCATTAACATAGCCACAACCCAGTGTTGCATTCCAGGATTAAACACATAGACATTAGGTATCACTTCCTTAGGAACCATGTTGAGAAGGGTGATGTTGTCCTCCAATTTTTAGAGTCTAAGCACCAGGTCGTAGATATTTTCACCAAGACCCTCGATTCTTCTTGTTTTGCTTCTTTGCGAGATGAGTTATAGATTATTTATCCTTTTGACCTGATTTGATGGAGAGTTTGGCTCGTTTTGCATCCATTGTATCATATTGTATATTGAAATTTTAGCAACTTATAATGTAAAATACAAATTGATCTTTGACTATTATCCCTATGTGATATGATATGTTACTTTACAACTTACCATATCATGTGCTAGTTTTGCTAGATTAATCATGTCTCTTTATGTATATCTTACCTTTTGCTATGCTAACTTGATTAAATATGAAAAACTTGAGTTAAAACATATCAATGTTGGATCTTATGACTAGTTTTAATGATCCTTTTATGATTCATGCTGTGTCAAATAAATTAAGTTGAGTTTAGAATCTAAATTGAGTTTTAGGTTGAGCTATGTTTGTTCATTGTGGAAGCATGAGCTTACTTCTCCTAGGCTTTGGGGCTGGGGTTTGGTATCGCTTATGGACTCAGGAGTAGCTCATTGTTTTTGAACTAGAAAATAAATAAAAAATAATCACTTTTCTGTGAAAATCTAATCTCACAAATTCTTTCTCATAAAACGACTTGCCATTGCACTAGGCATGAATTCAGAGGAGTTTTAAATAACCATGACCATGCTTTTAAGCTTACCACTTAGAGTAGTCGACAAAGGCTTGATATTTAGCATATAACTCAAAAAAAGAATTACGAAAAATGGTTGAAACTCAGGAGGCAGTTGTGGATGCTTCCTAGTCCATGACTATTTTTACTAAGATAAAACCAAATGTATTTTAGAGAGTGCTAAATGTGAGTACTTGGATAAAATGATTCAATATTGAACTTATAGCACTTTAAAATGACTCAGCTATAGATTCTTGGTTCCATTTAGTTTATTGATATCGCTTGTCTCATTTTTTAATACCTTTGACTAAAATAAAATTTGGAGCAACTTGATATGCTAAGAAATCCATTTAATTTTAGATTTTTGCTTATTTGGATTAGCTTTGCTATTTATGGATTGCCATGATCTAGATAGCTACCTCACATAATATGGCTTGGTATAATACTTGTAGAGTCACTTTGGATAATTTTCATAGCTTCTTATCAAGTTAAATATAAATAAAATACAACCACTTCATTATCAAAGGGGGAGAAGATTGGAAAAATGCAGTTTAAGTGCAAATTCTTGCTAAGTTGGAGCTTGTATGATTTGCTATGATTTTCTTGATCACTTGATCTCTTCTCACTATGACCAAGGTCAAATAGAATAATTGTTCTTTCTTATGGAGCTAGAGTGAGATTTTCAAATTTTCTTGGTGGATTGGAAGTTTTTGTGGAGAACTTGCTCTATCTAGTTGCTTCTCTCCATTTTTTGCTCATATGGTCATTTCAACTTCTGCAACCTTTTTGACAATTCTGAGTTTTCTTTCGCAAAATTCCCCTCTATTTTCAAAATCAACTCAAATTTGTTTTTTTGAAGAAATTGCCAATGTATTCATCAAGGGAGAGATTGAGAGACTATATAAGAAGGTCCAGGATATTTTATGATGAACCATTGTCAATGTATGTGGAGTTGAATTTCAAATTTACAAAAGATTTGAAGTTTCTATCAAGTTTCAGTTCTTGGTGGTCTTACTGGCTCCGCTGGGTGGGCAGACAGGTGGAGCCGGTCGACTGGCTGTGCCTAGCGATCTGACCGTTGAGTATTCAGACCAGCTATGCACAACAATCTGACTAGGTAGGTTGTGGTTTTTGGTAGTCAGTCTTGATGGAGATGTGATTTGGTTGCTCTATCTACAAGATCTCGAAGTTGCCTAGTTCTTGTATGATTTGGATGCCTTCTTGAGAATTTGTGATATGAGCATTTGGCTTTTTTTTCATTAGTTGGTTTTGCTTTTTGCGACATTTAAAAATTGCTTTTATTGTTTATATTTAGATGTCCCAACTCCGAATTACTTCAAAGCATCTTTTAGTAACAAAATTTTTACTGGAGTTGGTAAACCTTTATGTAACTAACTAGATTCCATAGCATAAGACAACAGAACAACTGCAAAACAGACATTATATCATAGGAAACTATGTCATGCAAAAGGGTTGGATATTTCTTGTTTTAAAGAGGTGTCTAGGAAGCCATGTCATGCAAATTTTGAGCCCTTGGATATAGATCTTGTGAATTAAATCCACCTCTCCCTCCCTTATAATTGCACCTCCAAACCCTAGCCACTAGGCCACTTCCTTGCTACCTCTCTGTGATGCCAGCACTAGCTAGATCTGTCAGCCTCTATCTCCACCACCGCCCACTCTCACTTGCATCCCAACCATCAGTGTGTACTCTTCCTCATGCGCGCAGCTACCCAACCTTCTCGCTGGCACCACCTTCTATCGTGTGTGCCACTACCTCCCACTACCACCTACAAAAACCTAACTCAATTGGCTTGATCTGTTGTTGTACCACTTGCTACCACCGCCCGCCGCCCTGCTCTGAGCTTGGGGCCAGTGGTGCCATTGCTAGTCCTAGGGTCCCAGTGAACCCAACTTTAACCCTAACTCACCGGAGATTGGCGACCACCAATGGAACAACGGGGAGCACCAATCTTGGTGAATATAAAGTTGTGAGAAAGTTGGAGTACTTCAACCAAAAAACCCTTGAGTAGTCCTTAGAAATTTTTGGAAAAGAACAGTTGGACATGTTCTTCAAGGTGTCTTAGTACCATTTGTCGATGCAACTCTGTTTCCGCTTCGAAGGTTCCCCAGGTTTGTTCCCGGACATCTTCGTTTCCTCCTCCGAAGGTTCCCCAACTTTGTTCCCGGACATCTTTGTTTCCTCCACCGAAGGTTCCCCAACTTTGTTCCTGGACATCCGTTCCATCGTAGGCGTATTCATTGGATGTTCACCTTGCAAAGGACAGGGCAAATTATACGATCATCGACCATAGAACAAATTAAGGAGAAAAGAAGGCAATGGTCAATTCTAAAAATGGGATGTTGCAACCGTTTCATTTAATTGTTTCTGCAGTTCAAATAAAGTGTTGTTGTAGTTACTTCAAAACATCGCAGCAAAGAAAAGTTACTATACAAGAAATTATACTACAGTATTATATATAACATGTACAACTGTTACAAGCATGTAAGCTGGTTTGCGATGCAAGAATTTTCTAAGAACCATGTAGGACTTCTCGTTTCTTCCAAAAATTCGAACATTCAAATGGGAGTATACAGTTGACCTGGTTGTAAAGAACAGAAACATGCCCACATGGTTACCTGAAGGACTACTCGAATCCTCCGCTTGCGATGGATGGCTTTCTTGGGACCTGTTTTAACTTATATTTCCTGTTTGGATCATAGGAAATTTATAGGTATCTTGAAAATAATCTTAATTTAGAGCCCGAGACACAGTAAAGTTTGTCTCTGTATGTAACTCAAGTTAAAGTCGTGACTAATTTGAAATGCGAGAAAGTATGTTAGTAAGAAGATATTAGTCTATATAATAAGAAGACTTGTAACCAATTTTCTAAGAAGAAGAGCAAATAAGAAAATAGAGAAATTTAGAAATGCTTCCGTATTTTCCTGGTTTATTTTGTGATATATGTTTTTTTATTAGATAAAGCCGATAATTGATATGGCAGCGAAGGCGAGAACAGGTTGCTGAAAAAAACATCTCAATGATTCTGTTTCGCGCTTCTCTCAAGCAGCACTCCCGAGGCCTCTGCATGCGCGTTGTTAGGCGTCGATGTGCATTTCCAGTGCGTCGTCGGGCACTCGTTTCGGCTTCAGCTTATGACTTTTGGGTTCTAGTTTATTATTCCTTGATTTCGTCTTTTTTGGCTTTTGGTTTTTTTGTTTTTCTTCTTTCTGTATTCGTTTGTATTGTTCGTGATAAGCTAATCTATTTTTTTTAATTTTAAGTTATTTTGTATTTAATTATATCCAATAAACTACTACTACGTATAATTCAATTTTAATTAAATATAGTATAATTTTAGTTATAAATTAATTTATTTTAGTCAAACCGAGTGGAGCCGTGTTCCGGTGTTTTGCTTTTCGGCAGGAAGACCGAGGCAGGCAAGACAGAAATGAAAAGAGCGCGAAAGAGAACGGAGACAAGACAGAAGTACAGTCCCTCGGTTGCATCAGGAGAGCGCGCACAGAGGCAGTCTTTCTTTGCCTCTTTGGTCGTTGGTCCGAGGCAAAAGAAGTAAGCGAGGTGCACGTTCCGCGCGCGTGAGAAGCCAAATCCGCTTGCTGTTTTGTCTTGAGCCAAGGACGGAGCAGGTCGCAGGGGAGAGAGAGGACCGAAAGCGGGGTCATGTGCTGGAGCAGCCATAAAAGAAAGCCACGTGAAGAACCCGTTCCGGCATCAATTTCTTTTTCGTCCGTCCGAACCGAATAATAATAAAAAAGAAACTGACAAACGCACCAGTTTTTTTTTCTTCCGTCCGAGCCTTGGTTAAAGACAGAAACAGGACCGTCTAGCGGACGAGATCAAAAGTAGCGTTTTATTTTAGTCCCAGTTTAAGTGAAAATAGTAAATCCTAGTGCTCATAGCCATCTATCTTAAATTTGAAGACAATGTTAAGACAATGTTTCGTTCTTCAGTCCATAATAGAAGTTGTGTAAGCCTAAGTTCTTAATCTGTGAGGAAGATAATATCGTATTCTCTAAAAAATTGTGTTATCGGTAACGAGATATCATCCAGTGTGATGACGAAGATAAGTTTCGTTGTCTCGCTGCATTATCAAATATGCTCACAGTAAGCAATTGTGCAGTCTGAGCAATTAAGATGAAATTATACATAAGAACCCAAGTAAGCTAAGACAAGCCCGAGATGTTGAGGTGATGTATTTGCCGTCTAAACTCAAGTAAGCTGAGATGAGTCCGCAGAGTTGAGAAGATGTGTTCATCGTCCAAACTCGAGTACTTAGGGTATGAGTTCGGTAAGTCACAGTTGAGACCGACTGTCTTAACAAGTTTGAGTCTTTGCATCTGGATAAACTCATACCAGTTGAGTTGAGTTCCTACATATAGTTTGTATGTAGAACTTTCCATGTGAAGACGTAGCTAGTAGTTCATAATATATTGAAACTAACTAAAGTATGTCGAGTTAAGATTTAAGGAGAGATTGTTGGAAATAATCTTGACTTAAAGTCCGAGACGCGGTAGAGTTCGTCACTATATGTAACTCAAGGTGAAGTCACAACTAATTTAAAGTCCAAGCACATATGTTAACAAGAGGGTATTAACCAACAAATATAAAGGTTTATAACTAATTTTGTAAGAAGAGTTAGTAGAAGAATAGAGAAATTCAGAAATTCTCTTGTATTATCTGTGTTTATTTTGTAATGTGTGCGTTTTCTGCTGTGATAAAGCTAACACATGCGGGAGTTTCACAGGAGGCTGTTCAATTCTCTCACGATTTGGGATTTTTTGATTTGTTCCGAAAGAGGCCGTAGTTTCTTCCGAAATTCAAACAATAAGACAGCGTATATAATTGAACTAGATGCGTAGAAGATAATACATGCTTGATGCGCGTGATTACCTACCTGGAGGAGGAGAAAGGCCGGCAGAGGCGCCCTGCTTGCTCATCTCGGAACCCTTCGCCTGAGATGGATGGCTTTCCTGGGACCCCCTTTGACTTGTATTGCCTGTTTGGAAACATGGAAAGTTTATAGGGACAATTTCAATTGACTCAAGAAAGTTCCCAAGTTTGAAACGGGCCATAGTTTCTTCCGAAATTCAAACAATCAAGACTCGAACTACATGTATAGAAGATAAACGTACTTGATGCGCATGGTTACCTGGAGGAGGAGAACGGTCGGCGGAGGCCTGCTGGTGGCTCATCTCCGACTCCTCCCGCGATGAATGGCTTTATTGCATGGTTTTGGGTTAATATGAATTATGGATAGGTGTGATGGAACTTGGATAGGCGGTTATTTATAATGATCATAGCTGCCGCAGTAGTAAACTTGGAGAAACGAAAAGTAAATATTCGAGAGGAATACTACTCCTTTCGTGCAGATCTATCCAAAAAAATATGAAAGGAATACTCTTTTTTTGCTGGAGTACCGAAAGATCAGGATACTTATTAATCATTGATTAGTCCAGGAGTCATTACATCCAAAAAAAAGAGCGAACACGACTCTTGACTCGAATAAAAAAAATGCACTTGATCGAGTAGCACCTTTATGTTATGCCAGGAGAAAATTCCGGTTCGAGCATTTGCACCTAGCTGGAGCGCAACTATAGGATAAAATTCCATATGATATTCGGTTGTTGAGCCGCCACATCAGCGCTACGGTTTCCTAACAAGTACTTTCTCCAGTGGAAAACAGTGACGTTATGGAGCAAGTCAAAATTTATAAACAGCACCTATCGGAACCTTTATAAATATTTAGATTATACACATATAAATAATATGTGTAAATTCATCTAAAAATTATTTTATAATATTTTAATTTCATTATTTTTACAAATATATTTACAGTAAAATTTAATGTTTAAAGTTGTATTTTAAAAACCGTGCTCATGTTCACAATCTTTTGCTGCCGGAGAAAGTACTCGGTTGGATTTCTTAGGGCACGTGATTAGCCGTCGTTTGCATGCCACATCACCAAAAATCTGAGTTGAAGCAGGGAGACGAGATGGTGTGCGACGTCACTTCACAAATGAACGACTATAGCGCGTGAAACGAGAAGCGAATAGACGAGCAAAGCACTACTGTACTGGCTGCACAAACTCTCTCCCACATGGTTCGTGGGGCCATTGGAGTTATGACATCCCAATAGCTGTATTAAGGAGCATTTAGTTTAGTGGATGAAACTATTTTATTGTAGCGGGCCAGAGTTTCATCCGAATTGTATTTGTGACGAAAGAGCCACTTCCCCGTGACAACATTCACACCTGCAGGACATGGCACAAGACTCCAAGTATTGTTCGTTATCAAAGCATGATACTCATCTAACATGGCATTGTACCAACTAGGATCCTTTAAAGTAGATTGTAGGATGATGGAATAGGGGAAATGGGAGTTGAAATAGCTAGATTGAATGTTTTGCGAGGCACAACAATACCGGATTTTCCCCTAATCTGCATGTGGTGTTGGTTTGGAGGTGGGTGCGCAGAGTGAGGCGCTGGAGGTGGAGAAGGTTCTAGCGCAGAGGGGAATCGGAGATGGTGGAGGCGGAGCTGGCAATTGTGGAGAGATGGAAGATGTATGAGCCGGTGAGCGTTCGAAGTCCGGATCAGATTCCATCGTGTGGACAGGAGGTGAGACTGGGGCCGTGTTGGTGGATGCTGAGCGGAGCGGATCGGCTTGGGGATTGTCGGACGAGCTACAGAGGACTGGGACGAGCTCCATAGCAGAATCTGTCGAAGGTGCTGTGGCAGTTGTGGAGCTAGGAGAAGGAGAGGGTGGGTTGTATGTGGAGAAGGGGAAGATGGACTCATCAAACGTCACATGACGAGAGATGATTATTTTACGTGTGCGAAGGTCGAAACAGCGGTATCCTTGTGTTCTTGTGGGTAGCCCAGAAAAACACAGGGAGTGGACCGAGGGGCTAGTTTGTGGGGAATGGTAGTGGAAAGGTTTGGGAAGCACAAACAACCAAAAACCCGAAGATGATCGTAGAGAGGTGGTTGTTGATATAGGGCCTCATAGGGTGTAAGAAATTGGAGAGGTTTGGTCGGACGCCGGTTGTGGAGATATGTGGCAGTGGTTAAAGCCTCGACTCAGAAGGTGAAGGGCATCTGAGCGTGAAATAAGAGAGTTCTTAAGATATCGTTGATGGAACGAATCCCTCGTTCGGCTTTACCATTCTGGGAAGAGGTATAAGGGCAAGAGAAACGAAAGGTTATACCATTGGAAGAAAGAAAGTGACGAGTGATGTTGTTGTCAAATTCTTTGCCATTGTCACATTGAATAGATTGAATAGATGTGTGGAATTGGTTACGAATCAAGTAGTAAAAATTCTTAAGAATAGTGAAGGTTTCAGATTTTTTTCCTTAAGGGAAAGGTCCAGAAATAATTGGAGAAATCATCAATTATTATGAGATAATAGTTGTAGCCTGAAGGACTAACGATAGGGGATGTCCACAAATCACAGTGGATGACCTGAAAGGGAAAATAAGTAAAAGAACTAGAAGAGGCAAAAGGTAGTTGGATATGCTTGCCGAGCTGACATGCCTCACAAGTATAGAAATCATGAGACATGTTATTACAGGGAAAATTGTGAAAAGAAAGTAAATGGGACATGGTGTGGTGCCCCGGGTGCCCAAGCCGCTGATGCCAAACGTCGGCCGAAGTTGAAGTAGCAGCGAGAAAGGCCGAACTGAGGAGATTATTTCCACCAAAGAATGGGTATAGGTCGCCGCAACTATTGGACCTCATGATTTTTTTCTTGGTGTGAAGATCCTTCAAGGAAAAACCAAGTGGATCAAATTCGATGGAACATGAGTTATCAGTAGTGAATTTGCGCACAAAAATGAGATTCTTGACTAGGTTGAGGGTGTGGAGAATATTTTTTGAGAAGAAAGGAAGAAGACGGTGTTTGTAAGGTGGAAGAACCAGTGCCAGAGATGGGAATTGTTGATCCATTGCCTACAATGACATGAGATGAATACTGCGGAGATAAAGAACAGTACTGAGAGATGTTACCGGAGTGTCCTGTCATGTGCGATGTCGCGCTTGTGTCGAGGAACAAGTCATTGCCAGGTTGGTGCAGGGAAACAGCCTGGAGCGCATGGGCGAGACCGGAGGTGTTGTAGGAGGGTGCTTGAACCGGAGCCATGGCGGTGATGGGCGGCACGGGCATCATCATGGGGTAGGCCTGCCCGACCTGACCAGTAGGCCAAGGACCGAGAAGGCGTGGCCCGGTGGCACCGGTCCACGGCGTGCGCCAGTGACCATAGACGGGAACCCAGTGCACGGGTCCGTCGCGGCCACCGTTACGTCCGCCACCGCCACGACCACCGCGACCACGGCCGCGCCCTCCTTTGTTCCGGGGGTCAGTGTTGGGGTAGGAGCCGCCATTGCCACCAGAACCTCCAGATCTGGTGTTGTTGGAGTACGCACTGGTGCGCTTGCTATTGCGATCACCGCGTTCTTGCCCGGCGGTGACACCGACAGCCACAAGCGCAGCTACGGCAGCCTCGCGAGCCATGACTTCTTGTGACTGTTCCTCGAGCAGCATGTATCCACGGGCCTGCATGAAGGTAGGGAAGGGATTCTGCATAGGAAGGATGGTCCGGAGTGTACCGAACTTCGGACTTAGCCCACGGATGAGCTGAAGGACAAGAGCCTGCTCGGATAGGGGCTGATCACAATCAGCCATGGCGTCTGCCATAGTTTTCAGCTTGTGGCAGTAGGCGGTGACGGAGAGGTCACCTTGTGTGATCACCTGGAACTCCGCCTCAAGATGGACAGCTTGGCTCATCTAATTATCGTGGAAGATGGTCTCCAGCTTGCTCCAGGCGCCGTATGCCATGTCATTATCAGTCATGATCATGTTGAGGAGTTCCTCGGAGATGGTAGCATAAATCCATCCGAGAACACACAGGTCCTCCTTGACCCAATCACGATCGTGGTGGAGAGGGTCACTGCCGTCGACATGATGTTCAAGGGTGAACTTGCCGACGATAATCAGCATGAGATTGCGCCACTTAGTGTAGCTGCGCGCTTGAGCATCCAGGGTGTACAGGACGAGCACCATGATGTTGGCGGCGTGCAGGGCAGTGAGGTGGGAGGAGGAGGAGGAAGGTGCAATTGCTGGGCTTATAGAGGAGGAGGACGAGCCAGAGGTGGCGTGGCTCAGAGCCTCCATGGTAGCCGACTCTACGGCGGCGTGTGTGTCGCTCATGGTGCACTACGAGGGAGAGGAAGCTTAGTAGGGAGATGGAGAGGGATCAGAGTCCTAGCGCTCTGATACGATGCGAATTAGGCAACACACGCTGTATTGAATGAATAAGAGCCTGTAAATAGGCATTACATGACATGCAGGGTATAGCCATGCATGGATTACAACAGATGGGAGAGAGTCCGAAGGACTCGGATCACGTCGCTAGTAATGCCGTAGTAGTCGGTGGTGCATGTGCTTCGAAAGTGCCAGAAACCCGGGAGATTGCCATTGTACAGGCCGTTGGCTGAGGAGTTTCTGTTGACATTTAGTGATGAATATTCCACTCAGCACTCAGATGCTATACCACATTGTTTGGCTAAATCGAGCGAACCACGCCATCCCAGACGGGATCATCTCATCCATTTTGGTACCACGAATCAAACAAGCCCTAACTCAGCCGTCTCTCGCCCACATGGTTCGTAGGGCCATTGGAGTGATGACGTCCGAACAACTGCACTAACTTAGTCGTCAGTGAAGTTGACGACGCTAGACAGGCGGGATCATCGCACTTTCAAAGAACTAGTCTTGGACGAGGGAGACAGTCGTTGGAGTTGACAAGCTCCGAGGGAAAGCATCAGTGACATCACGCCTGGAGGCTCACGAACGTAGGTAGGACAAATCTAGTCAGATTTGTCTACCAGCAAGCCAGATCCACCTCCGCCGACAAGCTTCTTAGCATGGAGCTCATCCAACCCTTTGGGACCTCGCTGCCAGGAAGAAGGGGCGGCCATTAGGGGGCAGGAGTGGAAGCATTGGCTAGGGAGGTGAGGTTGGTGGCGGTAGCAGCCAATGGTGGGGGAGAGAGTGGCTGGGAGGGAGAGGCTGTGGGAGGTAAAGTTTATAAATATTAAAGCAAATTCAACAAGAAGACCTACACATGCCACCCTATACAATTTGTCTTATGTGATTATGCCTATAACTTTCGTGCATTGGAAGTAGACCTAGAAGTAGATCCAACCCATAAACGTTTTGCCATTCCTATCCAATCAAATATAGTTTTTTATCAGCTTCTAGCTGATATGTCTCATTTTCGATATGCATGCGTGAGTTCATGTGGAGGTCACTTCGTGGTTGTGACGATTAATTAATTTTTTGGTTAAAGAGATTGCAGAGTTTGAGTTTTATTTTTGAGAGTTTGCAAAGTTGCCAGATTTTTGGGTGACTAGTAGAAAGGCTAGTTTGACCCGCCAAAGGGTGGTGGTCAGACCGGAGGCTACCAACGGTCTAATCGGTGCTGATTTTTGGTTCAAACTGGTCAGTGCTAGTGGTCTAACCGCTACAGGGTCTGGTCAGACCGGCTTGGCAGTGAGGCTTAACTAGGTTTTGGCCTTTGAGGATTTTAAGTCGTAGGATGAGTTTGAGTGACCTAGATCGGTGCTTGTGTGTAAATGTGTTTAATATTTTGTCCTAGGTTTAGGATTAGTGGTTTGGTTGTATATATTTTGCATGGTGCATTGTATGGATTAATTGTGTCAATTGATAACTTTGTATATTATGCGGTGCTACATGACGATTTACTTGTTTGTATTGGTTGTAGGATTTTGAAAGTACATCATAGTGAGGCGGATGGGACCTAGATTAAGCTAGGAGAGTTTAGGTCTAAAGCAGTCAAGGGATCAAGGCTACGCTCGTGAGATCTAGATGATCAAGAAGCAGCCAAAGATGACCAAGGCCTACGGGGTGGTTGCAAGCTGGGATGACGAGGAACCGGAGTGGGAGCTACCGATGGTAGACATGACGGGCAACAATAAGTTAGATTAGGACTAAGCTTAGGGAGGAGTTGAGTTCCAAGTGGTCAAGGAAGCCGGGTCCCGTCATGCGTTAGGAGAAGCATGTGGTGCGTCAAGTGATTTAGGTCGTTTGCAAGCGATGACAGTTCAGTGGGATCTGGACGCATGAGAGGCTATTGGAATGCGATAGAGGGGCATTTTGATAAATTTTCCAATACAAAAAAGTGGTGGTGTGTAAAACCACAGCATTGACCTAAGTGGTTTAAGTCTTATATGTTCTAAAAATATGAAGTGGGTCAAGTGTTGATTCACTAATAGGTTAATGGGTATGAGCGCTTTGAGAAGTGCGCATGTGTAAGTGTAAAATCCGATATGGTGTTGGGTTAACGGGTTAGCCCATGTAAGTGGTTGAAATCTAACTATAGGTGTTGGTTAGTGTTTCACTTGTGAGCCTACATATATAAAGAGGGAGGGAAGTGGCTAGGTTAAGCTTTTGGGGAAGTTCATGTCTAGTCTTGAGAGGAGTTAGGGTTCTTGGAGAGAACTTATGGGAGATGTGAGAGACTCTTGTTGTTGAGCTTTTTATCACCCTTAAGCATTGTGTGTGCCTAGAGAGTGATTGTAAAGATTCATCTCCAAGTATCAATAAAAATCAAAATTCGTCTAAATATTTTCCTCTTTTGTTCTTTTGATGAAATCTTGATTTGGCTTGATTTTTGGTGTTTCTTGTTCTCCCCTTGGTCTTACTGTGTGCGAAGGATGTGTAAGATATGAAGATGTATCTTGAAGACCATATCTCATCCATCCATACACTTGTATTTGCATGTTCTTGTGTTTGCTTAGTTTTAGCTCAATAAGGGGTGATTTTGGGATTTTGGTGTTGTGGGCATTTTGGCTTAAGTTTTTACTGTGATCTAGCTTGCTATGATATATGAGAACCCATCCAAGGTCATCTAGATCATCAAGAACTTACAAGAAAGAACAATCAAGATTTCCTTCTTTTACCCAATTTGGGTACAACTTTACTTTAAACAAAAAAATGTTAGAACTTTTACAGTGATTTTCCTAGTCATTGATTGGAACATGTTTTTGATATCCTAGAAAAGGTTCATACGGAATTTTAAATTGTTTGGAGCTTTGGTTTGAGAGTTTGATTAATTTGTGGTTTTAGCCTGGTTTGGTGCAGCAGAGGTTCAAGAACCAATAGATCCTAATTTTCTTAGGTTTTTTCTTGATCTTTGGTTGGAATAGATTTTTAAGGTTGTGATATAGCATTTTTTAAGTCATTTGGAGTTGTGGATCACAGGTTACATCGATTTTTGGATTTAAAATAGTGCTGAAATTTGCTCTATTCCTAAATTTGAGGTTAGACCACTCCTTTAATGGAGGCCAGACTGCCACCTATGTGAAGGTCAGTCCGCCTGGGACACATCAAAGCACATTTTGTTCGATTTTGCTTGAATCTTTTCTTGTGATTATTTGTCTCTGATCTTCATAGCTTCTATAGCTACTGGAGTAAAGAATTTTACTTCTGCTTAAAGGAAAAGATTTTGTGAGAGACCATGTGAGAGGTGCTCCTATGTTTATGATGAGTAATTGACACGTGTTCTGAAAGTCTGAGTTTGATTTGACTGGTTTGTGCGTGAGTATCGACTAATGCATATGTTGATTGCATTATCTCGAGCGGTGCTATGTGATGTGTTTTCTTGTCTGTGATGGCTGCAGGACTTTGAGGCGGAGTCGTGGTGAGGCACGGGATGACCGGACTAGGCACAGGCAGTGCTGAGGTCGGAGCGGTCGGGATGTGCTGAAGACGGCGAAAACTCGAGGTGGTTGCGAGGCTTGGACGACAAGAAGCGAGGAAGCTTCTCGGAAGGTGCAGCAGGGGCGTTTTGGGAAATACGCAAGACTGGAAAAGCGGAAGTGGATTCGGTTTGAGTTATTGGGTAAAGCACAGAAGTTGTTGGAACTAATGGGTAAAGTGTGCTTGTGAACCCATTAGTGGTTACTGTAAAAAGAGAGGGGTATGCATGAAAGCAAGGTAGTAGTTAGGGTTTTGGCTTTGTGTCTTTCTCTTTTTCTTTGTGCAGTTGAGGGGTTCGTGAGAAAGGCAGAGGTTGTTCTGCCCTTGCTCTCTTGTGTCCTTGGGTATGTTCTAGAATTCTTGATTTCCTACATGTGTATGGGGCCGTAGATTGGGATAAATTGGTTGTAGCAACTCTTATAATCATTCATCCCTCTCAAACAATATGAGAAATCTTGTTTTCGAGATGTTTTTGAGCCTTCAGTTTGTTCTCTGTTCTTTGCAATTTTCTTGGGTTTTTTTTCCTCATTTTGCTGATTCCTTGATTTCCTAGCTGATGTTTGTTTATGCTTTGAGCAAGGAACCTTCTTGAGATCACTTGAGCATTCCATTTTCGGGAGCAGAAGGAAAAATCAAGAAGTTTCCTCTCTTCCAAATCCTGCACAAGAACTGGCTCTGTTGGTGCTGTTTCTAGGGTTAGAAGTCAGGGGACCTTTGCCCTTATAATTTCCTATGTAGAAACTTGAAATTAAAGCTTGGCTCACTCTTCTGAGATTGTTTCCATGTTATCTTCAAAGTCTCCTAAGCCAAAAATCCAAGAATATTGCAAATTTCTCAGTTTTTGGTTTTGCTGTCGCCTAATTTCTTCGTGCGGTACTACCGCTTGTTCAACGTCGATACTACCGCTCAGCAAAGGCGGTACTACCGCTCGGCTCAATGGAACTACCGCCAAACGGTACTACCGCTCCTCACAGCGGTACTACCGCTTGCGGGCAGACCAGCCCTGAATCTATTTTTTGGACTATATCTCTCTGGATCTATTTTTATGCTCGTTGTTGTGACTTTCAGTGAGCACATATCTTTTGTCTTCATAGCTTCCATAGCTATTGGAGAAGAAGCATATGTGTGGAT
Organism: Bonia amplexicaulis; assembly: GCA_036346245.1. NCBI lineage: Eukaryota > Viridiplantae > Streptophyta > Magnoliopsida > Poales > Poaceae > Bonia > Bonia amplexicaulis. The sequence continues at coordinate 8,291,504 of CM070762.1, forward strand.
ACTTGAGGGGCGGATTTTTATTTTAAGGCACCATTCACCCGCCATCTGTTGCCATTTTGGTCCAACAATTAGTATCAGAGCCGGTTAGCTCTTCCTCGTAGATCTTAACCAGTCTCTAGAGCCATGGCGACAGACAAGTACTCCACCAAGCCCCGATCTTCGATGGGATCGGCTATCCCTTCTAGAAGAGTCGGATGGAGACCTACATCCAGACTCAGGGCTACGCCATCTGGCGAAAGGTGAAGGCCCGGTATGTTGTTCCTACCGATCAGAACATCAATGCCGGAAACATGGCCGATGTTGAGGTGAATGCTAAGGCAAGTAACATCATAATTCAGGGTCTGAGCAGAAGTGAATTCGATCGCATCTCTCATCTGACGTCGGGCTTCGACATCTAGGTAACCCTCGATGCATACCATGAGGGCACCACCCAGATTAAGATGGTACGACAGGACCAGTTCAAGTGAGATTACAACAAGTTTGAAATGCTCGCTGATGAGTCCTTAGACGAGTGTTTTGCAAGGTTTCACAAGATTCTGAGCAATCTCCGAGCGGTCGGTCTCACATACCCCGACTCGGACAACGCTCGTCAGATGCTCTCTGCTTTGGATCTACGTGTTTGGGAGATGAAGGTGACTACCATCAAGGACACCACCGATCTTTTGACCCTGACTCTTGACGCGTTGTACTCATGAGATTGACATAGTCTCTCATAGGTCGAAGTCGCAGTCGATGGCCTTAGTCACCGATCCCAATTCTGCTTCTGGTGTTTTCTCTGATAATGCTACTAGTTTTTTTCCTAGCTGCTCTCTGTGACGTTACCGATGATCAATTAGAGCAGCTACCAGAAGACCAGTTAGCCCTTTTAGCCAGAAATTTTTCCCACGCATACAAAAGAGTGAGGGACAGAAAGAGAGGAGGGCCGATAATCTGCTTCGAGTGTGGTGGCCCCAACCACATTCGGGCGAATTACCCCAAGCTAGAGAAGGGCAAGGGTGACTACGGCGGTGTGACCAAGAATGACTACATCGACAAGAACCGCAACAAGAAGCTCCCAGCTCATGCCCAAGGCAAGAAAAAATTCCGCAACCTTGGCAAATCCAAGAAACTCTTCCACCGCGTCCTCACTGCTTTCGATGACCTCGACCTCAGCGAAGTGGAGGGATGGAGCGATGATGCTGGGATGGGCGATCAAGAACCCAAGGATGGCGATGACTTCTCCGGCATGTGCTTCATGGCCCTTGAGGGTGACGTGAGTGACAGCGAGCTCTACTCTGACTCCGACGAGGTATACCCCTCTTACGACTAGTTTAATGATACTTTTCTTAAGCTAGGTAAATTTCATACTAGATCTAGAGCTAGGTGTAGCGAGTTGGAGAAGGAAGTAGATAGATTGTCACGAGAGCTTACTTCACTTATATCTGCTCCCTCCCGTGACGAATGTGATACATGCTCTGCTTTGCTTGATGTCATGAAGAAATTAAGGACCTCTCATGATAGCCTATCTTCTGAGCTTGACATGCTTAAGGTGGAGAATGTTAGTCTTTTAACTGAACTAGAGATGAGTAGGACTGTTGATCTTTCATTTACTGTTGTTGAGACTACATCCTGCACCTCATGTGAGGATAAGGACAATGCATTCAGAGGTCTTTATACCATGTTCATTGATCTGCCCGAGACTTGTGAAAATTGTAATAATTTGAAGATGAACCTAAAAAGGGCGGATCATAAAATTGCTGAGTTACAAGTTTTTCTACTAGAACCCATTGCTTCATGTGTAAACTGTCTCAAGCTGACTGCTGAGCTTGAATCTGTATCTAAACAGTTTCAAGAGTTGATTGATCACAACAATAAGTTATCTCGATCTGCTTCTAAGGACCCTGTTAGCTCAACATGCAAAAATTATGATAAACTAAAATCTGACTTGATTGCATTGGAAGAAAAATATGTGAAGCTAACTAAGGATCTACTAGAGAAGTCACAACCTTGTTGTGATGTGATTGCTGGTGTGGGGAAGAAGCCCAAAGGAGTAGAGGCGCTTAGGAATGATGACCAAACAGCTAGAGGTAGGATTGTCCCTCCTAGTCCTTGCGAAGACCTCAATGTTGAGGCGGCTGTGCGTGCACATGCCATTCCTTCTTCTGCTGTTGGTTCTTCCTCTTCTCCTTTTGATGTCTCCTCTTCCCCCTGCTCTTCTTGCACCTCTCTCTTTCGGGAGTGTCTGTACCTTATGAACACTCTTGATAGGTTCGTAGGAGGCAAGAAGAAGCTAAATCGTATTCTAGACCAGTCTAAATTTGCAAATTCAATCAAGGTCAAGGATATAATTTTCTTGAGGATGTGAGGAAGCATCCACCTACTGTTCTCAGACCCATAGCAGCAGATGTGATCGAGGTCAAGCCTAGAACTGAGAAAGTTCAATTCAAGTCAACGGGTTTTGTCCAAGGGATTTCTGACAGCAAGGTGATTCCACCTGTTGCTTTGGCCTCTCAGAAGGCGAAGCCCCATCATGCTACTTCTACCTCTCAGAAGGTGAAAGATCATTGCACATTCTGTCAGAAGGATGGACACTTGGTTGAGCGATGCTTTAGGCGCGCCAAGATCGCGCGTAGAGACCTTGTTGATGCTCTTAGGCGTATTAAGGGTCAGCCCCAGACCTTGAGTACACCTAAGACCAACACGAGGTCTAGGACTATTCAGCTTGATGGGTTTAGGCATCATCGAGGACTTGGATTTTCTGAGTTTTCTAGCATTCATCCTTGATATGCCTCTGGTCGTGACTTCCGCCGTTCTGAGGATAGATCTCATTTCCCTCGTCGAGATGGCTACCCGTGGCGAGATCAACGTGGTGCTGGTGCTCCGATTCGCTCTCCCATGGCTGTCGGACCCAGCAACAGCTTCAGGTCTGCACACAAACCTTCTGCTTCTTTGAGCGATAGAGAGCGTAGGGTAGCTAGAGGTCAGTCGTGTGTGGCTACTTCTTCTGCTCGACGTGTTACTCAGTATTGGGTTCCAAAATCTCTTTTGATTTATCCTAGTACTGAGCCTTCACTCTCTGTTTGGCTCAGGTTCGCCGGGCTGGGAAGGGAGAGGTTTGGTTTGTAGACTCCGGTTGTTCTCGTCATATGACCGAAGACTCCCGTTGGTTCTCTTCCCTAGCCCGTGCTCCAGGTGATGAGACTATCACCTTGGAAACGCTTCGTCTGGGCGCGTCATCGCTAAAGGTACAGTGCGTGTTAATGAGTCTTTCATTTTAAAAGATGTTGCCTTGGTGAGTAAGCTGTAATACAATTTGCTCTCAGTTTCTCAGCTTACCGTTGATGGTTTCAAGGTGAGCTTTAAGAAAAATGCTTGTAAAATTATTGATTCTTCAGGGAGTCTGGTTTGCGGGATTTCTAGATATGGGAGGATCTTTCGTGCTGATCTTGTTGAGTCTTCTGGTGATTCTCTCAGCTGTTTAGTTGCTTCTGAGTCCCGTAACCTCACCTTCTGGCATAGGAGACTTGGTCATATTGGATTTGACTATTTGACCCGAGTCAGCGGCCACGATCTTATTCTTGGTCTGCCTAAACTCAAGATGGTCAAAGATCTAGTTTGTGCTCCTTGCCGGCACGGCAAGATGGTTGCCGCCTCTCATCCTCCGGTCACAGTGACTATGACCGATGCACCAGGACAGCTGCTCCATATGGACACAGTTGGACCAGCTAGAGTGCAGTCAGCAGGAGGGAAGTGATATGTCATTATCGTGGTTGATGATTACTCGAGGTTTTCTTAGGTGTTTTTCTTAGCTCGAAGGATGAGACGTTCAATCATTTTCGGGGTCTTTTTAGTAGGCTTTCTGTTGAGCTCCCAGGTGCCTTACGAGCGATCCGTATTGTCAACGGCACGGAGTTCAAGAATTCCTACTTTAAGAAGTTTAGCGATGAGACAGGTGTAGAGCACCAGTTCTCTTCTCCGCACGTCCCACAGCAAAATGGCGTCGTAGAGACGAAGAACCGTACCTTGGTCGAGATGGCCAAGACGATGCTTGATGAATATTCTACACCTAGGAAGTTTTGGGCTGAGGCTATCGCCACCTCGTGCCATGTTTCGAACAGAGTTTTTCTGAGGGCACACTTGCATCACACTTCTTATGAGTTGAGATATGGGCGAAAGCCCAACGTCTCACATTTTCGTGTGTTTGGTTGCAAGTGTTTTATTCTGAAGTCTGGGAACCTATATAAGTTCGAGTCACGATCTTGTGATGGGATCTTTCTGGGTTACTCGACTTCTTCGCGGGAGTATAGGGTCTGGAACTGCGAGTCTAGTAAAATGGTAGAAACCTGTGCGGTGACCTTCGATGAGGCCACCGAGGACTAGGCACGATATCTCGAGTTGATGAAGCGCCTGTGGCTATCTTCATAGATGATGAGGAGGATGGAGATGACGATTGCTTACCTGATCCAGTTTCTCTTCCCCTTGAGGTGCCTGCTTCTACCACCGCACCTCGAGGAGATCAGCCTATCTCTTCCACATCTTCTGGAGCTAGTGGCTCTGTTCCTACCTCATCAGCTCATGAGGTAGAGGCCACTTCTTCTTCTCATCCAGGACCTCCCTGACATATCCAAAAAGACCATCCTTCAGAGCAGATTATAGGAGATCTCTTTGAACGCGTCACACACTCAAAATCTGGCTTGTCTCTCTTCTGTCTCCACTCTTTCTTCGTTGCCTCATTCGAGCCCAAGGATGTTAGTCATGCTCTTTCTGACGAGTCTTGGGTCAATGCCATGCATGAGGAGTTAGAGAACTTTGAGAGGAACAAGGTCTGGTCGCTTGTTGAGCCCCCTAGAGGTCATAATGTCATTGGGACTAAGTGGGTGTTCAAGAACAATGTAACACCCCAGCCAAACATTGGCCGGAAATGCTACTAAACTAACCAAATAATAAATCTAACTGGTTGCATTCTACCAAATTTCGGCAGAGTCTCCTTTGTTTATTAACTAAAACTGAGTTCTAACAGTTATAATCAAGAGGTATAAATAACCATAAGCATGGTAATCAGTAAAAAACAAAACTGCTATCAAACTAACCAAAGCGCGGAAGTAATATAAAAGTTCTAAACTTTTATTACATTTTAGACCTAGTAGTCATAAAACAATTACCACTCTAGCAAAAGAATAATTAATGTCGAAAGTTCTCTATTTCTTCTATGGTGGATAATTCGTGCAAGTGCAACAACGCTAATCCTCCTTTATTCCCATGCATCTTGTCCTCATGAAAGTACCTAAAACAATCAACAAACAACAACGACGAAGAAGAGTGAGTACAAAGACTCAAAGAAATATAATAAGCGATAACAAGAACAATCATGAACATCATCTCACAAATTTATCCATCAATCATATAATGAAACATGCTATGCAATATGATCAAAAATCTCTTTATCTCTTCTCTTCGCATTTTACCGTGACGCGGGTGTGCATCCGTCAATGCACACCCATGCTCGTACCATCCGTACAGGGACCAATTGCCCATACTCCACAAGTATGGGGACCTTTAACCCGTCATGACATCAACATGACGGGGACCTCGGCGCTGGTCATCTCGTGACCAATACTTCAATATATCGGCATGATGCATATATGTGAATGTCTCAATAAAATAAAATTGCATTCACCATATCCATGCATCATAAATTCTCATAATCACTTTCAAATGCAATCGACCATAAACGATATCAACATATCATTATCATATCATGAACACATATACTCACAATTTAGATCAAATATCATCCATTCATCAAACATCAATAATTCATCAAACATCAATAATCCACACCATCAATCATAAACCATCATTATACTTGCCTTAACCGCGAGAAAACGGAGGATGAGTAGAAGGTGCAACCCCGCGAATCCGTCCTCCTCCTGAATAATAATTATAATATTTGCTAAGACAACAGTAGTGGGTCTTTAGATGAAAATAACAACACCCTTAAACTAACCCAACATATTTAACTTGAACCAAACTCAAATCTTCCCTCGGCCAACCCCTGACTTCTACAGACAGTCACCTTGAAAAATTCATAACTTTTGATAAAAAGGATCAAATGAGACGTTCTCAGATTCTATGGAAATATAATTAAATTATCTAACTAAACCTATTTGGGGAGCCTTCCAGATTCGGCCATCTTCTACCCGATCCAACCAGTTTTCCTCAATCTGTATTTATCTCGGGACAGCGCACTAAAAATGCCGTAACTTCCACCACAAAAATCGGAATTTGGACTTCTTGACCTTTTTGGAAAGCTAAGAAAATTATCTTCAACTTTCCTAATATGAAGATCCTCTGATTCGCCCGTTTACAAATTTCTAAAATCGATCTACCGAAACCCGTCGGGAAACCCTCCGAGATGCAAAACAGTCAACTTAGAAAATTCATAACTTTTGCTACGCAACTCGGAATCACGCGTTCTAGGACTTCATGGAAAGATAATTTCGTCCTATACAATTCTCTAGGAGGGGTCCAGACCTGAATCCCCACATATCTAACCCAAAACCGCCGTCTACCACCTTCTGTCCTAGCAGTCCAGACTGACGAAAATTGCTATCAAGATCAAAGAATAATATTCTAATGGGAAACAAGGATTACCCCTTGACGAATGGATGAAGAACACGAAGATCTCCTCCCGAATTCCTCCTTTTCCCCTTCTCCTCCTTTTCTTCTCTTGATCTTCTCCTCCTCCGGATTCGAATGTCTTTGTGACGATCTCCTCCTCCGCTTGATTGGCAGCACAAGAGAGCTTCTTCACCAACAATGGAGGGAGGGGAGGGGAGGGTGCTGCTAGAGGAGGGGGAGGCGCAAGAGAGGATGGGGGAGGCGCAATGGAGGAAAAGAGGGAGGGTGGCTGCCAAGGGGGGAGGCGGCTAGGGTTAGGGAGGGAGGCGCCTCCCCTCCCCCCTTGGGCTTAAATTCCCACCTGGGCCAAGGCCCAGGCCCAGGTTATCCTATTTTATTCAGAAAACCCTCAGGAAAATACTATTTCATTCTTTTCTTTTAAAGGTCCTTCTCCCCGATTAACCGATTAATCGCAAAATCTTTTCCGGGGTATTACACAATTAATCGTTTAACTCTCGAATCGCTTTTGGGGTATTACAAACAAGTAGAGTGAGGATGGGGTAATCATTCGAAACAAGGCTAGACTGGTAGCTCAGGGCTTCTCTCAGGTTGAGGGTCTAGATTTCGAGGAGACTTTTGCCCCTGTAGCTAGACTTGAGGCCATTAGAATCCTACTTACTTTCGCGGCTTCTAAGGGCTTCAAGCTTTACCAGATGGATGTCAAGAGTGCCTTCCTCAATAGTTATATTGAGGAAGAGGTCTATGTTAGGCAGCCTCCAGGTTTCAAGAACCCCAAATACCCAAACCATGTCTTCAAGCTTTCCAAAGCCCTGTATGGACTTAAGCAAGCCCCTAGAGTTTGGTATGAGAGGCTTAAGTCTTATCTGTTGAGTCATGGGTTTGAAATAGGTAAGGTAGACAAGACCTTGTTCATTCGTAGGCATGACAATGACCTTCTACTCGTCCAGATTTATGTGGATGATATCATCTTTGGCGGCTCTTCTCATGCTCTTGTTTCCCAATTCTCCGATGTCATGAGTACAGAGTTTGAGATGAGCATGATGGGCGAGTTGAGCTTCTTTCTTGGTTTCCAGATCAAGCAAACTCGAGAGGGTACTTTCTTGCATCAGGGCAAGTACACTCGTGACCTCCTGAAATGCTTTGACATGAGCGATGGCAAGCCAGTGTCAACTCCTATGCCTACCTCAGCTTCACTGGATCCAGATGAGGATGGCGAGCCAGTTGATCAGAAGGAATATCGCAGCATGATTGGCTCCCTCTTGTACCTCACTGCCTCGAGACCGGACATACATTTCTCCGTGTGTCTATGTGCTCGATTCCAGGCTTCTCCTCGTGTGTCTCTCCGCCAGATGGTGAAGCGTATCTTTCGGTACCTTCGAGCTACCATAGATTATGGTATCTGGTACTCTTCCTCTTCCTGTCTTTCCCTTAGAGTCTACTCCAACGCAGACTTTACTGACTGTAGGATAGATAGAAAGAGCACTTCTGGCACTTGCCAATTCATTGACACTTCTCTTGTTTCTTGGTCTTCTAGGAAGCAATCCGGTGTTGCACAATCTACCGCAAAGGCCGAGTACGTTGCTGCCGCCAGGTACTTTGGATGGCTTCGACCCTGCGGGACTTGGGTTAGTCATAGATAGTGTTCCACTCTTTTGTGATAACACTTCTGCCATCAACATTGCTAAGAACCCAGTGCAACACTCTCGGACCAAGAACATTGATATCAGATTCCATTTCCTTAGAGACCATGTAGAGAAGGGTGATATAGTGCTCGGTTTAGGAGAGTGACCTTGATTGGTGATATCTTTACTAAGCCTTTGGATTGCTCTAGGTTTTCAGCCTTGCGGGGAGAGCTTGGGGTGATTTATCCTTATGGACTGCTGTGAGGGGAGCATTATTCTTTATGCATTATCTTTTATGCTCCTATTTCCTTCTGATGCATTGCATAAGGGTGCATGTGGGTTAGTCCTTCTAGCATAGGTTAGAATGATTCTCTTGCTTAGTTGCTTAGATTGGTTTCTCTCATCCTATGTTCTAGGTTGCTATTTCTAGTTGCTTCTCTTCTCACTAGATTGAGTTCACTCACTTCTTGCGATCTAGCGAGGGTCGGGCCACTCACGGGTAGACAGGGACCGTGTTTACTCCCTAGTGTGTTAGTAGACCAGCTATTAGACCTAGATTCATATGGGGTAGATGTGAGTCAGTCTGAGCCATAGTCTTCTCTATATCTTGTCTGTGCTTTAAGGACTGCCTTTTGATTTCTTTGCCAGCTTCTTGTATTTGTTGCTTTGGTTCAGGGGGAGTATATTTGGAATTTTCTGGATCTTAATGTCGACATAACTCTACTTGAACTAAAAGTATTTCACATGTTGAGAGGAAGCTGGATCTTCTTACATCTACATGTCATTCTGCATTGTAATATAACTACATGGAGCCTGGACTATTATCCTTTCATGACATGTTTACAATACATTACATCTTGCCATGATATATGCTTACTTGCCAGATTTATCATAACTTTATATGTGTAGACTACTCTTTGCCATGATAAGTTATTTAAAAAGGCACAACATGAATTAATTCATATCATGTTAGCCTTTGAGACTAGTCTGTCTTCAGTTATCCTTTTATGATTCATGCCATGTCAAATAGGCTGAGTTGAGTCTTGAATCTTTATTGAGCTTTAGAGTGAGCTATGCTAGTTATTTTATGAAGCATGAGTTAATTTTTAACTCCTTTATTCTTGCACTAATTTAAGTAAAAGCAAAAATATCTCTTTTGTGCGAAAGAACTGATCTCACTAATTCTTTCTCATGAGACTGCTTGCCATTGCACTAGGCATGAACTCAGGGAGAGTTTTGGTTGACCAAGATCATCTCCTTAAGCTTCTAGCTTGGAGTAGTCGCATAAGGCTTGAGATCTAGCACATGACTAAACAATTCGGTTAGAAACAACCATGTGTTTCTAGGTTGGAAACAACCATGTGTTTCTAAAAGGAAAAACAAGTCAATTGTGCTAAATTTGCTAAAATTACAAAATGCTCAAGTGTTTGAACAAATGATTCATCTTTGAACTTGTAGCACTCTAAGTTGGCTCAACTCTAGCTTCTCGGTTCCACTTAGAATAATTGACATGGCTTGCATCATCCTTGGATACCTTTAGCTAGACTATGATCTTGGATAACTTGAGATGCTAAGAAATTCGATTAAATTTCAGATTATGATTTATTTGGCTTAACTTGTCTATACGTACATTGTCATGATCTAGATAGCATTCTATTGTGTTATGGCTTGGTGTAATACTTCAAAAGTCATTTTGGATAATCTTCATGGCTCTAAATGCTTAATTTGAATAACATACAATCATTTCATCCGAATCATGATTTATTTTCCTCCTTGCATCTTGATGATATTATTGCCAAAAGGGGGAGAATAATGGAGAAAAAGCTATTTTCATGGGGATTTTCTATAGCATTTCGGAAAACTTATTCTTTCTGTTTTGCTCTAATATTCTCTTGTGTCAACATGGTCATAAGCTTCCTTGCTTCTCTTTTGGACTATGTATGACTTTCAAACTCAACTTTATATGTTTTTTTTGTGTTTGTCAATATACTCATCAAGGGGGAGATTGAGAGACCATGTGAGAGGTGCTCCTATGTTTATGATGAGTAATTGACATGTGTTCTGAAAGTTTGAGATTGATTTGAGTGGTTTGTGAGTGAGTATAGACTAATGCATATGTTGATTTCATTATCTCGAGCGGTGCTATGTGATGTGTTTTCTTGTCTGTGATGGCTGTAGGACTTTGAGGCGGAGTCGTGGCAAGGCACGGGATGACCAGACTAGGCACAGGCGGTGCTGAGGTCGGAGCTGTCGGGATGTGCTGAAGACGACGAAAACTCGATGTGGTTGCGAGGCTTGGACGACAAGAAACGAGGAAGCTTCCTGGAAGGTGCAGCAGGGGCATTTTGGGAAATACGCAAGACTGCAAAAGCGAAAGTGGATTTGGTTCGAGTTAATGGGTAAAGTACAGAAGTTGTTGGAACTAATGGGTAAAGTGTGCTTGTAAACCCATTAGTGGAGACTATAAAAGGAGATGGGTAGGCATGAAAGCAAGGTAGTAGTTAGGGTTTTGGCTTTCTGTCTTTCTCTTTTTCTTTGTGCAGTTGAGGGGTTGGTGAGAAGGGCAGAGGTTGTTCTGCCCTTGCTCTCTTGTGTCCTTGGGTATGTTCTAGAATTCTTGATTTCCTACATGCGTATGGGGCCGTAGATTGGGATGAGTTGGTTGTAGCAACTCTTGTAATCATTCATCCCTCTCAAACAATCTGAGAAATCTTGTTTTTGAGAAGTTTTTGAGCCTTCAGTTTGTTCTCTGTTCTTTGCAATTTTCTTGGGTTCTTTTCTCATTTTGCTGATTCCTTGATTTTTTAGCTGCTGTTTGTTTATGCTTTGAGCAAGGAACCTTCTTGAGATCACTTGAGCATTCCATTTTCGGGAGCAGAAGGAAAAATCAAGAAGTTTCCTCTCTTCCTAATCCTGCGCAAGAATTGGCTCTATTGGTGCTGTTTCTAGGGTTAGAAGTCAGGGGACCTTTGCCCTTATAATTTCCTAAGTAGAAAATTGAAATTAAAGCTTGGCTCATTCTTCTGAGATTGTTTCCTTGTTATCATCAAAGTCTTCTAAGCCCAGAATCCATAAATATTGCGAATTTCTCAGTTTTTGGTTCTGTTGTCGCCTAATTTCTTCGTGCGGTACTACCTCTTGTTCAACGTCGGTACTAACGCTCAGCAAAGGCGGTACTACCGCTCGGCTCAACGGTACTACCACCAAACGGTACTATCACCAAACGGTACTACCGCTCCTCACAACGGTACTACCGCTTGCGGGCAGACCAGCCCTGAATCTATTTTTCTGGACTGTTTCTCGCTAGATCGATTTTTATGCTCATTGCTGTAACTTCCAGTGAGCGCATATCTTCTGTTTTCATAGCTTCCATAGCTATTGGAGAAGAAGCATAGGTATGGATACTTGAGGGGCGGATTTTTATTTTAAGGCACCATTCACCCCCCCTTCTGTTGCCATTTCGGTCCAATATTTTGAGAAACCTTGGAATTAATTTAGACTCATATTCACCCTCGCTAGTTGCCAATCTCGGTCTTACAACATGAAAGTCGTCTGGCATGCTTCCGTTTCCATGTTTGAACTCTCTATGAAGACATGGTGGTGTTAATTCAAAAATCTCCTAGAGGAGATAATGATAAGGGGGTGGCCGATCTTCACGACGTAAGATCTCTGTTGAAGGGTAAATATGTGGCTAACCTGAAATTCTGTGGATTCTAATGAATGGAAGCGCACGATTGTCTGTCTCGATAACAGACTCTTATATACCGGAATTCAACTAGCAATATGCTATGGATATTTGTCTTCTCACCACACCAAGATAGGCGATTTTGCCGGTCCATGAGGAACAACAAGAAAACTGGTAACCGGTAATTTGGTGGAATGCTAACTAGCCGGCATCCCAACTCTCATGGCAGCGCACAACATAAACCAAAAAGCAAGAAATTACTTAGGCTCAAAATTAATGTTCGAGAGTTATAGGAGATGGTGGCCAAGGCTTTATAGCATAGTGCGAGCCTGGCCAGACTCACAATAGGAAAACAACTCGAATCCGATTCTAATTATATCTTCTTAATTTAAATAACTCTTGCCAAATTCAAACCAAAAGCAATAAGAAGTGGTTGGCGGATTGCCTTGGTATGTGCTCCCATGAGGGGAGCCCCACGTGGTGGCTGGCTTATAAGGGTGGCGTACAACTCTCTTCATAACAGTCCAGTTTCCCTTACGACCCAAGTATTCGTTTTTAGCCATTTGAAGCTTCGGCATCCCTATCACCTCAAAACTGAACCAAAACGAATACTAAAACCCAAATCACATGTAATATATCTTATTATAGATACAAACCAGCCTATGCACATGGAACTTGGTCAAAAATTCAAATGGACTCAAAATTGAAGACTAGACACAATCGAGCTTCCGAAGTGTAGTCTTCTTTAATATTCAATTCGGAGCTTAAAAACTTGATTCAATAATCTTTGTGGCTTTTCCCACTGATATAAGTGAAGTGTCATCGTCTCCTTATTTTGGACCTTCTCTTGGTGCGCCGGCCTCCCTCATCTCTTGCTTGGAAACATTAAGTTCTTGCTTGCTTAAATAACTGAGAATATACAAAGTAGAAGTATTAGACAGTTAGCTGTTCTTAGCAGTGAAATCAAATGAATTTAGGATCAGATTCACCTGTTTAGTAAGTTCTCTTGCTCTCGCTCGAGTGATTGGTCCCTTGTACAATTGTTACAAAGCTTTAGCCGTATGAGCAACAATAGTCTTGTCATTGTTATTTGAAACCGATGATAAAGATGATGATGATGTAGATGAAACCAGGTTGATTGTGATGTCCTTATCAGACAAACTCTTGGCATGCCTGGTTGGACACAATGGCAATTATCTTCATCACCAATGGACGGAAATGAGATGGGACAATTTTCTCGTGCAGCTGACCCCAGTTCGTAGAATGTCATCCTCCCCATGATTGAGAAGCTTCTGTTGGCATCTAAATTTGGCAGTATATGATTGCTGATATGGAAATATGCATATCAAGGGAATGGCCGGCTTAGAGATGGAATTGCTCCCTAGAGATCATATCGGCTGTTGTAGATAAGGAAATTACAGTGGTTATTGATGGAAAGTAGTATCGGATGAGATGCTGATTGGCGAAGGAGTTTTGACATAAAAAGGCAACGGAGGTGGGCTATATATATCGAGGCAGGGGCATCAGGAAAAGGAGCACATACCAACCACACTAATCAACCCGAATCAACCTCTGTAACATCTGTAATTCATTGTTGACCAATATTATTATGTTTTGATTGACTTTGAATCATGTCCCTTTTCCTTTGTCAATTTTATTGAAGATCGTCCGGTACGTTTTCATACGTAAAGGTGCTTAGAGACGCGGTCTTATTGGCTTGCTTGGGTAAAATTGTTCGTCGGAGCAGTTCAAGTTTGGGATGCCACGTCGTCGAGTAGAGCCAAGAGATGGTAAAGTTTGGGAGGTGGGCAGTGGTTGAAGAGGAAAGGCAAAGTTTGCATCGGAAGATTATCCTCTGCTTTCAGGTATAAAGGCAAAGGTGACCATGGAGCGTATACTTTGCTTACATGGAAATTTTGGAGTTGTGACCCGTGAGCGACAGATCAAAGCCATGGCCGATGGAAGAAGACGACAAATTTAATAATTTGTAGTGAGCCCAAAAAATCATGCCGTTGGATCCAAATGGATGGTGGATATAGGGGAAATGTAAACTTTGCCTTTATACCTTGAAGGCAGAGGATGTGCTTCCCTTGGGCCTGTTTTTTCTTGCTGCGGCTTAAGGTGTTTGGTTGAAATTTTTGAATTTTGACTGTTTATGATAGAGATTATGGAGAAAGAGATGCTCTCTTGTGATTTTAGTTGATACATATATTAGACTTTTAATGTATACTACAATTAATTTGTAGATCCCGTTTTGAGAAAATACTTTATTTAAAAGTTATATACTATAGTAAAAGCTAAAAACCGCTTTTAGAAGCCGTAAAAAACAAACCTCAAGACATTGCACGCCTAAGAACGGATTTGATTCCTTGCTTATAGATGGTACCAAAAGTACTGTATAATATGTATTATTGTTGTTGATCTAAACTGTCTGATCTCCAAGTGGATGGGTGAGATTTGCTACCGTTGGTGTAAACATAACTAACCAAATTGCCCGCACAACTAAGGGTGAAATCCAGGTAGATAATTCTCACTAGATCTAGAGTTAGGTCTAGCCGGGACCGAATCCAGGAAGCTATTTTATTATTCAGCCAGATCCAGGGCCAAATCCAAATTGTTAAATCCGGTTCTAGGGCTGAATCAGGAGCGACTACTTTCCGTCGGATACAGATATTTCCTGCATTATGCCGCGCAGTTTCCCGTATGGTAGGAAAAAGAAGAAAAAATCTAGAAAAGATTTTTGGGCTTTGAAAATAGCAAACTACACTAAAAATTCACAGAGGTGTTTTACAATATTTTGAACCCAAATAAAGTATTTTTAGACTTTTAAAAGGTTTTCTTAATTCTGTAAGAATGCTTTAGTCTCAGGGAAAATAGAAAAATCTTTTATAAATTCAGGATATTTCAAGAAATGATTCAAAACACAATAATAGATAAAATAATTATTTTAAGGTGGAATTTGAAAATTGAGGCTGTTACACCTTATGCCGGTGTGATCATGTCAAATTTATGTGTAAACATATGTTAAGTGTATTACGCCATTATGTCGATGTGATCACGTATACGTGTGAAACTTATACTACCGCCGTTTTCAAATAATTGACAGTGTTGACTTTACTATTTAAAATTTGACGAATCATAATTTTAAAAATATTTAGTTAGTAAAGATGAAAATCATATAGTCAGATTTTCTCACAAAAAATACTTTAATAATATATTGTATGTCTATAAGTATTTACATATTTATTGCTAAAAAGATTAAGGGACAAAGTTTGAATAGTAAAGTCAACGTTGTCAATTATTTGAAAACGGAGTATATGTACTTGTGTAGTTGTGTTGAAAACTTGAAGCTATGGTGCTACCATTCACCATATATTCCTTCCTGTGTGCATAACTGCGCACTATCTGACTATTTTATCTATTTTCGATCCAAATCCGTTATGCATCCGTTCCGTGTATGTATCCTGAGTACTTTAATTTCATATTTGTACCCAGTCTACCTGTATCCGACACCAAAACTAGGAGAAAAAAATATGGATTAGGATACGAGATGAGCGATATATATGTCCATATCCAACTTGGTTTCACTCCTACATGCAACTGCTCAGCTATTTGATACACCACTGTAATGCTTATGATTAGAAATGGATTTGCGTTTATTACAATTACGACAATTTTTATTTACAAATGATTAATACGTATTATTATAATCTGGATCTATTGAAATAAGCGGGGTAGATATTTCTCTTTTTTTGTCTGATTAATGTGAGAATTCTAGTAAGAGTGAACATGGAAATTTGTTTCAACCCTAAAAATTACATGTGAGTGGGGACCCTCTCCCAATGTGACAGTTCAAGAGAGAAAGTGGTCTTAGAGAGAGAGAGAGAGAGAGAGAGAGAGAGAGATGCCGACAGTGGTTTCCGAATTGCTTTTTGTTTGTTCATTATCAAATTTCTTTGGTTAAAGCACGCTGTTGGTAGCAAGGCACAAGTAAGGCATAGTTGCGATTTGCGTCGGTGGACTAGCTCTGAATCCTCGGCTCATTAAATAAACCCTGCTGGCCTGAGTTCCTCCGTTGTCCACACTCCACACCTGCGATGCAATGGATGGCGTCGAGGCGCGACCAGCGGCAGGCAATGGCATCGAGCACACGGTCTCCTTCCCAGAAGACGCGCAGGGCCAGCCTAGGAGGAGCCCGGCCACCGCCGTCAGAGACGGCGATGACATATCGGAGCACGAGATCAACTGGTACGTGCTGCTGGAGATGTTCTTCCAGAGCGCCTCGAGAAGCGCCCGGACAGTAGGGTTCGTGTGGGCAACGGTCGTCCTGCTCGGCGGGTTCGTTTCGAAGCTGAGTGCGACCGAGTTTTGGCTCGTTACCATCCTCAGCTTTTTCCAGGCCACAAGGTCAGTGATCTCCTCCCGCTTAATTAATTATATGATCTCCGCTTAATTAATTGGATGATCTAGACTTTGTTTGCTGCCTATCATGTGAAACTAGCGATACCATCTAAAGTCTAAATATTTATCCGCAAAATTGGATATATATTACTTCAAAATACTGAATTGCCATAATGCCACCTAGTTCTTGAACTTGGGGGTGGGTTCTTTTGCGATGTGGCTTATGGATTTAGACTTAAAATTTTGAATTCTATCTGGTACGAGAGAGTACGGAAAAAGATATATACATTACGATTTTGCCCGATATACATAAAGTCGGGACATTGTCTACGACAATTGACTTGTAGGCTCCACTTGAAAAGACATCCGTTTAAAAAACTAGCTAATATAGAAAACTAAACCATAAACCCAAAAGAACACACTCGGATATATGTCACTTCAGTTTCTTGCACCTTTGATATATGGCACCATCTTCTATATATTTTCCTCTATTTTCCATTCTTTTCTCCTCTTTTCCCGTTTATTCTCAAATGAATTTCCCTTTTCACCCCTGCTTTCATTAGATCGAGCCAAACCCATTGGCTTGGATAAACAATAAAAAGGAGAATTATTAATACTAGTTGGCAATTTGTGCATTGGCATGGGTTTGCTTTAAAGATAAAGTACTTTGTCTCCATCTCAAAATATAAAGACATGGTGTACTTGACATGTGCTGTTTCTTTTAGCTTAAGCTATTATAACTTGGGTCAACTAGATTTTATTTTAATTTTTATTCTAATTTTGAATATTTTAATAATTTTATTTATGAGTAAAAACCAAATTTCTATTTGTTTAGTTTTTACTGTGAATATCATCTTTTGGAATTCGTAAAAAAAATCAAATCACTACTTTTCCTTTGATTTTCATTTCGAATTTGGATATGTATATGACATGGTGTTTTTTTGGGTGTTATGTTGGAATTTGTATACAAATATAATTGCTAATCTTCATTTAATTTTTGTTCCAAAATTTAGCTACTTTAGGATTCTAAATTGGATTTTGTCTAGAAATCTCCTATTTTCTTTGGTTTTTATTTCGAATTTCCATTTTATGTTGAAATTCTTATACAAATCCAATTTCCAATTTTTATTTAATTGTTATTATGAATTTAAGATACTTATGGATTTTACTTTGAAGTTTGGCACGGAAAGAAAATTGGTAATTTTATTTCAATTTTATTACAAATTTGATTTATTTTTTATTATTGTTGATATAGGCTTTTCTCTTAATCTAAGCCATTATAACTGCAATTCGCGAGATGGATGGCTTGATGTTTTTCTTTTGTCTAATTGATGTGAGAATTTTCTCGAAGTGTCTAATTATTATAGAAGACGTATTGATATATGTCACCCTTTAGTTGAACATTTCATTATATGCCACTTTCGGATTATTTTTGTGCTTTTTAGTTGGCTCCACTCACAAAATGACCATTTTGCCTTTCCTCTCTCCGTCACGTTTTCTTCTTTCTCCTCCTCTTTCCTCTGTCTCTGGCCGTGGGCATCATTGGCGTGCTCGCCCGCCGGGCAACATGACGCCACCGTCGCGGGTAAAGAATCCCCTTCGGTGGCCATCAACTTGGCACAACACGAGCGCTTTCCTTTTGGCAACCTGGCAGTCAGTGTCGAATCCTCCTCGCTGTTGGCCTCAAGACGAAGGGGACGAAGGCGACGAGGAATGCAGCAGGCCATCCGCATCGTTCTCCTTGCTGGACTTACACTTGCCGTGCCGAAAGAAAATCTCCCCACAACGAGAATGTTGACTGCATCTAACGGTCTAACGGAAGTCTAGAAACACAGAAGTAATTACTATGTTGTACTACTTGTTACGACCTTTGATCAAGAAGTAATAAGATATGCAAAGACTGTTCTAGAATCATGTATATGCCGCTGCTAAGGTGACCTAACGTTGGAATATGAATAGGCTACTCTAGTGTAAACTAAATTTTTCTACCACATAAACTAAGAAGCTATGTGAGTAAGAGATTATGGATCGGTTCAACATTGTGCTCATCAGTGTAGTGAAAGTAGTTGATCATTCTTTAGCCAATCATCTTCTCTTTGAGATCATCCCGATCTGCGCCGCAGTCGCAGTAACGTCTCTACTGATGTCCACATATCCAGGGATGAAATACCATGCGTCAGAGCACTAACACCAACGCACACGACAAGGGATTTGAGAGTTGGCACTAGGGTTCCAATGGGTGTGCCTCATATTAGATCCTTGTCTAATAGGATTAGATATCGTATTCAACTCAGGAAACCTCTAATTGGATCTTCATCCAATATGAGTAAAGATTGTATCTTAGTTGTAGAGTCTCTGACCAGATCCAATATGAGTAAAGATCATATCCCACTCGGAGTTTATCATATAGATCCTTATCGTTTCAGCCCGCTAAGTGTGTGATCCTATAAGTTCATGTATATTTGACCATGGGCCAAAAACTCATTTTTGGTATATAAGTCGGTAGCAGTCTTTAGCAGGGTATAACGACTCCCAAATATATATAAAGATCATATCAAATGAACCAATATAGTGCTTATGTACTGATAACTTTGCCTCACAATATCAGATTGAACTCAAGACGATAAGCATACTATCCTATGATAGCTTGAACTTTTACTCTGAATCTGTAGTGGATTACTCAGTATATGATTGACTCCTCAATCACATTCAGTATGGCCGTGCACTTTCTTAATCCAACCATATCGAGGGGCCTAGAGATATCTCTCCCGTTATATAGGAGGGGCAAATTCCATATTGTTAAACAAAAAAGCTACCTTTATGATCATCCAATTATAAAGTAGTGTTTTGTAGCCCCTAAGTAAACTATTATATATGTGGAAAACTATGACGACCTCAGATTTAAGGATCATACATACACTATGTATAAGACCAACTGATAACACTTAAGAATATAACAATTCTAGCAGTATCTCATTTTAGGTCAATTCAGCATCATGTTCTCTAACATATGTCCACATTATTAATTTGATATCCCCGTACGCATGATCCATGAAACATGATCATCAATCAATACATATGTTGATCTGTAAATCATAAGTATCCCACATAATAATGTAAGATCAGGGTTAATTTAGAATAACATCAAAACATGAAAAAAGGTTTCCATGAAAAAGTCATGTACTTGTTGATCATTATGGAAAACATTTATTTAAGGAACAAAATAACATATTATTCAAAAGATCTTAAACATAAAAGTGATACAA
The DNA here is from genome assembly GCA_036346245.1 of Bonia amplexicaulis. Lineage (NCBI taxonomy): Eukaryota > Viridiplantae > Streptophyta > Magnoliopsida > Poales > Poaceae > Bonia > Bonia amplexicaulis. The sequence continues at coordinate 8,311,099 of CM070762.1, forward strand.
TTATCTCCATGATCACCTCTAGGGCATATTACTAACACCTAATTTATAAAATGAATTAATCCAACAAAGAATTCATTCCCATAGTTCTTGCATGCTTCACATCTCCTCATGAGCTGATTAGGATTTTCCCATATCATGTAGATGCACGTCGTAGTCCCCGCTATTGACGAGGACTATCTACACTCAAAACAGTACATGGGTTCCTATGGCCACCTCTCATGGCTTTATATAGTGCCCCCACTAATTCTGTTGCAAAGAGAAGTAAAATACTAATCCATTCGGTTTCATCTAGAAATCATTATAGCACACCTCCCTAGATCTTAGTAGGATAGGATATGAGTCACCATACTCAACAATCTCTATCTTGACTCTTATCCATTGAAGTAACCGTACTCCTCCAAGAACTCGCTTTAAGTTGGCTTCACCTTTTTTCCTCCCACCTTTGGGAGTGCCGACTACAGGAGCTCATGCATATTACTGCAATGTGCATGTCGGTATCCAAGCTAGATCCCAGACCCTCCACCTAATAGCTCCTTTGTTGCGTAGTTTATTTAACCACACCTCTTGTTCCTACCATCCTCTATGCATAGGATTGTACCACCTCTAAGCTCCACCTACTCACTAGTATCGTGTGGTTGGTTCCACCATGTCTTCCTTCTTCCAACAGCTCCCACTATGTTGATGAATATGTACATAACTCTTTTGCTTGGACTTAGCTACTTTCAACCATTCCCTAATCATAGACACTTGATCTTCCGCTTCTTGAATAATATCTGGTCCAAATACTAGATGTTCTCCAATTTCCTTCCAATTAAGAAGGGGTCCTGTGAGGTCGTCCATAAAGAACTTCAAATGGTGACATATGCAAGCTAGCTTACTAACTATTGTTATAAGAAACTGTGCATACGGCCAACATTTGTCCCAACTAGCGCTATGGGCTAGTGCATAGGCTCTAAACATGTCTTATAGAATCTAGGAAACTCTTTCGGTCTATCCATCTGTCTAAGGGTGATACGCTGTACTGAAATTTAGATGGGTGACCATGGCTTCATGTAAACTCTGCCAAAATTGTGAGGTGAACTGGGATCCCCTATCTGACATAATTTTCTTTGGACTCTATGTAGACTAACAATTATGGACATATATAGCAAGCAATTTTAATCAAATGATACACCACTACCCAAATGGAATCTTACCCGATTGAGTCCTAGGTAGTCCAATGATGAAATCCATACCAATTTCTTCCTATTTACACTCAAGAATTTTTAGAGGTTGTAACAGACCCACTGGTCGTTGATCCTCCTCTTTTACCTTCTGACATCTATCACACAATGGAACATACTCAGCAATTTCTCGTTTCATGCTAGGCCACAAAATTTTGACCTCGAGATCCTGGTACATCTTGGTTCTTCTGGGATGAATTTAGTACTTTGACTCATGAGCTTCCTTGTGTATTAACTTCTTTAGCTCCTACTGATGAGGTACACAAATATGACCCTTGAACCATATCATTCACTGCTCGTCCTCAGTGATGTCTTAGTTCTTTCCACACTTTTTGTTGAGTTTGGCTTCTTTAATATCTACATCATCCTTCTGAGCTTTACACATATGCTCCTCTGGAGTAGGCTTCACTTCCATGTTAGCCAAAAACCATTCGGAGACTAATTTCAGATTTAGCCTCTGAAATTCTTTATAAAGTTCAGGTTGACTTTCCTTGATCATCAAGTTGTTACAAATAGCCTTTTCTACTAAAAACATCTGCCACAACATTGGCCTTACTTAGGTGGTAATGAATTCACACACACTACCACTGAAATGGTCATCATAGACCTTTCGAAACCATCATCACAGATGGTTCCTTGAACCGTCTGACTTTATGGGTTAGTGATAATAGGACGATTTTTGAATCGTCTGTGAAAACCTTATCACAGACAGTTCGGAACTAGAACCGTCTGTGATCGTCTATTAGCACAGATAGTTTAAAACTAGAGCCATCTGTAATAGTCTATTATGATAGACAGTTCTTGGTAAAAACCGTCTGTAATATGCAAATATCACAAACAGTTAGTATATAGAACCGTCTGTGATCTTTCCAATTACAAATTGTTCATAGATAGAACCATCTGTGATGTACGAGTACCACATACATTTTTTGGTTTGAGCCGTCCATAATAGTCCTTCACAGATGGTTTATACCATAAAATCGTATATGATAGTTCATTCTATACCTAATTTTTTTTTTGTTTTTCGGATAGCCTTAGGAAATGGTAGCTACGCCCTTTGAAAATAAGCAAATACAATAGCAAACACAGCACCACATTCTATTTCTATTAAGATTAGAATCCACAATTACAACATCAAAAAATAACGAGCAGGTTACCCATCTAACATAGTAAGAACATTATAAGAACACATCTTCCAATCTTACGAACACAACTCTTAAATATGGCAAGAACATAGAAGAAGCAGAGATCCTAACAGACAGTACAAGCTCAATCGAGTCGACGAGGTCTCTATGCTGCTTCCACGGGCCTTTCTGCCCATAGATTTGCGTGCCATCTACTTTGTGAGGGTCATCGGGGTCAAGATTAAGGAGGCGGACAGTGAGGAGACTGGAGAGATATTGAGCGACGGTAGGTAGGGGATGAGTTTGGGTGAGTATTTATAGAGGAGGGAGAGGCAAGAGAGAAACGTTTTGGCGGAATGGGTGCGAGGACGATGAGGTGGAGCTATGATCCATGGGATGGGGGTTAGTAGGTTTCTATTGGCTCGGATTGGGTTGGGGAGGCTCGACGGGCCCAACGGTTAGAGACATAATTATTACAGATGGTTCTATATACCAACCGTTTGTGAATTATGATATAGAGCACAAAGACAATATATATATTGGTGCAATGCAAACAGCTAGTCAAAAGATAAAACAACAAAGTTTTATATGGCTTATATATGCTTGTTTGAAAGGTTTTGATGAGACCTACAACTTATAGTTGAGGCAAACCCCAAATTTTGAAGGAAAGATAAAAATTTTTGGTAAAAATAGAAACCAAAAAGTTGCAACGCATATTTGGAGCTAAAGATGGCCGATTTTGGGGGTCTTAGAGGGTGAGTAGCATAAGCGGGTCATTTTTTTGGATTGGGCTCGTCGTTAGCTTCCACGAGTACAAGAACGTCGAAAACAGACACTGTATGCAAAAGTTATGCACGTTTTACTAAAAGAGTCTCGGAATTGAATCCTACTCAGACACGCCTCTCAGTTTAAAAGTTTGAATAAAGGGGGTGGAAAAATAGGGCGGCAAAATATCACACATGATTCTTGTTAATCATCGTGTGTGATACTTTATAGATAGTTTTCACTATGAACTATCTATGATATCTAATAATATCACAGATGTTTCTTATTAATAACCATATGTAATACTTCATAGAGGTTTTTCACCATGAACTATCTATGATATTTGATAATATTATAGACGGTTGTTATTAATGACCAATTGTGATACTTCACAGATGGTCTCTAAACCAAAACAATTTGTGATTTTATTTAATACTGATGGTTTTGGTTAATCGTCTGTGATGAAAAGCCTAGTATTAAATTTTGTAGTAGTGCATTATAGTCCTTGATTAATTTCAACCATCTCCATTGCCTTAGGTTCAAATTTGATAGGGTGAAAATATATTTTAGACTCTTTGATCGTGCTAAAACTGCACACCCGCAAGTGAACGGGTTGCCACTGAAATAGCGGCGAGTGTCGTGTTCTCCACAGGGACTAGACTAAGCCTACCGGTGCTCAGCTAAAGCTAGGTCAAACAAAACAGGGGAGAACTAAACCTACAACGACTGCCAAAACAGTCGAACGAGCGAACTATCGAACAAACTCTAACTCGCACGGATGAAACGACGAACAACTAAACAATCGAACTAGAACGAATACCGATCGACGATATAACTAACTACCGACCGCGAGACAGCAGGAGAAAGTCGAGAAGCACTGGGGGAGTCTAGAAGCACGGAGGGAGTCGAGAGAGAAAGAGGGGGAAATGGTCGACAGCTAAGCAAACGACGACGGCACACGACAACACTAAACACAGAACTACGAATGCACGCACGACTTAACTACCGACCGACCGTGAGATAGAAGAAAAGAGGGAGGCTAGAAGCAAGGAGGAGGTCGAGATAGCAAGGGGAAGGAAACGATCGCCGGTTAGCTAAATCGCGCACACAAACATCACAAAAACTAACACAGGGGCGGAGCCTACAAGGCACTGATCACAAACACACACAGACACTAACCTAATGCCAACATAGACAATCTAACTCAGATCACAACTGACATGAACATAACCAATATCCATATCCATTATCATCCACAGATCAAAATCATAGTTCATTAGTATTGAACAATTAACAGTGACATCTAATAGTAGTTAATTAACAGCAATTGTCATACATCACAGTTCACTGAACACATGCACAATTAAGCTCAGGATTAATAGAGTATAATCATAATTCCACTGAACACATGCATACATCAAAGTTCACATCCACAATTACCATCACAGATCACGATTCAACAGGCAAAAATAAGCAGTAAAGAGATTAAGGAAAAGGATCTGGAGATGAACCGAGGGGTAGAGCAGAGGATGATGCAGCTGTCGGTGTCGATGATGAAGCCGAGGCGGCCAGCGGCGGCCGGTGAAGGGGAAGCAGTGGAGAAGAAGACGGCCGAGTTGTCGGTGGCGCCGTAGAGGAAGCAGGGTTCGGAGAAGAGGTTGCAGCGTCGGCGGCGCCGTGGAGCAGCAAAGGCCGGCGATGTCGAAGAAGAAGGCCGCCGATGGAGTAGTGGAAGTAGTCAGAGATGGTGTCGGTGGAGAAGCCGAGGAGGCCAGCGGCGACCGGTGAGAGGGGCGTGATGGCGCACCAGTGAAGGTAGGCTGGAGGGAGTAGATCGGTGGAGCGGCACGGGCGAGGAGGAGGCACGGCGGCCAGAGAAGAGAAGTGGCGGCGCCGAGGTGGGGCAAAGAGGAAAAGCGGCGGAGAAAGGCAGAGAAGCGTTGTGGGGTGAAGAGATGGCGCGCCGAGAAGTTGCGGTGCGGATGGAGGAGTGGCGGGTGGAGAAGAGAGACAATGAGGTGCGGCCAGATGAGGAGAAGGGGAAGAGGTGGCGGCGCACCGGTGGAGATGCGGATCTGGAGGTGGTGAGTGGTGTGGCAAGAGGGGAAGGAAGCGCAGAGGTGAAGGGGCGGCGAAGTTTGGTGGCGCACCGGCGATTCGGCCCGGCCTCGCCGGCGGCCAGAGATAGGACGAGGATCGGGGGGAGAAGAAGAAGAAGGCAAAGAGAAGACAGAGAAGAAGAACCGGGCTCGGGTGTTTCCATAGGCGGCGGCTAGGGTTATGAGGCCAGATGAGGAATTCGGGAATTTTGCGTTTTAGTCCTCCCACTTTTCGGCATTTACAGTGAGGTCCTTCTCCATTAGTGTTTTCTTCTGTTTTGTCTCTCGGGAACTCTGATTTCTTCGCGGTTTGATCCTACGCATCCGTGATGACGCGTACATTTGTACAAAGCAGTTCCGAAATGCCGAATTTGCCGTTTATGCGCCTCGCTCGCGCCAGCCTGCAGAAAAATATAAAAAATGTAAAATAGTCCATTTCGGGCAATTAATTATAGAAAAACTTGTAAATGATGATAAATGGTCCCAAAATATGAAAAATATGAGGGTAAAATGACGGCTAAATATACGCAAATATGACGCATGTCATACCCCCAAGTTAAAACTTTTACTTGTCCTCAAGTAAATGGTATGATATTATCGAACCCGGACAACAAGTCGTTATGGTAAAAGACTAGTTTAAGTGCATTTAATAGTCAAGAGGCATACAAAAATGTAAAATGAGATTGTCTAACTCGAGTTTTTGAGAATCATCCAACATGAGAATGAATATTCAAGCAAAGATTTCTAGTGATAACTACAACATTCGACTAAAGCAAGTTACACACAAAAGTGTCAAAATACACTAAGTGATCACATGAATCCAACCAAAATTGTAAGGCATCAGCACTAGGTATAACATCAAGAATGAGCATATCAAAGAGTCAAGCTAAGGCATTTGCTATTTAAGATAAAGAGACTAATATTTGCATGGTATTTATGAAAAAGCCCACACTTGAGCCATGATATCTATTTTTTTTATTTTTAGCAAATTTAAAAACACATTGGGCACTTGTGCCACTTATTCACACTCACACTTCACTTGGGCAAAACTGCCACTTATTGAAATGTTTGCGAACCAATGTGACATAGTCACTTATTTCAACACTCACACATTGTATCACAATTTTTTTACCTTTTTTTTAGTTTTGATTAAGCATCTTTAACCGGTTTTCATTAATGCTAAGTAACACGTGTCCCGAGACATGGATACCTAGATAAATCAACCAAGTTATAGGCTCAAAATAGGACTACCCCTTTCACAAATTTTACATTCAAGTAAAGTATCAATATCTAAAGTAACATATGCCAAAGCATGAATCTAAGATATAATCATTCAAGAGGCGATGACTAGAACTAATTCAATCCGCAAATGGTTAAAACACATGCGTAACTCGCAATGAATCAAATGCTATAGGATCACAAGGTTTCTAAGCACATCAAGGATAATAAACAATACTCAAGTTTTAATATGATGCCAAGTGACTTAAAACATACAAGGAACTAGTAACAATATGGCTCAATTAAGAAAAGTTCGACATGACCTTTCTTGATTAATCATAGTGTGGGCTCACATGGCAAAGATGTACAATAAGCATAACATGAGAGCAATAGTAAAGGCCATATATCATCAACATAAGCACAAGAATGACCAAATATCATCAACTACACAACAATAAGCTCAAATGCTCACAAATATAATACAAACATGCTAGAACATCATCTACACACATACAAGTCCTCCACCAAGCTTAAATTAAGCAATGAATCAAGAATGTGCTTAAGGGGTAAGAAACAGCTCACCGGGCATATATGATGTATTGGAAGTAGAAAATCATCACATGGCTTCTCGCACGTACAAGGATGAAAATCTAGTAGGGACCTGAAATAAAAAGAAAGAAAACAGGATAAACCAACAAAAACTAACAAAGGTATGGAAATAAAAAGATAAAGAGATGTGCTAATTTGGGTGTAGCGAGAGGAGGGCCAAGGACGGGACATGGAAAAGGCACATGTCCGCCCTCCTCATGAAGCAGCATGCCTCGAAATCCACCTGTATCCCAAGGAATATCGACTCAAACCATGTCCGCTCGTAGTCGATGGTACAAAAGTGTAAGCCTGTAAACAATCTCAAAGATATGGCAAGTATGTGTGATAGGGTTGACACCCTCTAAGTCATCAATAGAATATCCAATCATATAGGTATATCGATAAAGCACATCATGAAGACTGTAAGTGATATGAGCACAATCAGTAATAGAGTAGGTCTCGTCTGAGCGAAGGAAATTAAACCTGAATTGGTCGGGGAAAAGTTTCCGAACTACCTGAAGTGTAGGTGAAGTAGAATGTACGGTAGTAGAAACCTCCAGAGGGGCGATGTCGACGAAGGAAGTAGCAGGTGGTGGATCAATAGAAATGTACTCCTCCTCAACACCTAAGGGTCCCTCATCAAGATGTGGAACCTCAGAACTCAAAAGCATATCCATAATGAAACAATCATCATCAAGAGGTAGGTCCTCATCATCTAGCTTAGTGATCTCTCTCTCTCAGAGTCAATAGGTGAAGGATCCGACGGAGGTGCCTCTAAGTGTATCTGAAGTGTCTCCAACAATAGGCCCTCACTAGCAAGATCAGGTGTAAGACTGAAGGCTGACACCCATCTCTATCCAGAACTACCTCTGTGGTGCTAATGGTAGGCTGTGAAACGGTAAAACTATCCACACAAGTATAACTGGTGCTCATAATCGCCTCAATCTCGTCCTGAATCGCCATCGCACGATCACCACCAGGAGGCACAGTCATGAATTCCTTGCATAATGCATCAAGTCTGGCAGCCTGATCTTCATGTGAAGGAGGTGGCTCATGAGACTGCTCTAAGAACTCAGACATAGGAATTGTAAACTGGCTCGGTGAAGTAACAGGTGAAATGTAGGCAGGAGGTGTCAGATCCAATGCAAAGTCACTACTCATTCTACTCTCGAAATCTCCTATCATCCTAGAAATCCTCTCCTCAAATCTGGACATCTGATCAAGCTCAGGAGTAGGAGTCTGATGCTGAGCTACAGGATAGTGCTGGTGTGACCAATGAGAATCATCTTGACCTCCATATCTAAAATCCTGCAATGGTATACTAGAAGAAAATGATGAGATATCAGGGTTGTTTCCATATGACAGACTCGAGTGCTCAGGCCATCCAGGGTGATAAGTGTTAGGGTATGGCCCACTCGGCTGAGCAAAGCTCACCCCGTAACACTCTGAAGTGGACAAATAACCACGCTGGCACTCAGCGGGTGAATGGCCCTGAATACCACAAGTCTGGCATATAGGAACAACTGGAGAGCGGACGCCTAATAAAGAACCGTACTGATCATGCCCGCTCTCTAAGTCAACTCCCCGCTCTAAAACATAGCACCCTAACTGACGAGACAATAGATTTACCTGTTCTTGAAGAGTATCATAAGTAGGAGTGCTCATAAAACCATGAGAATCATAATAGTAAGCCATAGCCTCAATAAGTAACTATATCGATCAACCTACGAGAATGGATACTAAAAGACACTAGAGAAAGAAATGACTAGGGAATGGGTTAGGAGGGTAGCAATATATCACAAATATAGACAAAGACGATATGAAAGACAATTCAGCACAAACACAAGCAAAAGAAAACAAACAACGACCTAGTCTATAGCCTAACACTGTCGCTCAAAGCTAATCCCCGGCAACGATGCCAATTTCTTGATCGTGCTAAAACTACACACCCGCAAGTGAACGGGTTGCCACTGAAATAGCGGCGAGTGTCGTGTTCTCCACAGGGACTAGACTGAGGCTACCGATGCTCAGCTAAAGCTAGGTCAAACAAAACGGGGGAGAACTAAACCTACAACGACTGCAAAAACAGTCGAATGAGCGAACTATCGAACAAACTCTAACTCGCACGGATGAAACGACGAACAACTAAACAATCGAAAGACAACGGAACGAACGACCGCACGAATGGACGTCGTACGACCGAACAAACTACACGACGACGACACAAACAAAACACGAACTAGAACGACTACCGATAGACGATATAACTAACTACCGACCGCGAGACAACAGGAGAAAGTCGAGAAGCACTGGGGGAGTCTAGAAGCACGGAGGGAGTCGAGAGAGAAAGAGGGGGAAATGGTCGACATCTAAGCAAACGACGACGGCACACGACAACACTAAACACAGAACTACGAATGCATGTACAACTTAATTACCGACCGACCGTGAGATAGAAGAAAAGAGGGAGGCTAGAAGCAAGGAGGAGGTCGAGATAGCAAGGGGAAGGAAACGATCGCCGGTTAGCTAAATTGCGCACACAAACATCACAAAAACTAACACAAGGCGGAGCCTACAAGGCACTGATCACAAACACACACAGACACTAACCTAATGCCAACATAGACAATCTAACTCAGATCACAACTGACATGAACATAACCAATATCCATATCCATTATCATCCACAGATCAAAATCACAGTTCATTAGTATTGAACAATTAACAGTGACATCTAATAGTAGTTAATTAACAGCAATTGTCATACATCACAGTTCACTGAACACATGCACAATTAAGCTCAGGATTAATAGAGTATAATCATAATTCCACGGAACACATGCATACATCAAAGTTCACATCCACAATTACCATCACAGATCATGATTCAACAGGCAAAAATAAGCAGTAAAGAGATTAAGGGAAAGGATCTGGAGATGAACCGAGGGGTAGAGCAGAGGAAGTAGTGCAGAGGATGATGCAGCTGTCGGTGTCGATGATGAAGCCGAGGCGGCCAGCGGCAGTCGGTGAAGGAGAAGCAGTGGAGAAGAAGAGGGCCCAGTTGTCGGTGGCGCCGTAGAGGAAGCAGGGGTCAGAGAAGAGGTTGCAGCGTCGGCGGCGCCGTGGAGCAGCAAAGGCCGGCGATGTCGAAGAAGAAGGCCGCCGATGGAGTAGTGGAAGCAGTCGGAGATGGTGTCGGTGGAGAAGCCGAGGCGGCCGGTGAGAGGGGCGTGATGGCGCACCAGTGAAGGTAGGCTGGAGGGAGTAGATCGATAGAGAGGCACGGGCGAGGAGGAGGCACGACGGCCAGAGAAGAGAAGTGGCGACGCCGAGGTGGGGCAAAGAGGAAAGGCAGCGAAGAAAGGCAGAGAAGCGTGGTGGGGTGAAGAGATGGCACGCCGAGAAGTTGCGGTGCGGATGGAGGAGCGGCGGGTGGAGAAGAGAGACGGTGAGGTGCGGCCAGATGAGGAGAAGGGGGAGAGGTGGCGGCGCACCGGTGGAGATGCGTATCTGGAGGTGGTGAGTGGCATGGCAAGAGGGGAAGGAAGCGCAGAGGTGAAGGGGCGGCGAAGTTTGGTGGCGCACCGGCGATTAGGCCCGGCCTCGCCGGCGGCCGGAGATAGGACGAGGATCGGGGGGAGAAGAAGAAGAAGGCAAAGAGAAGACAGAGAAGAAGAACCGGGCTCGGGTGTTTCCACAGGCGACGGCTAGGGTTATGAGGCCAGATGGGGAATTCGGGAATTTTGCGTTTTAGTCCTCCCACTTTTTGGTATTTACAATGAGGTCCTTCTCCATTAGTGTTTTCTTCTGTTTTGGCCCTCGGGAACTCTGATTTCTTCGCGGTTTAATCCTACGCATCCGTGATGACACGTACATTTGTACGGAGCAGTCCCGAAATGCCGAATTTGTCGTTTATGCGCCTCGCTCGCGCCGGCCTGCCGAAAAATATAAAACAAATGTAAAACATTCCATTTCGAGCAATTAATTATAGAAAAACGTGTAAATGATGATAAATGGTCCCAAAATATGAAAACTATGAGGGTAAAATGATGGCTAAATATACGCAAATATGACGCATGTCACTCTTACAGTCCATATAAACTTCAAAGTGGTTACCAATAATATAATGACGCAATATCTTCAGAGCATACATTACAGTAGCTAACTCCAGATCATGAGTAGGATAATTCTCCTCATGAGGTCTTAGTTGTTGGGAATCATATGCTACAACCTTGGCTTCTTTCATAAACACTTAACCAAGTCCCTAACATGAAAAATCATACTAGATATCAAAATCCTTTCGAATATCTGGTAACAAAAGCGCTGCGGTAGAAGTCAAATGCTTCTTCAACTCTCAAAAATTCTATGCACACTCTGAGGTCCAAGAACACTTCTTTTTCAGAAGCTGGGTGAGCGGCCGAGCTATCTTGCAAAATTATTCAATGAAACGATGGTAATATCTCTCCATTCCAAGAAAACTTAGTACTTGGGGTACCAATTTTGGTTGCTCCCAATGCAAAATTGCCTTGACTTTACTTGGGTTGATGACTAATCCTTTTTTAGACATCACATGCCCTACAAAATCAATATCTTTCATCCAAAACTCACACTTGCTAAACTTGGCATACAACTGATGCTCTCTAAGCTTGTTAAAGATTAACCTCAAATGTTCGGCATGTTCTTCCTCAATCTTGGAGTAGATGAGAATGTGATCAATGAACGTGACCACGAATTTATCCAGATATTCCATGAATACCTATTCATCATATTCATAAAGTAGATAGTGGCATTGGTCAATGACATGATTGTAAACTCATACAGTCCATACCAGGTAGAGAAAGCTATCTTGGGCACATCCTTTGGACAAATCTTCAACTTATGATAGCCCAAACGCAAATCAATCTTCGAGAAAACTCCTGCTCCCTTCAACTAGTCAAACAAGTCATCAATCTTGGGAAGTGGATATTTGTTCTTGATTATTACCCCATTGAGAGAGCGGTAGTCCACACATATTCTCATACTGCCATCCTTCTACTTGACGGATAGGACAAGGGCTCCCTATGGAGAAGAATTAGGTCCCACGAAACCTTTATCTTATAGCTCTTTGATATGCTTCTTCATCTTTACTAACTCATTAGCTGTCATCCATTACTAACTCATTAGCTGTCATCCAATATGACCGCTTAGAGATTAGGGTGGTACTATGCACTAAGTCAATGATAAACTCAATATCCTTGTCTGGTGGTATTCCCGACAAATTTTTTGAAAAACAACTCGACAATATCATACTATGGGTACAAGCAGTGGCTTGAAAACCCGACACTTGACCATTGCAGAAAACGATCGCTTGAAATCCCACATTTTCTCCTCTAGCATTTTCTAGGGTCATAGCTCTTCGGCCACAGTCTAGTATAGCATTGTGCTTTGAAAACCAGCGCATACAAAGAATGACATCAAAGGTTTGGGGTATCCAAAATGATTAGGTTGGCTAGAAATTCTATACCATTCATTTGCAACTTAACTCTTGAACTTCGCATCTTAGCCCTTAACATGGAATCGGGCGATTGGACTAACAACATATGCTTAAGCAACATTGCATCCAAGTGATTTTTGTTTGCAAAAACCTGAGAAACAAATGAATGAGAAGCTATAGAATCAAATAAAACTATAGCAGGTACTGAGTTAACTAAGAACTTACCTAGTACAATGTTTGGCGCTCCTTTGGCCGTGATATGGTTGGCATGACCTCTCATCACAGACGGTGGTGCTCTACCAATTTATTCTGAAGCTTGGGCTATTCCTCGACCATTTCATGGTGCTGGCGTCTTAGCTGTGGTGGTACCGAGATTAAAATGAACTAGCGTGACAACTCCTTTTTGTGGATAGACATTGGAGAAGTGCCCAGTGTGTTGCTTCCCTAAGTGGCACTGGGTGGTGCGAGGTTGTGAAAATTCTACCAAGCAAGATGGAGTGCAAGTGATGGAGTCTTGAATGAATTTTATGAAGGATAATAAGTAAACTACTGAGGAATCACTCTGGTCCTTTGATGGCGTTGCTGGCCTCCTTGGTGTGCCATCTTGTGCTTGCAGTTGTCCTCCAACTCTTTGTGCTTGTCTTCCAGAACAAATGCCTTGTTCACCAACTCTAGGAACTTAGGAAAAGTATGAGTGATCAAACCAACTAGAAGTCAGGAGTTCAGTCCCTTTAGAAAGTTACTCTGTTTTGCCTTGTCAGTTGCCATTTCTTTTAGGGCATAAGGAGCAAGCCGAGTGAACTTGTTGATGTTATCAATCACTGACATGCCTCCTTGCTTCATGGCGCAGAACTCTTCCTTGATGTGCATTATTCCTTCAGGTACATGAAACTGGCAAAAAGAGGCGGAGAACTCCTCCCACATGATAGTCTATTATGCCTCATGTGTGGCATGGTAGTTTTTCCACCATTGAGCTACAACTCTTTCCAACTGGTGACTAGCATACAACACTTTCTCATTGTCATCACACTGGGTAATAGTTAGCTTCCTTTTAACCACGTGGAGCTAGTCATCAGCCTTGACTAGTGGTACATTCCCTGAGAAACTGGGTGGCTTGGTTCGCATGAACTCTTCAAGTCTGGACTATGGTCGCACAATTGGCACATCGGCGGCATCGGTAGCTAGATTATTGGGTTGGTGCTTGATCATAGTATGCATTTTATTGCATCATCATCTGGGTTTGAGTTGCATGGAAAGCTTCCAAATTCTAAGGATCTACTTGGGGTGGTTGTGGCAGGTTGGCTCTAGTGTTAACGTTGTTAACATTAGCCCCATTATTACCACTCTTGCTGCTACCTCCTCTGGTCTACACCATCTATTGATTGCTCCAAGGATTAGACGAGAGGGAAAAGCATAAGGCAAGTAGAGAACTAAGAAGGGGGATGGACTTAACCCAGTTGAAAGGGAACACAAAGCCATAGCTTTAAAGGCGAACAGATGATTTATTAATAGATAGGTCTTAACATGACTACAACAAGTGCCTGAAGAGGTCTTGTAGCTCACATTACACACACTGAAAATAAAGATTGAGACTCCTAAACAAACTTTAATTTCTATGGGATCAACACTCCTAAACCTTATTTAGACGTGGTTCCACACACCAAGAACCTAACTGGCTACTAGAACTCTTAGCACTGACTCACTCACAGAGGTAGCCTCCACAACCTTGGTGATGCTGCTCCTGGTTGTACATCAGAAAGTGGGGTAGAACTGGCACGAACTGGTCTTGACGATGCGGAATGGGAATATCTTCGGCTTGAGGTAGGGTGGATGGTAGTGGCGCCTCTTGTATAGGTTCCACCTTTTCTATTTCTTCTTCTTCTAGGTCTTCCTTCTCTTCTGATTCAGCTACCATCAGGGCCTAGACATGCAACATTTCTTCCAACACTGGAATCTTTTCCTCTGCTACCTACAAACTCTTATAAATAGAGCTAAGCTTCCCCACTATATAGTCCTCATAGTGTCTTCTTAGGTAGCAAGATGGACCACAGAGGCATTGCATTCTTGATTGTTACAATGGTAGTGAGCTAGATGATCATCTCCACTAGCATAGGATTAGAAGTGAAACATAGTGCCCTTAATTCAGTGTGATGGATACTGCCAAGATGGTGTATCGCTAAGCATGACATCTCTTGGATGCCATCCTCAAAAGTACCCTCCTAGCATAGGTACAAGGGATAGCTGGCCTTCGTACACTCTCGGGCATATATTGTCATTTTGTATAGTGTCCCTTAATGATTCGCATTCCCTATCCAGCTTGTGCCTTAATAGAGTAGTCAATCATAGCCTTTCAAAAGCTACAATAGCCTCCAATGTTCAGCAGTGTACCCTCTGGTATGATCTCCATAGGTGTGTAGCCACGTCATCTAATTAAAATAGGTGAAAGGGTAAGCGTCAATTTTAAACTTTAAGGGAAGAGAGTGTTGTAAATGTGGGCAATATTTTAATTCCAAGTTTTAGTAGGAGACAAATACAATACACTAGTGATGCAAAACTCACAACTAACAGCAGGCTACTCAACATACTTCAGATTATACTCAATAAAACACATTAACTAAATCGAACATGCGCACAAACGACTTACTTGTTAGCCTAAAGTAAACAGAAGTCGCAGCAGCTTGGCGAGTCTGAGTAATGTAGATGACGTAGTGCAGCGAGCGGTCGCGCAGATGCGCTGCCCAAGAAACCTTATTGCCGCCTGCGGTACTCTGCGCAACGGTTCGAGATAGCCGCTCCCCTCCTTCCGGTGCACGCCGGAAGAAAGGTCGACGTGGTTCGAGACAAGACGCAGTACCACAGCACAAAATTGCAGGGAGGAAGAAAAAGAAGGTGCAGAATTCTATCTATTCTCCTGGATGTCTCCAGGCCCTTTTAAGGGCGCTGTAGTTATTCACTAGTAACTGCTGCGTTTTAATCAGAATTATGCACTGGTAACTGATGAATTAAGCAGTGTAAATTCCCTTGTAACTGCCTCATTCAAACGTTTGAATCTCATTCAAACAAAGAGACATGCATGGTTCAGCAAAAATAGAGATGGACTTGGTCTGCCAAGTGGCGCGCCACGTCACGGCACGGTCGCGCGTCGCAAGTCACAAGTCACGCGATTTTCACGCGAAAATACGCATATACGCGCGCGCGTGCGTGCGCGTGTGTGACTACACAGAACCCTCCACATACCATCTCTATCCATATTCAAGGAGTGGAGAGGACTCCACCTTATAAATTGGTTTTCCTCTCCTTTCCTTAGCAATATGGTACTAAACAAAGCATGTTTTGGAATTAAGGAAATGGGCTATAAAAATGGGCCACATTCTAACAATCCCCCACCAATTCCAAAGCAAGAAGTAAACAGATGATAAAGATATTGTGCTGCAGTACTGTTAATATACTAGTCTTTTAGTGTAAGTCCCGTACGGGTTGAACTTACACCTAGAATGACAAGATTCATCTTCTCACAGCTGATGAATGGACTATGCCTTGAATTCACAGCTTTTCGTGATCAGATTTCACTTGAAATTTCAACTAGTACTAGGCTGTCAAAGAACCACGCCTAAACGGAGCGTTATATGGTCATGCTCCCTTATCTGCTCATGAGCTTTCTAGAGAATGCCCCTCTCGTGAACTGCGACCACAGTTAAGCTCAAGTAGGTGTATTCTTTCTAGGTATCCTGCAGGCTAATACCTTTTCCTCATTTGGACAACAGAATACATTAAGGCTTTATGCCAACCTTCCTAACAGTCGAAAGTACATTGTTTATTAGGACATGGGTAAAATAAATATGTACTCTCTTGTTACAACATCAATTTGTTTTTTCCATTGCCTACGTAACGGGATCTCCGATCAAGAAGGTATGGGTTACCATTGTGATGTAACTTAAATGGGCCTCATACCCATATCCATAGATGCAACAGAAATCGCTTTCCGTGCTAACCCCTTTGTAAAAGGGTCTGCCAGATTTTTCTCAGTGTGAATATAATTCACAGCAATCACTCCGGAGTTTCTCAATTTTCTGACAGATTTAAGCCTATGCTTCACATGTCTAGAGGACTTCATATTATCCTTTGTACTTGTGACTTTGGCCAACACTGTTTGATTATCACAGTACATCAGGATTGCAGGTATTGGTTTCTCAACCAATGGTAAGTCCAATAGAAGCTCTCTCACCATTCACCTCAAGCGTGGTCAGTGTCAAGTGCTACAAGTTCTGCTTCCATGGTTGACCTCGTCAATATGGTCTGTTTACAAGACCTCCATGAAACCGCAGCACCAGCTAAAGTGAATACATAACCACTTGTAGCTTTGATCTCATCCGCATCAGAGATCCAATTAGAGTCACTGTATCCTTCTAATACAGAAGGGTGTCCAGTATAATGTATTCCAAAAGATGTTGTGTCTCTCAAGTAGCGCAACACTCTTTCAAGTGCCTCCCAGTGATCATCTCCTGGGTTAGAAGTAAACCGACTTAATTTGCTCACAAACAAATGAAATGTCGAGTCTTGTGGCACCACTAAATACATTAGTGACCCAATAATTTGTGAATATCTTAATTGATCTTTTCCTAACCCATGGTTCTTTCGAACCTTAATGCTTGCATCATAGGGTGTTGGAGAAACTTTACAATTTTCAAAGCCGAACTGGCTCAATATTTTCTCAGCATAATGAGATTGATTCAAAGTGATCCCATCCTTGCTTTTGATCAATTTAATATTCAGAATAACATCTGTCTCTCCCAAGTCTTTCATATCAAAACACCGAGATAAGAAAGATTTGACCTCATCAATTACGACAGTGTTTGTTCCAAATATAAGTATGTCATCTACATACAGACATAAGATAACTCCTTAACCCCCACCATAATGATAATACACACACTTATCAGCTTCATTCACAACAAAGCCAGCGGATGTCAAAGTTTTGTCAAACTTCTCGTGCCATTGTTTAGGTGCTTGTTTTAGGCCATACAAAGATTTCAATAATCTGCATACTTTATTTTCCTGTCCAGAAATCACAAAACCATCAGGTTGATCCATATAGATCTCTTCCTCCAACTCTCCATTAAGGAAAGCTGTCTTCACATCCATTTGATGAACATGTAGACCATAGGAAGATGCTAACGCAAGGAGCACTCTGATGGTAGTTAATCTGGCGACAGGAGAATAGGTATCAAAGAAATCTTCTCCCTCTCTCTGGGTGTAACCTTTGGCCACAAGTCTTGTCTTGTATTTCTCAATAGTTCCATCAGGCCTTAGTTTCTTTTTAAAGACCCATTTACATCCTACAGGTTTACACCCTATAGGACGATCTGTGATCTCCCAAGTCCCATTAGCCATGATAGAGTCCATCTCGCTACGGACTGCCTCTTTCCAATACTCAGCATCAGGAGATGCATAAGCATCTGAAAGAGTCTTTGGCACATCATCCACGAGGTATACAATAAAGTCGTCACCAAAGGTTCTCAACCCTTTGTCTCTTGCTCCTGCGAGGAGCTTCTGCGACTAGATTGTTATCCTCCTTAGGAATATCACATATTGGTTCAGAAATGGTGGGAAGCTCAGAAGTTTGATTATTGTCACTTTCAATATTATCAGAATGAACAATATCTGTTCGTGAAGTACTGCCTGCTGTTCTCATAGGAAAGATATTATCAAAGAATGAAGCATCTCTAGACTCCATTATTGTATTAGCAATAATCTCAGGAGTTTCTGATTTAACTACTAAAAATCTATAGGCCGTGCTATTTTGAGCATATCCTAGAAAAATACAATCGACTGTTTTCGGTCCAAGTTTTCTCTTTTTCCGCAATGGTATATTGACTTTTGCCAAACACCCCCAAGTTCGCAGAAAATTAACATTAGGTTTTCTCCCCTTCCATCCCTCATACGGAGTAATCTCACTCTTTTAGTGATTACTGCTTAGGACGAAATTTGTCATAGAATAGCTTCCCCACCACGCCTTAGGCATACCGGCACTCTCTAACATGGCATTAACCAAATCTGTTAGTGTCCGGTTTTTTCTCTCAGCTACCCCATTTGATTAGGGCGAATATGGTGGTGTAAATTCATGGGCTATTCCATGCTCAGAACAGAATTGGGAGAATTCATGAGAGACATACTCTCCTCCACGATCAGACCTCAATCTTTTTATTTTCTTTTCTAGTTGGTTCTCAACCTCGGCCTTATAAGTTTTAAAGTAATTTAAAGCTTCATCCTTAGTTTTCAGCAAATACATATAGCAGTATCGTGTTGCATCATCAATAAAAGTTAGAAAATATCTTTTGCCTCCTTTTGTCAATAATCCATTCATTTCACACAAATCTGAATGAATAAGGTCTAAAGGTGCCAAGTTCTTTTCATCCTCTAATCCCTTAAAGGGTTTTCGAGGTTGCTTTGCTTGCACACATGACTGGCACTTTGACCCTTTGACAATTTCACATTTTGGAATTAAATCTAATCTGGACATTCTAGCAATACTATCAAAGCCAATATGACAGAAACGAGAATGCCAAATATTTGCCTCACATTTATTTAAACTAGTTGCAATATTCAGATTATAGCAAGACTCTAAAATACTTAGGCAGAACAAGCCTCCGCTCTCATAGCCTTTACCAACAAACTTTCCGAACTTAGACATTACAATTTTATTTGACTCAAAAACTAGCTTATAGCCATCCCTACATAGGAGAGAACCACTAGCAAGGTTCTTCTTTATTGTGGGAACATGTTGCACGTTCTTCAAGTGGACAGTCTTCTCTGAAGTAAACTTCAGATCCACCGTGCCAACACCAAGAACAGAAGCATGCGACCCGTTTTCCATTAGGATGGAGGAAGCCCCTGCTGCCTGATAAGAAGAAAACAAGGAAATATCAGAACATACGTGCACATTAGCACCAGTATCAATCCACCACTCAGTAGATTGACATGCTAAAAAGACAACAGGTGGATTACCATACCCTCCTGAAGTCGAGGCCTTGCCTATGATCACGTTAACAACCTTCTTCTTTGGCTGTTCACCATCTCTGATCTTGCGGAAGAGACAGTCCTTCGCCATATGACCGTCTTTTCCGCACACAAAGCAGGTGATGTCCTTCAAATCCTTTTTCTCGGTTTTCTTCTTAAAGCTAGTTGTCTTGTTCGGTTTGTTGGATTTGTATTTCTTAGCAGTCCTTTTTGTATGATGTTTGCATTGTTCGGCGGATGTGCTAGGTGCATCTTTTGCTCTTGCTTTTCTTCCACATCGAGGGTGCAATGAGATCCTCAACAGAAATCTCTTCCCTCTTATGCTTTAAGCTAGTAGCAAAATCCCGCCAAGAGGCAGGGAGTTTAGCAACGATGCCCGCAGCCACAAACTTTGGAGGCAACACACAGCCTAAGTGCGCAATCTCACCGACTAGTAGCTGGAGATCATGAGCTTGTCCAACTACGGACTTACCCTCATCCATGCTAAAGTCGAAAATTGCTCACATATGTAGAGCCGCCGACCGCCTCGCCTCTGCATATTTGTTCTCTAGTGCATCCCACAACTCGTGGCGGACTTAAAATCCATGTACACATCATAGAGTCGATCCGCCGAGCAGTCGAATGCGACCAAGAGCAGTATTGTTCGCATTATCATACTGCATGGTCTGCTCAATCGTAAATGGATACTGCGGGTGGATAACCCACCACAGCCCCAAAGACATGAGCCAAACTTGGCTCTAGTATGCTATCTACGAAAGTTCTGACCAGAAAACCTCTCAGGTTTCATCGCATCAGAAGCATTAGTCATTTCTGTATTGCAACAAAATTCACAATAAGGCTTCTGGATTGTTGTAAATGTGGGCAATATTTTAATTCCAAGTTTTAGTAGGAGACAAATACAATACACTAGTGATGCAAAACTCACAACTAACGTGAGCTACTCAACATACTTCAGATTACACTCAATAAAACACAAGAACTAAATCGAACATACGCACAAACGACTTACTTGTTAGCCTGAAGTAAAACAGAAGCGCGAGCTTGGCGCAGATGCGTAATGTAGATGACGCAGTGCAACGAGCGGTCACGCAGATGCGCTGCCCAGAAACCTTATTGCCGCCCCGTGCAGGTACTCTCTGCGGCAACGGTTCGGAGATAGCCGCTCCCCTCCTTCCGTGTGCAGCAGGAAGAAAGGTCGACGTGGTTCGAGGCGACGCACTACGGCACAAAATTGCGGGGAGAAGAAAAGAAGGTGCGAATTCTATCTATTCTCCGGACGCCTCCAGTGCCCTTTTAAGGGCGCCGCAGTTATTCACTAGTAATCGCTGCGTTTTAATCGTAATTATGCACCGTAAGCGATGAATTAAGCAGTGTAAATTCCCTTGTAACTGCCTCATTCAAACGTTTGAATCTCATTCAAACAGAGAGTAATGCATGGTTCAGTAAAAATAGGGATGGACTTGGTCTGCCAAGTGGCGCGCCACGTCACGGCACGGTCGCGTGTCGCAAGTCACAAGTCACGCGATTTTCACGCGAAAATACGCGTATACGCGCGCGTGCGTGCTTGTGCGTGTGTGACTACACAGAACCCTCCACATACCATCTCTATCCATATTCAAGGAGTGGAGAGGACTCCACCTTATAAATTGGTTTTTCTCTCCTTTCCTTAGCAATATGGTACTAAACAAAGCATGCTTTGGAATTAAGGAAATGTGCCATAAAAATGGGCCACATTCTAACAGAGAGAGATTAAACAATAAGACAAGCACGAGAAAGATGAGACAGGTAGAGCAACAAATTATAGATGGCATACATGTGTGCCCTTGCTCTTGCTCTTCTTCTTCCTATGACTTTTGCTTTTGCTTATAATACCTACAACAACCAATGCTTGATCACAAAGGATGAAGATTCCAATGACTTCTTCAAGGACTTCGCCTCCAATAGATATGCAACTGCCTCATTAAAGTTTAGAGTACTTTTACTAATAAGAATATTTATCACCAAGTGCTCTCATGATGGTGGAAGAGATGAAACTAAAATGATGACCTTGTCATTCTGCTCGATTTTCTCATCTACACTAGTCAATTGTGTGCGTAATAAGCTTATTAAAGACATTGAGGTAGTTAATAAATCATTTGTTTTTCTCTGTGCACAACTTGTATAGTTGCCGCTTTGGCACTATTGTGGCTACAGACCAAACAGTAAAGAGGGAGACTAAAAGAGGAGAGCCAAGAGAGAGAGAGACGATATGTGGGAAATGAGTGAACCTCTCCTCCTCACGCCCCTTTTGGGAATTTATATACATGAGTGGAGTAGGAGATAAGGGTATATTGGTACATTCCCTTATACTATTAGGCCTATTACATATTGAGCTAGTTGCAAACCCCAGTCACGAGGGTTGGGCCACCTCTACAACATGACTCCCTCGACAGCAAGTGTGGAGGTCTCGATGTGTGAGCTGATGTGACAAACTATCCTAGCCCTCTGTCTCCCGACAGCAAGCACGAGGGTACTGACTGGTGAGCCGAGGCAACTGGTAGCTTGCAGCCCCTAGAAGAGGTTTTTCTACTAATCATAATACGATTGCAGAGTCCACCACGAAATCATGGAAGCGGAGCAGGGGTGGCTTCGTCCCTCTGAGGCGATGCCTATGAGGAGGTCAGGGAAGTCCCACGGCGAAGCCAGTCCGTCTTGCTGAGGCGATGTGTACGGGGCAATCAGCGAAGTCGTGCCACCCCGCCGAGGCAATGCCTCCAAGGCAAGCAACGAATCCTACGCCGAAACCAGGCCGTCCCCCCGAGGAGATGGCTACAAGGCGGGCGACGAAGTCGTGCCACCCTGCCGAAGCGATGCCTCCAAGCCGAGCAGTGAAGTCTCTTGGTGAAGGCATGCTGTCCCGTTGAGGCGATGCATAAGGCGGATGCTCCGTCCCCAAATATCTACCACAAGGTGGTCATGTCTGTCGACAAAGACTTGACCACGGCGCGGTCGGAGATGTTGCCGAAGTCACAACCGTGGCATGGTCCTAGGTGTCGACACAGCTGGCGACGGGGCGAAGGCTTTGGAGAACGCGTGCTCCATGCAGAATCCCTGCTAGAGAGACTCAACATTCACCTGTGTTGTTTGGAGGCTGACTCCCTGCTGTCGAGATGATGGTGCGGGCATCGTGGTCGATGGTCGTACCAGTGCAGGCGTCACGGTCGACAGCCGTACTAGCACAGGCATCGCGGTTGATGGTCGTACTAGTGCGGTGCGGTTGTTGCAATGGGGTACCACCGGCAGCGCGTGCTGGGCTCGGTGGACGCTATCGTCGCACCTCTCTTTCGCTTGGTTGCCATCGCTTTCTAGCTCCTTCTCTTGCGCAGCTTGCTGCGCGTCCCCACATACGGCGCCAACTCCTGTTGTAGGGGTGGCTCAACCCCTCATGACTAGGCCTTGCAACTGGCTCAATATGTAATAGGCCTAACAGTATAAAGGAATATATCAATGTACCCCTACCTCCTACTCCATTCATGTATATAAATCCCCAAGAGGGGTGTGAGGAGGAGAGGTCCACTCATTCCCACATATCGTCTCTTTCTTTCTGTTAGCTCTCCTCTTCTAGTCTTCCTCTTTACTGTTTGATCTGGAGCCATAACAGACACCTATTGATTTGTCAGCAACTTTGCCATACACAGTTCTTCTAAGTCAATCCATAATTTTTCTTGATCATCGAGTACTTTACCTCATCGGAATCCAAATGTGCAAATCTGAACCCTTTGTGCATACTGCACTAATCCAAGATCTAGGAGCCACGGTGAACTCATCCGCCTGCTTGGATTGGGCAGACAGGGATAGCGTGGTCGTCGGTGATGAGGTCCGTGGCAACCTAGCTCAGGTGGATGGCACGACGATGAGATTGGGCTCAGCGAGGTTTGAGCGGCAGTGAAGTCTCGATCACGGCGATGGCATAGGTCCAATGGGCTCTGGCCGAAATCGAGTAGCAGGTAAGGTAGAGGACGACGAGGCAAAGCCGAGTACGTCGACGGCGAGGGTTGAGACTCACTGGAGGTGGTGCCTCATCAAAGGCAGCGGTAGCGTCGAAACCTCAATCTTTAATTCTGGTGAGAAGGAGATATGGGCCGGAAGGTTTTCAGTTTTTAAATTAGTTTTCATTTTTTAGAAAATTCAAGAAATTAAAATAAGTCAAGAAAAATAGTAAACAATCTTGGAAAAATTTAAGAAAATTTTTGAAAAAAAACTTAGAACACTAGGAACTCAAAATAAAATATTTTTGGATTTATTTACTATCTAGATTAGTCACATTAAATCATTTTAATTTCTAAATCTCGTAGTTGAGCTTTACTTAATTAAGTATATTCATGAAAATTTTATAAATACTATTTTGACTTGAAAACTTCTGAAAACCTAAAAAATTAAGATATTACAATGTTCCACTAGTTCTCTTGTAAATAGTAGCAGAAATCCTACTTCAAAGGGAGTAAGACCTAATCCAATTAGGATCCATTTAGCAATCCTTATAGCACAAGTCCCATTAGGATATGATGTAGGTCATCATATTCAGCACAACAATAATCCAAAAGTGGCACATACTTTATTGTTTGATCAAAGAGTGGCATATAATACATATATTATAGCCGGGGGATTTCCCGGCCGGGGAGGCGTGCCATGTCAGCTTTTTTGCAAAAAGTCCCTGTATTTTTCGAAATTATGTAAATGTCTTTACTTCTCACAAAAAGGCCCCTAACAGGTTTTTTCAAAAACCCCCCTCCACTTCATCGAAATTGCGTATTCTTTGTCGGATAGCACCCCGTGGTTTCTCAAAATTACGTACGGGTTATTATTTAGTTACGTATAGGCCCTTACAGGTCCTCAGTTTTTTTTGCGAAAAAATCCTTCTGTTTTCCTGAAATTACGTATGTGTCCTCGATTTTTTTGAGAAACCCCGCGAATTATCTCTTCTTTTGCTTCGGTCCACAAGGTAACTAGCGCAGCGTACCGCCGCGCTTAGGCAGCTAGTTATTGATTACATGGGGAGCGAGTATATCCTGAAGTGCCGAACTAAAGGGTGGCATATCATTAATTCCTCATACTAAAAGTAGATGACCAGGTTGACTCCTCTCGATCAAGTTCAACCATATGAACAACTCGATCACAACACGAGCGTCTCTTCTCGGCGGCAACGCTCCCATCGGCCCATACCGGCCCAGGCGGCGACGGCGGCGATCGCCTGATGCTTTTTCCCTGGGTTCTATGCCGTGGACGCCGCCCTGCCCACAAGCTCGTTGGTGTGGACGCCGTCGCCGCCCTGCCCAGGAGCTCCACGTTGTGACCGTCGCCGCTGCTTCGCTACGCTGAGTTCTCTGCCATGGACGCCACCCGGCCCGCAAGCTCGTCACCATGGACGCCGCCGCTCCTCTGCCATGAGTTCTCCGCCGTGGACGCCTCCCCGCCCACGAGCTTGGTCACTTATGTGTGGCTTGGTCCAGTTGATTTGATTTTCCAAAGCAACCATAAACTGGAGTAGCATATTCCTAATTTCAAGAAACTATGTGGCATTCTCCTGATTGCTACGTTTTCAATGTAGGATCTAAAAAAAATCACACACACACAGGATACAAGGAAGATGAATGGACTGACTTGTACTTTCTTGGAACACTAGCGCTCACACCACAGAAGATAAACGGAGTAGAAATCTTGCATCTGGCCGCAACAGCATGGCCGAGCCTTTCTATTCTTCTCAACTGAAAACAATGGTTTACAAAGGTTCAAATAGCTAAATACATGCAGTGGCCAACTCCTGATCCGCGTCGTGCTGCATGCACATCCTCAACTGATGCCACGTTCCCAGAGAATCGGTCAGCCTGTTTGACATGCTAACAGACTTACACACCTACTCTCTGCATGCAGGAGAGAGAGACTAACAACCACACAATGTCATGCATGCATGTGTTAACTGCATGAGCTATTCTGCTTATACATGCGCACACGTATAGCACCATGTAGGACTTACACAACTAACCATGTCATGCAAACACAAATAAATATTTAGATAACAAGATTAAACCCAACATTCAAGTGGTATATATCAAATTTTGCCATTGTTGAACGGTGACCTACTTTTCTATGTCAGGATGTTCGGTGGGGACTGGAATTCGGACCAAATGGACCTTTACGGGATCTTACTGCCGCCGCGTACGTCCTCCGGTGCTGCCGACACTCCGCTTGCTTACAGAATATTCACTAGAGTGATGATTTTCATGGAGAAGCCAATATCTCCCTGTTGCACACCCAAGTGGTCCCACCTGCTCGTCTGTGGAAAGCTGCTGCTTCTCCTGGCTGCCATCGCGATCCGTTTGCTGAGGGTCATGGCGATCGCCGGCTCCGTCGCGCTGTTCGTCACTCACGTCGTCCTCCGGAGCTCACACCACTCTGAGGGCTCCGCCGACGACGAGGACACCAACTTGAGGGCAGCGCTGAACCTGTTCTACGGCCTGGTGGTGGCGCAGGCGCTGCTGTCCTACATGGTCGTCGTCTACACGTCGAGCCGGTCCAAGCTCGTGGCGGAGCTGCGCAACCGGTGCGACCTACGGAACTTGGACGACGAGCTACTGGAGCTGTACTACGCCCACGTCAGGAGGACGTGCAGGAACCGAGGCGCGGCCAAGGCCCTGCAGAGCACGATCATCAGGTTCGCGCTGGAGTCTCTCACCTCGGCCGTGCACGGCGTCCAGGAGTCGGGCGTCAAGACGCTGCACGTCCTGATGGAGTCCACCGCGGGGACGTACAAGCAGATGGCCGCGCTCAAGACGCGGGACTCCCCTAAGGCGATGGCATCCTTGCACTGGATGGTTAGGCTGGTGAGCCCGGACGAGCAGCCGAAGAGGGACAGGGCCGCCTTTATCCTCGCCAACCTTGGCTGACGGCTCCGTGTTAGTGATATTTCTTAGAGGTAATTATGAAGATGATTGTATCACTTCTATGTTTATGAATGTTTGAATAAAATATTATTTTGTCCTTTAAATACATATCTTTCATACTGATCAACAAGTATGTAACTTGTTTGTGAAACTCTTTATTTATATTTTGATATTATTCTAAATTATCCCTGATCTTATATCATTATGTGGGATGATTATGATTTATAGATTAGCACATGTATTGATTGATGTTCATGTTTCACGGATCATGAATATGAGATATCAAATTAATAATGTGGACACATGTTAGAGAACATGATGTTGGATTGACCCATCGTGAGACACTGCGAGAATTGTTATATTTGTAAGTGTCATCAGTTGGTCTTATACATAGTGTATGTAGGATCCTTAGACCTAAGATCATAATTGTTTCCTACATATGTAATGGTTTTCTTAGGGGTTACCAAACACTACTCCGTAACTGGGTGGTAATAAAGGTAACTTTCGGGTTTGCTATGAAATATGTAGAGGAATATGAACGATCCAGATGAAATTTGCTCCTCCTATATAATAGGAGAGATATCTTTGGGCTCCTCGATGTTGTTGGATTAAGAAAGTGCATGAACATACCGAATGTGGTTGAGGAGTCAATTACAACTGAGTAATCCACTACATGATCGAGTGAAGGCTCGAGTTATCATAGGATGGCACGTTTTTCGCCTTGAGTTCGATCTGGTATCATAAGGCAAAGGGATTGGTACATAAGCACTATATAGGCTCGTCCGATATGGTCTTTATGTGTATTTGAGAGTCGTTATGTCCTGCTAGGGATCGCTACTGACTTATGGGCCGAAAAGGAGTTTTCGGCCCACGGCCAAATACACATGAACCTATAGGGTCACACACTTAATGGGCTGAAACGATGAGGGGTCGGATGATAGTTTTCGAGTGGGATTCGATCTCTACTCGTATCGGATAAGGAGAGGTGTGTTGGCTAAGGGATGTATCCTCGAAAACACACCTGTCGAAACCTTAGCCGCCACCTCTTATCCCCTACCATGCACGCTAGTGTTAGCACATCGACACACGGTGATGTATCCCTGGACGTGTGGATTTCGGTAGAGGCGCTACTACGATTGCGATGCTGATCGAGACGATCCCGAGGAGGAGACGGTTGGACAGAGGACGTTCGACTACTACCGCTACACCGACATGCTCTTCGTTGAATCGGCTACTTCAACTCTACTTTCGGTGCACTGCGCGTCTAGTGGTAATGATCCATGATCTCTTACTCGCATGGCTTCCTGGTTTACGCGGTATAAAATTTTTAATCTGTGCTAGTGTAGCCCACCCGTATCCCAATAGTGGTATCAGAGCCATCCTGTGTAGTTTTTTATCTGGATTGGTCGCATATTGTTGATATGTGGTGGTAGTAGATTGGATCTCTTATTGGTCTAATATGATAGCTTAGATCGGTTCATGTTTTTGGATTGGTTTAGGCACTGGTTTATAAGATCAATTGGTTTCGACAGTAGTAGATGGGTTCAAAGGAGGTATGGATTGATGGCACTGAGTTGCTGTTCTTTCTGGAAACCTCCCGCACCGATCAATATGATTGATCAATAGAAAATCAGGTCGAACAGATTGGTTCAAAATGGGGTTGATGTGATTAATCCGGTGAATTGGGGCTGTCGTGCTAAGTAATCGTACCGCGTATTATAGGTGTTATGTATTCATATCGTGCGATAGAATTGGATTCTGCTCGTAACTCGTTTTTGCAAGTCTATGTGAATAGCATGGCCCATTGTGTATGTGATGCATGTATGGGTTTTTCATGGCCTGTGTGTCATGTTGATTTATAGCTATGGGCTATATATTATTGTATAACGTCCCGCGTGTCGACTTGTGATGCTTGATTCTTCATATGTAATTCATTGTTACCTGTTAGGAGCAATAGCTAATTAGATGGATGTGGTGAACTCAAGCATTGATGGTTCAGTGGACAGGAAGCATGGTGATGAAGGATTACCGTGCTAAGAGCCAAACTATCTCACAATTCAATATGATTTAATTGTGAATGTCTTTATGTTCCTGTTATGCTATTATTAATGTTATTATTATCTTGGGTGATTTTAAAATAATAGGATAATATCCCTCTAGAAAAATTAGGTAGAACTTGATGCCTTCCCAATAGTTGCACCTATCACGATTTTGATCATTAACTGTTAGGTCTACCAAATTAGGGTGCCATTAATTATCTTAATAAGATAGAAAAATATGTTGGACACTTCATGCATAATATTGGTTTAACTTAACTAGGCTATCAAAATGGTTTTGGGTCTCGGGGCTTAGTGTTGAGGTCGGGACATATGGATGTCACTCAACAAATAGGAGTTACATGTGATATAATTAGCAATGGTTTCTTACCTACGTCACTAGGTTTCTAGTGGTGATGCCAAAGCTCACTAGGACTTAGTAAAATATGGATCTTGACTCACTATATGTTATTAGAGGGTATTTGATTTTTAAACATATAGTGGGAATATCTTTTGTTAAATTATTTAATGAGAGATTTCATATAAACATAGTGTTGAATTTTTGCATATACTTTTTATGTTGTAGACAATGCCACCATCTACTTCCTCCACACTTAGTTTTAACCTGCGATCTATTCTTGAGAAAGAAAAAATTAAATAGAACAAACTTCATTGTTTTTAAGAAAGAAAAGAAGGAATATGTTCTAGATATTCCATATCCAGATGAACCAGCTGAAGATGCTACTCGTGCTCAAAAGAATGAGTATGAGAAACACTGCAATGACTCACTGGATGTTATCTGTCTCATGCTTGCCACCATGACTTCTGAGCTTCAGAAGCAATATGAGAACACGGATGCCTACAATATGATTGTGGGTCTTAAAGGCATGTTTGAGAACCAAGCAAGGGCTGAAAGGTACAACACCTCTAAGTCATTCTTTGCGTGCAAGTTAGCTGAAAGAAGTCCGGTCAGCCCTCATGTGATCAAGATGATTGGATACATTGAGAGTTTGAAAAAACTTAGTTTTCCCCTTAGCCAAGAGTTAGCTACTAATGTGATTCTCCAGTCGCTCCCTCCAAGCTTTGAGCCAGTCATTTTGAACTTTTATATGAATGGCATGGAGAAGTCAAAGACTGAGTTGCATGGGATGCTTAAGTCTGCAGAGGAGAGTATTAAGAAAAGCTCTAATCATGTGATGATGGTTCAGAAGACTACCCACTTCAAAAAGAAGAATCATAAGGTTTTCAGCAAAAGAAAGGGCATGTGCAAAACTCAAGGTGAGATCTCGAGTATCATATCTAAGCTTTGAAGCTCAAGATTGGTGTTGTACCTGATTCCATTTGCTACAATTGCCAAGGGACTAGACATTGGAAGAGAAACTGCAAAAGTACTTGGCAGAACTGGAAAAGAAGAAGGGAAGTAAGACTTCTATTTTAGGTATAAATGTTATAGAAATAAATTTTGCTACTTCTCATGTTAGTTCTTGGGTATTTGATACTGGATTGGTTGCTCATATTTGCAATTCGATGCAGGGGCTGATAAGGAGTAGAAGTTTGGCAAGAGGCGAGGTTGATCTTCGCGTAGGCAATGGAACAAGAGTTGTTGCGTTGGCTGTCAGCACTTTACCATTATCTTTACCCTCAAGATTAGTTTTAGAATTAAATAATTGTTATTATGTTCCTGCCTTAAGCAAAAACATTATTTCTGCTTCATGTTTGGGAGCAGAAGGTTATGAGTTCAGAATAAAGAACAATTTTTGTTCAATTTATTTGAATAATATGTTTTATGGCCATACTCCATTGATAAATGGATTATATGTTTTAAATCTCGAGGATGTGCCTATCTATAACATTGATGCTAAGAGGCTTCGGCCTAATGATTTGAATGCCACTTATATTTAGCATTGTCGTTTGGGTCACATAAATGAGAAGCGCATGGTGAAGCTCCATAAAGATGGTCTTCTAAACTCATTTGATTTTGAATCATTTGAAACATGCAAGTTTTATTTACTTGGCAAAATGACTAAGACACCTTTCACTGGTATAAGTGAGAGGGCAAATGACTTGTTGGCCTTAGTACATTCGGATGTATGTGGACAAATGAGTTCAACAGCCAGAGGTGGTTTTTAGTACTTCATAACTTTTACCGATGAGTTTAGTAGATATGGATACATCTACCTAATGAGGCATAAATCTGAATCATTCAGAATGAGGTACAAAATCAGCTTGGCAAGACAATTAAGACCCTACCATCAGATCGTGGAGGTGAATATTTGAGTCATGAGTTTGGTGATCATCTAAAACAATGTGGAATTGTTCCACAGCTAACTTCGCCAGGAACACCTCAATGGTATAGAGTGTCTGAACGATGGAATCAAATCTTATTAGACATGGTTCAGTCGATGATGAGCCAATCTGATCTACCATTATCTTTTTAGGGGTATGCTCTAGAAACCACTGCGATCATATTAAAAAGGGTTCCATCAAAAGCTGTAGAGAAGACATCATATGAGATATAGATTGGGAAGCGTCCCGGGTTGTCTTTTATCAAAATATGGGCATGTGAAGCATACGTAAAACGTTTGACGTCTAACAAGCTCACACCTAAATCTGATAAATGCTTCTTCGTGGGGTATCCTAAGGAAACTAAAGGATATTATTTTTATAAAAGGGATGAGAACAAATTGTTTGTTGCCCGAAATGGTGTGTTTTTGGAGAAAGAGCTTCTCTCAAAAGGAGTTAGTGGGAGCCCTAGTGAGACTCGAAGAAATTCGAGAGACATCAGAAAATGTTTTAGCTCCTACTGAAGCTCTATAGAGTGTACAAGATGTTGTAGAACCTATGGAAGAGGCACCAGACCCACGTAGGTCTGAAAGGCTACGTCAATTGCCAATAAGGTATCGACATGATATTTTATTGCTAGACAACGATGAATCTAAGACTTATGAAGAAGCGATGATTGGCCTTTACTCTAAGAAATGGCATGATGCTATGAGATCCGAAATTCAATCCATGTATGATAATCAAGTTTGGAACTTGGATGATCCACACGATGGTGTAAAAACCATTGAGTGCAAGTGAGTTTTTAAGAAAAAGATATACATGGATGGAAATGTTCATATCCATAAGGCACGATTGGTGGTGAAGGGTTTCAAACAAATTCAAGGTGTTGACTACGATGAAAACTTCTCGCCCATCGCTATGCTTAAGTCTGTCCGGATCATTCTAGCTATTGCTACATATTTCGATTATGAGACATGGCAGATGGATGTCAAAACAGCTTTCCTAAATAGAAACCTAAGTGAGGATGTGTACATGACATAACCTGAGGGTTTTGTCAATCCCCAAAATGCTAGAAAGATATGCAAGCTTCAGAGATCTATCTATGGACTGAAGCAAACTTCTCGAAGTTGGAACAATCATTTTGATGAGGTTATCAAAGGGTTTGGCTTCATCAAGAATGAAGAAGAGCCTTGTGTTTACAAAAAGGCTAATGGGAGCACACTTGTTTTTCTGATCCTATATGTTGATGATATATTATTGATCGGAAATGATATTCCTATATGCAAGCTTCAGAGATCTATCTATGGACTGAAGCAAACTTCTCGGAGTTGGAACATTCATTTTGATGAGGTTGTCAAACGGTTTGGCTTCATCAAGAATGAAGAAGAGCCTTGTGTTTATAAAAAGGCTAATGGGAGCACACTTTTTTTTCTGATCCTATATGTTGATGATATATTATTGATCGATATTCCTATGTTTGAATCTGTTAAGTTGTAGGATCACTCGTAAGGCACTTGGAAGCTCAACAGAAAGCCTACTGAAAAGACCTCGGAAATGTGTAAATGTCTCATCCTTCGAGGCCAAGAAAAACACCCAAGAATACCTCGAGAAGTCATCGACCACGACAAGAACATACCACTTCCCTCTGCCGGCCGACTCGAGTGGTCCAACCGTATCCATATGGAGCAGCTGTCCCGGTGCATCGGTCATAGTAACTATGACCGGAGGATGAGAAGCGGCAACCATCTTGCCGTGCCGGCATGGAGCACAAACCAGATCTTTGACCATCTTGAGTTTCGGCAGATTACGAATGAGATCGTGGCTGCTAACTCGGGTCAAATAGTCAAATCCAATATGACCAAGTCTCCTATGCCAGAAAGAAAGGTCACGGGACTCAGAAGCAACCAAACACCGGAGAGGATCACCAGAAGACTCAGAAAAATCAGCACGAAAGATCCTCCCAAAACGAGAAATCCCACAAACCAGACTACCCGAAGAATCAAGAATTTTGCAATTGTTTTTCTTAAAGCTCACCTCAAAGTCGTCATCGGTAAGCTGAGAAACAGAAAGCAAATTATACTGTAGCTTACTAACCAAGGCAACATCTGTCAAAATAAATGAATCATTAATGCACACTGTACCTTTGGCGATGACGCGCCCAGATGAAGCGTCTCCGAAGGTGATCGTCTCATCACCTGGAGCTCGGGCAAGGGAAGAAAACCAACGAGAATCTCTGGTCATGTGTCGTGAACACCCGGAGTCTACGAGCCAAACCTTTCCCTTCCCTGCCCGGCGAACCTGAGTCAAACAGAGAGTAAAGTCTTAGTACTGGGGTAAATCAAGAGTGATTTTGGCACCCAATACTGAGTAACACATCGAGCAGATGAAGTAGTCAAGCACGACTGACCTCTATCTACCCTACGCTCTCTGTCACCCAAAGAAGCAGAAGGTCTGTGTGCAGACCTGAAGCTAGCAAGTCGGAGCACCGACATCATGCCGATCACGTCGCGGGTAGCTATCTCGACAGGGGAAGCGAGATCTACCCTCAGGACGGCGGAAGTCACGACCAGGAGCAGCACAAGGACCAAAACCAGAAGACTCAGAAAAACCAAGTCCTCGATGCTGTCCAAAACCATCAGAAGCAACTGAGGCAAACCTAGACCTGGTGTTGGTCTTAGGTGCACTCTAGGTCCGGGCGACCACGAATACGCCTAAGAGCTGCAAAGACGGTCTCACGCACGATCTTGACGCACAAGCATCGATCGATCAAACGTCCATCCTTCGGATGAAGGGGCAATGATACCGCCTCCGAGGCGGTAGCATGATGGGGCTTCGCCTTCTGAGAGGCCGAAGCTGCAGGTGAAATCACCTTACTGTCAGAAATCCCTTGGACAAAGCCCGCTGACTTGAATTTGACCTTCTCGGTCCTAGGCTTAGTCTCGATCACACCTGGTGCTATGGATCTGAGCACGGCAGGTGGATGCTTCCTTCTGTCCTCAAGGAAATCGTATCCTAGACCCTGATTAAATCTGCATATTTTAGATTGGTCTAGAATAAGATTGAGCTTCTTCTTGCCTCCTACAAATTTCTCGAGAGTGTTCATAAGATACTGACACTCCCAAAAGAGAGAGGTGCAAGAAGAGCAAGGGGAAGAAGGAACAGCAGAGGGTAAGAGAGCAGAAGAAGAACCAATAGCAGAGGAACGAATGGCTTGTGCACGCACAGCCGACTCAGAAGGGACAGTTCTACTGCTATCTAATTGATTCACGTCACTAGGCGTCTCTACCAAACCCTCATGCTTTTTCCCAGCACACATATTACAAGCAGATGGTTGCTTCTCTAGTAGGTCCTTAGTTAGCTTCACATATTTTTCATCTAAAGCAATCAAGTCAGATTTTAGTTTGTTACAATGATTGCAAGGTGAACTAATAGGGTCCTTAGAAGCAAACTGAGCCATTTTCTTATTGTAGTCAATCATTTCTTGAAACTGTTTTGAGATGATTCAAGTTCAGAAGAAGCTTAGGACAATTCACACATGAAGCAATAGGCTCAAGAAGAAAAGCTTGTAATTCGCAATTTTATGATCTCGCCTGCTTTAGGTTCATCTTCAAATTGTTACAACTTTCACAAGTCTCGGGCAGATCGAGAAGCAATGTATAAAGACCTCTAAAAGTAATATCCTTATCCTCACATGAGGTGCAAGAAATAGTCTCAACAGTAGAAGATGAAACATGAACTACCCTACTCATCTCAAGCTCAGCAAGAAGACTAATGTTCTCCACCTTAATCAAATTAAGCTCAGAAGACAGACTAGCAGGAGAGGTCCTTAATTTCTCCATATCATCAATCAAGGCACAGCATGTGTCACAGTCATCACCGGAGGGAGCAGATGTAAGCGAAGTAAGCTCCCGTGATAGTCTAGCTACTTCCTTCTCCAACTCAGCACACCTAGCTCTAGACTTGGCATGAAATCTACCTAGCTTAAGGAAAGCATCATTAAGCAGGTCATAAGTAGGGCTCACCTCGTCGAGTCGAGAGTACGTTGTTGCTCGGTTCGCCCTCGAGGGCCATGAAGCACATCTTGGGAGAAGTCGTCGCCGTCTTTGGGGTCTTGGTCACCCGTCCCGTCGTCGTCGCTCCATCCCTCCACCTCGCTGAGGTCGAGGTCGTCGAACGCGGAGAGGACACAGTGGAAAAGCTTCTTGGCCTTCCCAAAGTCGCGGAACTTCTTCTTGCCTTGCGTCTGAGCTGGAGGCTTCTTGTTGTGGTTCTTGTCGGTGTAGTCGTTCTTGCCCGAACCGCCGTAGTCCTTCTTGCTCTTCTCCAGCTTGGGGCAGTTTGCCCGAATGTGGTTGGGGCCACCACACTCGAAGCAAATCACGGGTCCTCCTCTCTTTCCGTCCCTCCTTCTCTTATAAGCATGAGAAAATTTGCGAGCAAGGAGAGCCAATCGATCATCCATAAGCGCTCTAAGCGATCATCGCCACGTCACGAGAGCGAAGGGAGAAACCGTAAATCGAATCAGAAGAGGGGTCCGAAGAAGAAACGGGATCGGTGACCATGGCCATCGACTGTGACATCGACCTACGAGAGACAACGTCAATCTCGTGAGTCTTGAGGCGCGAGCACAGCGCGTCAAGAGTCAGGGTCGAGAGGTCTGTCGTGTATTTGATGGTGGTCACTTTCATCTCCCAAACACGCAGATCGAGTGCATTGAGCATCTGACGAGCGTTGTCCGAGTCGGGGTACGTAAGATCGACCGCTCGGAGGTTGCTCAAGATCTTGTGAAAACGCGCAAAACACTCATCAAGGGACTCGCCAGCGAGCATTTCAAACTTGTTGTAATCTCGCTTGAACTGGTCCTGTGGCACGGTCTTTATTTGGGTGGTGCCCTCATGGTAAGCATTGAGGGTCGCCCAAATATCGAAGGCGGACGGAAGATGAGATATGCAGTCAAACTCACTACGACTCAGGCCCTGGGTTATGATGTTCCTTGCCTTAGCATTTGCCTCAACGTCAGCCATGTTTCCAACATTGACGTCCTCATCAGCAGGAACAGCAAACCGAACCTTGACTTTTCGCCAGATGGCGTAGCCCTGAGCCTGGATGTAGGTCTCCATCCGACTCTTCCAGAAGGGATAGTCCATCCCATCGAAGATCAGGGGCTTCGTCGAGTACTTGTCCGTCGCCATGGCTCTTGAGACCGGTTAAGATCTATGAGGAAGAGCTAACCGGCTCTGATACCAATTGTACGATCGGAAATGGCAACAGAGGGGGTGAATGGTGCCCTTTTAAAACTCGCCCCGAAGTATCCACACGATTTTCTTCGATAGCTACAGGAGCTATGAAGTAAGAAGTTCGCTTACCGGAAACTAAAAATAGAGAGATAAATTCAGACTTGCAAGTCTGCCGAAAACGCCAACCGATCTTACTAAACAAGAATTACTTGTCTTGTCGAACAACGGATCGAATACGATTGCAACCAAAAACTGAATTAATCGATCAAAACCGACGACAAAAATTTCAGCCGAATTGACAAGCGAGATCGCATTCAAAGAAGCAAAGAAACCGAATTGATGATGCTGAATTGCGGTTTCGCAGCTGAAAAACAAAGAAGAAAATGGAAACCGACATGCATGTTACACAAGAGGAATCATCCATGCCTCGCCGGACCCAGATTTTACATCCGGAATCCTCTGTGATTTATTGCACTATTCCCCGGATCAGTAGATAGTGCTCACAGCTTCAGAAATGAATATCAAATACATATCGTACGGAAGCATAAATAATATAGTAAACTTACACATGGGCCGATTAGGCCGAAATCAGAATATTGCAGCAGCGGAAGAACGAAGCACACGGTGGAACCCTCAGGACTTGCCCATAGGCAGCCAACTGGAGGTTCACGACCTAGCCCTTGACATCTTCATCTTCTTTGTCCTCATGATCTGTAATGTTGCTGATGCGCAGGGATTTGATTCCTTGACTCTGGATTTGTTGTGAGAGCGAGTGTGAGCACACTAACCACCGTGCTCCGTGAGCTAATACACAGAATGCAAATAAATAGTATGCAAGGCTTATCAAGGAAGGCTCGGGTTGTTTTATTTGCCAGCAACTTCCCTTTTGTGGTAGCATTATCATTATTGAACCCTAGTGTTACAGTTGCAACTCAGGACTCCACACGACGATTGCCATAATTGACTTAATCCACCAAAGACATATTTTCTTTACTAATTGCTGTCTAAGACTCCAAACAGTGGGTGACATCAATTATTTAATCCACCAAGCGTATCGACATCATTTATTTAATCCACCGAACATACGCTTTCTATGTTGATTGCCGTCTAAACTCCAAACAGCAGGTAACATCATTTAGTTAATCCACCGATCATATATTTTCTTTAAACATATATCTATTCGGATCCACCCATACCTTTGTATTCCGGATTCCTAATAATCCAATCTTACAATCACTAATCACCAACTCCACTTCTGAATTCTAATGATTCTCTAACATGATCACTTTTTTAAACCACCGAATTCATTTATATCAGAATACTCTAACAATTCAACCCTTTGGTTAATGATCCAATTCCGTAATTTACTCTGCCCATATTTAATCCTTACTATCCATCATCTATCTCTAACTATTTCATCGGTATTTCTCCACCAAGATTGAATCAAGTTTACATCACAATTCTCATATCTCCAAATTTCCATCAATTCAATTCATCCAACTGGATCAAGTCCTATTAATCCCATTAATTCCAACAATTACCTTTATACCCTTCTAATCCTTCAAAACCACTTAAATCATCTATCTAGCCTATCTATTTGTTTAGACTCCACCAATTTATTTCTCCTAGACTCCTTTCTATCATTCCCTTATCGACACGAATCCACCAAGCATTGTTTAGCATTTACCCTCGCCTGTCATTTTCTTTTCTTACGACCCTAATTGTTTTTCCTGGCATTTTAGTTTAGGAGAAGCATTGCCATTATTTGCTTTTGAAATATAATACATAGAAACATCCTGAGACTTAGCAGTTTGAACAAAACATAATGTGAACATGCAATAGTAATAACGATCCAGATTCCATCCACCATTTCCATAGTCTCTGCATCATATGCTTAACCTTTCAGCGTTATAGCCGCTTAACTTACCACTGGGACGACACCCAGGACAACTCAATAAGGGCCTTTCTCTGCCCTCCACTTTTCCATTTCCACCCACAAAGTTTTTGAAACAGAACTATATCTAGTTAAGTTCCCATGTCCGCCCTTGACCGTGGGCACGGCTATTCGAATAGTTTTGACTCTGCAGAGTTTGTACACTTTACCCATAAGAGATAGATCTGCTCGTTGCCCCACATGATTCCTTAGCCATGCAGTTGAGTAGACTATCACAGGACTGTTACAATGCATTTTTCCTAGCAGAGTTACGTCCGCTAAGGTTTACACTTCCTCCGGGTACAACCGTCCTTCCAGAAGCCCCCTCTTGCGCCGTCACGTCGGAGGATGTGGCCATCCTCTACCCGCTCGTGTTCACACCGGCGCAACTCTTACTAAATTGATGCAAATTAGTTAGCCCTGCCTACACTTTGCCAGCATGTGGTTGTACTTGTTGTACCTTGGGAGGTCATCACAAGATTCAGTCCTTAATGGTTATCTGGGCGGTTCTACAACGATCCCCTTTGTGCTATCACGGCACCACTCTATCACAATTTGTGCTATCACGGCACCCTTCAAACACTCACACCCTCCAACCATCCGCCCAGATATTTAAGCATGTGGGGTCTTTCGGAGCATAAAATATTCATACCAATATATACCAGTCATCATCACAACGACTGCCCAACAAAATTCTCACATGTTTGAAAGAGATGCTTGGGCGTTCTCACGCCCGTGAATTTCTAAGCAATACTAAGCATGGCATATAGTTACAGACTTATTTTCGAAAGGTTACTATTATAATTTTGCTATGGAGACAAGGTTCACATAATCAAGTATTCAAAAGAGGGTGTAATATTAGTCAAGGAAAACATGGTCATATGACTAGGATCTTAAATTAAACATGTATTTACATATAAAATAATAGCATGCAATTTGATAATTTAAACGAAAGTAATTTACAGAGAAGTAGGTCAATATGATCAAAGTATTGACTCGCTGACGCGGTTTACCGCGGTCTTGAGCTCACACAATGCCCTCTCTGGAGCTTCCGGTCTTTATCTTCACTTCGCTTCTTGTCCACGCTTGATTCGTTGAATCTTCACGACTTCCGATTCTATTTACGTGCTAAGCAACTGAATCCAAATAATTGCAAATAACTCAAAAGATCCAAATAAATCCGAATGAACTCAATTTAGTTTTATTATTTGGATTTATGTTTATTATTGGTAGACCTAACATTAGGATTTATTTAATGGCCTCATTATTATTTTATCTACACCTCAGTTATTATTAGGCTTAACTTTATTCTCCAGTTCTAAATTTATTCACCGGGATCTACTGACAGTGTTACAATTGTTAATTGCTTATATTCTATTTTTCAGCTTAAAGGTACATTTATTAAACTTAGACACTTTAACAAAAGTCTCTTTTCATTATTAACATTTAATCTTTTGGATAGTTATTAAAATCACATTAATTTAATCTTACATGCTCTAATAAAAATTTAATTTTTAAACATCCTTATTTATATCTTTAGTTAACTTTTATTAGCTCTTCTACTTTTACAATTAATGGTACCTACACTAAATTTGGGCATTTTACCAAACACCATTGTTCTTTATTAATGCTTTTAACGAATTTACATTTTAAAACAAACACTAAGGGCACATTAATCTTTTATGACAATTAATTCCATTTTACTTATCCCATAATCCATTTTGCATCCAATTTAAATTTTATTAGCTACTCTAAATTATTTTCTAATTTTAAATGAGCTTCAAAAATTATAATTTTGGTTCCACTGGACAGATCTTGAATTTAAATAAATTTAGATATTTGTTTCATTCAATTTGGAGCTAAAATAAATAAGCTATACTCATTTAAAGCCTTTCGGTTTAATAAAATCTAAAAATTACTAAAATCTGACATGTGGGGCCAATGTCAGCCGGACGCGCGTCACACGGGGGCTGACACACGGGGCCCGGTGGCAGCGCCTTCTCCACGCGGGCGCCGACAGCGGGGGCCTGGCGGCGGCTCGCCCTCTCTTCCCCTCTCGCACTGGCAGCGGGGCCCGGCCGTCGGCCACCGGACACGCGTGGGGCGGTCACGACAGTGGGGCCCACCGTCACCCGGCGAATAAAAGAAATGGCTCAACCTCGGTAGCGTGAGCGGGCTCGAACGCGCCCGAGGGAGCGGGGAAGAGAGAATCTACGCGCTAACCAAGTGGTCTTCGAGGCTTTGCCTACCATATATGCGCTAATACCCCTTAAGGTATGCGGCGGAGGTGGCTAAGCAGAGGAGGCCGAGGCCGATGAAGGGCGGTGGCGCCGGCGGCGAAGGGTGGCCGGAGGGGTTCGGGGATCCACTGAAATGGGTTGCCCACGGGTAGATGAAGCTTCTGGGAGCGTCGGTGGGTCCGGTGCGCCTGTGGAGGGTCAAGGTTTGGCGAAGGGCGGCGGCGAGGGTGGAGTGGGGTCATGATCGGAAGGATGGGGAGGAAATTGGGCGGGTGTGGGAGCATCAGGGAGTAAAGGGATGCTCCCCATAGAAATGACCGAGTGGAGGGGATCACGGCGAGCCGGCAACGTACGGTGGCGGCGAGCGAGGAAGGAGCACGGTGCCGGCAAGGTACGGGCAAGGGGAAGCTTAGGTGAGGCCGGGGATGAGTTTGCGGCGATCCGGAGATGGTGTAGGCGCGGGCAATCGGACCCTAAAGGCCTGGGTCATCGGATTGGCTTTCGCCGGAGTTGGGGGAGAAGGCGGGCTCGACGGCGTGTGAGTTGGTCGCGGGACGATTGCACTCAGCGGGAGGCAGAGGGAGTCGCAGCGATGAAGATGGATGGAGGTGTAGGTTTTATGGCTCAGCGGGCACAGTTGACCGTGGTGAGGCCGGGGCGCATGCCGAGCGGTCGAGCGGCATGGGCAGGCGGCGGCGTCAGCGGTGACCACGGGCGGCGGGCACCGACGGAATCCGAGGGCGAAGACCAGGGCCGTGTCGCGCGCCCCCCGTCGGGACAGAGCAGAGGATGGCAAAACGGGGTCCGGCGGCGCTGCTGGGAGAGAAGTGGAGAGGGGGGTCCAGACGTGCGGGGAAAGAGAAGAAGGGGGAGGCGCGCGGGGGCTGGGCCCAGCGGCCAGAGAAAGAAAAAGGGGAGGAGGGAAAAGAAGAAAAGAAAAGGAGAGGCCCACATAGAAGAGAGAGGGGAGGAAAAAAAATAAAATGATAAGGAAAATAAAAGCTTCAAGCAACACTTTAAAATTTGGACTTTTAATTTAAATTGCTGTTTCACATTTTAGATTATTGCTCTCTATTTTTGCATATATATATATATGTATACATTTTATTTCCTATATTGCTAAACCTTTCCTTGCACAATTGTATATATCTTTGTCTAGGGGTTTGCATTTAATCATCCACTTTTATTGCTACTTATGTCATTATTTGCAAGATGAGACTTTATATTGTAATTCAAATTTCTCCCTCATGATGGATCATCTTTTCAGATTCGTATATAAAATTTTAGTTTTCTATTATTTGTATTTGGGGTTACACTCTGATATTTAATTTGCGTGCCATAAATCTCAAAAAGATTTCAGCCAAATATTCAAAAGAAATTTAAATGCCAACAATATGCAGGAAAAGATTTTAAAATTCCAAGTTTTTGAAGTAACCAAATTTCGGGATGTTACAATCAGTAAGTAAGTAGTGAAAATTTCAGCCAAAACCGAGATCATTTGGACTACATGCAGCAGGGTCAAACACAGCCCCCAAAAAAATTGCAAACTGAACGTGAGGAAGGCTGTCGGTTTGGGAAATTTTGAAGCAACTGAGAGCTGAACTTCAGACCAAAACTGAAAACTAAACTAACTGGGAAAAAGAGAGCAGCAGTCTGAAGATAGGATTAACTGAAAACTGCTCACTGGAATCTATGAACTTCCTTGCTGCAAACTACTGATTTTGGACTGCACAGAAATTGCAACAAAGACTCACAGCAAAAACCAGAAAAGAAAGCTAACACAAAGCATGTTTCTTCTCTGGCCAAAGCAAAACTGAAAGCAGCAAAGGAGATAAAGCTCAGGGAATGCTGCAAAGAGAAAGCGCATAGGAGAGAGAAAACAGCAAACAGAGAGCCTGAACCGAAACAAATAAAACTAAAAATACTGATTCTTGCTGACTTTGGAGAAATTGATAAGATCCTTCTCTTGTCCTCAGGTAAGAAGGTCAAGAGCATAAACTAAACACCCATTAGACCTCAGGAAACAAGAAGATTCATCAAGAGACAAAGAAATGGAGATTTGATCCGAAAACTAAAAACTTACAGAGACTTTACCAAGAACAAAATTTCTCTTCATGCTTTGATCTTTTTGATATAAGATTTTGAGGATAGCTAGTCAATAGCATTAAGACTCAACATACCCAATTTCATGCCATTTCTCAAAGAGAAACAATAACACGCTCAAACCCTAGAAACCAAAAGACATGAACAGGGAAGAAACAGAGGAGCTCAAAAGAGAGATCTGAGAATAAAATGTGATTCGCTCTTGGGAAAAACGATCAAATGAGCTTGAGGCACTATCCCATCATAGAGCAACCCATTTTGCTACTCTCCAACAAAAACCAACCCAAAACACAAAATCTCAAAATTCTAGCCCAAAGAGTATCGAAGAACAGAGAAACAGTAGAGATAAACTTCAGAGATTTTCATTTCCAATCAACAAGGATTACAAAGAGCCCCCATACGCATGGACATTCAAACAAGGGAAATGATTACAAGACTCTCAATCCATCATCTGCCTCTCCATCCTCAAGAACACCAAGAACCTCACATGTTCTTGGGAGGAACTCACACACATGAGAGAAGGGCTGAATGAGGGAGACACCCTTGCTGCCCTCTTATAGTCTCCAACCACTAAAGCCTAAAGCAAAAGGTCTCTCCAAAGGCTCTTTTGACTAAAGCAAACCCTAACACACTCTCAAGTGCATGAAGGGATACGCAGGCCTTCAACAACTATTTATAGCCCCTGCCTAACGGGTCTCCCACCCATTACACCGGCTAAACCCGAACGAAGCCCGCTCCCACTTGTGCAGCCTCGTGAAATGACCATTTTGCCCCTCCTGCACCTTCTAGGAAGCTTCCGCGCTCCTTGTCGTCCAAGCCTCGCAACCACATCGAATCTCTGCCGTCTTTGACACATCTGACCGTTCTGACATCAACACCGCCCGTGTCTAGTCCGGTCACCCTGTGTCTCGCCACGACTCCGCCTCGACGTCCTGCAGCCAACACAGACAAGAAACACATCAAATAGCACCGCTCGACACATGAAAGCATAAATAGCATCAGTGACACAATATTAAGCCCAAACCTGTCAAATCATCAGAAAAATCATCCTAATCCTATTGACCAGGTTTGACCAAGTCCGACCGAGCCCGTTGCACCCCGCAACGACATGGTCCGAACCAACCAACTCAAACTCGACTTCCCTAAGCATCATCAATTCAGTTTCTTTGCTTGCTGAATGCAGTCTCGGTTTGTCAATTCGGCTGAAATTTTTGTCGTCAGTTTTCGATCGTTAATTCAGTTTTGGTTGCAGTTGTATTCGATCCGTTGTTCAACAAGACAAGTAATTCTTGTTTAGTAAGATCGGTTGGCGTTTTTCAGACTTGCAAGTCTGAATTTATCTCTCTAGTTTTTAGTGTCCGGTAAGCGAACTTCTTACTTCATAGCTCCTGTAGCTATTGGAGAAAATCATGTGGATACTTCGGGGCGAGTTTTAAAAGGGCACCATTCACCCCCCTCTGTTGCCATTTCCGATCCTACAATAGTCTTCGTTAAGAAATAGTTTCTCCATGAAAGATTTAAGAGAGACAGCATATATTTTGGGCATAAAGATCTACAGAGATAGAACTAAAAGGCTAATTGGATTAAACCAAGATACATATATTGACAAAGTGTTAAAGCGGTTCAACATGTAGGATTCCAAGAAGGGTTTCTTACCCATGTCACATGATATTAGTCTTAGGAAGACTCAATGTCCTTGACATCAGATGAGCGAGACTGGATGAGTAAGATTCTATATGCTTCCGCCATTGGGTCTATCATGTATGCCATACTTTGTACACACCCAGATTTTCATATGCTCTAAGTGTTACGAGTAGATATTAGTCAGATCCAGGTAAAAGTCAGTGGATAGCTATAAAGAATATCCTGAAATACTTGAGAAGGACTAGTGATGCGTTCCTTGTTTAATTGATGTTCATATTTCACGGATCACGGATATGAGATATCAAATTAATAAGGTGGAGATATGTTAGAGAACATGATGTTGGATTAACTCATCGTGAGACACTGCGAGAATTGTTATATTCTTAAGTGTCATCAGTTGGTCTCATACATAGTGTATGTAGGATCCTTAGACCTAATATCGTCATTGTTTCCTACATGTGTAATGGTTTTCTTAGGGGTTACCAAACACTATTCCGTAACTGGGTGGTAATAAAGGTAGCTTTCGGGTTTGCTATGAAACATGAGAAAGAATATGAACGATCCAGATAGAATTTGCTCCTCCTATATAATAGGAGAGATATCTCTGGGCCCCTCGATGTGGTTGGATTAAGACAGTGCATGGCCATACCGAATGTAGTTGAAAAATCAATTACAACTGAATATCCACTACATGTTCGAGTGAAGGATCGAGCTATCATAGGATGACACGTTTCTCACCTTAAGTTCAATCTGGTATCATGAGACAAAGGGATTGGTACATAAGCACTATATAGGTTCGTTCGATATGATCTTTATGTGTATTTGGGAGTCGATATATACTGCTAGGGACTGCTACTAACTTATGGGCCAGAAAGGAGTTTTCGTCCCATGGCCAAATACACATCAACCTACATGGTCACACACTTAATGGGCTGAAACGATAAGGGGTCGGATGATAGTTTCTGAGTGGGATTTGATCTCTACTCGTATCAGATATGAATCCGATTGGAAGCTATATAAGGAGAGGTGCAGGGGCTGAGGGATGTATCCCTGAAAACACACCCG
Source organism: Bonia amplexicaulis (assembly GCA_036346245.1). NCBI lineage: Eukaryota > Viridiplantae > Streptophyta > Magnoliopsida > Poales > Poaceae > Bonia > Bonia amplexicaulis. The sequence goes on from CM070762.1 coordinate 8,356,067, forward strand.
TCGAAACTCTAGCTGCCACATCTCATATCCTCTACCGTACACGCTGGTGCTAGTACATCGACACTCGGTGCTCCATCCCTGGACGTGTGGACTTGGTAGTGGCGCTGTTACGACTGCGGCGCTGCTATGACTGCAGTGCTGATCAGGATGATCACGAGGAGGAGACGGTTGAACAAGGACTTTCGACTACTACCGCTACACCGACGCGCTATTCGTTGAGTCGGCTGCTTCAACTCTAGTTCTGTTGTACTGTACGTCTAGAGGTAATGATTTATGATCTATTGCTCGCATGGCTTCCTGATTTACGTGATTGTGGGACCGAAATGGCAACACAGGGGGTGAATGGTGCCTTCAAAAATCGCCCCAAGTATCCACACTTATATTTCTTCTCCAATAGCTATGGAAGCTATGAAGACAGAAGATGTGCGCTTGCTGGAAATCACAGCAACAAGGATAAAACAGATCCAGAACGAAACAGTCAAGAAAAATAAATTCAGAGCAGGTCTGACTGCAAGCGGTACTACTTCTGAGACAAGCGGTAGTACCTCTGAGCGGTAGTACCTCTGAGCCTAGCGGTAGTACCTTTGAGCGGTAGTACCGCTGAGCCGAGCGATAGTACCTTTGAGCGGTAGTACCTTTCGAGGAGCGGTAGTACCGCACGAAGAACATCAGGTGCAGAAACTTCCCAAAATCCAAAATACTCACGATTCTTGAATTCTTGGCTCAAGAAACTTTGAGGATGGCTAAGAAACCATCTCAGAAGAATAAGCCAAGAACCAATTTTAAGATTCCACTAGGAAATCAAAAGGGGGCACAAAACTCTGGAAAACTAAACCTAGAACAGCCACGAGCTGCGCCCGATTTTGGGAAAAGAGGACTTGATGATTCTTCCTCCTGATCTCGAAAATGAGATGCTCAGGTGATTTAGATAATCTCTGTAATATCCCGAACGCTGTTACGGCGCAAGTTTTTAAATCAATCGCGGAATCGCGGGTTTTTGATAAATCATGGGAAGGAAAAATATAAATTGTAGAATATTGTAAAATAAATTAAATAAATTAAAATAATTAATTTGAATATTTTGCGCTGTCTGGAGGGTGGGCGGCCGCTTTGGGCGGTCGCCACCCAAATGGGGCCCGTACCCCCTCCCAAATCCTAGCACCCCTCTTTATAAACCCTCTCCCTTGGTCTCTCCCCTCTTTCCACCCCAAACCAGCCACCACCACCCCCTTGGGTGCCCCCCTTCTCCCCCCTTGCTGCTGCCATGGTGCCATGGAAGAAAAGAAAGGGAAGAGAGGAAGGAGAAGGAGAAGGAGGAGGAGAAGGAGAAGGAGAAGAAGAAGAGGAGGAAAAATTGGGGAAATTCTTCATCTAGGTAATTTTTCCTCATCCCAAATCCTCTGTTTTACGAATTAATTAGGGTTCTTGGCACGAAATTTGATGGTAGATAATAGATCAATTGCCCGATTAGAGTCTAGTCGCGGGCTGATTTTAGATCTATTCGCGCAGTGCGGCTTGTCTCGCGGTTTTGATCTAGAAAACGAATTTTCCTGTGGGTCTTCCCAAAAGGAAAGTTGTAGAGGACATCCAGATGTATCTCCTGTATGTTTTTAAAATTTTTCTACCGTGGGATCTAGGAGATACGGAGATGGAAATACCGCTGTCCGTTAGGCGGACAGATTGGTACAGTCCGACGGTAATCCGGATATTAAAAATAGTAAGAGAATTTTTTTGCGGGTCTCCCCAAAAGGAAAATTGTATAGGAATTCCAGATGTATCTCCTGTAGTTGTTTCACATTTTTCTACCATGGGATCTGGGAGATACGGAGTCGGAAATACCGCTGTCCGGTAGGCGGACAGATTGGTACAGTCCGACGGTAATCCGGGGTTTAAAAATAGTAATCGAATTATCTGGCCTTGGCCGTAGTTGGAAAAGTTGTAGATAATTGTAGGTTTTTAAGTAATTAATCCAGAGAGATGTCATTTGCTGTTTTTTTATTTATATTTTTAAAGATACGAAAATGTGAAGCAGCGCTGCTGTAGAGGGTATTATGTTGGTTTGTTGGGCGGAGTAGAGATTGTGCGGGTTCGGGTTTCTAGCGATGTTTTTATGTTTATGTCGTGCTTGTATGCTGTGGTGGTGTGCTGAGAGTTGTCTTATGGACAGGTGGTTTTGTCCCTGAGCGCTCTTGACTTTGTTGATCTTCGCTTCGTCGGTTTGAGGCAAGTGAATGTAGCGGTGGTTGCTACCGTTTAACTTGTATTCCTTCTACTTGCAATTTACATTATTACCGTAATTTGGTACATTATGCCATGATTGTATGATATTTTAATTGTGGAGTTGGTAGCAAGTATTGATCAATTGTTATGTTGATAATTTTGCGAGTAGACATGTGAAATTCTTGCTTAATGTTAAATTGTGGAACATGAGATTAATTTGTGGTGGATGTGGATTTGTTGAGAGTATGATAATGCTCCTTGTGGATGAATTAATATGATTCATGAATTATCATATTATTCGTGTCATATCATGTCATTTGCATATGTGGATGTCACCGCACCTAGCCGCGACCGTACCGGTACAACCTCTTCTCCCGCGGGAAGCAATTCCCTGCCCTGGAAAGAGTGAAGGAAGATAAGTATTCATATGCATTCATTTGTTGTTTGAATGACTGCATCCATATGCCATTTTGCATTCATATGCAATGTGTTGTGGTGAAGTTTTGTTGTGAAATATTCAACTCCATTGTTGTATTATGGATTTGGCTCATGAGAGCTATTTGTGGCATGAGAATTGTGGTTGTGGTCGTGGAAAGGGATTCGTCCCTTGTGTATGGAAAGAATTGTGTTTGTGGCATAAGATTCTTTTCTCATACGATAATTGTTGTTAGCATTTGTAGATGTGGGAAATAATGGTGTATTGAAGTAAAACATGCCTTTGGTAGTGGTAGTGGTTGATGTTTTAAAGTAGTTCAAACAAGATTTATTTGCTAATACTTTATCGTCATTGATGATGTTTTGAGGTTGAGGATATAAACAATGTGAATTGTGAAAGATTAAATGATGGTGATTAATTTATTGTGTTATGGATGATTTAAATGTTTCTTTTGCACTTAATAGAGGTTAAAATGGCTGCATTCATATGCCAATTAAATATGAAATTGAAGAGGTATTATTCATAGAAGTTTATGGTGGTTTAATAACTTTGAAACATAAATTGTAATTGTGGATGTATGGAATTATAATGATGATGTTTAAATTTCTTGTAGTTTGAATAATTTGTTAAACAGTTTGTTTGCTGAGATTTTTATCTCACTCTTGCTTCCCCCTCCCTACAGGTGGACCTTGAGCATACATTGGGAAGGGTAGAGTGGCACTGCACAGATGCACTTGGATGATAATCTTAATGCTGAAATAGAGTAGAAAGAATTCTAGTTCTTTGCTTAGTTATCATATTGATAATGTTTATCCTTATTAATATTGAACTTGGAATTGTTCCTTCGGTTATTATTGTTAAGTTAATTATGAATATTAAATTGTTCTCATATTCTGTTATTTACTAGTTGATTATGCTTCCGCTTATGTTATCCTGTTAATTAAATGTTGCCAGTTTAATTTATCTTATAAATTGGCTAGTTGTGGAGCAGTTTTAGTAGCATCCCAGGGTATGGTGGATCCTGGGGTGTTACAGTTGGTATCAGAGCGGGCTTTAGGTCCGTGGTAATTAAATTATTAAATTGACACACTGGTGCACAGTAGGATTGCCAGATTATACCATTGGTTGTAGTATAAGGATTAGCAATGCAGTTACCTCAGGTAACTTAATTGTAGGTGTTGCGGCTAATCCTTGGTTTATTGCAGTTAATGAATTTCTTTTGAGAATGTGGTTCTTGCAGTTGAGGGTATGCAATTGGTCTCTACCTGTTCCTTGAAGCAGTTATTGTTTCTTTCCGGACTACTGAGATACTTTGCTACCTGTGCTTATTATTGATTTGTAAGGTTAGTTTTTTTTTTCGTGGGACTTTTGTCTTGTTGTGAATCATGACTTATTGGTTCGTTTGGTATCTTCTCTTGTTAATGCAAGTTTTGAGTTGCAAAACTCATTGATATGTGAAAGTCTTGGATCTATGTATTTCCTTATCTCGAGCGTTGAAGTTTGTTGTTCCTCTTCTTTTTGAAAGAGAGTGTTAAAATCCTTTATGTTGTTTTGCTATGCTTAAGTGGAAGGTGGTAATCATATAAACTAATTCATAAGGTTTGAATTATCAAGTTGATATGTTAGCGTGGTGCATAATTAATTCCAACTAGCATCTTTGGAAGTGTAGTGGATTAATTTGATATTGCCCTGTAATAGTTTTTAGAAGAACTATGATTAAGAATTTGTCTACTCATGATAGTAATTCATGGAGTTATTGAGGAGTATGCAAAAAGAATTAGAATGATTGTTATGATTGTTTGAATTTATATCATGTTGGATAAATTGAATGATCATGATCTTTAGTAATTAATCTGACCATTTGGAATGATTAAATAAGGAGGTGTTCGAATATTGCCCTGGTAATATTAACCTTTAATATGTCTTTTATTTAGATACTTTATGAGTATGCAAAAGTGCTAGTTTCATTTATCTTTTACAATGCTAAATTGTTGAAATACGTATAAAAAAATAGATGAAGGTTGATGTATTGACTTGTAGAAACTTGTCTTACAAGCTGGTATTATTGAAGTTTAAAGTCATTTCCGTTCTAATTTCTGAATGTAAAGTAGGATACAGAATCTATGCTCATGAATGTTGTTATGACCAAATAATAATCAATTATTGCCAATAGTGAATAGAGTACATTCAATTTGTGCTAAGTTAGAGTTGAGCATCAATAAAGAACGGAATATATGAAATCTAGCAAGAAATTTATACTAGCATGATTTGTGAGATTATCTTGCTCTAGTACCATCTTGTTTAAGAGCTTTGTTCTATTGTGTGGCTTATGCACAAGGTTTCCTAGACCTGGTAGTTGCAATCCTACTTAAGTATTAGAACATGATGAAGTAATTTCTTATGTTTCTTTTGGAAAAGTTTATGAAAGGATTTGAGGGTGTGATAATGCTTGTTTAGAATGTATTATTCTGATATTAGTATGATAGTCAGCATGTGGCTGTGATGATAATGTTGAATGTTCAATTAATAAAAAGGATTTGATAACTTCCATGATGCTATTTAAATCAAAGGTTTTGATAGTTGCATACGCGATCTTTTGATCTCATGACTTATGTGGTAGTTGAAATTGTTTTAAAGCAAAGTGTCGAATTGAGAGGTTTTATTAGTTCTTAAAGAATTAATGTGTTGTGGTCTTCAATTCTTTTTGTTGGAATTGTTAAGGTGATATCGAAATCGAAGAAAGTTGTTCTCTTTGTTAAAATAAAGATTGCGGAAAGATTGTTTGAAGTTGGAGTCAAAGTTGTGTAACTTTTAGAGGTGTGTTTGACTTCTTATTTTTACCACATAAGAGTTTCTTGAGTTTAAAATAGCAATGTTGTGTTTTATCGGTTGATATTGGGTATTTCTCTCCTTGAAGGGCATAAGCCTTCAACTGTGATCTTATATTGTGTTTTCCAAGATTATCGCTATTACCCTTGGTCTGGTGTTTATTGCGGATGATAACGTCTTCCCATGTGCTGAAATTTACTTTTTATGTCTCTTCTAAGAAAAGGGTAACCGATTTGGGTTGCAAGACCTTTTAGGATATGTATGGCAACTGGTTGGTGTGGTTTTGTGATTGGTTTGGGTGAGATTGTGGGTATCAAGATGCTTGAGATTCTTGGAGTGATAAATTGATTCTGTCGAATAATTCTCGGTGAGGATTTGATTTAAAGAAGATGTTATCCTTGGGGCTAACTAGTTATACTGTTGCAACTAGAAAACCTAGTCATGGTTCAAGAGAGTTACGTTCATTTTGCTGGAACGTTAGAATTATTGAAAGTATGAGAATTTTGATCAATTTTATTGGAGCATCATGATTGGGTACCTTGCAAGGATTAGTAGGATGATTATGATGGTATAGTGATGAGATTATAATTGAGAAGAAGTCGGATTGTTATGGAAATTTCTGAGATAGTAGAAATTGTTGAAAAGTATGGCCATGTTTGACTAGGCTTCAGAAAGTAACCCTCCAGGAGTTAGAATCTTCTTACAAATAATCAGGTTGAGATTATGTTTTCATGTGGTTGTGAAGGATTGAGTATAGTTGACTGTGGAAATTTTAGTCACTGAATTTAAGAGTCTTTGTATTAAATATATGGAAGTACATATATAGGAGTCCTGGAGACGGAACTCTTGGGTTTGGTGTTCCATACTAGGACCTCGGAGGCTAATGTTATTACGTGACAATAGTGGAAGGAGTGGATTCTGAATATTATGATGTTCCTTGATAGTATCCTTTGGATGTAGTGAATGAGTGTGTGAGCCGAGAATTTCATGTTGATTATCCTTAAAGATATGTGGTGAAGTGATTGTGGGAGAAAATAACGATGAGGTGCAATAGAAATTATTCGTTAAAGTAACATGTGGGTAGAGGAGTTGACTAGAGTATGTTATTATGAGAATAGTAGAGTCTCTCTACAAAAGTGTGTTGGATGCACTCGGTTTGAACATAGAGTTGATGTTGCCAATTTAAGAGAATTGAGCTAGTATGGTATGGGATGATTTGGAACCTCGTGATTCAAGAGGAAGTTTATTCCTAAAAAAAATAGACGGGTGTGATATTTGAGTGATTCTCCTTTTATGTATGTGTTGCTTATGTGCAAACTACCTACTTGAAAGTGGGGAGGTTTTTCGTGCTGAATCCTCATTTTCTCTTGGGGACTTGGTTTTGTGTGGTTGCGATGAGAATTCTTTATGTTCAGTTGAATTCTATCTGTGAAAGAGTGGGTTTACCTTGAGCCCTGTGGTGCGCCCGTGTTTAAAGGGGGTGCTCCTTGTTAAGGTAAGAGATCGATTTAGAGTTGGAGTAAGAGTTACTTGTGTTGTGCAGATTGTATGGGTTGGTACTAAAGGGAATGATAACCCGATGTGTATTTTAATCGCTTTTGTTAATTGCGAAGTTTTAGGGGTTTGTGTATCACTAGGACTACCTTGGGTTCTAGTGTGGGATACCTGACGCTTTGTCGACCGGTATCGAGGAGAACTTGAAAAATCTGGAGCGTGGGTTTCATTAAAACCGTTGACCAACGAGTAAGACCAGCCACCATTCAAGAATTAAAGTTGCACCATTCGAAGTGTTTTTAGGGCGTAAGTTGAACGAGTGGCCTTGGTGAGGCAGAATCTGTTGGCTGCCCAGAGCGGGCTGAAAAGTTATGCAGATGTGAGGAGCAAGAATCGGGAAGTTGGCAAACCACGTGAATCTTCTAGAACCTATGCGCGAGGTGCAAGCATTTAGAAAATTAGTTTAGTATGTCAAGGTGTTCTGGTTGCAGTAGACCGAGAGGGAGGCAACTTGGGAGTTGGAGTCTCGCATGCGCGAGCAATACCCAGAGTTGTTCACGTTAGGTGCGTGTTTAATGCTAAGCTTGGTTGAATTTATTTCCAGTTGTGGGTGCGGAAAGAATTCGGGGTCGAATTCTGTTTAAGGGGGGTAGAATGTAATACCCCGGAATGTTTTAGTAATTATTTATTTAAATAAAGAGAGGGGTGTCGCAAGAAAGAATAAAATAAACTGTTTAGGGGGTTTTTCTGAAAAATTAGGACAACTGGTGCGGGCTTCGCCTGTGGGATTCCATGGCCCAAGAGGGAGGGAGGCCACCCTTTTAACCCCAAGCCGCCTCCCCGCCCTAGCCGCATGCCCATGCCCCCTGCTGCTGCCCTGTGCCGCACGCCCGCCCTGCTGCGCGCCGCCGCCGCCGCCGCCGCCGCGCCGCCGGTCGCCGCCTTCCGCGCCGCAGCCCGGTGTCGCCTCCGCCGTGGTGTCGCTGCCCTCCGGTGCCGTGTCGTCGCTGCGTCGTCGTCGTCGTCGCCTTCGTCGCCGTCGTCTCCTCCCCCGGTTTCGTCGTCGCCTTCATGTTCGTCGTCGTGTCGTCAAGGGTAATCCCTGTCAATCTCTAGATGAGTTTTTAATCGAGTTAGATTCATCGGTTTTCGGATCTATTAAGACAGTTTCTGTTGGTCGGAGGTTTTGATCTAGTTTCGTCGGGATTCAGGTCTGGACCCCTTCTAGAAAGTTGTAGAGGGTTTGATTATCTTTCCAGGGAGTACAAGAACACGTTATTGGATCTGTGTAGCGAAAGTTATGAATTTTCTAGTGCTACTGTTCTGCAGATCGGGGTAGTTCTGGACAGGGTTTAGTAGATCGGTTTGTGCGACGGAAATAGTGGCGATTCAGGAGTCCTTCAAATTGGGAAAGTTGTAGATAAGTTTCTTAGCTTTCCAGAGTGGTAAAGAAGTCAAGATTCCGAGTTTCTGGGTGAAAGTGTTGACTGTTTTAGTGCGCTGTCCAGAGAGTCCGACGTGAGTTTTGATGCTTTAGAAAAGGGTTTGGATCGGCTAGTTAATGGCAGAATCAGAAAGTATCCCCAACTAAGGTTTTGTAGATAATTTAATTATCTTTCCATAGAGTCCAAGAACGCTTAATTTGGAGTTACGTAATAGAAGTTATGATTTTTGGAAGTCGGCTGTCTGTGGATAGGCAGATTTGGCCGAGGGGAGTTGGGGATTTATTTGAGATAAATTGTTGGGTTAATTGGGGTTGCTGTTATTTTGTATCTAGAAACCCATTACTGTCATGTTAGTAATTATTAATTAATTATTCAGGAGGAGAGCGGATTCCGGGGGTTTCGCCTTCTGCTCGTTCTTCGTTGTCTCGCGGTTGAGGCAAGTATAACCTTGTTATTATAATCTGTGTGATTGGATGATTTGGATGTTATGAGTGATGTTTGAGTTATGAATGCTTTACTTATGAATTTCAGTAAAGTTATGAGTTGTTAATGCTATGAATGTTCTGTTTACATTATAGCATTTATTTGAGATTGAATTGATGCATAGTATGTTGAATGGCTGTTTATCTTGTTGATACATTCACATATATGCATCATGCTGAGAATTGTTGAAGTCTTGGTCACATGGTGATCAGCGTCGAGATCCCCACACTTGTAGGAGTGTGGGCATTGGTCCCTGCGAGGGTGCAGTGCATGGGTGGGCATTGACGGATGCTCACTCCGCATTACCGGTAAAATGCGAAGAGAGAATGGACTTTTGATCATAATGCATAGCATAAAATTCATATTTAATATGTTTAACTTGAGAGTTAATGTTCATACTTGCATTTGTTACATTTATACTTGCTGAGTCGTTGGACTCACCCTTGTTGTTGTTTGTTTATTTTAGGTACCAATGTGAGATCAACAAACATGGGGACATGAGTGGCTAGTTCAGATTCACGTGCACAATTCCTTCATTAAGAAATAAAGACAGTCTTTATTAGCTTGCTGGCTGGTTAGCTTAATTGGTTCATTTTATTATTCATCAGTTTTAATTGTAATAATGATTAGAACTATTTGTTATCGTTTCCGCTGTTCATTATGGAACTAGAACTGTTTCTGTTTATCCAGATTTATTATTAAGCATTGTTTAGTTAAGCTTTGTTTAATTATTTTGGATTAATTGTTAGAAGTTTTATTATTAGCTAGAAGATGGTAGCTTTTCAGGCCATTGTTTGGCTGGGGTGTTACAATGTATTATCCTGATTATAATATATAGAGAAAAATATTCTAAGAAAGAGGATGGTATTAGATAAGTGGCTTCATAGTTGTGGTGGGGAATTTTTGTGAGAACGGCAGGATTTGTTGGCCGCTCAGAGCCGACAAAAGAATTGCGGGCGCTCGGCGCTGACCGGCGTGTGTCGGGGACTCGACAGAGTTGGACATGAGGAAGAGAGCCACCAGATTTGCGGAGGCCCTCTTGATGAATCAGTCCGAGCAGGAGGTGACGTGGAGCTTGAAGTTCAAATGTGGAAGAAGGACCCAAGTTCTTCGAGGGCGGGTGAGAACCCGTAGTTGTTGTTCCCTCGTGATGTTATATCCTTGGGATGCTATATTCTTTGGTTATTCTTTTCTTGATTGTTCTTTGTCTCGTGGGTTGAGGAGCGAGATTCGAGGACGAATCCTTTTAAGGTGGGGAGAATGTAATATCCCGAACGCCGTTACGGCGCAAGTTTTTAAATCAATCGCGGAATCGCTGGTTTTTCGGTAAATCGCGGGAAAGGAAAAATATAAATTATAGAATATTGTAAAATAAATTAAATAAATTAAAACAAATAATTTGAATGTTTTGGTTTGTCCGGAGGGTGGGCGGCCGCTTTGGGCGGTCGGCCCAAATGGGGCCGTGCCCCTCAAACCCTAGCACCCTCTTTATAAACCCCTCCTTGTCCCTCCCTCTTTCCACCCCAAACCAGCCACCACCACCCCCTTCGGCGCCCCCCCTTCTCCCCCCTTACTGCTGCCATGGTGCCAAGGAAGAAAAGAAAGGGAAGAGAGGAAGGAGAAGGAGAAGGAGAAGGAGGAGAAGGAGAAGGAGAAGAAGAAGAGGAGGAAAAATTGGGGAAATTCTTCATCTAGGTAATTTTCCTCCATCCCAAATCCTCTGTTTTATGAATTAATTAGGGTTCTTGGCACGGAATTTGACGGTAGATAATAGATCAATTGCCCGATTAGAGTCTAGTCGCGGGCTGATTTTAGATCTATTCGCGCAGCGCGTCTTGTCTCGCGGTTTTGATCTAGAAAACGAATTTTCCTGTGGGTCTTCCCAAAAGGAAAGTTGTAGAGGACATCCAGATGTATCTCCTGTATGTTTTTCAAATTTGTCTACCGTGGGATCTAGGAAATACGGAGATGGAAATACCGCTGTCCGTTAGGCAGACAGATTGGTACAGTCCGACGGTAATCCGGATATTAAAAATAGTAAGCGAATTTTCCTACAGGTCTTCCCAAAAGGAAAATTGTATAGGACTTCCAGATGTATCTCCTGTAGTTGTTTTACATTTTTCTACCATGGGATCTGGGAGATACGGAGTCGGAAATACCGCTGTCCGGCAGGCGGACAGATTGGTACAGTCCGACGGTAATCCGGGGTTTAAAAATAGTAAACGAATTATGTGGCCTTGTCCGTAGTTGGAAAAGTTGTAGATAATTGTAGGTTTTTAAGTCATGAATCCAGAGAGATATCATTTGCTGTTTTTTGATTTATATTTTTAAAGATATGAAATTGTGAAGCAGCGCTGCTGCAGAGGGTATTATGTTGGTTTGTTGGGCGGAGTAGAGATTGTGCGGGTTCAGGTTTCTAGCGATGTTTTTATGTTTATGTCGTGCTTGTATGCTGTGGTGGTGTGCTGAGAGTTGTCTTATGGACAGGTGGTTTTGTCCCTGAGCGCTCTTGACTTTGTTGATCTTCGCTTCGTCGGTTTGAGGCAAGTGAATGTAGCGGTGGTTGCTACCGTTTAACTTGTATTCCTTCTACTTGCAATTTACATTATTACCGTAATTTGGTACATTATGCCATGATTGCATGATATTTTAATTGTGGAGTTGGTAGCAAGTATTGATCAATTGTTATGTTGATAATTTTGCGAGTAGACATGTGGAATTCTTGCTTAATGTTAAATTGTGGAACATGAGATTAATTTGTGGTGGATGTGGCTATGTTGAGAGCATGATAATGCTCCTTGTGGATGAATTAATATGATTCATAAATTATCATATTATTCGTGTCATATCATGTCATTTGCATATGTGGATGTCGCCGCACCTAGCCGCGACCATACCGGTACAACCTCTTCTCCTGCAGGTTCCCTGCCCTAGAAAGAGTGAAGGAAGATAAGCATTCATATGCATCCATTTGTTGTTTGAATGACTGCATCCATATGCCATTTTGCATTCATATGCAATGTGTTGTGGTGATGTTTTGTTGTGGAATATTCAACTCCATTGTTGTATTGTGGATTTGGCTCATGAGAGCTATTTGTGGCATGAGGATTGTGGTTGTGGTCGTGGAAAGGGATTCGTCCCTTGTGTATGGAAAGAATTGTGTTTGTGGCATAAGATTCTTGTCTCATACGATAATTGTTGTTAGCATTTGTAGATGTGGGAAATAATGGTGTATTGAAGTAAAACATGCATATGTTTTATTGCCTTTGGTAGTGGTAGTGGTTGAGGTTTTAAAGTAGTTCAAACAAGATTTATTTGCTAATACTTTATCGTCATTGATGATGTTTTGAAGTTGAGGATATAAACAATGTTAATTGTGAAAGATTAAATGCTGATGATTAATTTATTGTGTTATGGATGATTTAAATGTTTCTTTTGCACTTAATAGAGGCTGAAATGGCTGCATTCATGTGCCAATTAAATATGAAATTGAAGAGGTATTATTCATAGAAATTTATGGTGGTTTAATAACTTTGAAACATAAATTCTAATTGTGGATGTATGGAATTATAATGATGATGTTTAAATTGCTTGTAGTTTGAATAACTTGTTAAACAGTTTGTTTGCTGAGATTTTTATCTCACTCTTACTTCCCCCTCCCTACAGGTGGACCTTGAGCATACATTGGGAAGGGTAGAGTGGCACCGCACAGATGCACTTGGGTGATAATCTTAATGCTGAAATAGAGTAGAAAGAATTCTAGTTCTTTGCTTAGTTATCATATTGATGAATGTTTATCCTTATTAATGTTGAACATGGAATTGTTCCTTTGGTTATTATTGTTAAGTTGATTATGAATATTAAATTGTTCTCATTATTCCGCTTATATTATGCTGTTAATTAAATATTGCCAGTTTAATTTATCTTGTAAATTGGCAAGTTGTGGAGCAGTTTTAGTAGCATCCCAGGGTATGGTGGATCCTGGGGTGTTACAATCTCCCTAGTTCATAGCATCAACAAACAACAACTAGAAACTCAAGAAATCAAACAAAAGGAAGAGAAAAACAAGAACGGGGCAAATAACAGAGAGCACTCAAAGCATCAAGAAAAAGATGATTCCTCCGATAGATTGATAGGGATGAAGAATTACAAAGGCTCTACAGCCAATACAACCCAAAACACGTCCCTATACGCATGGACATTCAGAAGGAGATCAAGAAAATCAAGAACACACCCTCTGCAACATGGGGGACAGAGAACACAGCACCTCTGTCTCTGCCACCAACTCACCAACAACCAAAAAGAAAAAGAAAAAGGCTCTCACAACACATGGAGAGAAAAGAAACCCTAACTCTCACTTTCTCCACATGCCTCTCCCTCTCCTTTTATAGTGCCCACTAATGGGTTCACAAACACTTTACCCATTAGTGCCACCAACCCTATTGCTTTATCCACTAACTCGAACCGAATTCGCTTCCGCTTTTGCAGTCTTGCGCTTTTCCCAAAACGCCCATGCTGCACCTTCCGGTAAGCTTCCTCGCTCCTTGATGTGCACACCTCGCAACCACCTCGAGTCCGCGCCGTCTTGAGCACCTCCCGACCGTTCTGACCTCAGCACCACCTGTGCCTAGTCCGGTCATCCCGTGCGTCGCCACGACTCCACTTCGATGTCCTGCAGCCAACACAGACAAGAAACACATCACATAGCACCGCTCGAGATAATGGAATTTCCATATGCAATAGACGCAACAACCAACCAAATCAAAGTCAAGTTTTATGCGCTCATTGTTCTGTCTGCGCGCACACGGTAGTACCGCCGGGCGGTAGTACCGCCGTGCAAACGGCGGTAGTTCTGCACAGTGAATTCTAGAAACTGCAGCAGCACAGCAGCAGCGATCCATTCCACAAACTTTTCAGCATACGTGTTAATTACTCATCACAAGCATGGGAGCACCTCTCACATGGTCTCACAATCTCCCCCTTGATGAGTATATTGACAAACACCGAAAAAGCATATAAATTTGAGTTTGAAAGTCAACCATGGTCCATAGAGATGCAAAGAAGCTTATGACCATGTTGACAAAGAGGATGCTAGAGCAAAAACTAGAAATAGCAAGTTTTTCTCAAAATGCTCTAGAAAATCTCATGAACTATCTTTTTCTTCAATATTCTCCCCCTTTTGGCAATAATACCATCAAGAATGTGAGGAAGAAAATAAGTCATGCTTTGGATGAAATGGCTAAAATTTATTTAATCTAAGCACTGGAGCTATGAAGATTATCCAAAATGACTTGAGAAGTATTACACCAAGCCACAATACCATAGAATGCTATCTAGATCATGACAATGTATGTATAGACAAGTTAAGCCAAATAAGTCATAATCTAAAATTTGATCGAATTTCTTAGCATGTCAAGTTATCCAAGATTATAGTCTAGCTAAAGGTATCCAAAGATGATGCAAGTCATGTCCATTATTCTAAGTGGAACCAAGAAGCTAGAATTGAGCCAACTTAGAGTGCTACAAGTTCAAGAATGAAAACATTTGTTCAAGTACTTGGTCTTATTCTAATTAAGCAAATTTAGCACAATTGACTTGATTTTCCTTTTGAAACTCATGATTGTGTCCAACCAGGTTTTTGTTAAGTCATGTGCTAGATCTTAAGCCTTATGCGACCATTCCAAGCTCGAAGCTTAAGGAAATGATTTTGGTCATCCAAAACTCCCCCTGAGTTCATGCCAAGTGCAATGACAAGCAGTCTCATAAGAAAGAATTGGTGAGATCAGTTTTTTTGCACAAAAGAGATCATTTTTGCTTATGTTGAATTTAGTTCAAGAACAACGAGTTAAAAACTAACTCATGCTGCATAAAAGAACTAACATAGCTCACTCTAAGGCTCAATGAAGATTCAAGACTCAACTCAGCCTATTTGATATGGCTTCAATCATAAACGGATAACTAAAAACAGACTAGTCACAAAAGCTACCATGACATGAATTAATTCAAGTTGTGCATTTTAATCAACTTATCATGGCAAAGACTAGTCTACACATATGAAGTCATGATAAATCTAGCACGTAAGCACATATCATGGCAAAATGTAATGCATTGTAAATATGTCATAACAGAATAATAATCAAGGCTCCATGTAGTTATATTACAATGCAAGAAAATCCAGCTTTCTCTCAACATGTGAAACCCCTTTAGTTCAAGTAGAGTTATGACAATATTAAGATCCAGAAAATCACAAATGAACTCCCCCTGAACTAAAGCAATAAGACGAGAAGCTGGCAAGAAATCAAAAGGCAGTCCTTAAAGCATAGATAAGACATAGAGAGAACTATAACTCAGACTGACTATCATCTACCCCATATGAATCTAGGACTAATAGCTGGTCTACTAACACACTAGGGAGTAAACACGTACCCTGTCTAACCAAGGGTGGTCCGACCCTCGCTAGATCGCAAGAAGTGAGTGAACTCCACCTAGTGAGAAGAGAAGCAACTAGAAGCAGCAACCTAGAGACACAAGATGAGAGAAAACAATCTAAGCAGCTACGCAAGACAAACACTCTAGCCTATGCTAGAAGGACTAACCCAAATGCATCCCATGAAATGCAACAGAAAGGAGCAAGAGCATAATAAATAGGATGGATCATGTAGTACAAAGCTCCCCCTCACAACAGTCCATAAAGACAGACCACCCCAAGCTCTCCCCGCAAGGCTGAAAACTTAGAGCTATCCAAAGGCTTGGTAAAGATATCACCAACTGATGGTCACTCTCCACAAACTAGAGCACTATGTCACTCTTCTCTACATGGTCTCTAAGGAAATGAAATCTGATATCAATATGCTTGGTCCGAGAATGCTGCACTGGGTTCTTAGCAATATTAATTATAAAAGTATTATCACAAAAGAGTGGAACACTGTCTATAGCTAACACAAAGTCCCGCAAGGTCGAAGCCATCCAAAGTACTTGGCTGCAGCAACGTACTCGGCCTCTGTGGTGGACTGTGTAACACCAGACTGCTTTCTAGAAGATCAAGAAATAAGAGAAGTGCCAATGAATTGGCAAGTGCCAGATGTGCTCTTCCTGTCTATCCTACAGCCTGCAAAGTCTGCATCGGAGTAGGCTGTAAGGAAAAGACAGGAAGAGGAAGAGTACCAGATACCATAGTCAATGGTAGCTCGAAGGTACCGAAAGATGCGCTTCACCGCCTGGAGGTGAGACACGCGAGGAGAAGCCTGAAATCGAGCACAAAGACACACAGAGAAGTGTATGTCCGGTCTCGAGCAGTGAGGTACAAGAGGGAGCCAATTATGCTTCTGTACTCCTTTTGATCAACTGGCTCGCCATCCTCATCTGGGTCAAGTGAGGCAGTAGAAGCCATCGGAGTTGACACCGGCTTACCATCACTCATGTCAAAGCATCTCAGGAGGTCACGAGTGTACTTGCCTTGATGCAAGAAGGTACCCTCCCGAGCCTGCTTGATCTGGAAGCCAAGGAAGAAGGTCAACTCACCCATCATGCTCATCTCAAATTTGGTGCTCATGACATCCAAGAACTGTGAAACTAGAGCATGAGAAGAGCCATGTCAGACCCGGATTTTTCAATCCAGAATCTCCTGTGATTTACTTCTCTATTCCCTGGATCAGTAGCTAGAACACACAGGTCATTGCTGTATCAACACATGCATCGCATGTACAGTAATATTACAGACCATTGTTCAAATTACGCCACGTCGGGCGATAGTTTACAAAAGGGCTCCTAGACCGAATGTCATCATTACATCCACATAGCCGAAACGGAAGCAAAAGTAAGTCCATAGCCACAGGCAAGCGACTGGGGGATAATGTGTGCATTATATATTACCTATACTTAGATAATATACGTGCACACACAGCTTTAGGTCTAACTTGTCTAGGCCTAGAAAACGCGAGTGACGTCCTAGTTTCCTTCGTCGTTCCTTCCATCCACGGCTGGGGCATCTTCATGATCATAATGATCCTGCGTCCCTGTCTCTGTTTTGGTAATACGAGTGTGAGCACATTATCCACCGTGCTCAGCAAGCCATCACACAGAATGCAGTAAATAGCATGCTAGGCTAGTTCAAGGGAAGGCTCGGGTTTAGTTGTTTTGCCAGAAATTGCATGTAAATACTGTACTTAGAAATTCCTATGACCTAGCAATTTTCAAAGGTACGACACAAGTTTAGTGAAGTATAATCATTGCACTAGTGATACAGATTCCATCCACCGTTACATGGCATCTGCACCATATAACGTCTTTTAGCGTTATAGCCGCTTAACTTATCACTGGGACAACACCCAGGACAACTCCAAACTAGGGCTTTCCACTGCCCTCTATTTTTCCCATTCCAATCCATAAATCATTTTGAAATAGAACTATATCTAGTTAAGTCCCCATGTCTGCCCACGACCGTGGGCACGGCTATTCGAATAGTTTTGACTCTAAAGAGTTTGTACACTTTCACCACAAGAGATAATCAACCCGTTGCCCCACACGATTCTTTAGTCATGTGGTTAAGTAGATTATCACCATGACTATTCAGAATATCTAGCACCTTTCGTCATCTCACCCTATGGGCCGGTCCCACTTGCGATGGGTCCCATACGTTGCACGGGATGTCCATCACGGCTACTAGTATTATTCGGGCTCCACTCCCCTCAATGCTAGTACGACTGGTGAACGTCACCCTCCACTCGGTGTCCCTTTAGGCCTCCCCTTCCCCTTGCATATCCAGTCCTATCCATTACCGGTGAGATGAGTCGGGGAGTTTCGATACCACTACTTAGCCAGTTGTATTTTACAGACTTGTGGTTGTACTGTTTTACACGGGTTAACATGACAAGATTCGGTCCTTAGAGCTACCTGGGTGGTTCTACCACATTCCATAATTTTTGTGCTTCCACTGCACCACATACCAGCCCTCAAATCATCCACCCAGATACTAAGC
Source organism: Bonia amplexicaulis (assembly GCA_036346245.1). NCBI lineage: Eukaryota > Viridiplantae > Streptophyta > Magnoliopsida > Poales > Poaceae > Bonia > Bonia amplexicaulis. The sequence goes on from CM070762.1 coordinate 8,373,951, forward strand.
AAGTTTGAGGCTTTTTGGGGCATAAAATAATAGTTCCAAATTTTTCTCCAGTCATTCCCCCCATGACTGCCCAAACCATTATCATATTTGCAAGTGAGGGATTTTGGGACATTTAAGTGTCCCTGTTTAACTAGCAACACTAAGCAATGCGATATATTATAACTCTATTTGTAAAAACTACATTATGATAGCTTTACTATGGCGACAAGGCTCACATATCCCAAGAGTTTCAACAGGTAATACTAGCAAGCATAATAATAGGTGTATATCTAAATCCTATAAAACTGAACATAATCTATCACATAAAATAATAGCATGCACATGGATAATTTAAAAGAAATTAATTTGCATAAACATAGGTTCAACATGGTCAAAGTGATAACTCGCCTTGGTCACAAGGTTCTGAGATTTGGGTGCTGGGGTCTGCTGTAGCTTCGGCCTCCTCCTCCTGTGCCTCGTACGCTATTTTAATCGTGCGCGAAAATTTGGATAAAAAGAAAAGCACAAATAAATTCAAATAACACTAGAAATTCAAATGAAGTCTAAAAATTATGATTTTAGTTCCATTGGATAGATCTTGAATTTAGACGAATTTAGAAATTTGTCTCACTCAATTTGGAGTTAAAATGTGGAAGTTATGCCATTTTAAAAATCTCAGTTCAGATAAATCCCTAAATTATCAAATTTCTGACAGGTGGGTCCCACACATTATATTTCATATTTTATTTTCTTTTATTATTTTTCTTTCCTGTCTCTGACCAGTGGGGTCCACATGGCGGTGGCTCTGGTCCTCTTGCGCCCGCTGACGGGTGGGACCCGCATGGCAGCGGCTCTGTCCTCCGACAATCACTGACAGGTGGGTCCCCTCAGGTATCGGAGCCACGTTAGTGGCCCTCTCTAATAGGTGGGACCCGTCTGTCAGCGACCTCTCGGTCTAGCAGCCGCTGACAGGTGGGCCCACATGTCAGTAGGCCCACAGACCCACTGCGCACGACAAGCGGGCCCGGTGTCACCAGAATTCAAAAAATGGCTCAACCTCCGCACGCGGAGCCGGGGGCTCGAACGGGCGCCGGGGGGAGCCTGGGGGGAGGAAGAGGTACGGGCTTCGGGAGGCTCGGGGAAGACCGGGGAGAGGTTGGCGACGTCTCGGAGATGGCATGGGAGAACGGAATCATGCCCTATTTGCCTGGTTCGCCGGATTGATGTTTGCCGGAGTTGGGGAAGGAGGAGGGCGCTGGCGAGCTACGAGGGATGGGGGCTCAATTACTCGCTGTGGGAGGATCCTGAGAGTGTGGGGAAGACGTTGGCGCGCTCAGGGTGTAATACCCTGAACGTCGTTATGACGTAAGTTTTTAAACAATCGCGGAGTCCCGGTTTTTCGGTAAATCGTGGGAAGGGAAAAATATGAATTGTAGAACATTGTAAAATGAATTAAAAAATTAAAAAAATTAATTTGGATGTTTTGGGCTGTCCGGAGGAGAAGGCCAGCCGTTTTGGGCCACCACCCAAATGGGGCCGTACCCCTCCCAAACCCTAACACCCTTTATAAAACCTCCTTGGCCCCTCCACCCTCCCCACCCCTAGGCCGCCCCACACCTGATGAGGACATCACTTCTTCGGATACACACAACACTCCTCCACTTGATATTCAAGGACCAATCACTAGACCTCGCGCCCGACAATTGAATTTAGAGGTGAGCTCGTTCCTAAGTACTTCTTTTGGTTCATTTGAGAATCGATTGCTACCTAATGATTTAATTATGATTAGGAACCATGGAGAGGATCAAGAAGTACTTGGAGAAGGGCTACGAGGCGCACAAGTCCAGCAAGGAAGGACGAATCATGTTGGATGCCCAACTCAAACCGACTTCGAATCCAATTCGGAGTCCAGGACCAACTGCACTAAAACGGACGCCCAGATCGCATCGGACTCTGTTTTGGACGTTCCACATATGTATGGAAAGCTGAGAAGATAACCTTTCCAATGGCTCTGGTCTCATATCAAAATTCCTTCTGAGTCAACGGGAATCGTCGAAACAAGTGGACCTCCAGAATCTGTCAGGGTGCTGCGACACCGTCTTTTGGGCCGTTCGGCTTTGTATCGTGTTGGAGTCCATTAAGGACGCGTCCAGGAGTTTTGCACGCCCCTTACTCCTTTATATATAGCCGCCACCCCCACCATTAGGGTTGGGTTTTGCTTAGATTAATTCTGTCTTTGAACAGTTTCGCCGTCATCGGTTTGTGAGACCCCAATTTCGAAAGTGCTTCATCAATATATCTGCAATTTGGTTGTGTTCTTCCTTGTTCTTGCTTGTGTTCTTCGATTCGCAGCGAGGATTAGCCTTCTTGGCAAGGTCAACCGGCAGCGCACGGTTGATAACCCGAGGAGACGTGGTGCTGCGATTGCGGGGTTCGGACGTGTTGTTCGAAGCCGGATCGATTTGTGTCGCGACTCCACCAAATCGAATTTATCCGAACTGTTGGAAGATCGGGACCCGTTCCCATCAAGTGGTAATCGAGCTTGGTGTTCCTCCGTGTTCGAGTTACCCTCCTTTGTTATTTTCGGTTTCGTCCTAGAGTCCAAGAAAAAGCCCTACAAAAAAATTGTAGTCATAGGTTGTTTCCTGTCCTAGATCTCGTTTAGCCTTTGCACAAGTTGATTCAAGAGTCCGTAGTGTTGAGTTTGTGTCCTTAGTCGAGTTGTGTTGCTGGTTTAGATCGTGTTTTGTTCGAGTTGTTTTCCCACCCGCTACCACCCTTCAAACCCTAGCCGTCACGCCGCGTTTCCTCCACCCTCTTTTTGTTTTCCCACCCATATCCCACCCTCTGTTAACCCTCTGTTTCGTCATCCATCACATCTCGTGATCACACCGCATCATCCCCACGTTTCCCGAGCTTCCGCCACAGATTCCACAAATTCCTCCACCCGATCTTCGTTTCACCCCACAAGAACCATAACTTGGAGGTCCATCTTCAAACGGCCATAACTTTCGCATACGGACTCGAAATCAGTTGCTTTTTTTTGAAATTGGGTGAAATTATTCATTTGAAGTTGCGTTTTCACCCGAGCTTTCGCATACTTTCGCATACGATCTTCGTTTGAAGTTGCTTTTCAAACGGCCATCTTCAAACGGCCATAACGTCGGGTTTGGCGAATTTATTTTCCCGAAATTCGGCCTGGAAAGTGTAGTACTCGCTCGAAATTGAATCACCGAATTTACAAGACATTCATTATTTTTCGTAGGCCACTCCTTACATCCGATTGAGTTGCAACTTTGTGTGGTTCCTATTTCGTGCTCGCTCTGTGAAAAAAATATAAAAAAAAATACAACAAAAAGAAAAATTTCGGCTATAGTAGAGAGGAGAGAGAGTACTATCTGTGGCCGCAAAAAAAAAAGAAGAAAAAAAAAGAAAAACTCCTGACAGAGCATAGTTTTAGGTGCCAACAATTTATTTTTTTTGTGCTTATGCTGAATTGAGCTTCTCGATGCTCGCCATCTTTGTTCTTGTCGTTGCTTTCATATTCATTCTTGACTCCTTGTTCATCATCTCATATTTGATATAGGACACATTTAAACCAAAGAACTAGGACCATACTTTGGACATTTATTCAGCATTACTATCTGTTATTGATTTGTGTTCCACCGACATATTTGGCCTTCCAAACTCCATATATCTACTACGGATAGCACGTTTTGACCTTGCAATCGCACTCCACGCTCGACAAGGTATCACGAACCGACCACCGGTTGTACCACCACGCTTTGGTAAGCACACTTGTAAGAGCTTGGTAAGCCACTTCCTTTGCGGGTTTCCACTTCCTTCCTTTGTAGTTGATAGGGATCATCCTTTTGTTTTCCCCGTATTTCCACTAACCATGGCAGAAACGAAGAGGACGGGACACGGTCGATTTCAACGAGTGTGTTAGTCGCGCCGGCTACAAGCTGCGCCGACAAACAAAACGCTTCACTCACCGATCTCGCACGAGATTGGACACCATCGTCGCCGCCATTACCCGCTTGAACACAACGGAAGGCATTGAGCGGTGGAGCGGCGGATGGTGACCTCACCGGTCGGATAGACACATTGAGGCACGCCGCCACTGTCAATGACGGCCATCATCATGATGATGACACATTGCATGACATGATGGCAACATTGATCACGGCGACACAAGATGCACGACTACGTCGGCGTCTTCAGCAAAACCGATATGGTATGGGAGGTAATAACCAGAACCGTCATGGTAACGATGATCCTTTTGCTAAAGTCAAGTTTACCATTCCATCTTTTTCTGGTCTTTATGATGCTGAAATATATCTAGATTGGGAGATGACGGTGAGCGAAGTTTAACTCTCACTTAGTTCCTGAGCAACATAGAGTTAGACAAGCTACTAGTGAGTTTAAGGACTTTGCTATTATCTGGTGGAATGAACTAAGTACCATGCGCTTACAACCTGATACATGGGAGCGCTTAAAAGAAGCTATGCGTAATCGTTTTGTTCCTCCCTCATATAAACTTGAATTGAGAAAAAAATTGCAGCACTTAGAACAAGGTGATAGTTCTGTTCAAGACTATTATGCTGAGCTTCAAAAGGGTATGGTGCATTGTGGGGTTGTTGAGGACACGGAGGATAAGATTTATCGTTTCTACGGGGGGTTACGGCGTGAAATTCAGGACATTGTTGATTATAAAGAATTTACTACTGTCAACCAGTTGTTCCACCTTGCTATGCTTGCAGAAAAAGAATTGCAGGGACGCACAGAATCAACTAAGGCATGCACCGGACGACCCTTCTACACCCCGCGAACGACTACATCAACGGGACTGCTCAATTCTTCTTCGAGTTTTCGTTCTCCTCCACCACCTGTGAACAAGATGGCAGCAGCGCCACCGAAGCCACCTTCCACGACATGCCTTGCAGATTCTTCAAAAAATTCTTTGCAGGGTCCAACCAAGAGTTCTTCTTCCGTGGCTTCAACGGGCCGCTCCTCCGGCATTCAGTGCCACCACTGCCATGGGCTTGGTCATGTGCAGAAGAATTGCCCTAGCCAACGGGCATACATCGCCACGAAGATGGAGGCTACATCGACGCCGGATGTCGAGGAGGATGATGATGTTGCTGCTGTCTCGAACGACAATGGCGGTGGTGATGACGACCTCATCCTTGGTGGGGCGTCCACAACGACGCTACGGAGCATCATTGTGCAGCGAGTCCTCAGCACGCAGGTACAACAACCCGATAAACTTCAACGCCATAATTTGTTTCAGACCTTCTTTGCAATCAAGAACCGGCGTGCACGTGTCATCATTGATGGAGGAAGTTGCAACAACTTGGTGAGTTCTGATTTGGTAAAGAAGCTTGGCTTGACCACGCGACCGCATCCACATCCATACCATATTCAATGGTTAAATGACTCTGGAAAAGGTAAGGTAACGCAAACATGCCGAGTCTATTTTTCCATTGGTGCTTATGTTGATCATGTTGATTGTGATGTGGTTCCCATGCAAGCATGCTCTCTTTTATTGGGTCGACCTTGGGAATTTGATAATGATGCTTTACACCATGGTAGTAGTAACACATACACTTTTATGCATAAGAAAAGAAAGTTACTTTACCGCTTTGACCCCAGCTGAAATTATAGAGGCCGATAGGGCGAGAGCTGCTGCTAATGATCCAAAGGAACATGATAAAACTGAAAAACAGCAAGTACTCCATTTGAAAAATTCTGTTATGCTTGCCACAAAATCAGACCTTGCTGCAATTGATGATGTTAATGATACATGCTATGCTTTTGTGTGCAAAGATGCTTTATTTTCTCTTGATAATATGCCTTGCACTTTGCCTGCTCCTGTCACTAACCTTTTACAGGAGTTTAGAGATGTTTTCCCTGATGAGATACCTCCAGGACTTCCACCCATTCGAGGGATTGAGCACCAGATTGATTTGATCCCTGGAGCGAGCTTGCCAAACCGTGCGGCGTACAGGACCAATCCCGAAGAGACTAAGGAGATTCAGCGCCAAGTCCAAGACCTTTTGGACCGTGGGTACGTACGTGAGAGCCTTAGTCCTTGTGCTGTTCCTGTTCTTTTGGTTCCCAAAAAAGATGGTTCTTGGCGTATGTGTGTAGATTGTAGAGCCATTAACAACATTACTATACGGTATCGTCATCCTATTCCTAGGCTAGACGACATGCTTGATGAGTTGTGTGGTGCTATAATTTTCACAAAGATTGACTTGCGTAGTGGATACCACCAAATAAGAATGAAACTTGGCGATGAATGGAAAACTGCTTTTAAAACTAAGTTCGGCTTGTATGAGTGGTTAGTCATGCCTTTTGGTTTAAGTAATGCACCTAGCACTTTCATGAGATTAATGAACGAGGTTTTACGTCCTTTCATTGGCAAATTTGTGGTCGTTTACTTTGATGATATCTTGATTTATAGCAAGTCCATGGATGAACATTCGACTCACTTACGTGCTGTTTTAATGCTTTGAGAGATGCACGTTTGTTTGGTAACCTTGAGAAGTGCACCTTTGCACGGATCGAGTCTCTTTCTTGGCTATGTTGTGACTCCACAGGAATTGAGGTTGATAGAGCCAAGGTGGAGGCGATATGGAGTTGGCCCACGCCCACGACAGTCTCCCAAGTGCGGAGTTTTCTTGGCCTTGCAGGATTTTATCGCCGCTTTGTCAAAGAATTCAGCACCATTGCGACACCGTTGATTGAGTTGACAAAGAAGGGTGTCGTGTTCTATTGGGGGCCATCACAAGAGGAGTCCTTTAATCTTTTGAAGGACAAGCTTACGCACGCACCATTGCTCCAACTTCCGGATTTTGGTAAGACTTTTGAACTCGAATGTGATGCTAGCGGAATTGGTATTGGTGGTGTGTTGATGCAAGAAGGCAAACCTGTTGCCTACTTTAGCGAAAAATTGAATGGTCCTGTTCTTAATTATTCCACGTATGATAAAGAATTGTATGCTCTTGTTCGTTCTTTAGAGACGTGGCAACACTATTTATGGCCTAAAGAATTTGTCATTCATTCGATCATGAATCACTTAAGCATATTCGTAGTCAAACCAATTTGAATCGTAGACATGCTAAGTGGGTTGAATTTATTGAATCTTTCCTTATGTCATTAAACACAAGAAAGGGAAGGATAATGTGATTCTTGATGCTTTGTCTCGACGCTATACCATGTTGTCTCAACTTGATTGTCGCATTTTGGTCTTGAAACTATTAAAGAACAATATGCTTTTGATGCTGATTTTAAGGATGTGTTGTTGCATTGTAAAGAGGGTCAAGCATGGAATAAATTCGTGATCAATGATGGGTTTTTGTTTAGAGCTAACCGCCTATGCATTCCAGTTGGATCCGTTTGTCTTTTGTTGTTGCAGGAGGCGCATGGAGGCGGTTTGATGGGTCATTTTGGTGCTAAGAAGACGGAGGACGTTCTGACAACACATTTCTTTTGGCCAAAGATGAGGCGAGATGTTGAGCGGTTTGTGGCTCGCTGCACTACATGTCAAAAAGCCAAGTCTCGCTTGAATCCACATGGTTTATATATGCCACTCCCTGTTCCTTCTATTCCGTGGGCAGATATTTCTATGGACTTTGTTTTAGGGTTGCCCAGGACTAAGAGGGGGAGAGATATCATTTTTGTTGTTGTGGATCGTTTTTCTAAGATGGCTCACTTTATCCCATGTCATAAAACCGATGATGCCGTTCATATTGCTGACCTCTTTTTCAAAGAGATAGTTCGTTTGCATGGTATGCCTTCTACTATTGTTTCAGATCGTGATGCCAAGTTCTTGAGTCACTTTTGGCGTACTCTATGGAACAAGTTGGGTACAAAGTTGTTGTTCTCTACCACATGTCACCCACAAACTGATGGCCAAACCGAGGTGGTGAACCGCACATTGTCTACCATGTTGAGAGCTATTTTGAAGAACAATTTGAAGCTATGGGAAGAGTGCTTGCCGCATGTTGAGTTCGCATATAATCGAGCGGAACATTCCACCACCAAGGTAAGTCCTTTTCAGGTAGTGTATGGATTCAATCCCGTGCCCTATTGATATTTTACCTTTGCCTACTAGTGAGAGAGTTCATAATGATGCTAAGGAGCGTGCTGATTTTATTATCAAAATACATGAGACTACTAAGGCAAACATTGAAAAGATGAATGAAAATATAGGATTCTTGGTAGTAAAGGTAGAAAGGAACTTAAACTTGAACCGGTGATTTTGTTTGGTTGCACTTATGAAAGGATAGATTTCTGAATTAAGAAAGTCAAAATTGATGCCTAGAGCTGCTGGTCCTTTTAAGATAGTTGAGAAGATAAATGATAATGCATATAAACTTGAGTTGCCTCCCGAGTTTGGGGTTAGTCCCACCTTTAACATTTCAGATTTGAAGTCATACTTGGGAGAAGAAGATGAGGCTGAGTTGAGGGCAACTCCGCTTCAAGAGGGGGAGGATGATGAGGACATCACTTCTTCGGATACACACAACACTCCTCCACTTGATATTCAAGGACCAATCACTAGAGCTCGCGCCCGACAATTGAATTTAGAGGTGAGCTCGTTCCTAAGTACTTCTTTTGGTTCATTTGAGAATCGATTGCTACCTAATGATTTAATTATGATTAGGAACCATGGAGAGGATCAAGAAGTACTTGGAGAAGGGCTACGAGGCGCACAAGTCCAGCAAGGAAGGACGAATCATGTTGGATGTCTAACTCAAACCGACTTGAATCCAATTCGAGTCCAGGACCAACTGCACTAAACGGACGCCCAGATCGCATCCGGACTCCGTTTTGGACGTTCCACATATGTATGGAAATCTGAGAAGATAACCTTTCCAATGGCTCTGGTCTCATATCAAAATTCCTTCTGAGTCAACAGGAATCGTCGAAACAAGTGGACATCCAGAATCTGTCAGGGTGCTGCGACACCGTCTTTTGGGCCGTTCGGCTTTGTATCGTGTTGGAGTCCATTAAGGACGCGTCCAGGAGTTTTGCACGCCCCTTACTCCTTTATATACAGCCGCCACCCCCACCATTAGGGTTGGGTTTTGCTTATATTAATTCTGTCTTTGAACAGTTTCGCCGTCATCGGTTTGTGAGACCCCAATTTTCGAGTGCTTCATCAATATATCTGCAATTTGGTTGTGTTCTTCCTTGTTCTTGCTTGTGTTCTTCGATTCGCAGGCGAGGATTAGCCTTCTTGGCAAGGTCAACCGGGCAGCGCACGGTTGATAACCTGAGGAGACGTGGTGCTGCGATTGCGGGGTTCGGGACGTGTTGTTCGGAAGCCGGATCGATTTGTGTCGCGACTCCACCAAATCGAATTTATCCAGAACCTGTTGGAAGGTCGGGACCCCGTTCCCATCAACACCCCTCCTTGGGCGCCTCCCCCCTTCCCATATTGCTGCCATTGATGCCCCATTGCTGCCCTTGGAGAAGGAGAAGAAGAAGGAGAAGGAGGAGAAGGAAGGAGAAGAAGAAGAAGAGGAGGAAAAAAGTGGGGAAATTCTTCAGCTAGGTAATTTTCTCTCATCCCAAATCCTCTATTTTATGGATTAATTAAGGTTCTTGGCACAAAATTTGATGGTAGATATTAAATCAATTGCCCGATTAGAGTTTAGTCGCGGGCTGATTTTAGATCGATTTGCGCAGCGCGGCTTGTCGCGCAGTTTTGATCTAGAAAACGAATTTTTCTGTGGGTCTTCCCAAGAGGAAAGTTGTAGAGGACATCCAGATGTATCTCCTGTATTGTTTTCCAATTTTTCTACCGTGGGATCTGGGAGATACGGAGTCGACAATACCGCTGTCCGGCAGGCGGACAGATTGGTACAGTCCGACGGTAATCCACAGTTTAAAAATAGCAAACGAATTATCTGGCCTTGTCCGTAGTTTAGAAAGTTGTAGATAATTTAGAGATATAGCCTATGTATAAATTTGATAATTTTTAGACCTCTGTGCTGTTGTGGGCACGCGTTTGAACGTGGCTGCCCAATCTGCCAGAGCAGAGTTCTTCCTCTGTTTTGGGCATTAAATTACTCCTAGCTGTGATTAAAATAAAAATAGGTGTTCTCCATGAAAATTGTAGGTTTTTAAGTCATGAATCCAGAGAGGTATCATTTTGTTGTGCTTCACTTCGTCGGATGGAGGCAAGTAAACGTAGCGGTGGTTGCTACCGTTTAACCTGTTGTTCTTACTACTTTCAGTTTACATTATTATCGTAATTTGATACAATTTCCATGATTGCATGATATTTTAATTGTGTAATTCTTGCTTAATGTTATAATGTTGATCATGAAATTAGCATGTGGTGGATGTGAGTATGTTGAGAGCGTGATAATGCTCCTTGCGGATGAATTAATGTGATTAATGAATTTTCATATCATTCAATCATTCATGTCATATCATGTCCTTTGTGTATGTGGATGTCGCCGCTTATAGCCGCGATCGTACCGGTACAGCGTCGTATATTGCCGTAATATGACGCACCTCTTCGCCCGCGGGAAGCATCGTATATTGCCGAAATACGATGCATTGCACTTCCTGCCCTGGCAAGAGTAATGTGGAGCATAGCATTCACATGCATTCATATGCATTGCATTGTGGAATGATCATTTGCATACATATGCAATATAATGTGGTGAAGTTATGTTGTGAAATGTACAACTTCATAGTTGTAATGTGGAATTGGCTCTTGTGAGCTATGGACGGAATGAAGGTTGTGGTTGTGATCTTGGAATGTGGTTCGTCCCTTGTGTGATTGTGATGGTGACATGAAACTCGTTTCTTTTGCTTTAATTGTTTATAGTAATTGTGGATATGAGAAGTATTATAGTATTGAAGTAAGACATACATATGTTTTATTGCCTTTGGTAGTGGTAGTGGTTGAGGATTTAAAGTAGTCAATCATGAATTAATTTGTAAATGTTTTACCATCATTGATAGTGAATTGAGGTCAAGAATATATGTGTTGTTAATTGTGGAAGATTAAATGTTGTTGATTAATCTAGTGTGGTTTGTGGAGGAATAAATGTTTCTTTTGCATTTAATACGGATAAAATGATTGTATTCATATGCTAATTAAATCTGAAATTTAAGAGGTATGATTCAAGAAAGTTTATGGTGGTTTAATATTTGTGAACATAAACTGTAATTGTGGATGTATGGAATTATAATGATGATGTTTAAATTGATTGTAGTTTGAATAACTTGTTAAACAGTTTGGTTGCTGAGATTTTTATCTCACTCTTGCTTCCCCCTCCCTACAGGTGGACTTTGAGCATGCATTGGGAAGGGTAGAGCGGCACCGCACAGATGCACTTATATTATAATCTTAATGCGGAAATAAAGTTGAGAGAAATCTAGTCTTTGTTTAGCTATCTTATTGACAAATGTTTCTTCTTAGCAATATTAAATTTGTGTACCGTTCCTATAGATATTTTGTTATAGTTGATTATGATTATTGAATTGTTATTATTCTGTTTTTCCTTAGTTGTTTACGCTTCCGCGTATACTATCTTGCGTAGTATTGTTGCTAGTTTTAGTTTATTTTTATAAATTGGCTAGTTGTAGAGTAGTTTTAGTAGCATCCCAGGGCATTGTGGGTCCTGGGGTGTTACACAGGGGTTCTTATAGGCGTGTGAGGAGGGCCGGCATCGGGCGCTCCCCCTGTGTCGTCGCGTCGGTGAGCGACGGGAGTAGGGCAGGCAGTGCAGAGCAGGAGTCCGTCGAAGTTGTCATGATGGCCTGTGCGGCTCGAGGAACTAGCGCAGCGCGACTAGACCGAACGGCGCAGGGGCGAGAAAAAGAGGCGGCGGCAGAGCCAGGGTGGCGCGCAGATAGGACGGCGGCGACCGCTGGTCCGAGCTCGGCGACCTTTGGTCCGAAGGCGTCGCCGCGTTGGCCGAGCTGCGGAGCAAGGCGAGTAAGCGGGCGGGTCGCGGGGCGCGGCCCGGGAAGAGAGCGAGCGAGGGAGGAGGCGGTGGGGAAGAAGAATAGTGGCGAGAGGGGGGTGTTGGGCTGGCGCGGGGGGGTTAGGCTGGCTGGCTGACTTGGCCGGTCAGCCTGACCTCCCCTTTTGCTTTTATTTTTATTTTGCTTTTTATTTTCTTTATTTTACTTTCACTTGTATATGTATATATATATACAGTTATATATTCCTCCAGACCTACTTTTATGAGGATTTTGTTTGCACATATATCTTTATTGAAATTCCTCTACATTATATATATATATATTTCACCTATAGATATATATATATATATCTATATTTGTTTTATTTTTACCTATTAGTTCCATATTGAAATTCTAACAATATGATTCTCGAATTTTTGGGACCAAACTATATTCCTCTTTTACTGGATCATCTTTTTAGATTCACATTTTAAAATTTCGTTTTCTAGTATTTCAATTTCAACTTTTTGGAACCTTAACCAAAATTTAAGAAATGCCTTAAAAATTAATTTCTAATCAAATATAAGGCAAAATAATGCAAAAGCTTTATATTTCTAATTTCCAAATTTTCAGGATGTTACAAGCCGCCAAAGATAATGTCATCGACATAAATTGGATGAGCAGAAAGTCAGTGCCATGCCTACGAATGAACAAGGTCTTATCCACCTTACCCATCTCAAAACCATGACTCAACAAATAGGACATAAGCCTCTCATACCAAGCTCTAGGAGCCTACTGAAGTCCATACAAGGCTTTGAAAAGCTTGTAGACATGGTTTGGGTATTTGGGGTTCTCGAAACCTGGAGGCTGTCTCACATAGACTTCTTCCTCAATAAACTCATTGAGGAAGGCACTCTTGACATCCATCTGGTAAAGCTTGAAACCCTTAGAAGCTGCAAAGGCACGCAGAATTCTAATGACCTCAAGTCTAGCTCCAGGGGCAAAGGTCTCCTCAAAATCGAGACCCTCAACCTGGGAGAAGCCTTGAGCTACCAGTCTAGCCTTGTTTCGAATGACTACCCCATCCTCACTCTGCTTGCCCTTGAACACCCACTTGGTCCCAATAACATTGTGACCTCGAGGGGCTCAATAAGCGACCAGACCTTGTTTCTCTCGAAATTTTCTAATTCCTCATGCATGGCATTGACCCAAGACTCATCAGAAAGAGCATGACAAACATCCTTGGGCTCAAAGGTGGCAACGAAGGCAGAGTGGAGACAGAAAAGTGACATGCCAGACTTTGAGCATGTGACTCGTCCAAAGAGGTCCCCAATCATTTGCTCGGCAGGATGAGCTTTCTGGATATATCGGGGAGGTCCTGGATGAGATGAAGAGGTGGCCTCTACCTCATGAGCTGATGAGATAGGAACAGAGCCACTAACTCCAGAAGATGTGGAAGGTATGGGCTGATCTCCTCGAGGAGGCTCCTCAGGGGGAGGAAGAACTGGATCAGGTATACAACCCTCATCTCCATCCTCCTCATCATCCACAAAGATGGTCTCAGACTGCTCTAAAGAACCTGAGATATTGGGCCTAGTCCCCGGACTAGCCTCATCGAAGGTCACCTCACAGGTTTCTACCATTTTGCTCGCAGTTTCAGACCCTATAGGCCCGCGAAGAAGTCGAGTAACCTAGAAAGATACCATCAAAAGAACGTGATTCGAATTTGTCTAGGTTTCCGGACTTCAAGATAAAGCACCTGCATCCAAACACACGGAAATGAGATACACTGGGCTTTCGCCCATATCTCAACTCATAAGAGGTGCGATGCAAGTGTGCCCTAAGAAAAACTCTGTTGAAAATATGGCACGTGGTGGCTATAGCCTCAGCCCAAAACTTCCTCGGTGTAGAGTACTCATCGAGCATCGTCCTGGCCATCTCAACCAAGGTACGGTTCTTCCTCTCCACTACACCATTCTGCTGAGGAACGTATGGAGAGGAAAACTGGTGCTCTACACCGGTCTCACCGCAAAACCTCTCGAAGTAGGAATTCTGGAACTCCGTGCCATTGTCACTACGGATCGCTCGCAAGGCACCCGGAAGCTCAACAGAAAGCCTACCAAACAGACCCCAAAAATGTGTAAACGTCTCATCCTTCGAGGCTAAGAAAAACACCCAAGAATACCAATAGAAGTCATCGACCACGACAAGAACATACCACTTCCCTCCTGCTGACTGCACTCTAGCTGGTCCAACAGTGTCCATATGGAGCATCTGTCATAGTCACTGTAACTGGAGGATGTGAAGCAGCAACCATCTTGCCGTGCCGGCATGGAGTGCAAACAAGATCTTTGACCATCTTGAGTTTCGGCAGACCACAAATGAGATCATGGCCGCTAACTCGGGTCAAATGGTCGAATCCAATATGACCAAGTCTCCTATGCCAGAAGGTGAGGTCGCGGGACTCAGAAGCAATTAAACACCTGAGAGGATCACTAGAAGATTCAACAAAATCAGCACGAAAGATCCTCCCAAATCTAGAAATCCCGCAAACAAGACTCCCCGAAGAATCAAGAATTTTACAAGCGTTTTTCTTAAAGCTCCCCTTGGAATCGTCATCGGTAAGCTGAGAAACTGAAAGCAAATTATAATGCAGCTTACTTACTAAGGCAACATCTTTCAAAATAAACGAATCATTAATGCGCACAATACCTTTCGCGATGACGCGCCTAGACGAAGCGTCTCCAAAGGTGATAGTCTCATCGCCTGGAGCATGGGCTAGCGAAGAGAACAACAGGAGTCTCCGGTCATATGACGAGAACACCGGAGTCTACAAGCCAAACCTCTCCCTTCCCAGCCCGGCGAACCTCGTCGGAGTCGGAGTAGAGCTCGCTGTCGCTCACATCGCCCTCAAGGGCCATGAAGCACATGCCGGAGAAGTCGTCGCCGTCCTTGGGTTCTTGATCACCCATCCCATCATCATCGCTCCATCCCTCCACCTCGCTGAGGTCAAGGTCATCGAAGGCGGTGAGGACGTGGTGGAAGAGTTTCTTGGCTTTCCCAAGATTGCGGAACTTCTTCTTGCCTTAGATATGAGCTGGAGACTTCTTGTTGCGGTTCGTGTCGATGTGGTCATTTTTGTTCGAACCGCCGTAGTCACCTTTGCCCTTCTCCAGCATGGGGCAATATGCCCGAATATGGTTGGGGCCACCACACTCGAAGCAAATAATCTGTCCTCCTCTCTTTCTGTCTCTCACTCTCTTGTATGCATGGGAAAATTTTCTAGCTAGGAGAGCAAGTTGGCTTTCTGGAAGTTGCTCTAGTTGATCATCGGCAATATCACACAGAGCAGCAAGAGAGAATCCCAAAGAAAAGTCAGAAGGTCCAGAAGAAGAGTTGGGATCGGTGACTAATGCCATCGACTGCGACTTTGACCTACGAAAGACTATATCAATCTCATGAGTCTTGAGGCGTGAGTACAACGCGTCAAGAGTCAGGGTCGAGAGGTCGGTTGTGTCTTTAATCGTGGTCACTTTCATTTTCCAATCACGCAAATCAAGAGCAGATAGCATCTGTCGAGCGTTGTCCGAGTCGGAGTACGTGAGACTGATGGCTCGAAGGTTGCTCAGAATCTTGTGAAAACACGCAAAACACTCATCGAGGGACTCTCCAGCGAGCATTTCAAACTTGTTGTAATCTCGCTTGAATTGGTCCTATCGAACCATCTTGATCTGGGTGGTGCCCTCATGGTATGCATCGAGGGTCACCCAGATGTCGAAGGCCGATGTCAGATGAGAGATGCGATCAAATTCGCTTCTGCTCAGACCTTGGGTAATGATGTTCCTTGCCTTTGCATTTGCCTCAACATCAGCCATGTTTCCGGTATTGATGTTCTCATCGACAGGAACAACATACTGGACTTTGACCTTCTGCCAAATGGCGTAGCCCTGAGCCTGGATGTAGGTCTCCATCCGGTTCTTCCAGAAGGGATTGTCAATCCCATCGAAGATCGTGGGCATGGTGGAATACTTGTCAGTTGCCATGGCTCTAGAGACCGGTTAAGATCTAAAAGGAAGAGCTAACCGGCTCTGATATCAATTGTGGGACTGAAATGGCAACAGAAGGGGGGTGAATGGTGCCTTCAAAAATCGCTCCAAGTATCCACACTTATGCTTCTTCTCCAATAGCTATAGAAGCTATGAAGACAGAAGATATGCGCTTGCTGGAAATCACAGCAACAAGGATAAAATAGATCCAGAACGAAACAGTCAAGAAAAATAAATTCAGAGCAGGTATGACTGCAAGTGTTAGTACTTCTGAGACGAGCGGTAGTACCTCTGAGCGGTAGTACCTCTGAGTGGTAGTACCTCTGAGCCTAGCGGTAGTACCTTTGAGCGGTAGTACCGCTGAGCCGAGCGGTAGTACCTTTCGAGGAGCGGTAGTACCGCACGAAGAACAGCAGGCGCAGAAACTTCCCAAAATCCAAAATACTCACGATTCTTGGACTCTTGGCTCAAGAAACTTTGAGGATGGCTAAGAAACCATCTCAGAAGAATAATCCAAGAACCAATTTCAAGATTCCACTAGGAAATCAAAAGGGGGCACAAAACTCTGGAAAAACTAAACCTAGAACAGCCATGAGCTGCGCCCGATTTTGGGAAAAGAGGACTTGATGATTCTTCCTCCTGATCTCGAAAATGAGATGCTCAGGTGATTTAGATAATCTCCCTAGTTCATAGCATCAACAAACAACAACTAGAAACTCAAGAAACCAAACAAAAGGAAGAGAAAAACAAGAACGGGGCAAATAACAGAGAGCACTCAAAGCATCAAGAAAAAGATGATTCCTCCGATAGATTGATAGGGATGAAGAATTACAAAGGCTCTACAGCCAATACAACCCAAAACACGTCCCCATATGCATGGACATTCGAAAGGAGATCAAGAAAATCAAGAACACACCCTCTCCAACATGGGGACAGAGAACACAGCACCTCTGTCTCTGCCACCAACTCACCAACAACCAAAAAGAAAAAGAAAAAGGCTCTCACAACACATGGAGAGAAAAGAAACCCTAACTCTCACTTTCTCCACATGCCTCTCCCTCTCCTTTTATAGTGCCCACTAATGGGTTCACAACAACACTTTACCCATTAGTGCCACCAACCCTATTGTTTTATCCACTAACTCGAACCGAATCCGCTTCCGCTTTTGCAGTCTTGCGCTTTTCCCAAAACGCCCCTACTGCACCTTTCGGGAAGCTTCCTCGCTCCTTGCTGTGCACACCTCGCAACCACCTCGAGTCCGCGCCGTCTTGAGCACATCCCGATCATTCTGACCTCAGCACCACATGTGCCTAGTCCGATCATCCTGTGCGTCGCCACGACCCCACCTCGATGTCCTGCAACCAACACAAACAAGAAACACATCACATAGCATCGCTCAAGACAATAAAATTTCCATATGCAATAGACGCAACAACCAACCAAATCAAACTCAAGTTTTATACGTTCACTATTCTGTCTACGCGCACATGGTAGTATCGCTCCCCAGAGCGGTAGTACCGCCGGGCGGTAGTACCGCCGTGCAAACGGCAGTAGTTCTGCATAGTGAATTCTGGAAACAGCAGCAGCGATCCATTCCACAAACTTTTCAGCATACGTATCAAGTACTCATCACAATCATGGGAGCACCTCTCATATGGTCTCACAGTGATAGAAAATTTTAATCTACACTAGTGTAGCTCACCCGTATCCCAACACTCCGCGTCTCAGGGATCTTATCCGCCATGCCCGCCATCTGCTCGCTTCTTGAGACCGCCGAGGAGGATACAGACGACGACGACCCTGTGAGTGCTCACACAAACTTGGTCCTGAAAGGGCTGGAGATCCTCGAGCACCTCTCGTGCAACGCCGACAACTTGAGGGAGATATGCAACTCCGATCAGCTCATGTCAATCATCGTAAAATTCACCTGCCGGGATCAGCTGCCTGCGTCGACTGGCCTCGTCGGCGACCAGAAGAAGGTCAGCACCTCTCTGCTAGTGTTGAGCAGGCTTGCAGGTGCCATCGACAACCAAGGGATCATGTTACGGCAGGTGATGGTGAGAAACGTCCGCCTCATGTCAAACGTCAGAACGATACTGCTGCGGACTCCCAGCACCGACCGTGATCTGCGGCTGCTGGCCGTACAAACGATCGCCGGTTTCTCTTACGACAGTGAGTCCAGAGACTGCACGGCCGCCAGGAAGATGATCACTCCGCTCCTGGACATTTTCGGCGGTAGTTCACCGCTTCTTGAGGCTGGAAAAGCCCTGGCGATGCTGACCACGGAGAGCAGGGCGAACTGCGCTGCAATCTTGAAGGCGCACGACGATTTCCGGGCGCTCTGCGATATACTCTTCGACGAACATCGCGCCGCGAGCAGGGCAAACGTGGCAAGTATCCTTGCAAACCTGTGCGCATACTCTGAACCAGGTAGCCATGGAACCATGCAGGCCTTCATTACAAGGAGTATTTCGGAGGTAACTCAGTGTAACAACGATGCTCTGTTGGAAGTCTTATGACTTCCAGGATCGATTACGATCGCTTACGATCGATTATGATCGGTTCCAAATGATTACGACCGGTTCTGATCGCTGTCTGTTGCCGTAAGACCACTCAGGCAGCCGTTCGACCGCTCTTCCCTACCGCTATGCTCGAGTTACCGTGATCGAACTCCTCTACGATCACGCAGTGATGCTGGCGATCACTTGTAGGACCGAAATAGCGACAGAGGGGAGTGAATGTCGCTCTCTTAAAAATCGCCCCTGAGAATTCGTACACTGATTACTCAAAAAGATGCAGAACGAAGCAACTCACAGAAAATTAATTATGCTGAAAACTGGAACGCATGCGATACTAAACAAATCAGCGTAAATCAGAGAGTAATCAGTAAAAATTCTAGCTGAAAATAATGCCGTTTGATCTGCATGCAAAATGGAGAAAAATCAGAAAAGAATAAAAAGAAGGAGATAAAGAAGTGCAGAGTGAACTGCAGGCACTGCCGAGACCCAAACAGAAAGCTAGCTGAAAAACAAAAGTAAAAGAGGAGGAGAACTAAAGCTGTACACAGCCAAAAGAGAGCCAAACTGATTTACAAAAGATGGAAGACAAGCTAACAGGAAATAGAGACTAAGCGGAGAAAGAGTTTGGCTGCAAGATCACAATTCGGCCAACACCAAACTAGTACAGACCAACCGAATCAAGAGAAGATGCAGTCCAGAGAGAGAGCAGCAACAAGAACTGCTGCCAACAAAAGAGAGAAGTAAAGAGGCAGCTGAACAGAAAGTGCAGTAGAAGCTTGACTGAAAATAGATCACAGAGAAAACATACTGCACCCATATGCTGCTGCTGCCCGTGAGTTACGCGCAGAAAAACAAAGAGCAAACTTGCTGCTTACAGCTTGACAGATTTTTGATGCAAGAATCAAACTGTTTTGACGCTCGGTAAGAAACAAAACTCAGCGATTGAACAATAGCTACTGGCTGAAAAGAGATAAAGACAACCCTGCCTAGAAATCATGACAATAAAAATCCTACTTTAGGGAATAACATGGCCAAAGAGCCTTGAATTGATTCCTCATTCAAAGCAGAGAAGACACAACCTTTCAAACAAAATATTCAACTCATACTCATTACTAGCAAGAAGGAACAGAGAGTAACAAGAGATGTATCTGAAGCAAAGAAATAACAGATGAAGGCATGAAACCAAGTTGACTCAGATAAGAACTTTCTCATAGAGGAGGGAAGATTACAAGAGTTTTCTTTCATTCATCCTCTACTCATAGAACACACACACAGCCCCATACACATTTTTGAGAAAACAAGAACTCAAGCCATCACATACTCATGCTAGAGAGACAAGAGCAAGAACAGAAAAAAAACTTCAGATTTTATTCCAACAAAAATTACAAGGAGTCCCGATACGCATGAACATTAGAACAAAAAAGATTACAAGACTCTCAATCCATCCTCTCACTCTCAATCCTCAAGAACACCAAGAGCCTCACATGATTCTTAGGAGGAACACAACACACACACAAAGAAGTGAATGAGCTCTCAAACCCTCAAAATCCTTTGTGATCCTCAAAGGGGTATGCAGCCCCCAACCCCTATTTATAGCCCTTGGCTAACGGGTCTCCAACCCGTTATGCCGGCTAAACCCTAACGGAGCCGTCTCCCGCTTGTGCAGCCTTGCGAATTTACCGATTCGCCCCTCCTGCACCTTCCGGGAACTTCCACGCTCCTTGTCATCCACGACTCGCAACCACATCGAATCTCCGCCGTCTTCGACACATCCGACCGTTCTGACCTCGACACCGCCTGTGTCTAGTCCGGTCACCTCGTGTCTTACCACGACTCCGCCTCGACGTCCTGCAGTCAGCACAGACAAGAAACACATCAAATAGCACCACTCGACACATGAAAGCATAAATAGTATCAGTGACACAATATTAAGCCCAAACCTGTCAAATCATCAGAATAATCATCCTAAACCTATTGACCAGGTTTGACCAAGTCCGACCGAGCCCGTTGCACCACGCAACGACATGGTCCGAACCAACCAACTCAAACTCGACTTCCCTAAGCCGATGTCAATTACTCATCATACACACGGGATGACCTCACATGGTCTCTCAATCTCCCCCTTGATGAGTATATTGACAAACCCAGAAAAAAGCATGAAGTTGAGTTTGCAGAATCCAACATGGTCCAAAGAAGAAAAATGAAGCTAATGACTGTCGACACAAGGAGCAAAAGAAAGAACAAGTTTTCCTCAAAGCTCCCAGAATGGCATTTTCTACCACAATTCTCCCCCTTTTGGCAATAAACACATCAAGAATGCAAGTAGGAGAACAAGTCATAAAAATGGATGAAATGACTGAAGTTTGATTATTCTAAGCATTTAGAGCCATAAGAATTATCCACAATAACCATTAAGGATTACACCAAGCCATAACTCAATAAAGGCTATCTAGATCATGATAAGATATGTATATGCTAGCTAAACCAAAGAAATGACAATCTGAATTATAGTGCAATTTGTGAATAAATTAAGTCATCAATGAGCAAAGTCTAGCTAGAGATATCCAAGATGATGCAGGCCATGTCAATAAGCTAAGCGGAACCAAGAAGCTACAGTTGAGTCCAAATAGAGTGCTATATGCTCAAGAAGGAAACATTGGTTCAAGTACTTGGTTCTTTTGTAACTTAAGCAAATGCACAAATGACATATTTTCTTATGAAACTTGTGATTGTTTCCAACCAATATTTTTATCATGTGCTAGATCTCAAGCCTTATGCGATCATACCAAGCGAGAAAATTAAGGAAATGATCTTGGTCATCCAAAACTCCCCCTGAGTTCATGCCTAGTGCAATGGCAAACCGTCTCATAAGAAAGAATTGGTGAGATCAGTTTTTTCGCACAAAAGAGATCTTTTTTTGAAATGATTGTACTAACCTATGCATCATCATCAAGAGACTAAAACAGCTCAATCTAAGGCTCAATAGAGATTCAACGCTCAACTCAGCCTATTTAACATGGCATGGATCATAAAAGGATAGCTCAAGAAAAACTAATCTCGAGTGCTAACATGACAAGTTTTAGTTTAAATTGAGCAAGTTTAATTAACTTATCATGGCAAAAGCTAGTTTACACATATGAAGTCATGATAAATATAGCAAATAAGCACAAGTCATGGCAAGGTGTAAAGCAGTTTAACATGTCATCAATGGATAATAATCAAGGCTCCATGTAGTTATATTACAATGCAGAATGACATGCAAGTAAATCCAGCTTCCCTTCAACACGTGATGCAACTTTTAGTTCAAGTTGAGTTATGTCAATATTAAGCTCCAGAAGCTCCCAAATGAACTCCCTCTGAACCAAAGCAATAAGATCGAGAAGCTGTCAAAGAAGGCAGTCCTTAAAGCATAGATAAGATGTAGAGGGAACTATGGCTCAGACTGACTCTTATCTACCCCATATGACTCCAGGACTATTAGCTGACGGGAAAACACACACTAGAGAGCAAACACGTACCATGTCTACTCGAGGGTGGCCCAACCCTCGCTAGAGCCTACAAGAAGTGAGTGAGCTCAACCTAGTGAGATAAGAAACAGCTAATATGCAGCGTCCTGAAAGCACAAGATAAGAGTAAGAAGTCTAAGCATTTTGACAAGAGAGCCACTCTAACCTATGCTGGAAGGACTAATCCCAATGCACCCGTATGCAATGCAATCATAAAGGAGTAAGAGCATAATTAATATGATAACGCAGTAAAGCACAAAGCTCCCACTCACAACAGTCCATAAGGATAGACCACACCAAGCTCTCCCCGCAGAGTTGAAAACCTAGAGCTATCCAAAGGCTTGGTAAAGATATCAGCCAACTGGTGGTCACTCTCCACAAACTGGAGCACTATATCATCATTCTCCACATGGTCTCGAAGGAAGTGATATCGAATATCAATATGCTTGGTCCGAGAATGCTGCACTGGGTTCTTAGCAATGCTAATCGCAGAGGTGTTATCACAAAAGAGTGGAACACTGTCGATAGCTAACCCAAAGTCCCGCAGGGTCGAGACCATCAAAAGCACCGGTTACAAAGAATCGGCCGCAAAGAACGTGCCGGCCTCTGCGGTGGACTGTGCAACACCGGACTGCTTCCTCGAGGACCAAGAAATGAGAGAAGTGCCAATGAATTGGCAGGTGCCCGAAGTGCTCTTCCTATCTATCCTACAGCCAGCAAAGTCTGCATCCGAGTAGGCTCGAAGGGAAAGATAGGACGAGGAAGAGTATCAGATGCCATAGTCAATGGTAGCTCGAAGGTACCGAAGGATGCGATTCACCGCCTGGCGGTGAGATACGCGAGGAGAAGCCTGAAACCAAGCACAAAGACATACGAAGAAGTGTATGTCCGGTCTCAAGGCAGTGAGGTACAAGAGAGAGCCAATCATGCTTCTGTACTCCTTTTGATCAACTGGCTCGCCATCCTCATCTGGATTCAGTGAAGCTGAGGTAGGCATCGCAGTTGACACTGGCTTACCATCACTCATGTCAAAGCGTCTCAGGAGGTCACGAGTGTACTTGCCTTGATGCAAGAAGGTACCCTCCCGAGTCTGCTTGATCTGGAAGCTAAGGAAGAAGGTCAACTCACCCATCATGCTCATCTCAAACTCGGTGCTCATGACATCGGAGAACTATGAAACCAGAGCATGAGAAGAGCCGCCAAAGATAATGTCATCGACATAAATTGGACGAGCAGAAAGTCAATGCCATGCCTACGAATGAACAAGGTCTTATCCACCTTACCCATCTCAAAACCATGACTCAACAGATAGGACTTAAGCCTCTCATACCAAACTGTAGGGGCCTGCTTAAGTCCATAGAAGGCTTTGGAAAACTTGTAGACGTGGTTTGGGTATCTGGGGTTCTCGAAACCTGGAGGCTGTCTCACATAGACTTCTTCCTCAATAAACCCATTGAGGAAGGCACTCTTGATATCCATCTGGTAAAGCTTGAAACCCCTAGAAGCTGCAAAGGCAAGCAGGATTCTAATGGCCTCAAGTCTAGCTACAGGGGCAAAGGTCTCCTGGAAATCTAGACCCTCAACCTGGGAGAACCCCTGAGCTACCAGTCTAGCCTTGTTTCGAATAACTACACCATCCTCACTCTGCTTGTTCTTGAACACCAACTTAGTTCTAATGATATTGTGACCTCGTGGGGGCTCAACAAGCGACCAAACCTTGTTTCTCTCAAAATTCTCTAACTCCTCATGCATGGCATTGACCCAAGACTCATCAGAGAGAGCATGACAAACGTCCTCGGGCTCAAATGAGGCAACAAAGGCAGAATGGAGACAGAAAAGAGACATGCCAGATTTTGAATGAGTGACTCGCTCAAAAAGGTCTCCAATAATCTGCCCTGAAGGATGGTCTCTTTGAATGTGTCTAGGAGGTCCATGATGAGATGAAGAAGTGACCTCTACCTCGTGAGCTGACGAGGTAGGAACAAAGCCACTAGCTCCAGAGGAAACGGAAGGCAAAGGCTGATCGCCTCGAGGTGCGGTGGAACACGGCACCTCAAGAGGTGGATGAGGGACTGGATCGGGTAGACAACCCTCATCTCCATCCTCCTCATCATCCACGAAGATGGTCTTGGACTGCACTAAAGAACCTGAGATATCGGACCTAGTCCCTGGACTGGTCTCGTCGAAAGTCACCTCACAGGTTTCTACCATTTTACTAGACTCGCAGTTCCAGACCCTATAAGCCCGCGAAGAAGTCGAGTAGCCTAGAAAGATCCCATCACAACAACGTGACTCGAACTTATCTAGGTTCCCAGACTTCAAAATAAAGCACTTGCAACCAAACACACGAAAATAAGATACACTGGGCTTTCGCCCATATCTCAACTCGTAAGAAGTGCGGTGCAAGTGTGCCCTGAGAAAAACTCGATTTGAGACATGGCACGCGGTAGCTATAGCCTTAGCCCAAAACTTCCGTGGTGTAGAGTACTCATCAAGCATCGTCCTGGCCATCTCGACCAAGGTACGGTTCTTCCTCTCCACGACACCATTCTGCTGTGGGACGTGCGGAGAAGAGAACTGGTGCTCTACACCTGTCTCATCACAGAACCTCTCAAAGTAGGAATTCTTAAACTCCGTGCTATTGTTACGGCGGATCGCTCGTAAGGCACCCGGGAGCTCAACAGAAAGCCTACTAAAAAGACCTCGGAAATGTGTAAACATCTCATCCTTCGAGGCTAAGAAAAACACCCAAGAATACCTCGAGAAGTCATCGACCACAACAAGAACATACCACTTTCCTCCTGCTGACTGCACTCGAGCTGGTCCAACCGTGTCCATGTGGAGCAGCTGTCCCAGTGCATCGGTCATAGTAACTGTGACCGGAGGATGAGAAGCGGCAACCATCTTGCCGTGCCGGCATGGAGCACAAACCAGATCTTTGATCATCTTGAGTTTCGGTAGACCACGAATGAGATCGTGGCCGCTAATTCGGGTCAAATGGTCAAATCCAATATGACCAAGTCTCCTATGCCAAAAGGAAAGGTCACGAGACTCAGAAGCAACCAAACACCGGAGAGGATCACGAGAAGACTCAGAAAAATCAGCACGAAAGATCCTCCCAAAACGAGAAATCCCGCAAACCAGACTACCCGAAGAATCAAGAATTTTGCAATTGTTTTTCTTAAAGCTCACCTCAAAGTCTTCATCGGTAAGCTGAGACACAGAAAGTAAATTATACTGCAGCTTACTAACCAAGGCAACATCTCTCAAAATAAATGAATCATAAATGCGCACTGTACCTTTGGCGATGACGCGCCCAGATGAAGCGTCTCCGAAAGTGATCGTCTCGTCACTGGAGCTCGGGCAAGGGAAGAAAACCAACGGGAATCTCCGGTCATGTGTCGTGAACACCCGGAGTCTACGAGCCAAACCTTTCCCTTCCCTGCCCGACGAACCTGAGTCAAACAGAGAGTAAAGTCTCAGTACTAGGATAAATCAAGAGTGATTTTGGCACCCAATACTGAGTAACACGTCGAGCAGATGAAGTAGTTAAGCACGACTGACCTCTATCTACCCTACGCTCTCTGTCACTCAACAAGCCAGAAGGTCTACGTGTAGACCAGAAGCTGTTGGTGGGTCCGACTGCTACGGGCGAGCGAGTCGGAGCACCGACAATACGCTGATCACGCTGCGGGTAGCTATCTTGATGGAAACGAGATCTACCCTCAGGACGGCGGAAGTCACGACCAGGAGCAGCATGAGGACGAAAACCAGAAAACTCGAAAAAACCAAGTCCTCGATGCTGCCCAAAACCGTCAGAAGAAGCAACCCTAGACCTCGTGCTGGTCTTAGGTGCACTCAAGGTCTGGGGCCGACCCTGAATACGCCTAAGTGCCTCAGCACGGTCTCTACGCGCAATCTTGGCACGTCTGAAGCACCGATCGATCAATTGTCCATCCTTCTGACAGAAGGTGCAATGATACCATCCGAGAGGCGGTAGCATGAGATGGCTTCGCTCCGAGAGGTCAAGGAGGCGGTGGTATCACCTGTCGCCGAAACTCGGACAAAGCTCGCTGATTTGAAATGAAGTTTCTTAGTCCTGGGCTTGACCTCGATCACACCTGCGGCTCTGGGTCTAAGCACAACAGGTGGATGCTTCCTCACATCCTCATGAAAATTGTATCCTAGACCTTGATTGAATTTGCAGATCTTGGATTGGTCTAGAATCAGATTAAGCTTCTTCTTGCCGCCTACAAATCTCTCGAGGGTGTTCATAAGATACTGACACTCCCGAAAGAGAGAGGTGCAAGAAGAGCAGGGAGAAGAAGAGACAGCAGAAGGTAAGGGAGCAGAAGAAGAACCAACAGTAGGGGAAAGAATGGCTTGTGCACGCACAGCCGACTCTGATGGGATAGTCCTACTACTAGCAGTTTGGTTCATGCTCCTAAGCGTCTCAACCTTACCCTTGGGCTCCTCCCCCTTCTCAGCAATCACATTACAAGCTGAAGGTGGCTTCTCTAGTAGAATCTTAGTTAGCTTCACACATTTTTCATCCAATGCAACGAGCTCAAGTTTTAGTTTATCACAACTAATGCATGGTGAGCTAACAGGGTCCTTAGTCGCAAACTGAGCCATTTTCTTATTTGTATCAATCATTTCTTGAAACCGCTTGGAGATGATTCAAGTTCGTGTAAGCTTAGGACAATTCACACATGAAGCAATAGACTCAAGAAGAAAAGCTTGTAATTCTGCAATTTTATGATCTGCCCGTTTTAGGTTCATCTTCAAATTGTTACAACTTTCACAAGTCTCGGGCAGATCGAGAAGCAATGTATAAAGACCTCTAAAAGCATTATCCTTATCCTCACATGAGGTGCAAGAAATAGTCTCAACAGTAGAAGATGAAACAGGAACTACCCTACTCATCTCAAGCTCAGCAAGAAGACTAATGTTCTCCACCTTAATCAAATCAAGCTCAGAAGACAGACTAGCATGGGAGGTCCTTAATTTCTCCATATCATCAATCGAGGCACAAGATGTCTCACGGTCATCACGGAGGGAGCGGATGTGTTAAGTAAGCTCCGTGATAGTCTAGCTACTTCCTTCTCCAACTCAAAGACACCTAGCCCTAGACTTGGCATGAAATCTACCTAGCTTAAGGAAAGCATCATTAAGCTGGTCATAAGTAGGGCTCACCTCGTCGGAGTCGGAGTACAGCTTGCTGTCGCTCAGTTCGCCCTTGAGGGCCATGAAGCACATGCCGGAGAAGTCGTCGCCGCCGTTGGGGTCTTGGTCACCCGTCCCGTCGTCGTCGCTCCATCCCTCCACCTCGTTGAGGTCGAGGTCGTCGAACGCGGAGAGGACGCGGTGGAAAAGCTTCTTGGCCTTCCCAAAGTCGCGGAACTTCTTCTTGCCTTGCGTCCGAGCCGGAGGCTTCTTGTTGCGCTCTTGTCGGTGTAGTCGTTCTTGCCCGAACCGCCGTAGTCGTTCTTGCCCTTCTCCGCTTGGGGCGGTTGTCCGAATGTGGTTGGGGCCACCACACTCGAAGCAAATCACGGGTCCTCCTCTCCTTCCGTCCCTCATTCTCTTGTAGGCATGCAAAAATTTGCGAGCAAGGAGAGCCAACTGATCATCCGCAAGCTGCTCTAACTGAAGGACCGAAATGGCAACAGAGGGGGGGGGGTGAATGGTGCCTTTTTAGTCTCTCTAAAATATCAACCTTATCTTCCCTCCTGTAGCTAAAGAGCTGTGAAGAGGAAGATTGATTGTCCTCTGGACTTGAGAGAGAGAACAGAAAGATTCACCGAGAGAAATAGACGTGGTCGAAAAGCTCTTTGTAGAGAGTTTCTCCGCTGTGGTCGTGAAGACCAGAGAAGAACAGAGCTGCGGTCGACCAGTCGAGACCACCCGAGAAAACAATGCCAAGAAACAGAGTGATCAAAACATTCTGCAGTTGATCGAATCGACCGAAAGCATAAATGAAAAACAGTGGTCGAACCGACTCATAGTCGTAAACCTAAAATCAGAATAGCAAGGTCGGGTCTCTGACCGTGGTCGAAACAGCCGAACAGAGCAGTTATGTGATACTCGGACGAAGTTGCACGTGGTCGGAAACGACTTCGATTACGACTCAAATCGGAGATAGTCGAAACCAGAGAAAAGTGACAAGCACAGTAAATACTTCTTTTGTCGGAGCGTCGACCACGGAGCGAAAAATGGGGAAAACGATTTCGATCACTAAAAGAACATACAAACCAGTTGAGAAACTTGAGATAAACAAACTGAACCTTGTATACTCAAGTCAGACTTCCTTTCGACCGGTTTTCTCAGGGTGGTCGAAGGAACTGAAGACTTAAATGCAAAATACGGCAATCTGAAAACAGAACAGAGGAAGCCAGTGAAGCGCACGATCGCAAGATCCAATTTCTGTATATCTTTTGATTCACGGATCGATTGGTCACGAGACTTTAAACATGGCAAGAACTCATCCTCTGAGAGAGTAAATACAACGAAGGCAAGACTTCTCTGCCATGTCCGAAGAGAGCGAAACGGTCGAAACTAAAACAGAGGAAGCAGCGATGCGCTCGACCGTAAGATCCAAACTTCAAATAACTTTCCATTAAGAACTCGTCTGGCCAAAAAATCTTGTGTGCATATTGCTTAAAGTCTCAAGAAACTATTCCAATCTTCAATTGAAAACATATCAAGTGATTGAGACCTTTTGTGATTTGAACAAACGCACAAAACAAGGTCCAAGAACTGAAGTTGTTAATTAGAACGCTCGTGGGTAAAAGCTAGCTGTTAGCTTGGAGCATACCCGCATGTCACCGCGATTCGTGAGCAATCAACAAGAACAAAGCCAAGAACAAGTAATGACCAAGAACACGAGAAGAGGACGAACGGAGAAACCGCAATCAAGTCATCCAAACAATAAAATGATAACACAACTCAAATAGAGGCGAGAGATGAATGATTGCATTCAAGAAAGATTCATGACCACTCCCCTGTGGAGGACAAGCTCTAGCCCTAGAGCGAACACACACTGAGACTCCCAAGGGAGGGAGAGGGTGCCTCCAAGGCCCAAGTAGTCCAACTCACTCGTAACACTTGCCTCCCTCTCCTTTTATAGCCTCACACCGAGACTAACCCTAATGGATCCATCCATTAGTCCATACTGGGATAACCCAAAACCCCACCTAACAACGGGTTTTAACACTCACTTTGCCCGCTAACTCAAATGCTTTGCCTCGCTATCCCAACAGACCGCACTTTGCCCGTTAGCGCCAATGTAATCCACCGCCGTAGACACAGACTTCCCTTTGCGCCTTTGGCCATTTCTCCAAAATGCCACTCTGCTGCTTCCCGTAAGCTTCCTCCGCAGCCTTGCCGCCCACGCTGTCGCCCCACCGGCACGACACGTCCTCTTCGGCTTTTCCACGTCGCTCGACCTCAACAACTCCCTTGTCTAGTCCCGACCTTCTAAGCCTCACCAAGACTGCCTCTCGGTTCCCGCAACCGACCGATCGGACCTCCGACTCCTCCGAGTCTAGTCTCGGTCTATTCCGCCGCACACCACCGCACCCAACCTCTCGACTGCGGACCTCGGCTCCTCCCCGAGCCTAGTCCCGATCCTCCTCGTTGTTGCCCGTCGTGCTCAGCTCTGGCAGTTCCAGCTCCGGTTCCTCGTCTCCCGGCTCGCAACCACCTCACCAGCCTCGATCATCTTCGACGTCTCCGACCGTCTGGACCTCAACACCTCCCGTGCCTAGTCCGGTCCTCCCACGCTCACCATGAAATAGCTCAAGTCCCGCACCACACGCATAAGCAAACCATCACATAGCACCGCCAATGCACATGCACCATCAATCGGCACAAGTATCACAAGACAACACCGGTCAGAATCCCCTACGACCACCGAAGCACAACTCAAGAGGTGGTCGAAGCCTCGAAGACTTCCACCGCCTTTGATCACACAAAGACGTCGTCACGACCACCTCAAAGCTCGTTATGACCATGCAGACACAAGCTATGACTATCGCTTAGCTACGACCACACACAGGTCTGCTACGATCACCGCTCAAACAGAGAAACCAAACTCTGCACCGCTCAACCCGAGCTCAAGTCTTTTGCACAGAAATTAGACTTGTCAAAATGATGAATGACTAGTCCACAAGGTCCACAACATCACCAGAACCCATACGATCAAGTCCCAACATAATCGGACATTACATGGGCTCATACGACCGTTTGAATGAACTCACCGACCACGGTCATTCGCCGATAACGTGGTCGAACGCGGTTTCAACCACTTTCGCTCTCGCTAACGTGGTCGATGCTCCCATCCGCCAACGTGGTCGACACTCGAGCCACCGATCGCGACACGTGGTCGATCCACTAAGTACCCACAACGTGGTCGTACTCACAACGTGGTCGAACCACCGAGTACCCGGCGCGCCAACGTGGTCGATGTCGAATGTCACAATCGTGGTCGAGCTTGAGCGCCACAACGTGGTCGACTTACCGAGCACCGACTACCGACCATGACCACATAGTCGTAACCCCAGCCACGACTACCGACTACGACCAACGAGTCGTAAACTCCCTACCGGCTTCCGATTACCTTCAACGTGGTTGTACGCCACCGACCACGGTCAAGGTGGTCTTAAACTCTTCCGACTACGTTCAATTTGTTCTGCAGTGGTCGTAAACCCTAGCGCCGATCGCCGACCATGGTCAAATCTTCCGAGGGCTCCACAACGTGGTCGATAAGCTTCCGATCACTCGCACGCCGCCGACCGCAACCCGATACTCAAGAACGTGGTCGCACGCCACCGGTGAGACTTCGATCACGCTCAAACAAGGTCGCACGGCCACCGCGTGGTCGTAAACCTCCCCGTCGACCTCCGACCACGCCCAAAATGATCGTGACGGCACGGGGACAAGTCGTATACGACTTCATTTCGCCCGAGTTAAGACTTTGCAATAAAGCCCAAAACAAACTCAATTTTCCTTCAAACAACGGTCAAATACTCATCACAAAGATGGGATCATTTCCACATGATCTCTCAATCTCCCCCTTGATGAGTATATTGACAAACACCGTAAAATTATGAAGTTGAGTTTGTAGAAGCCGACATGGTCCAAGGAAAGAAAATGAAATTATGACCATGTCGATGAAGGAATACTAGAGCAACACATAAAGAGCAAATTGATCTCCAAAGCTCTAGCAAGTTCCCGAAGTTGAGAAATTTTCTTTTTCTCCAATCTATTCTCCCCCTTTTGGCAATAAACACATCAAGTAAGCAAGAGAGAATAATTCAAAATGATGGATGGAAAGGTGATTTGATTATTCAAAGTATGCGAGCCATGAGAATTATCCAAATGACCAAATGTATTACACCAAGCCATAACATACAAGTATGCTACAAAGATCATGACTATGTATGTAAAGAGAAGCTAAGCTAACAGAAGGTATAATCTGATTTTTTTTAATTTGAAGTGCTTAGCAAGTCAAGTCAAACAAGATTTTAGTCTAGCTAATGATATCCACAAATGATGCAAGCCATGTCAATGAGCTAAATGGAATCGAGAAGCTAGTGTTGAGCCAACTAGAGTGCTATTTATTCAAGAATGATACATTTGTTTAAGTACACTTGAAATTTTAGCAATTGAGCATAAATGACAATTTTCTTTTAGAGATCTCATGATTGTTTTCAATCATATTTTTGTCATGTGCTAGACCTCAAGCCTTATGCGATCATTCCAAGCGAGAAGCTTAAGGAAATGATCTTGGTCATCCAAATCTACCCTGAGTTCATGCCTTGTGCAATGGCAAGCCGTCTCATGAGAAGGAATTGGTGAGATCAGTTTTTTCGCACAAAAGAGATCTTTTTGCTTTTAATAGATTGTACTAACTTATGTGTCATCAAGAAACTATATAGCTCAATCTATTGCTCAACTAAGATTCAAGACTCAACTCACCTATTTGACATGGCAAGAATCATAAAAGATAATACAAAGCTGACTAGTCTCAAATATGAACATGACATGAGTTAGGTCAAAATTTAGCATTTTAATTAACCTATCATGGCAAAGACTTGACTACACATATAAAGTCATGATCAAATTAGCAATGGAGCATAAATCATGGTAAGATGTAATATAATGAAAATATGTCATGAAAGGATAATAATCAAGGCTCCATGTGGTTATATTACAATGCGAATGCAATGCGAAAATCCACTCCCCTCAACATGTGATGCGACTTTTAGTTCAAGTTGAGTTTAAGTCAAAATTATGCTCGAAGTTCCCAAATGAACTCCCCCCAACCAAAGCAATAAAATCGAGAAGTCGGTAAAGAGAGGAGAAAACAGCAGTCCTTAAAGCATAGATAAGAGTAAGAAGTCTAACTAGACGAGAGAAATGCTTTAATCTATGCTAGGAGGATTAACCCAAATGCACCCCGATGCAGTGCAACAAAAAATGAGAACAGGAGCAAGATAAATGAATAAAGCAAGAAACACGAAACTCCTTCTCACAATAGTCCATAAGGACAAACCACCTAAGCTCTCCTCGAAACATAGCCCGCAGATGTAAAGACTCCAACTCCCCTAGAGAAGGCAAATTGAGAAGAACCGAGAAAATTTGGCACAAAATCCAGAAGAGAAGGTTCTAGCTCAAAGAGGTGATTCCCAAACACATCCTATCCTCATGGTCTCTAGTCTATAACCTCATACCACGGGCAAAAGCACACTATGTCAATGCAAAAGACTCTAGTGGCCAAGAAAAGTTCAACCTAGGTAGAAGAGAATCCTAGAGAACCAAAGCCCAAACTAGGTAGTAAATAATCCTAGAGAACCATTTGGATGAGAGGTGTGAATGAGACAACATCACCTAGAGTTGTTCCTGTCTAACCAATCGGACCCTTCCTCCCACTAGAACAGATTATACTATGCAAAGCCAAGTGGAGGGAAGCAAAACACTGAAAGATCATAAGGGATCAAACCTCTGTCTCGATCGCTCGGCGAGACCGTGGTCGTAGATGAGTTCTTAGTTGAGTCATCCGGATCGAGGTCGGAGATGAGCCCCAATCGTGTCGTAGTCGCACACGGTCGTGGTCGAAAATGATTCCGAGTCGCGATCGATACCGAGTCTATACCGTGGTCGTAGACGGGTCTGAACAGTGGTCGAAGTCTGTTCAGTCGAGAGTCCAGACCGTGGTCATCGCGTCTTGGCGGTAGTCGAAGTCGCGTTTGGTGTGGTTGAAGTGGTGTTCAGCTCATGGTCGTGTACTAGTCCAGTCTGTGGCAATCAAGACCACGAACCGGTCGTAGAGGCTGATCTAGCCTCCCCCTCACATTCATGACCTGCAGTTCAACCATAGGGACGACTGGTGTCCTAGCACTAGGGTAAATGATATACAACATGGAACCAGTACTGAGACAAATGATAACAACAGTAGCATCACTAGTATTAAAGACATAGAACACATGAGAACACGCACCGCCACAAGCTCAATCTAGCCCTCAACAAAAGCATCTAGAGCAAGAAGCCTAGAGCCACCAAATACTAGAAGAAGCTTGTGACCTAACCACAAATCTCATGATATCTAAGCATAAGCACGTACTAATGCTACAAAGATGTTGTACAGTTTATTTCATGCCAAAACTTAAATGAATAAGATCAAGATATACATGTATCACAATGAATCACAACCATACACATAGCGGTGTGAGAACAGATCACGTAGCATATGCTAGCATGGATAAAAGCATGTATAATAGAAAATATACAAAGGCATGAATAAACGCAGCATCATGACACAGAGAAACTATCCAAGATATACCCAAGCTCATACTGTCCATACATATGCATACATCATGTAGACATACAACATGACAAATCAAAATCATGAAAAGTATGCTAGCATGTATAAATAATGATGAATGAACATAAGGAGCAAGATGTGAACCATGATAGATACTACGAGCACAAGGTCATGATGATACTTAACTTCTAATGCACACATTCTACTTAGCTCATGAAGTCAAGTCAAAGCTTAAGCATGTTAACAAATACAACAAGGTATATGGATACTTAAGCAGCATACACATAAAGGCATGACATGGAAGCATTGAGAGAAAAACATGCCAGTATGGTATAAGTGAGCACATGAACAAGCACAACATGCCAATATGGTCAAACATGAGTATAAGGGCATGAGGGTATAGAGTAGCTCACAAAGTAGGTGAAGACGCCAAACGTGAAGGTACATACCTCTTGGAGGCTATGAAGTGGAGAACCAACAAATGTTCTAGTCACGTGATGAAGCGTAAGACTAAAATCCATTCGATCCCATGTTCTCCATCCAACGCCCGGACACCGCAAAGACAAGAACAAAGTGCCCAAGTCTTGGATCCCAAGGGGTTAGTAAGCAAATGCTTGAGACCCCAAGACCTGACACACGGCCACTCAGCAGAAAAAGAGTGGTCGTTACGTGCTACGACTACAGTTGAGAAGAAATAAGCGTGGTCGTAGCATGAGAGACGTAGTCTTGAATGACTACAGCCGAGAGTCGTAGTCGTAAAGTATTACGATCACGGCAATCGAGCAACAAAGATGCTCGGGACCAAGCACCGTGAACGAGAGTCTCCGAACATGGTGACAAGCGAAGTGTCCGCCGCCAGACGCGGTCGTATGAAGCTACGACTACGCCCGAGAGGACAAAGCACCATCCTCTGTTTTTCAGTTCTAGTCCATCTGG
This sequence comes from Bonia amplexicaulis, assembly GCA_036346245.1. Lineage (NCBI taxonomy): Eukaryota > Viridiplantae > Streptophyta > Magnoliopsida > Poales > Poaceae > Bonia > Bonia amplexicaulis. The sequence continues at coordinate 8,408,704 of CM070762.1, forward strand.
TCGAAGAACAGGATATATCAAGATAGACCAACGAACCGAGGACAGTGCGCCGAGGTAAAGCATAAGATCCATGAAGTGTAGTCACAGATGGGGCCTCGAGACCGTGGTTATGACCACGCCCCAAAGACTGTGAATGCTACTCGTTGTCGCCCCTCGATGCGGATCGTGGTCAAAACTCCTTATGACCACAGGTTCTTGCAAATAACATCACCCTCTAGCCAAAATCAAACCTCTTGTCTCAAAGGACACCATTGGCAAAACCACCCCAACAAGATGCAGAGAAAAGATCACAATACTCCCTACTAGTTGCCAAGCTCCAGATCGGTTAAGATCAAATACAGAGCCAACCTTGCTCTGATACCAATTGAAGGACCGAAATGGCAACAGAGGGGGGGGGTGAATGGTGCCTTTTTAGTCTCTCTAAAATATCAACCTTATCTTCCCTCCTGTAGCTAAAGAGCTGTGAAGAGGAAGATTGATTGTCCTCTGGACTTGAGAGAGAGAACAGAGAAAGATTCAGCCGAGAGAAATAGACGTGGTCGAAAAGCTCTTTGTAGAGAGTTTCTCCGCTGTGGTCGTGAAGACCAGAGAAGAACAGAGCTGCGGTCGACCAGTCGAGACCACCCGAGAAAACAGCTGCCAGTAAAACAGAGTGATCAAAAACGTTTTGCAGTGATCGAATCGACCTGAAAGCATAACAGAAAACAGCCGTGGTCGAACCGACTCATAGTCGTAAACCTAAAATCAGAATAGCAAGGTCGGGTCTCTGACCGTGGTCGAAACAGCCGAACAGAGCAGTTATGTGATACTCGGACGAAGTTGCACGTGGTCGGAAACGACTTCGATTACGACTCAAATCGGAGATAGTCGAAACCAGAGAAAAGTGACAAGCACAGTAAATACTTCTTTTGTCGGAGCGTCGACCACGGAGCGAAAAATGGGGAAAACGATTTCGATCACTAAAAGAACATACAAACCAGTTGAGAAACTTGAGATAAACAAACCGAACCTTGTATACTCAAGTCGACTTCCTTCGACCGGTTTTCTCGTGGTGGTCAAGGAATCAAGACTTAAATGCAAAATACGGCAATCTGAAAACTGAACAGAGGAAGCCAGTGAAGCGCACGATCGCAAGATCCAATTTCAGATATCTTTTGATTCACGGATCGATTGGTCACGAGACTTTAAACATGGCAAGAACTCATCCTCCGAGAGAGTAAATACAACGAAGGCAAGACTTCTCGCCATGTCCGAAGAGAGCTAAACGGTCGAAACTAAAAGCAGAGGAAGCAGCGATGCGCTCGACCGTAAGATCCAAACTTCAAATAACTTTCCATTAAGAACTCGTCTGGCCAAAAAATCTTGTGTGCATATTGCTTAAAGTCTCAAGAAACTATTCCAATCTTCAATTGAAAACATATCAGCAGATTGAGACCTTTTGTGATTTGAACAAACGCACAAAACAAGGTCCAAGAACTGAAGTTGTTAATTAGAACGCTCGTGGGTAAAAGCTAGCAAGTTAGCTTGGAGCACGCCCCGCATGTCACCGCGATTCAGAGCAATCAACAAGAACAGGCCAAGAACAAGTAATGACCAAGAACACAGAGAAGAGGACGAACGGAGAAACCGCAATCAAGTCATCCAAACAATAAACAGATAACACAACTCAAATAGAGGCAGAGAGATGAATGATTGCATTCAAGAAAGATTCAACAGCCACTCCCCCAGGGAGGACAAGCTCTAGCCCTAGAGCGAACACACACACAGACTCCCAAGGGAGGGAGAGGCAGCTGCCTCCAAGGCCCAGCCGTCCAACTCACTCAGAACACTTGCCTCCCCTCTCCCTTTTATAGCCTCACACCTGAGACTAACCCTAATGGATCCATCCATTAGTCCATACTGGGGATAACCCGAAAACCCCACCTAACACGGGTTTTAACACTCACTTTGCCCGCTAACTCAAATGCTTTGCCTGCTATCCCAACAGACCCGCACTTTGCCCGTTAGCGCCAACAGAATCCACTGCTTTCGCAGAGACACAGCTTCCCTTTGCAGCCTTTGGCCATTTCTCCAAAATGCCACTCTGCTGCCTTCCCGGAAGCTTCCTCCGCAGCCTTGCCGTCCACGCTGTCAGCCCACCTGGCACGACACGTCCTCTTCGGCTTTTCCACGTCGTTCTGGACCTCAACAACTCCCTTGTCTAGTCCCGACCTTCTAAGCCTCACCAAGACTGCCTCTCGGTTCCTCGCAACCGACCGATCGGACCTCCGACTCCTCCGAGTCTAGTCTCGGTCTATTCCGCCGCACACCACCGCACCCAACCTCTCGACTGCCGGACCTCGGCTCCTCCCCGAGCCTAGTCCCGATCCTCCTCGTTGTTGCCGTCGTGCTCAGCTCTGGCAGTTCAGCCCGGCTCGCCTCTCGGCCGCAACCACCTCACCACCGATCATCTTCGACGCCTCCGACCGCCGGACCTCAACACCTCCCGTGCCTAGTCCCGGTCCTCCCACGCCACCATGAAATAGCTTCAAGTCCCGCACCACACGCATAAGCAAACCATCACATAGCACCGCCAATGCACATGCACCATCAATCGGCACAAGTATCACAAAGACAACACCGGTCGTAAATCCCCACGACCACCCGAAGCACAACTCAAGAGGTGGTGAAGCCTCGAAGACTTCCCGCTTCCTTTGATCACACAAAGACGTCGTCACGACCACCTCAAAGCTCGTTATGACCATGCGCACAAGCTATGACTATCGCTAGCTACGACACACACAGTCTGCTACGATCACCGCCAAACAGAGAAACCAAACTCGCACCGCTCAACCCGAGCTCAAGTCTTTTGCACGTAAATTAGACTTGTCAAAATGATGAATGACTAGTCCACAAGGTCCACAACATCACCAGGAACCCATACGATCAAGTCCCAACATAATCGGACATTACATGGGCTCATACGACCAGTTTGAATGAACTCAGCCGACCACGGTCATTCTGCCGATAACGTGGTCGAACGCGGTTTCAACCACTTTCAGTTCTCGCGCTAACGTGGTCGATGCTCCCATCCGCCAACGTGGTCGACACTCGAGCCACCGATCGCGACACGTGGTCGATCCACTAAGTACCCACAACGTGGTCGTACTCACAACGTGGTCGAACCACTGAGTACCCGAACTGCGCCAACGTGGTCGATGTCGAATGTCACAATCGTGGTCGAGCTTGAGCGCCACAACGTGGTCGACTTACCGAGCACCGACTACCGACCATGACCACATAGTCGTAAACCCCACCACGACTCACCGACTACGACCAACGAGTCGTAAACTCCCTACCGGCTTCCGATTACCTTCAACGTGGTTGTACGCCACCGACCACGGTCAAGGTGGTCTTAAACTCTTCCGACCACGCTCAATTTGTTCTCGCAGCGGTCGTAAACCCTAGCGCCGATCGCCGACCACGGTCAAATCTTCCGAGGGCTCCACAACGTGGTCGATAAGCTCCGATCACTGCACGTGACGCCGACCGCAACCCGACACTCAAGAACGTGGTCGACGCCACCGGTGAGACTTCCGATCACGCTCAAACAAGGTCGCACAGGCCACCGCGTGGTCGTAAACCTCCCTGTCGACCTCCGACCACGCCCAAAATGATCGTGCGACGGGACAGGACAAGTCGTACACGACTTCATTTCGCCCGAGTTAAGACTTTGCAATAAAGCCCAAAACAAACTCAATTTTCCTTCAAACAACGGTCAAATACTCATCACAAAGATGGGATCATTTCACATGATCTCTCAATCTCCCTTGATGAGTATATTGACAAACACCGTAAAATTATGAAGTTGAGTTTGTAGAAGCCGACATGGTCCAAGGAAAGAAAATGAAATTATGACCATGTCGATGAAGGAATACTAGAGCAACACATAAAGAGCAAATTGATCTCCAAAGCTCTAGCAAGTTCCCAGAAGTTGAGAAATTTTCTTTTTCTCCAATCTATTCTCCCCCTTTTGGCAATAAACACATCAAGTAAGCAAGAGAGAATAATTCAAAATGATGGATGGAAAGGCTGATTTGATTATTCAAAGTATGCAGAGCCATGAGAATTATCCAAAATGACCAAATGTATTACACCAAGCCATAACATACAAGTATGCTACAAAGATCATGACTATGTATGTAAAGAGAAGCTAAGCTAATGTAAGGTATAATCTGATTTTTTTTAATTTGAAGTGCTTAGCAAGTCAAGTCAAACAAGATTTTAGTCTAGCTAATGATATCCACAAATGATGCAAGCCATGTCAATGAGCTAAATGGAATCGAGAAGCTAGTGTTGAGCCAACTAGAGTGCTATTTATTCAAGAATGATACATTTGTTTAAGTACACTTGAAATTTTAGCAATTGAGCATAAATGACAATTTTCTTTTAGAGATCTCATGATTGTTTTCAATCATATTTTTGTCATGTGCTAGACCTCAAGCCTTATGCGATCATTCCAAGCGAGAAGCTTAAGGAAATGATCTTGGTCATCCAAATCTACCCTGAGTTCATGCCTTGTGCAATGGCAAGCCGTCTCATGAGAAGGAATTGGTGAGATCGGTTTTTCGCACAAAGAGATCTTTTGCTTTTAATAGATTGTACTAACTTATGTATCATCAAGAAACTATATAGCTCAATCTATTGCTCAACTAAGATTCAAGACTCAACTCACCTATTTGACATGGCAAGAATCATAAAAGATAATACAAAGTCGACTAGTCTCAAATATGAACATGACATGAGTTAGGTCAAAATTTAGCATTTTAATTAACCTATCATGGCAAAGACTTGACTACACATATAAAGTCATGATCAAATTAGCAATGGAGCATAAATCATGGTAAGATGTAATATAATGAAAATATGTCATGAAAGGATAATAATCAAGGCTCCATGTGGTTATATTACAATGCGAGAATGCAATGCGAGAAAATCCACTCCCCTCAACATGTGATGCAGCTTTTAGTTCAAGTTGAGTTTAAGTCAAAATTATGCTCCAGGAGTTCCCAAATGAACTCCCCCTGAACCAAAGCAATAAAATCGAGAAGTCGGTAAAGAGAGGAGAAAACAGCAGTCCTTAAAGCATAGATAAGAGTAAGAAGTCTAACTAGACGAGAGAAATGCTTTAATCTATGCTAGAGGATTAACCCAAATGCACCCGATGCAAAGGCAACAAAAATGAGAACAGAGCAAGATAAATGAATAAAGCAAGAAACACGTAAACTCCTTCTCACAATAGTCCATAAGGACAAACCACCCTAAGCTCTCCTCAAACATAGCCGAGCAGATGTAAAGACTCCAACTCCCCCTAGAGAAGGCAAATTGAGAAGAACCAGAAAATTTGGCACAAAATCCAGAAAGAGAAGGTTCTAGCTCAAAGAGGTGATTCCCAAACACATCCTATCCTCATGGTCTCTAGTCTATAACCTCATACCACGGGCAAAAGCACACTATGTCAATGCAAAAGACTCTAGTGGCCAAGAAAAAGTTCAACCTAGGTAGAAGAGAATCCTAGAGAACCAAAGCCCAAACTAGGTAGTAAATAATCCTAGAGAACCATTTGGATGAGAGGTGTGAATGAGACAACATCACCTAGAGTTGTTCCTGTCTAACCAATCGGACCCTTCCTCCCACTAGAACAGATTATACTATGCAAAGCCAAGTGGAGGGAAGCAAAACACTGAAAGATCATAAGGGATCAAACCTCGTCTCGCCGCCGGCAGACCGTGGTCGAGATGAGTTCTTAGTTGAGTCATCCGGATCGAGGTCGGAGATGAGCCCCAATCGTGTCGTAGTCGCACCCTGGTCGTGGTCGAAAATGATTCCGGAGTCGCGATCGATACCGAGTCTATACCGTGGTCGTAGACGGGTCTGAACAGTGGTCGAAGTCTGTTCAGTCGAGAGTCCAGACCGTGGTCATCGCGTCTTGGCGGTAGTCGAAGTCGCGTTTGGTGTGGTTGAAGTGGTGTTCAGCTCATGGTCGGTACTAGTCCGCCTCAGGCAATCAAGACCACGAACCGGTCAGAGGCCGATCTAGCCTCCCCTCACATTCATGACCGCAGCTCAACCATAGGGACGATCGGTGTCCTAGCACTAGGGTAAATGATATACAACATGGAACCAAGATCGAGACAAATGATAACAACAAGAGCATCACTAGTATTAAAGACATAGAACACATGAGAACACGCACCGCCACAAGCTCAATCTAGCCCTCAACAAAAGCATCTAGAGCAAAGAAGCCTAGAGCCACCAAATACTAGAAGAAGCTTGTGACCTAACCACAAATCTCATGATATCTAAGCATAAGCACAGACTAATGCTACAAAGATGTTGTACAGTTTATTTCATGCCAAAACTTAAATGAATAAGATCAAGATATACATGTATCACAATGAATCACAACCATACACATAGCGGTGTGAGGAGAAATCACGTACATATGCTAGCATGGATAAAAGCATGTATAATAGAAAATATACAAAGGCATGAATAAACGCAGATCATGACACGTAGAAACTATCCAAGATATACCCAAGCTCATACTGTCCATACATATGCATACATCATGTAGACATACAACATGACAAATCAAAATCATGAAAAGTATGCTAGCATGTATAAATAATGATGAATGAACATAAGGAGCAAGATGTGAACCATGATAGATACTACAGAGCACAAGGTCATGATGATACTTAACTTCTAATGCACACATTCTACTTAGCTCATGAAGTCAAGTCAAAGCTTAAGCATGTTAACAAATACAACAAGGTATATGGATACTTAAGCAGCATACACATAAAGGCATGACATGGAAGCATTGAGAGAAAAACATGCCAGTATGGTATAAGTGAGCACATGAACAAGCACAACATGCCAATATGGTCAAACATGAGTATAAGGGCATGAGGGTATAGAGTAGCTCACAAAGTAGGTGAAGACGCCAAACGTGAAGGTACATACCTCTTGGAGGCTATGAAGTGGAGAACCAACAAATGTTCTAGTCACGTGATGAAGCAGAAGACTAAAATCCATTCGATCCCATGTTCTCCATCCAACGCCCGACACCGCAAAGACAAGAACAAAGTGCCCAAGTCTTGGATCCCAAGGGTTAGTAAGCAAATGCTTGAGACCCCAAGACCGACACACGGCCACCGGCAGAAAAAGAGTGGTGGTTACGTACTACGACTACGCTTGAGAAGAAATAAGCGTGGTCGTAGCATGAGAGACGAGTCTTGAATGACTACCGAGAGTCGTAGTCGTAAAGTATTACGATCACGGCAATCGAGCAACAAAGATGCTCAGACCAAGACCGTGAACGAGAGTCTCCCGAACATGGTGACAAGCGAAGTGTCCGCAACAGACGCGGTCGTATGAAGCTACGACTACCGAGAGGACAAAGCACCATCCTCTGCTTTTCGGTTCTAGTCCATCGGTCAAGAACAGGATATATCAAGATAGACCAACGAACCGAGGACAAGGCGCCGAGGTAAAGCATAAGATCCATGAAGTGTAGTCACAGATGGGGCCTCGAGACCGTGGTTATGACCACGCCCCAAAGACTGTGAATGCTACTCGTTGTCGCCCTCGATGCAAAGGATCGTGGTCAAAACTCCTTATGACCACGTGTTCTTGCAATAACATCACCCTCTAGCCAAAATCAAACCTCTTGTCTCAAAGGACACCATTGGCAAAACCACCCCAACAAGATGCGAGAAAAGATCACAATACTCCCTACTAGTTGCCAAGCTCCGGATCGGTTAAGATCAAATCTGAGCCAACCTTGCTCGATACCAATTGAAGGACCGAAATGGCAACAGAGGGGGTGAATGGTGCCTTTTAGTCTCTCTAAAATATCAACCTTATCTTCCCTCCACGTAGCTAAAGAGTCGTGAAGAGGAAGATTGATTGTCCTCTGGACTTGAGAGAGAGAACAGAGAAAGATTCACCGAGAGAAATAGACGTGGTCGAAAAGCTCTTTGTAGAGAGTTTCTCCACCGTGGTCGTGAAGACCGAGAGAAGAACAGAGCTGCGGTCGACCACCGAGACCACCCGAGAAAACAGTTGCCAAGAAATGCAGTGATCAAAACGTTTTGCGGTGATCGAATCGACACGAAAGCATAACGAAAAAACACCGTGGTCGAACCGACTCATAGTCGTAAACCTAAAATCGAATAGCAAGGTCGGGTCTCGACCGTGGTCGAAACAAATTAACAGAGCGGTTATGTGATACTCGGACGGTTGCACGTGGTCGGAAACGACTTCGATTACGACTCAAATCGGAGATAGTCGAAACCGAGAAAAGTGACAAGCACAAGAATACTTCTTTTGTCGAGCGTCGACCACGGAGCGAAAAATGGGAAAACGATTTCGATCACTAAAAGAACATACAAACCAGTTGAGAAACTTGAGATAAACAAACCGAACCTTGTATACTCAAGTCGACTTCCTTTCGACCGGTTTTCTCGTGGTGGTCAAGGAATCAAGACTTAAATGCAAAATACGGCAATCTGAAAATGTAATGAGGAAGCGGTGAAGCGCACGATCGCAAGATCCAATTTCAGATATCTTTTGATTCACGGATCGATTGGTCACGAGACTTTAAACATGGCAAGAACTCATCCTCCGAGAGAGTAAATACAACGAAGGCAAGACTTCTCGCCATGTCCAAGAGAGCTAAACGGTCGAAACTAAAACAGAGGAAGCAGCGATGCGCTCGACCGTAAGATCCAAACTTCAAATAACTTTCCATTAAGAACTCGTCTGGCCAAAAAATCTTGTGTGCATATTGCTTAAAGTCTCAAGAAACTATTCCAATCTTCAATTGAAAACATATCAAGCAGATTGAGACCTTTTTGTGATTTGAACAAAACGCACAAAACAAGGTCCAAGAACTGAAGTTGTTAATTAGAACGCTCGTGGGTAAAAGCTAGCTGTTAGCTTGGAGCACAGTCCCGCATGTCACCGCGATTCGAGCAATCAACAAGAACAAAGCCAAGAACAAGTAATGACCAAGAACACAGAGAAGAGGACGAACGGAGAAACCGCAATCAAGTCATCCAAACAATAAGCAGATAACACAACTCAAATAGAGGCAGAGAGATGAATGATTGCATTCAAGAAAGATTCAATGACCACTCCCTGTGGAGGACAAGCTCTAGCCCTAGAGCGAACACACACACACTCCCAAGGGAGGGAGGCGGCCGCCCAAGGCCCAGTAGTCCAACTCACTCGTAACACTTGCCTCCCTCTCCTTTTATAGCCTCACACTGAGACTAACCCTAATGGATCCATCCATTAGTCCATACTGGGATAACCGAAAACCCCACCTAACACCGGTTTTAACACTCACTTTGCCCGCTAACTCAAATGCTTTGCTCGCTATCCCAACAGACCGCACTTTGCCCGTTAGCGCCAATGAATCCATCGCTTGCAGAGACACACTTCCTTTGCGCCTTTGGCCATTTCTCCAAAATGCCACTGCCGCCTTCTCGGAAGCTTCCTCCGCAGCCTTGCCGCCCACGCCGTCGCCCCACCGCACGACACGCCTCTTCGGCTTTTCCACGTCGCTCGACCTCAACAACTCCCTTGTCTAGTCCCGACCTTCTAAGCCTCACCAAGACTGCCTCCGGTTCCCGCAACCGACCGATCGACCTCCGACCTCCGAGTCTAGTCTCGGTCTATTCCGCCGCACACGACCGCACCCAACCTCCTCGACTGTGCGGACCTCGGCTCCTCCCCGAGCCTAGTCCCGATCCTCCTCGTTGTTGCCCGTCGTGCTCAGCTCTGGCAGTTCCAGCCCGGTTCCTCGCCTCCCGCCGCAACCACCTCACCACTCGATCATCTTCGACGCCTCCGACCGTCGGACCTCAACACCTCCGTGCCTAGTCCCGGTCCTCCCACGCCACCATGAAATAGCTCAAGTCCCGCACCACACGCATAAGCAAACCATCACATAGCACCGCCAATGCACATGCACCATCAATCGGCACAAGTATCACAAGACAACACCGGTCGAAATCCCCACGACCACCGAAGCACAACTCAAGAGGTGGTGAAGCCCCGAAGACTTCCCCTTCCTTTGATCACACAAAGACGTCGTCACGACCACCTCAAAGCTCGTTATGACCATGCAAGCTATGACTATCGCTAGCTACGACCACACACAGTATCGCTACGATCACCGCAAACAGAGAAACCAAACTCGCACAACCCGAGCTCAAGTCTTTTGCACGTAAATTAGACTTGTCAAAATGATGAATCTAGTCCACAAGGTCCACAACATCACCAGAACCCATACGATCAAGTCCCAACATAATCGGACATTACATGGGCTCATACGACCGTTTGAATGAACTCACCGACCACGGTCATTCTCGCCGATAACGTGGTCGAACGCGTTTCAACCACTTTCGCTCGCGCTAACGTGGTCGATGCTCCCATCCGCCAACGTGGTCGACACCGAGCCACCGATCGCGACACGTGGTCGATCCACTAAGTACCCACAACGTGGTCGCACTCACAACGTGGTCGAACCACCGAGTACCCGAACCGCGCCAACGTGGTCGATGTCGAATGTCACAATCGTGGTCGAGCTTGAGCGCCACAACGTGGTCGACTTCACCGAGCACCGACCACCGACCATGACCACATAGTCGTAAACCCCACCACGATCACCGACTACGACCAACGAGTCGAAACTCCCTACCGGCTTCCGATTACCTTCAACGTGGTTGTACGCCACCGACCACGGTCAAGGTGGTCTTAAACTCTTCCGACCACGCTCAATTTGTTCTGCAGCGGTCGTAAACCCTAGCGCCGATCGCCGACCACGGCCAAATCTTCCGAGGGCTCCACAACGTGGTCGATAAGCTTCCGATCACTGACGCCGCCGACCGCAACCCGACATCAAGAACGTGGTCGACGCTACCGGTGACTTCCGATCACGCTCAAACAAGGTCGCACGGCCACGCGTGGTCGTAAACCTCCTCGTCGACCTCCGACCACGCCCAAAATGATCAGACGCAGGGGACAAGTCGCACACGACTTCATTTCGCCCGAGTTAAGACTTTGCAATAAAAGCCCAAAACAAACTCAATTTTCCTTCAAACAACAACAAATACTCATCACAAAGATGGGATCATTTCCACATGATCTCTCAATCTCCCTTGATGAGTATATTGACAAACACCGTAAAATTATGAAGTTGAGTTTGTAGAAGTTTACATGGTCCAAGGAAAGAAAATGAAATTATGACCATGTCGATGAAGGAATACTAGAGCAACACATAAAGAGCAAATTGATCTCCAAAGCTCTAGCAAGTTCCCGAAGTTGAGAAATTTTCTTTTCTCCAATCTATTCTCCCCTTTGGCAATAAACACATCAAGTAAGCAAGAGAGAATAATTCAAAATGATGGATGGAAAGGTCGATTTGATTATTCAAAGTATGCAGAGCCATGAGAATTATCCAAATGACCAAATGTATTACACCAAGCCATAACATACAAGTATGCTACAAAGATCATGACTATGTATGTAAAGAGAAGCTAAGCTAAATGAAGGTATAATCTGATTTTTTTTAATTTGAAGTGCTTAGCAAGTCAAGTCAAACAAGATTTTAGTCTAGCTAATGATATCCACAAATGATGCAAGCCATGTCAATGAGCTAAATGGAATCGAGAAGCTAGTGTTGAGCCAACTAGAGTGCTATTTATTCAAGAATGATACATTTGTTTAAGTACACTTGAAATTTTAGCAATTGAGCATAAATGACAATTTTCTTTAGAGATCTCATGATTGTTTTCAATCATATTTTGTCATGTGCTAGACCTCAAGCCTTATGCGATCATTCCAAGCGAGAAGCTTAAGGAAATGATCTTGGTCATCCAAATCTACCCTGAGTTCATGCCTTGTGCAATGGCAAGCCGTCTCATGAGAAGGAATTGGTGAGATCGGTTTTTCAGCACAAAGAGATCTTTTGCTTTTAATAGATTGTACTAACTTATGTATCATCAAGAAACTATATAGCTCAATCTATTGCTCAACTAAGATTCAAGACTCAACTCAGCCTATTTGACATGGCAAGAATCATAAAAAGATAATACAAAGCTGACTAGTCTCAAATATGAACATGACATGAGTTAGGTCAAAATTTAGCATTTTAATTAACCTATCATGGCAAAGACTTGACTACACATATAAAGTCATGATCAAATTAGCAATGGAGCATAAATCATGGTAAGATGTAATATAATGAAAATATGTCATGAAAGGATAATAATCAAGGCTCCATGTGGTTATATTACAATGCAGAATGCAATGCAGAAAATCCAGCTCCCCCTCAACATGTGATGCAGCTTTTAGTTCAAGTTGAGTTTAAGTCAAAATTATGCTCCAGAAGTTCCCAAATGAACTCCCCCTGAACCAAAGCAATAAAATCGAGAAGCTGGTAAAGAGAGGAGAAAACAGGCAGTCCTTAAAGCATAGATAAGAGTAAGAAGTCTAACTAGACGAGAGAAATGCTTTAATCTATGCTAGGAGGATTAACCCAAATGCACCCCGATGCAAAGGCAACAAAAATGAGAACAGAGCAAGATAAATGAATAAAGCAGTAAAACACAGAAACTCCTTCTCACAATAGTCCATAAGGACAAACCACCCTAAGCTCTCCCTGAAACATAGCCCGAATGCATGTAAAGACTCCAACTCCCCTAGAGAAGGCAAATTGAGAAGAACCGAAAATTTGGCACAAAATCCAAAGAGAAGGTTCTAGCTCAAAGAGGTGATTCCCAACACATCCTATCCTCATGGTCTCTAGTCTATAACCTCATACCACGGGCAAAAGCACACTATGTCAATGCAAAAGACTCTAGTGGCCAAGAAAAAGTTCAACCTAGGTAGAAGAGAATCCTAGAGAACCAAAGCCCAAACTAGGTAGTAAATAATCCTAGAGAACCATTTGGATGAGAGGTGTGAATGAGACAACATCACCTAGAGTTGTTCCTGTCTAACCAATCGGACCCTTCCTCCCACTAGAACAGATTATACTATGCAAAGCCAAGTGGAGGGAAGCAAAACACTGAAAGATCATAAGGATCAAACCTCCGTCTCGCCGCCGCGCATACCGTGGTCGAGATGAGTTCTTAGTTGAGTCATCCGGATCGAGGTCGGAGATGAGCCCCAATCGTGTCGTAGTCGCACCTCGGTCGTGGTCGAAAATGATTCCCGAGTCGCGATCGATACCGAGTCTATACCGTGGTCGAGACGGTCTCGAACAAATGGTCAAGTCTGCTCACCGAGAGTCGGACCGTGGTCATCGCGTCTTGGCGGTAGTCGAAGTCGCGTTTGGTGTGGTTGAAGTGGTGTTCAGCTCATGGTCGTGTACTAGTCCAGTCTGTGGCAATCAAGACCACGAACCGGTCAGAGGCCGATCTAGCCTCCCCTCACATTCATGACTGCAGCTCAACCATAGGGACGATCGGTGTCCTAGCACTAGGGTAAATGATATACAACATGGAACCAAGATCGAGACAAATGATAACAACAAGAGCATCACTAGTATTAAAGACATAGAACACATGAGAACACGACCGCCACAAGCTCAATCTAGCCCTCAACAAAAGCATCTAGAGCAAAGAAGCCTAGAGCCACCAAATACTAGAAGAAGCTTGTGACCTAACCACAAATCTCATGATATCTAAGCATAAGCACGAGACTAATGCTACAAAGATGTTGTACAGCTTTATTTCATGCCAAAACTTAAATGAATAAGATCAAGATATACATGTATCACAATGAATCACAACCATACACATAGCGGTGTGAGGAACAAATCACGAAGCATATGCTAGCATGGATAAAAGCATGTATAATAGAAAATATACAAAGGCATGAATAAACGCAAAGATCATGACACGTAGAAACTATCCAAGATATACCCAAGCTCATCTTGTCCATACATATGCATACATCATGTAGACATACAACATGACAAATCAAAATCATGAAAAGTATGCTAGCATGTATAAATAATGATGAATGAACATAAGGAGCAAGATGTGAACCATGATAGATACTACAGAGCACAAGGTCATGATGATACTTAACTTCTAATGCACACATTCTACTTAGCTCATGAAGTCAAGTCAAAGCTTAAGCATGTTAACAAATACAACAAGGTATATGGATACTTAAGCAGCATACACATAAAGGCATGACATGGAAGCATTGAGAGAAAAACATGCCAGTATGGTATAAGTGAGCACATGAACAAGCACAACATGCCAATATGGTCAAACATGAGTATAAGGGCATGAGGGTATAGAGTAGCTCACAAAGTAGGTGAAGACGCCAAACGTGAAGGTACATACCTCTTGGAGGCTATGAAGTGGAGAACCAACAAATGTTCTAGTCACGTGATGAAGCAGAAGACTAAAATCCATTCGATCCCATGTTCTCCATCCAACGCCGGACACCGCAAAGACAAGAACAAAGTGCCCAAGTCTTGGATCCCAAGGGTTAGTAAGCAAATGCTTGAGACCCCAAGACCTGACACACGGCCACTCAGCAGAAAAAGAGTGGTCGTTACGTGCTACGACTACAGTTGAGAAGAAATAAGCGTGGTCGTAGCATGAGAGACGTAGTCTTGAATGACTACACCGAGAGTCGAGTCGTAGCATTACGATCACGGCAATCGAGCAACAAAGATGCTCGGGACCAAGACCCGTGAACGTAGAGTCTCCCGAACATGGTGACAAGCAGAAGTGTCCGCCAGCAGACGCGGTCGTATGAAGCTACGACTACGCCGAGAGGACAAAGCACCATCCTCTGTTTTCGGTTCTAGTCCATCGGTCAAGAACAGATATATCAAGATAGACCAACGAACCGAGGACAGTGCGCCGAGGTAAAGCATAAGATCCATGAAGTGTAGTCACAGATGGGGCCTCTGAGACCGTGGTTATGACCACGTCCCAGCACCTGTGAATGCTACTCTCGTTGTCGTCCTCGGTACAGTGACTGTGGTCAAAACTCCTTATGACCACAGGTTCTTGCAAATAACATCACCCTCTAGCCAAAATCAAACCTCTTGTCTCAAAGGACACCATTGGCAAAACCACCCCAACAAGATGCAGAGAAAAGATCACAATACTCCCTACTAGTTGCCAAGCTCCAGATCGGTTAAGATCAAATACAGAGCCAACCTTGCTCTGATACCAATTGAAGGACCGAAATGGCAACAGAGGGGGGGGGTGAATGGTGCCTTTTTAGTCTCTCTAAAATATCAACCTTATCTTCCCTCCTGTAGCTAAAGAGCTGTGAAGAGGAAGATTGATTGTCCTCTGGACTTGAGAGAGAGAACAGAGAAAGATTCAGCCGAGAGAAATAGACGTGGTCGAAAAGCTCTTTGTAGAGAGTTTCTCCACCGTGGTCGTGAAGACCGAGAAGAACAGAGCTGCGGTCGACCACCGAGACCACCCGAGAAAACAGTGCCAAGAAACAGCAGTGATCAAAACGCTCGCAGTGATCGAATCGACCGAAAGCATACAGTAAAAACAACTGTGGTCGAACCGACTCATAGTCGTAAACCTAAAATCGAATAGCAAGGTCGGGTCTCGACCGTGGTCGAAACAAATTAACAGCAGGCGGTTATGTGATACTCGGACGAAGTTGCACGTGGTCGGAAACGACTTGACACGACTCAAATCGGAGATAGTCGAAACCGAGAAAAGTGACAAGCACATAAATACTTCTTTTGTCGGAGCGTCGACCACGGAGCGAAAAATGGGAAAACGATTTCGATCACTAAAAGAACATACAAACCGCTTGAGAAACTTGAGATAAACAAACCGAACCTTGTATACTCAAGTCGACTTCCTTTCGACCGGTTTTCTCGTGGTGGTCAAGGAACCAAGACTTAAATGCAAAATACGGCAATCTGAAAATGTAAGCGAGGAAGCCGGTGAAGCGCACGATCGCAAGATCCAATTTCAGATATCTTTGATTCACGGATCGATTGGTCACGAGACTTTAAACATGGCAAGAACTCATCCTCCGAGAGAGTAAATACAACGAAGGCAAGACTTCTCTGCCATGTCCGAAGAGAGCGAAACGGTCGAAACTAAAACAGAGGAAGCAGCGATGCGCTCGACCGTAAGATCCAAACTTCAAATAACTTTCCATTAAGAACTCGTCTGGCCAAAAATCTTGTGTGCATATTGCTTAAAGTCTCAAGAAACTATTCCAATCTTCAATTGAAAACATATCAAGATTGAGACCTTTTGTGATTTGAACAAAACGCACAAAACAAGGTCCAAGAACTGAAGTTGTTAATTAGAACGCTCGTGGGTAAAAGCTAGCTGTTAGCTTGGAGCACAGTCCCGCATGTCACTGCGATTCAGAGCAATCAACAAGAACAGGCCAAGAACAAGTAATGACCAAGAACACAGAGAAGAGGACGAACGGAGAAACCGCAATCAAGTCATCCAAACAATAAACAGATAACACAACTCAAATAGAGGCAGAGAGATGAATGATTGCATTCAAGAAAGATTCAATGACCACTCCCTGTGGAGGACAAGCTCTAGCCCTAGAGCGAACACACACTGCACTCCCAAGGGAGAGGCGGCCGCCCAAGGCCCACCGTCCAACTCACTCGTAACACTTGCCTCCCTCTCCCTTTATAGCCTCACACGAGACTAACCCTAATGGATCCATCCATTAGTCCATACTGGGATAACCCGAAACCCCACCTAACACCGGTTTTAACACTCACTTTGCCCGCTAACTCAAATGCTTTGCTCGCTATCCCAACAGACCAAGACTTTGCCCGTTAGCGCCAATGAATCCATCGCTGCAGAGAGACACACTTCCTTTGCAGCCTTTGGCCATTTCTCCAAAATGCCACTGCCGCCTTTCTGAAGCTTCCTCCAGCCTTGCCGCCCACGCTGTCGACCCACACCGCACGACACGTCCTCTTCGGCTTTTCCACGTTGCTCGACCTCAACAACTCCCTTGTCTAGTCCCGACCTTCTAAGCCTCACCAAGACCTGCCTCTCGGTTCCCTGCAACCGACCGATCGGACCTCCGACCTCCCGTAGTCTAGTCTCGGTCTATTCCGCCGCACACGACCGCACCCAACCTCCTCGACTGCCTCGACCTCGGCGCCTCCCCGAGCCTAGTCCCGATCCTCCTCGTTGTTGCCCGTCGTGCTCAGGCTCTGGCAGCCCAGCCGGTTCCTCGCCTCCGGCCGCAACCACCTCACCACCTCGATCATCTTCGACGCCTCCGACCGTCTCGACCTCAACACCTCCCGTGCCTAGTCCCGGTCCTCCCGCCTCACCATGAAATAGCTCAAGTCCCGCAGACCACACGCATAAGCAAACCATCACATAGCACCGCCAATGCACATGCACCATCAATCGGCACAAGTATCACAAGACAACACCGGTCAGAATCCCTACGACCACCCGAAGCACAACTCAAGAGGTGGTCGAAGCCCTGGAAGACTTCCCTGCTTCCTTTGATCACACAGCACGTCGTCACGACCACCTCAAAGCTCGTTATGACCATGCAGACACAAGCTATGACTATCGCTTAGCTACGACCACACACAGGTCTGCTACGATCACCGCTCAAACAGAGAAACCAAACTCTGCACCGCTCAACCCGAGCTCAAGTCTTTTGCACAGAAATTAGACTTGTCAAAATGATGAACAGACTAGTCCACAAGGTCCACAACATCACCAGGAACCCATACGATCAAGTCCCAACATAATCGGACATTACATGGGCTCATACGACCGTTTGAATGAACTCACCGACCACGGTCATTCTCGCCGATAACGTGGTCGAACGCGTTTCAACCACTTTCGCTCGCGCTAACGTGGTCGATGCTCGATCCGCCAACGTGGTCGACACCGAGCCACCGATCGCGACACGTGGTCGATCCACTAAGTACCCACAACGTGGTCGTACTCACAACGTGGTCGAACCACTGAGTACCCGAACTGCGCCAACGTGGTCGATGTCGAATGTCACAATCGTGGTCGAGCTTGAGCGCCACAACGTGGTCGACTTACCGAGCACCGACTACCGACCATGACCACATAGTCGTAAACCCCAGCCACGACTACCGACTACGACCAACGTAGTCGTAAACTCCCCGGCTGGCTTCCGATTACCTTCAACGTGGTTGTACGCCACCTGACCACGGTCAAGGTGGTCTTAAACTCTTCCGACTACGTTCAATTTGTTCTGCAGTGGTCGTAAACCCTAGCGCCGACTGCCGACCACGGTCAAATCTTCCGAGGGCTCCACAACGTGGTCGTATAAGCTTCCGATCACTCGTACGCCGCTCGACCGCAACCCGATACTCAAGAACGTGGTCGACGCCACCCGTGAGACTTCCGATCACGCTCAAACAAGGTCGTGCACGGGCCGCTGCGTGGTCGTAAACCTCCCTGTCGACCTCCGACCACGCCCAAAATGATCGTACGGCACAGGGACAAGTCGTACACGACTTCATTTCGTCCAGAGTTAAGACTTTGCAATAAAAGCCCAAAACAAACTCAATTTTCCTACAAACAACAGTCAAATACTCATCACAAAGATGGGATCATTTCCACATGATCTCTCACTAACTGATCATCAGTTACGTCACAGAGAGCAGCAAGGGAGAAACCACAAATCGAATCAGAAGAAGGGCCCGAATACGAGAGACAACGTCAATCTCGTGAGTCTTGAGGCGCGAGTACAGCGCGTCAAGAGTCAAGGTCGAGAGGTCTGTCGTGTCTTTGATGGTGGTCACTTTCATCTCCCAAACACGCAGATCGAGTGCAGTGAACATCTGACGAGCGTTGTCCGAGTTGGGGTACGTGAGACCGACCGCTCGGAGGTTGCTCAAGATCTTGTGAAAACGTGCAAAACACTCATCAAGGGACTCGCCAGCGAGCATTTCAAACTTGTTGTAATCTCGCTTGAACTGGTCCTGTCGCACCGTCTTTATTTGGGTGGTGCCCTTATGGTAAGCATTGAGGGTCGCCTAAATATCGAAGGCGGACGGAAGATGCGATATGCGGTCAAACTCACTACGACTCAGGCCCTGGGTTATGATGTTCCTTGCCTTAGCGTTTGCCTCAACGTCAGCGATGTTTCCGGCATTGACGTCCTCATCGGCAGGAACAACAAACCGAATCTTGACCTTTCGCCAGATGGAGTAGCCCTGAGCCTGGATGTAGGCCTCCATCCGACTCTTCCAGAAGGGATAATCCATCCCATCGAAGATCGGGGGCTTGGTCGAGTACTTGTCCGTCGCCATGGCTCTTGAGACCGGTTAAGATCTATTGAAAAGAGCTAACCGGCTCTGGTACCAATTGTAGGACCGAAATAGCGACAGAGGGGGGTGAATGTCGCTCTCTTAAAAATCGCCCCCGAGAATTCGTACACTGATTACTCAAAAAGATGCGGAACGAAGCAACTCACAGAAAATTAATTCTGCTGAAAACTGGAACGCATGCGATACTAAAAAAATCAGCGTAAATCAAAGAGTAATCAGTAAAAATTCTAGCTGAAAATAATGCCGTTTGATCTGCATGCAAAATGGAGGAAAATCAGAAAAGAATAAAAAGAAGAAGGAGATAAAGAAGTGCAGAGTGAACTGCAGGCACTGCCGAGACCCAAACAGAAAGCTAGTTGAAAAACAAAAGTAAAAGAGGAGGAGAACTAAAGCTGTACACAGCCAAAAGAGAGCCAAACTGATTTACAAAAGATGGAAGACAAGCTAACAGGAAATAGAGACTAAGCAGGAGAAAGAGTTTGGCTGCAAGATCACAATTCGGCCAACACCAAACTAGTACAGACCAACCGAATCAAGAGAAGATGCAGTCCAGAGAGAGAGCAGCAACAAGAAATGCTGCCAACAAAAGAGAGAAGTAAAGAGGCAGCTGAATAGAAAGTGCAGTAGAAGCTTGACTGAAAATAGATCACAGAGAAAACATACTGCACCCATATGCTGCTGCTGCCCATGAGTTATGCGCAGAAAAACAAAGAGCAAACTTGCTGCCTGCAGCTTGATAGATTTTTGATGCAAGAATCAAACTGTTTTGACACTCGGTAAGAAACAAAACTCAGCGATTGAACAATACCTACAGGCTGAAAAGAGATAAAGACAACCCTGCCTAGAAATCATGACAATAAAAATCCTGCTTTAGGGAATAACATGGCCAAAGAGCCTTGAATTGATTCCTCATTCAAAGCAGAGAAGACACAACCTTTCAAACCAAATATTCAAGTCATACTCATTACTAGCAAGAAGGAACAGAGAGTAACAAGAGAAGTATCTGAAGCAAAGAAATAACAGATGAAGGCATGAAACCAAGTTGACTCAGATAAGAACTTTGTCATAGAGGAGAGAAGGAAGATTACAAGAGTTTTCTTTCATTCATCCTCTACTCATAGAACACACACACAGCCCCATACACATTTTTGAGAAAACAAGAACTCAAGCCATCACATACTCACGCTAGAGAGACAAGAGCAAGAACAGAAAAAAAACTTCAGATTTTATTCCAACAAAAATTACAAGGAGTCCCGATACGCATGAATATTAGAACAAAAAAGATTACAAGACTCTCAATCCATCCTCTCACTCTCAATCCTCAAGAACACCAAGAGCCTCACATGCTTCTTGGGCGGAACACAACACACACACAAAGAAGTGAATGAGCTCTCAAACCCTCAAAATCCTTTGTGATCCTCAAAGGGGTATGCAGCCCCCAACCCCTATTTATAGCCCTTGGCTAACGGGTCTCCAACCCGTTACGCCGGCTAAACCCTAACGGAGCCGTCTCCCGCTTGTGCAGCCTTGCGACTTACCGATTCGCCTCCCGCACCTTCCGGAACTTCACGCTCCTTGTCGCCCATGACTTGCAACCACATCGATCTCCGCCGCCTTCGACACATCCGACCGCTCGACTCGACACCGCTTCGTGTCTAGTCCGGTCACCTCGTGTCTCACCACGACTCGCCGACGCCCCGGTCAAGATGCATAAGAAACACATCAAATAGCACCACTCGATACATGAAAGCATAAATAGTATCAGTGACACAATATTAAGCCCAAACCTGTCAAATCATCAGAATAATCATCCTAAACCTATTGACCAGGTTTGACCAAGTCCGACCGAGCCCGTTGCACCGCGCAACGACATGGTCCGAACCAACCAACTCAAACTCGACTTCCCTAAGCTGATGTCAATTACTCATCATACACACGGGATGACCTCACATGGTCTCTCATCACTGTTCACCGTTGTCGAAACCTTTTTCAACAACGTTCAGGGCTTCTCGGCGCAGTCGCAGCCACCTCTGACCACTCACGCCGTGATCGAAGCCTTCTCGAGTCTTTACAGCGTGGTCATAAGCTTCTCAACGTGGTCGTAGCTTTTATGCCGTGGTCGATAATCCTTATGACCACGTTCTGCACTCCTTCAACGTGGTCGAACGCCTCTTCGACCACTCGTGCCGAAATTTAACGTAGTCGTAAGTCCCTCCGACCACGTTTGCCGTGGTCGTAGGACGACTTCGACCGCGCCTGCGAGTTTTTCTAAATCTTCTTTATTACTCACAAATAGCTTGGCATATAATCTGATTATAAGACACCTCCTTATATACCCGAAATCTACAACTTTAACTCGGTTTTGAACTACGAAACCAGACTCGGTCTCCGACTTTGACTAATACTCTGTTTTTGCTTCGACTACGAATTCCAATCGCAATTCAACTTCGATTACAACCAAACTTGTGAAAAGCGAGATTATTTACAACATTCTCTCCCTAATCTTGTTTTTCCACTTTGATCATGCCGATTTTCCTCCTCATCTCCCAAAACTTTATCCGCCCAAGCGGCTTTGTCAGTATGTCCGCTTTTTGTTCTTCTGTACTGATGTAGTCGATCGCGAACAAGATATGGAAGTCTGCGCCTCCGCTTCAAGGGAAATGGATACTCTTTCGAGAGAGCCAAGCAAGAAGCCGATCGAAAAACAGTTCTTCATCTCTGCCACCTTTTCAATCTTCGCATCGAAGGATCGCGCTTCGTACTTCGTCAGCCCCAAAGGACCACTCCAAGACAACCCTTACCCCTTTAGGATAAGTTGTTAAGCTAGAAAGTAGACGAAGTTATGAGCTGTCAGTTTCCTCTTTTTGTCGACAGCCGTAACTACTATTATTAATAAAGGATTTTGCTAAAGATTGGTATTTTTGTTGGATTGTGCAAACAACCCCTTTTCCCTCCTTTGTCTTAAGTCTCCTCTCATCTAAATTCCAAGCAGATGGTGAACACAAGAAGGAATGCGATTGTCAGCAACCCCAATGCCAACGCCGAAGCACAAGGAAATCAGTCTGCTCCAATCCTCGCCTCGCTTGAAGTCGGACCTGATTGGGCTCAACTGATGGCAAATCAAACTCAACTGATTCAACTCTTAGCTCAAGCCATCAACAACCCAACTCAGCAATTGCATCAGCCACCAGCTCAAGCTCCCCAGAACAGATTATCAGAATTTCTAAGGATAAGGCCTCCGACCTTCTCAAGCAGTACGGAACCAATGTACGCAGATGATTGGCTCCGCGCAATCGAAAAGAAGCTGAACATCCTGCAGTGCACCGACCGTGAAAGAGTCCTGTTTGCCACTCATCAATTGAATGGACCAGCATCAGAATGGTGGGATACCCTAACCGACTCTCACGCCAACCCTCAAGCTATTACCTGGGATGAGTTCGTGCGAGATTTCCGGAAAGTTCACATCCCTACGGGAACCAAGATCTTAAAGAAGAAAGAATTCAGAGCTTTACGTCAAGGAAGCCGTACAGTGAATGAATACTTGCAAAAGTTTAATCAGCTATCCCGCTATGCACCAGAAGACGTAGCCAATGATGAAGACAAGCAAGAAAGATTTTTGGAAGGTTTGAACGACGACATCTCTGTACAGTTGATATCCAGTGACTATGCAGATTTTCATCAGTTGGTCAGCAAGGCCATTCGCCAAGAAAGCAAGAATGTGGAGATCGAGAATCGGAAAAGAAGAATGTCTACCCAGCACATGCATTCTGGAAGCTTTTCCAAAGTCAGAAGAACCCTGCCGCAAGTCAACTGATTCCAACCGTCACCGAGAGCGTAAGAGTTAATACCAAAGAACGCCCACCAACATCAAGACAATAAAACTCTGATGATCGGCTTTCCACCAAAGGACAAGAACCCCGCCGCCGGAGTAACTTGTTTCAACTGCCACGAACCAGGACACTACGCCAACAACTGTCCTAAGAAGCAGCAGGCAGCAAAGAATGGTACATCGGGAACCCCGACAGCCAACACTCTCCGAGCAGCAAGAAGAATGCCACAAAAGGGACGTCTGAATCAGATCTCCGCTCAAGCCAATCAGAGTAAGATCCACACCTATTTCTTTGCTAGCCCGTGCGAATCTCGGGGACGAGATTCTTTTAAGGGGGGTAGTTTGTAACAACCCCGTTGTTATTTTCAAATTTCAGTAAAAATATATATATTAAAAATTAAATCAATTTAAAATAAAAATAAGTATTCTTTAGTTGTTTGAATTTGAGAGTTTGTGTTTGCCTGTTTTTAGCCTTTCCAAAAAGGTTTTCGTCAAAAGTAATTCAACTAAAAACATAAAACTATTATCAAATAAAAATGTTTTGGTAAGTTTCATAAAAGAAACTACTTCAAATTAAGTTTTTAAAAGTATTTGGCTTTTATTTGGTTTTTCTGTGATTTTCTGGATTTATTTGGAGTTATCTGGATTTTGTTTCAAAGCCTAAAAGCAAGAAAATATATTTTAAATATTTTCTTAAAAAGATTTTATTTAGCCTTTTCCAAGCTTCCCAAAATTTTATATTAATTTCTGAGATTTTCTGAGATTTTAAAATCAACTTTTATAGCCAAAGGGTATTTTTGTAAAAGGCAAAAGAATAACTTTGAGTTGAAAATAATAAATTTGAGTTAAAAATATTTTTAGAAAGTCTAAAAAATATTTATGAAATTTTTGAGAATTTACTGGAATTAAAAATCAATTTTTGAAGTTAAAAATATATTTTTATATAACTCCAGAAAATCCAAAATGAATTAAAAATATTTTTTCTAAGTGAAAAATATCTCCAGGGATTTTCTATAAATTTTCTGGAATTTTTAAGTATTAATTGCTATTTTTAAAGTATTTTTAAAGCCTCCTCCTATTTTTTGAAAATAAAATCCGAATTTAAAACCCGGATTAATCCGGTGGCGACAAGTGTCGCCCCAGGATTAAATCATACCCCTCTCTCATTTAATCCTAGCCTCTCACCTTCACTTAAAATGGATGGTTGAGATCTTGCCACATCTCTCAATCTAAACCATCCAATCTTTTTCACTCACACTCTCTCTCCCTCTCTCTCACTTACTAGTGGGTCCCACATGTCATCCCTAACCTTCAACCATCTTCTTCATTTCTCCTCTCTCTCTCCTCTTTTTCTTGCCGATCGAAACCGCCGCCGCCACCTCGCCTCCGCCGGCCGGTTCGCCTCCCCGCCGCCCTTGGCCACCCCATTCCCACCGCCTCCGACCCCACGCACGCCGCCTCGCCCCCCATGCGCTGTGGGAAGTCGCCACAAGATTAAATGTTGCGTCGAGCTCCGCCGTCGATTTAAAATTCCGAAACTTGTCGCCTCGGCCCTCTCCACCTCGGCCACCTCACCGCCATTAATGACGCGAACTGCTTGAGTTCACACCGTGATGGTTCCTCACCGTGAACTCCGCGACCGCCACACTTCACCGCCTCCTTCCCTCCTCTCCCGAGCCGCCGCCCGAAAAGCTGCCGCCCACGGAGCACTTCCACCGCCGCCTTCTCTCCTCCGGCGCCGCCACCTCCGGCCACCTCCGGACCCGCCGTCGGTATGGTTGGGATCCCCACCCTCCCCTCTACCCGCGCCACCCCTCGTCGGCCACCGCGGAGAGGCCGCACTCCGGCGAGCGCGCCGCCCCGTGGCATGCCATGCAGCCAAGCAAGCCACGTCATCGCCACGTGGGCACACGTGGCAGCCACGTGGCGCCACGTCATCACCTCTATTTTTATTTATTTTATTTCCTGTGATGACGTCATAATTCCAGATTTCTAATACAAAAATAATTCGGAAAATGGATCCTTTTCTTTTTCCTTCTTTCTAAACTTCCTAAAGCCCGTAAATTCTCATTTTAGCTCCGATTTGAGCCGTTCAAATTTCTAAATTCTTCTAAAATCCTAAACTATTCAAATATGTACTTATTTTCAATTTTAGAATTTTATTTGAATTTTATTTGAATTTGGTTTGTTTGGATTTTCGCGTTTAGGTTTCAACGATGTCGGAGAGTTCGATTTCGGCGACGGGTTCGTCGCAGAGCAACCAGGCAAGTTACACCTTTGATCATGTTGATCCCAATATTTAAAATTATTTATATTGTTTTAAATTAATATGCATGCTTACTTTTAATCAAGTCTAGTTTAAATTCAGTTTGAACTATAGATATACCCAAATCCCTTTGGACAGCCAAATTTGATATTTCATGCAATTATACCTTGTCAAACATAGTTAAAACCTAGTTAGTACATTAGTATTAACTAGAAATTTCATAAACTTGCTTAGCCATGCCAAGAATATTAAGTTTTGGGAACTTTCTTCACATAAAATGATACTTCTTTCACATAAAATGATACTTCTTTCACATAAAATGATAGACTTTAAAATTTATTTCTGGACTTTGGAAAGTTGGAAGTGTTTATAAAATGTTTATAAACAAAATGTAAAACTGGTTTAGACTTAGGCAAATGGTAAGAGTGGTGGGTGCTTGCTGGCATGCATTGTCGTTTGGTGACGAAATGTTGATTGCCAGGCACGAGGGGTTTGTGGTTGTGCCTAAGTCAAGAAAGGACCGGATGCGTGAGCTCTTGTTGCAAAGCCCTTTCAGACTACCACAAGTCCGGTATGGGACGGACCTAGCCAACTAATTTGTGAAGTTCCAACTTAATCTCGCTATAGGCTGAATGTGGGCGCGGCGTAGTCCGTGAGAAGTCTCACATGGCACAAGAGGGGGCTCCAGCATGTGGATTCATGCTGTGGTGAAACCTTAGTGGCGGCGTGATTATGTTGGCAATGAATCATTGTAAAGGCTTTGTCATGATCTCCTCGCCACACACCAAAGGAAGTGTGTTTATCCGGTGGCAATATGGGATGATCATGTCTTGTGGGTAAAGCTGTACAACCTCTGCAGAGTGTATAACCTATCCTGGATAGCCGTGCCCACAGTCATGGGCAAGCTGAGTAAAGTTTTTCACGGATTAGACTTTGATTTTAAAAATGTTTTATGAAACCTTGTGGATGGATGGAATCTATGAGAGTTTTTGGAAAAACCGTATGGATGGATGGAATCCGTACGAGTTTGATTTTGAGAAAAGTTGGTCCGGGTGGGATGCCCGTGAATAGGTTAGTGTTTGGTTGGAGCCTGCACTAACGTTACTTATGATTGATTACAATATTGTTTTACTTATTGTATCAAATTCAGCTTTCGCACTTACTTTATGATATTTACTTCAATGCTGTCTTTTATGCAAACCAACTATATATGCCTTCCTTTGATATCCATATGCATGCATCCACTCTACTAAAACTGCTGGTGTAACTTGTGGAGTACGTTTGTACTCATGTGGCTATATCTAACTCTTTTCAGAGGAAGCCTTTGACGACTTCGGTGAGGATTGCGACTAGGCCACGTCTTACAGTCATTCGCCTTGTGGGAAGGCAGGATGGGCTGCTGTTTTTGTTTTCTTTCGCTGTTATCTTCCGCTGCTATTGTAAACTTTGGCCATCAGGCTCATATTTAGTTAAATAAAGTTTATCATTATGCACGATAATTGTCTTTGTTCTGCTGTGTGCACTAAGCTTTCCTGGGATAGTGCGATTAACACAGAGGGTTTCGGAGTTGTTGCTCCGGGTCCCGACATCTACCATGAGCACCACCTTCTGAACACTTACCAGCCAAGCGAGCCAGACCCCTTGGCATGACGCAGCGCTCGCTGCTATGTATTCTGCTTCACATGACGACAAGGCTACCACTCTTTGCTTCTGAGATTGCCAACTAACTGGACTTTCTCCCAGCGTAAACATTATGCCTGTTGTGCTCTTTCGATCGCCAACATCTCTCGCCATATTGTTGTCACTGTAGCCCATCAGCTGGAAAACCTTCCCATTGTCCTTCCTATACTGAATCCCGAAGTTCAGAGTCCCTTTTATATACCTCAGTATATGTTTGACAGCATTCAAATGCTCCTGAGTTGGCTTCTCCATGAAACGACTGACATATCTGACCACAAAAGTAATGTCTAGCAGGGTGTGTACCAAGTATTGCAGGCTTCCAAGAATGCTTCTGTATTGCGTGGTGTCAATTGGAGATCCTGAGCCTGTTTTGCTTAATTTCAGGTGATTTTCCATTGGGATTTGGCATGGATTGCACTCTCCCATACCACACTTTTCCAAAATTTTCTGAGCATACCTCGACTGATAAAGTGTAATGCCGTTGTCAGTTTGTTTTACCTCAATGCCCAGATAATAGCTCAGATGTCCCAAGTCAGTCATCTTGAATAGCATCTTAATCTCTCCTTTAAACTTCATGATCCCCTTCAGATTAGTTCCAGTGATGATCAAATCGTCTATGTAGACACCCACGATCAGGTTTGTCTTCTCATCTCCTCTCATGTACACAGCGTGTTCAGAGTTGCTCCTACTGAACCCGAGTGTCGTTAGACTCTTGTCGAGTTTCAAATTCCAAGCTCGTGGAGCTTGTTTGAGCCCGTAGAGGGCTTTGTTACGTTTCAACACCTTCTCAGTTTGTCTTTTGGATTGGAAGCCCGGTGGTTGAGGTGAATACGGAGCTGTGAGGTGTCATGTAATGCCCTTCTTTTCACAGACCAAGTCGAACTCTTTTGAGAGGAATTCCCCCTCAGTCTGACCTGACAGCCTTTACCCGGTGGTCGACTTCGTTTTCGGCAAGGGCAATAAACTTCTGAAACCTAAACTTTGCCTCATCTTTGATCTTCAGCATATACACCCACATGGCTCTTAAGTATTCATCAACAATTAGCATAAAGTATTGATTTCTGGTGTCAGTTCGCGGTGTGATCGGTCCACACAGGTCGATGTGAACCAGTTCCAAAGGGTGTGATGCCCTGTACTGTGCCTGGGATGGAAAACTGCTACGAGTTTGTTTTGCCACCAGACAACCTTCGCAAATTTGCTCCGGGTGGTCGATTTTTGGCAATCCGACCACCATCTCTTTCTTTGCCATCATATTGAGACTTTGGAAGTTCAGATATCCGAATCGGGCATGCCATAGCCAAGCTGGGTCACCTGTTGAGCTTTACAAGCATTGGGATTTGCGACTTCATTTTTTCACCGTCTTTTGAACTTTCATCAGCAACTGTTCTGAGTAGTCAAAGACCTTCATGTGGTTGTCTTTGAGTTTGATCCGACAGCCTTCTTCGGTTAATTGTCCAAGACTTATGATATTGCTATGTATGCTCGGAATGTAATATACATCTGGCAACCATCTCTGGCTTCCGTTCTTGCACTGCATAAGAATCGAGCCCTCCCTTTGATCTGAACCATCGAGCCATCTCCGAACTGTACTTTACCGAGCACATTTTCGTTCAACGTGTGAAACATCAAGTGTGTGCCCATCATATGGTTGCTAGCTCCATTGTTGAGGTACCAGTCTTGTGTCTGCTCTCCCTTCTCTATTAAACTCGAAAATACTTTCTCTTAATTTAGAAGTACCAGTTTTGAAGCTTTTTCAGAGCAGAGCGAAAGTAATAATGTCGGTTCTTTGAGTTCAGATGTTTGAGCCATTTTGACTTCCTCCACTTTCATCTATTTCTACAATTCGCTGCATAGTGTCCATACTTTTTGTAGTTATGGCATTGTATGTGGCTCCGACATTCGGCGGTGTAGTGGCCGAATTTCTCGCACTCGTATATTGGACGTTCGATTTATCGGTCTGGTAGTCACCACTTCCACGACCAGCCTATCTCCACGACCACCTCTTCCGGATTGGAAACCACGTCCTCTTGGGGTATATCCTCATCCTTGTCCCCGACCTTGGAACACGCCACGGCCAGAAGATGAGCTATGACCACGACCACGTCCTCCTCTTGATGAAGAGTCTGCGTTTCAGTTCTTAGAGTCTTCTATCACGAGTAACGTCTGTTCTCCGTTGTCGTTTTGATAACTCTTCAGGAGCTTCTCGTGAGCTTTGTGCGCCCCGATTACCTCTTCTATCTTCAACTTAGAAAGGTCTTGTGAGTACATGAGTGTGGTCACGACTAGAAGGAATTTCTCCGGCAGAATTCTCAAATACTTCTTCACCGCCACCTCATCTTTTAGGTCGTCGCCGAGAGACTTGATCTCGTTTACGACTTCATTGAACTTTCCAGAGGACTCCTCCACAGTCTGATTCTTCCCCATCTTCATAGCTTCAAATTCACTTCAGAGTGTTTGAAGTCGAACGTCCTTTACTCGATCGACTCCTTCATGCATTGTTTGCAGAGTCGTCCAGGCCTCTCGCGCTGTTTCCTTGCCGACCAGTTGCCGCATCATTGAGTCAGGCACAACCTGATAGATCATGGCCAGTGCCATCTTGTCTAGCCAGTCGTCGATGACTTTGCCTTTTTTTTTGGATCGACCGCGCTCCAGACACCTTGAGCACACATGTTGACTCTCATCTTCATCGCCTAGACTGCATAGTTGTCCGAGCTAAGGAGTGGGTACTGGATCGTCACACTCTCCTTAGACTTCGATGTTTCTCCGATGGCTCTGATACCAAGTGTTGGAAGTCTTACGACTTCCCAGGATCGATTATGACTGCTTACGATCGATTACAATCGGTTCCAAGTGATTACGACCGGTTCCGATCGCTGTCTGTTGCCGTACGACCACTCAGGCAGCCGCTTGATCGCTCTTCCCTGTCGCTACGGTCGAGTTACCGTGATCGAACTCTTCTACGATCAAGCAGTGATGCTGGCGATCACTGTTCACCGTGATAGAAACCTTTTTCGACCACGTTCAGAGCTTTTCAGCGCAGTCGCAGCCTCCTCCGACCACTCACGCCATGATCGAAGCCTTCTCGAGTCTTTACAGCGTGGTCGTAAACTTCTCACGTGGTCATAGCTTTTATGCCGTGGTCGATAAGCCTTACAACCACGTTCTGCACTCCTTCAACATGGTCGAACGCCTCTTCGACCACTCCTGCCGAAATGTGTCGTGGTCGTAAGTCCCTCCAACCACGTTTGCCATGGTCGTAGGACGACTTCAACCACGCCTGCGAGTTTTTCTAAATCTTCGACAACGCTCAGGGTTTGCTTTTTTTCTTTATTACTCGCAAATAGCTTGGCATATAATCTGATTACAAGACACCTTCTTATATACCCGAAATCTACAACTTTAACTCGGTTTTCGACTACAAAACCAGACTCGGTCTCCGACTTCGACTAATACTCTGTTTCTGCTTCGACTACGAATTCCGCTCGCAATTCAACTTCGATTACAACCAAACTTGTGAAAAACTTGATTATTTACAACATACTCATCAATATGCTAGTCTAGGATCAACTACTGTTCTTAAATTTACAGTGTAGTTTGCTTTGAAAACTCCGAGAACAATATTCAGAACTACCCTTGCTTATAGAACATTGCATTTTTCGATCACATAGTTCTCTTAACTGATACATTTTTTTGTTAATATGTAAGTGTAGGACCGAAATGGCAACAGAGGGGGGGTGAATGGAGCCTTAAAAAATTAAAATCCTCCCCTCAAGTACTCACACAGCAGAAAAGAAACTCACTGGAAAACACAGATCAGGAAAATAAATCAAATCCAGAGAGAAAAATAAATTCCGGGCTGTTCTGCCAGCAAGCGGTAGTACCGCAGATACGAGCGGTAGTACCTCTAAGCGGTAGTACCTCTGTGTAAACTGCGGTAGTACCTTTTGTTGGTGATATGCCCTAGAGGCAACATAGAGATGTTGAAAATATCACATACTATGTTTATGATACATTGCTTTGTTCCTTGAAATAGACATTATCATTATTGATCAATGAGTATGTGACTTATTCATGAGACTCTTAATGCCAAAATGTTGCTATTTCTAAATGATCCCTGATTATATTTCATATGAGGAACAAATATGATTCAAAGATCAGCATATGTATTGATTGATGATCATGTCTCATGGATCATGGTATGGAGATACCAAATCAATAATATGGACATGTGTTAGTGAACATATGTTGATAGACCCGCCATGAGACACCGCAGAGATTCCAAGTGTCATCGGTTGGTCTCAAGTAGTGTTTATGTGGAATCCTTAGACTTGAGATCATCATGGTTCCCAAGATGCGTAGTAGCTACTTTGGGACTACTAAACACTACTCCGTGAATCGGGTAGTCATAAAAGTAGTCTTTGGGTTTGCCATGAAACATGTAGTGGGATGTGAATGATCAAGATAGAATTTGCCCTCCTTATGGGAGAGATATCTCGGCCCCTCGATGTAATGGATTATGAAAGTGCATGGCCATGCCAAGGTGATTGAGGAGTCAATCACGAGTTTATAATCCATCACGGAATCGAGAGAGCGATTGAGCTATTAAGAGGATGACACAGGTCTCGCCTTGAGCTTAATCTATATCGTGAGGCAAAGGGATTAGTACATGAAAACATTACGTGTTCACCGATATGATCTTTACGTATACTTTGGGGTTAATATGTCTTGCTAGAGGCCGCTATTAATGTGGTGACCGGAAGGTGTTTCGGTCGCGACCAAGTATACGTGAACCTGCTGTGGTCGCACACTTAACGGGTTGGAACACTAATTGAATGTGATTCGGATATGGGCTCAATTCGGATAGAGATCCGGATAGACTCCTATTGGGCCTCGGTCCACGAGGCCCAAGTGAGGAGGTCTATATATGGAGGCGAGGGGTGAGGAATGGACACGATAATCCCGAGCTAATCCGTAGCCGCCACCTCCGAGCCAAACCCTAGCCGCTCATGAGTGCCGGTACACTCGCGATCGGCGTTCCACCCGGACGTGTGGATACCGGTGGAGACGCTGGCGGTTGTGGCGTTGATCGGCATCAACAACCCATGATCGGATCGCTCGTGGTGCGGTTGATCGCGTGGAGGAGACGATCGGTTCGGGACGATCGACTACTTCCACTACTACCTCGACGCGTGGTTGGATCGGCTTCTCCAACTCTTCTTCTTGCGCTGCGCGTCTAGTGGTAACGATCCATGATCCTCCTTAAGCATGATGTTCTTGTGTGCGGTAGAAAAATTTTGTTTTCGCGCCTCGTAGCCTACCGCGATCCATTAGTGGTATCGAGCCATCTTGCTTAGTTTGCGATCCGGATCGAGCATATGTTGATATGCGGTTGTAATAGATTGGATCTATTACGGACTAGATCAATCGGTCATAAGGGGTTGGAATATGTATGAGTTGATAGCATCATGTGGCCAAAAGATTAGTTCGTGCTCCTTCTTTGACGACGCGACTTGCCCCTACCTACCGGTAACACCATCGGGGCTAATCGTGCGCGCAACAAGAGATTGAGCCAACAGATCGAGGTCTTGTGTTGCGGTCTCCTCAAGCATACCGATCGCTGTGATTGATCTAATGAAAATTGAGACATTTTGAATGGCTCGGATTTGGGTTGATTTGATCGGCCCGATGAGATTTTCATAGCGATTTCATAGATGCGATCTATGTAATTCCGTGAGGTTTTCATAGCGGGACCGCCGTTGCGTACACGCATAGATTGTTATAGAAACACATTCATGTCAGGGCGGTAAAATATGTTCTACGCTTAACTTGTTTTTGCAGGAATGATGTGAATGGTATGGCATAGATGCATATGTGATGCATGTGTGTTTTGGCGGTCTGTGTGTCGTATTAATCACACCGGGTTGAGGTCGTTCTTTAATTGTATAACGACTGCGTGTCGACTTGTGATGCTTGAGCTCCCATGTAATTCATTTGCTACCTATTAGTTGTAATAGTTTAGTTCTTTGCTATGGAGGCTTCAAGCATGATGACAAAGAGGACAAGAAGTGTGGCGAAGAGTATCACCGTGGAACCATGGCGATGGCAACCACTACATACAAAATGCCATACCATTCACAGTATAATGTGATTATATGCATGTGATGTTTATTTCTTGTCATACTATTCTTTCATGCCATACCAACTAAGGGTTAGTTTTTCATGATAGAATAGCTTCTCTCAAGAAAAATTAAGAATTTGTTTTGATGCCCTTCCAATTGTCGCGCCTATAAGAATCATGATCATTGTTTGGTAGGTCCGCCAAAGCGTAGTACCATCAACTATCTTGATCTAATAGGGTGGATGTCGGACATCCACATGCATAGTATTGGTTTACTTGACAAGGCTATCAAATTAGATTTGGGCCTTGGGGCATGGTGTTGGGAGCCGGGCATTGGATGCCACCCAACAAACAAGAGTCACATAAGATGTGATTAGCAAGTGTTGCTTACCCACGCCACTAGGTTTCTAGCGGTGATGCCAAAGCTCACTAGAACTTAGATGAACATGGATCTTGACCACTATATGTCGTTAGAGGGAAGACGATTACAAAACATATAGTGGGAGTATCTTTGTTAAATTGTTTAATGGAAGATCAAACATGAACATAGTGCTAAACTTTGCATATTCTTTGTTGTAGATCATGTCAACTAATGCCGCATCCAGTTCTTTTAATTTGCGATCTATTCTTGAGAAAGAAAACTCAATGGAACAAACTTTTGGATTGGTATCGCAACCCGAGAATTGTTGTCAAGCAAGAGCGCAAGGAGCATGTCCTTGAGTCTCCTTATCCCGATGACTTGCCCGATAATGCTACCGTGGCTGCACGGAAAGCTTATGAGAAGCAAACGAATGATTACCTTGATGTGAGTCGTCTCATGCTTGCCACAATGTCCTCTCGAGCTTGAAGCAATATGAGAACACAGATGCCTACAATATCATTGTGGGGTTGCGTGGTATGTTTGAGAACCAAGCAAGGGCCGAGAGGTTCAACACTTCAAAGTCCTTGTTTGCGTGCGAGCTTGCGAAGGGAATCCGTCGACCCTCATGTGATTAAGATGATTGGCTACATTGAGAGTCCGGAAAAGCTTGGTTTTCCCCTTAGCCAAGAGTTGGCTACCGATGTGATTCTTCATCGCCCTCGAGCTTTGAGCCATTCATTCGAACTATCACATGAACAACATGGACAAGACCTTGGCCGAGTTGCATGGGATGCTAAAATCACCGAGGAAAGCATTAAGAAAAGCAGCCATCATGTGATGATGATGCAGAAAGGCAAGGGCAAGCCCTATGTAAAGAAAGGCGCGGTCAAAGAAAGTTAGCTCCCGATGAGATCGCGAGCGGTTCTAAGGCCAAGCAAGTCAAGAAGGGCCCTGCTCGATGCGATTGCTACTCGTAAGCAATCGTGACATTGGAAAGGGCGCCCAAAGTACTTGGAGGATCTTGAGAAAAAAAGGAAGTACGACTTCGCTCCGGTATAAATGTTATAGAAATCAATCTTGCTACTTCATCTACTCGATTCTTGGGTATTTGATACCGGATCGGTTGCTCACATTTGCAAATCGTTGCGGGGCTAAGAAGAAGTAGAAGTTTGAGGAGGAGCGAAGTGGATCTTCGCTGGCAATGGAGCAAAAGTTGTCGGTGGTGTTGGCACCATGCCATTGTCTTTACCTTCGTGATTAGTTTTGGAATTGAATAATTGTTATTGTGTTCCATCTCTTTCCAAGAACATTATTTCGCTTCATGTTTACAAGCGTAAGGTTATGACTTTAGATCCGTGAACAATGGTTGTTCTCTTTATTTCAAAGATATGTTCTATTGTCATACTCCATTGGTGAATGGGTTATATGTTCTTACTCTTGAAGAGTCATCGGTCTATAACATTAATACAAAGAGGCAACGATCGAATGATTTGAATCCCACGCTTATTTGGCACCGCCGCTAGGTCACATAAATGAGAAACGCATGGAGAAGCTCCATAGAGATGGTATTCGCACTCATTTGATTTTGAATCATTTGAGACATGCGAATCTTGTTTACTTGGCAAGATGACAAAAGCACCTTTCACCGGTCAAGGTGAACGGCAAGTGACTTATTGGCACTCGTACATTCGATGTATGTGGACCAATGAGCTCAACGACCGAGGTGGTTTTCGATGCTTCATAACTTTTATCGATGACTTTAGTAGATATGGATATATCTACCGATGAAGATAAGTCTCGAATCCTTTGAAAAGTTCAAAGAATTCCAAAATGAAGTGCAAAATCATTTAGGCAAGACAATCAAGTTTCTACGATCCGATCGTGGAGGCGAGTATTTGAGCCATGAGTTTGGTAATCATCTCAAGGATTGTGGAATTGTTCCACAATTGACTCGCCGGAACACCTCAATGGAATGGGGTATCTGAACGAGAAATCGCACCTTATTAGATATGGTGCGCCCATGATGAGCCACAGTGATCTTCCGTTGTCTTTTGGGGTACGCCTTGAAATGTACCGCCGCCACACTAAATGAGTTCCATCAAAATCAGAGAAAAGACACCATATGAGATGTGGACAGACAACGTCCTAGCTTGTCCTTTCTTAAGATTTGGGGATGTGAGACTTATGTAAAACGTTTACAATCGATAAGCTCGGTCCTAAATCGATAAATGCTTCTTTATCGGGTATCCTAAGGAAACAAAAGGATATTACTTCTATAATCAAGAAGAAGGCAAAGTGTTTGTCGCCTAAGATGGTGTCTTCTTAGAGAAAGAGTTTCTCTCAAGAAGGGATAGTGGGAGCATGGTGCAACTTGAAGAAATTCGAGAAACACCGAAAATGTTTCAGCTCACTGAGAACCACAACAGATGAACAAACTGTTGAAGAACCTGCTGGACACACCGCACCACGAGGTCGAGAGGTCACGTCGTGTACCGAGAGGTACATGTTCTTGACTACTCAACAACGGGATATATTGTTGTTAGACAACGATGAACCTAAGACCTATGAAGAAGCGATGGTGGGACCAGACTCGAGAAATGGCTTGAAGCCATGAGATCCAAATTGAATCCATGCACAAGAATCAAGTTTGGAACTTGGTTGATCCACCGATGGTGTTAAAACCATTGAGTGCAAATGGGTTTTCAAGAAAAGATAGACATAGATGGAAATGTTCACATCTATAAAGCGCGATTGGTGGCCAAAGGTTTCAAACAAATTCAAGGTGTTGATTATGATGAAACTTTTTCGCCGTCGCAATGCTAAAGTCTATTCGGATCATTCTAGCGATTGTCGCTTATTTCGACTATGAAATATGGCAAATGGATGTCAAAACAGCTTTCCTTAATGGAAATCGAGTGAGGATGTGTACATGACACGCCCACGTGTTTTGTCGATCCGCAATCGCCTAGAAAGATATGCAAGTCGCAAAGATCCATTTATGGATTAAAGCAGCATCTCGGAGTTGGAACATTCGCTTTGATGAAGTAATCAAAGGGTTTGGTTTTATCAAGAACGAAGAAGAGCCTTGTGTTTACAAAAGGCTAGTGGGAGCGCACTCGTGTTTCGGTCTTATATGTGGATGACATATTATTGATCGGAAATGACATTCCTATGTTTCGAATCATTAAGTCTTCATTGAAAAGTAGTTTCTCTATGAAAGACTTAGAGAGGCGGCATATATTCTGGGCATCAAGATCTATAGAGATAGATCAAAAGGTGATTGGATTAAGCCAAGATACGTACATTGACAAGGTGTTGAAAAGGTTCAACATGCAGGATTCCAAGAAAGGCTTCCCACCGTGTCACATGGTATAAATCTTAGCAAGAATCGGTGTCCTAGTACACCGATGAGCGGGATAAAATGAATGCGATTCCATATGCTTCAGCTATTGGATCCATTATGTATGCCATGCTTTGTACACGTCCAGATGTCTCGTATGCTTTAAGTGCTACGAGTAGATACGGTCGATCCGGTGAAAGTCATCGGATTACCGTAAAGAACATCTTGAAGTACTTGAGAAGAACTAAAGATGTGTTCCTCGTCTATGGGGGTGAGGAAGAGCTCGTTGTAAATGGTTACACCGATGCTAGCTTCCAAACCGACAAAGATGATTTTAGATCGCAATCGGGATTTGTGTTTCGCACGAATGGCGGTGCGGTAAGTCGGAAGAGTTCCAAGCAGGAGACAGATTGTTGATTCTACAATGAAGTTTAGTACATAGCGGCTTCTGAAGCTGCTAAAGAGGCTGTTTGGATCAAGAAATTTGTTTCTGAGCTTGGTGTGATGGCTAGTGCCTCCAGCCCAATGGACCTCTACTGTGACAACAGTGGAGCCATTGCACAAGCCAAGGAGCCTAGATCGCACCAGAAGTCCAAGCACATTCTACGGCGATTTCATCTCATCCGCGAGATTGTGGAGAGATGCGATGTTAAGATATGCAAAGTACACACGGATTTGAACATTGCAGATCCGTTGACAAAGCCGCTTCCCCAGCCAAAGCATGAGGCTCACACTAGGGCAATGGGTATTAGATACCTACATGGTTGACTCTAGTGCAAGTGGGAGCTGTTGGTGATATGCCCTAGAGGCAACATAGAGATGTTGAAAATATCACATACTATGTTTATGATACATTGCTTTGTTCCTTGAAATAGACATTATCATTATTGATCAATGAGTATGTGACTTATTCATGAGACTCTTAATGCCAAAATGTTGCTATTTCTAAATGATCCCTGATTATATTTCATATGAGGAACAAATATGATTCAAAGATCAAGATATGTATTGATTGATGATCATGTCTCATGGATCATGGTATGGAGATACCAAATCAATAATATGGACATGTGTTAGTGAACATATGTTGGATAGACCCGCCATGAGACACTGCAGAGATTCCAAGTGTCATCAGTTGGTCTCAAGTAGTGTTTATGTGGAATCCTTAGACTTGAGATCATCATGGTTCCCAAAGATGCGTAGTAGCTTACTTTGGGACTACTAAACACTACTCCGTGAATCGGGTAGTCATAAAAGTAGTCTTTGGGTTTGCCATGAAACATGTAGTGGGATGTGAATGATCAAGATAGAATTTGCCCTCCTTATGGGAGAGATATCTGGGCCCCTCGATGTAATGGATTATGAAAGTGCATGGCCATGCCAAGGTGATTGAGGAGTCAATCACGAGTTTATAATCCATCACGGAATCGAGAGAGTGATTGAGCTATTAAGAGGATGACACAGGTCTCGCCTTGAGCTTAATCTATATCGTGAGGCAAAGGGATTAGTACATGAAAACATTACAGGTTCACCGATATGATCTTTACGTATACTTTGGGGTTAATATGTCTTGCTAGAGGCCGCTATTAATGTGGTGACCGGAAAGGTGTTTCGGTCGCGACCAAGTATACGTGAACCTGCTGTGGTCGCACACTTAACGGGTTGGAACACTAATTCGAATGTGATTCGGATATGGGCTCAATTCGGATAGAGATCCGGATAGACTCCTATTGGGCCTCGGTCCACGAGGCCCAAGTGAGGAGGTCTATATATATGGAGGCGAGGGGCTGAGGGAATGGACCTGATAATCCCGAGCTAATCCGTAGCCGCCACCTCCAGAGCCAAACCCTAGCCGCTCGCGAGTGCTGGTACACTCGCGATCGGCGTTCCAGCCCCGGACGTGTGGATACCGGTGGAGACGCTGCTGGTTGTGGCGTTGATCGGCATCAACAACCTACAGATCGGATCTGCTCGTGGTGCGGTTGATCGCGTGGAGGAGACGATCGGTTCGGGACGATCGACTACTTCCACTACTACCTCGCGCGTGGTTGGATCGGCTTCTCCAACTCTTCTTCATTGCACAAGGCCTAGTGGTAACGATCCATGATCCCTCCTTAAGCATGATGTTCTTGTGTGCGCGGTAGAAAAATTTTGTTTTCTGCTCTCGTAGCCTACTCGCGATCCATTACCTTTGAGCAGTAGTACCGCTGTGTAAACTGCGGTATTACCTTTTAGCGGTAGTACCTTTCGAGGAGAGGTAGTACCGCACGAAGAACAGTAGGCGCAGAAACTCTGAAAAACCCGAAATTCGTGAGATTCTTGGGTTCTTGGCTTGGAAAACTTGGAGGATAACTAGGAAACACTCCCAGAAGACTTAGCCAAGAACTAATTTCAAGATTCCTCTAGGGAATCAAAATAGGAGATAAAAACTTGAAAAGTACAATGGGTTCTCCAAAAATCCAAAATTCTAATCCAACTCTGATCCTTTGGCCAAGAGGCTTTGCAGATATCTTAGCAATAGTCACTGGACTCTACAAGCCAAGATTCAAGCCATCACAGAGAAGGAAACACGATTCTTACAAGAACCCAATAAATATATAGAGAGAGCACAAAACACCAAATCCGAGATTAAACTTGATTTGCTCTTGGGAAAACTCGATCAAATGACCTTGAGGCACTATCCCATCATAGAGCAACCTATTTTACACCTCATGGGCAAGAAACAACAAGAAATCGAAAATCTCATAAATCAAGAACAGAGGGTATCGAAGGAACAAGAGAGCACGGGAGAAAAACTTCAGATTTTCATTCCAAATCAAAAGAAGAATACAAAGGAGTCCCGATACGCATGGACATTAGAACAAGATTGAAGATTACAAGACTCTCAACCCATCCTCTCCCTCTCAATCCTTAAGAACACCAAAAACTCTCTATAGCTCTTGGGAGGAACGCACAGAGAGAAGGGAGATGAACGTGGGAGCACTCCCCTGCTGCCCACAACCACTCTCACCCACTAAAGCCTAAAGCAAAATAACCTCTCCAAAGGTTCTTTTGACTCTAGCAAACCCTAACTCTCTCCCAAACCCATTGAATGCTTGAGGGGGCATGCAACCACTCCCTCCTAATTATAGCCCTTGGCTAACGGGCCTCCAATCCGTTACGCCGGCTAAACCCGAACGGAGCCCGCTCCCACTTGTGCAGCCTCGCGAAATCACCATTTCGCCCCTCCTGCACCTTCCGGGAAGCTTCCGCGCTCGTCGTCCAAGGCTCGCAACCACCTCGAGTCTCCGCCGTCTTCGACACATCCCGACCGTTCTGACCTCAACGCCACCTGCGCCTAGTCCGGTCACCTCGTGTCTCACCACGACTCCGCCTCGACGTCCTGCAGCCAACACAAACAAGAAACACATCAAATAGCACCGCACGACACATGAAGTAACCATATGCCCTAAATACCAAACCACCCAAACCAAACTCAAATTTTATGCCCTTACTGTTCTGTCTGCGCACACACGGTAGTACCGTCGGCTGGTAGTACCGCCGTTGAACCTGCGGTAGTTCCGCATAGAGAATTCTGAACCAGCAGCAGCACTGCAGCAGCGATCTATTTTACAAATTTTCCAGCATACGTGTTAATTATTCATCACAAACAGGGGAGCACCTCTCACATGATCTCTCAGTAAGGTACTAGGAAGAACATCTCAGATGCAAAATCATGCAACGGAGGACCTAGAGGCATTTCTTCGCCTCAGACTGCAGTTCGCGAAATGGACTCCTGCGCGAGATTTCGCCGAGGCGCTTGGGAATATTGGCCGCGAAAGCTACACGTACGACGACGCTGATATCAACCGTCCAAGAAAGTCAAAACCCAGGAGTAATACGTTTCGCGATCGAGCAAGCGATATGGATGATCCAACACGAGGAAGAGCTTCACTGCGTTGTCAACCCAGGAGTCAACAGAATGGAGGCAGCTCTGCTGCAAGCGCAGGGGACAATCGCAAGGATTGACGATTATAAGCTGTTGTCACCGAATGGGCCTGTTTTGGAACATGATGAGCTCCTGCCTTCCGTCGTCAAGAGGGCACTGAAACTGATCCGAAACGGGCAAGCCGCCTGACGCTAGTAGCACGAGCCTTATGAGACTTGTTTCGCAAGAACATGTGTCATCGATTTATAAATATTCTTTGCTAAAACACGGAATTAAAGAATTTATTTGATAAGACTTGTTGGCTTAAAGTTTCTTTTTTTTGTGTGTGGGTCTTGAATATTTCTATATTCAATTTTTTGGGGAAAGCATGATATATGTCATAGCAAGATGATATAGGCGCGGCTATATGAATAGCTGTGTCCTTGGTTTTGGCTTGATCACCACGAATCGTCGGTCGTGTGGGATAAATACCGCATGGTCGATCATGATCTGAACAACATGATACCACTGTATTTGAGATCACTACCACAGAAAGAATCATTACAGACGGTTCAAAACTGTCATCACATACAGTTACTTATCCGTTTGAATTTATGTGTCTGTGATAATACATGGTTATCATAGACGGCCTTCGAACAGTCTATGATAAGTTACAGCACAGACGGGTTTTTAAAAAAACCATCTATGATATGTCAGATATCACAGACAGTTCTTAAATATAGCCGTCTATGACAGTCTATTATCACAAACGATTCTAGTTAAGAACCGGCTGTGATGTTCTCGCATTCTCACAAATAGGACACATTCAGTTCATCAATATTATCTAATTGCGCATTAAAACAACACAATTAGATAATGCGGACAAACCAAAGCAAGCCTATTTATGAGAACAAGATCATCATGCAACAAACTTTGGCACCATGTCTTCTTCCTATAATAAAACATGAATTTCAACAAGGGTCGAAACCCTAGTCATCCATTAATCATTACAAGAACTAATTAAGGTATCAACAATTAATTTTCACACACGTGAGCATCAAGATTTATATGGCCGAAACCCTAGCCATCCAACAATTTTGGATGGGGCACATATCACTGGCAATGAAGGAGAGACGATGGCAGCGTCACTGTTGTGTCACGACAGTGACACTTCACAAGACATTCTTACGACACTTATAATAAGAGTGTCTTGTGCAGTGAACTGTGGCGTCACAATCAGAGACGGAGGAGCTCACGGCGGTAGTTAATGTCGTCGAGGGGACGGGACGCTTCGGTTTGGGGGGAGGAATCAGGAATAAGGAGTGGATGAACTAGGAGCAGCAGGAAATATCCTTATCAGTGTTGGTTCTTACAGTAAAATTGGGGGAAAATGAGAGTGGGAGTAATAAGGGGCAAGATGTGGGCGAAGACTGGTGCCTGCTATTCGATACAGAGAGAATAGATGGGTGAGATCAAAATCTTAGGAGAGATGCCACGGATCGGTGATGTGGTATTATCATAGACGGTTCAGATTAAAAATCATCTATGATGTTTGCTGACATTACATACAGTTTTTAATCCTAACCATATTTGATAATATCACATACGGTTCTTAATAAAAGTCGTCTGTGATAATTATGTATCACATATTGTTCTAGTCATCGCTAGTAACATATACGGTCATGCTTTTAAAACTATATGTGATAATCGCAGCACTGATGATTCTCTGGAACCTTTTGTGATGATGCACCTAGCATAACCTTTTTTGCAGTAATAGATGGAACCGGCTAAACAAGCCAATTTAGCCCCTCAATGTGCA
The DNA here is from genome assembly GCA_036346245.1 of Bonia amplexicaulis. Lineage (NCBI taxonomy): Eukaryota > Viridiplantae > Streptophyta > Magnoliopsida > Poales > Poaceae > Bonia > Bonia amplexicaulis. The sequence continues at coordinate 8,451,402 of CM070762.1, forward strand.
AGTAGCAGAATAATCAAGATAAAATGCACAATTGATGTAATGGTTTGCGTGAAAAACCTCCTCTAATATATGTTTGATATACCCCTTCCAAAGGTAAGAGGTGCACTTGACCCGCTCCCAACCTTGTATGGGTGGACTTATAGGTGACCCAGACTAGAGCTGGAAAAAAGGCCCAAGGCTCATAAGCCACTTAAGCTCTAAAAAACCTTGGCTCGGCTTGACATAGGCTTGGGACATACACAAGCCAGCCAAGCCTCCATCCCAACTCACTTCATTAATGAGCCGAGCCCAAATTACTTGCGAGCTGCTTGGTAGCTCTTTAGGCTCGACCAAGACCCACCCAAGGGTAGGCCCCCAGCGGCATCCCCCAACCGAGCACCCCAAGGCCCCACTCCAAATCCCTCTCTGGTCTCTGTGCCATCCCAGCTAATCCCTATGCCGCTCCCGTCTCCTAGACTGGTGCCGCCCTCCTTCTCCCTGGCCAGCGTCGCCCACTTCTCCCAGCCAGTGATGTCCCCTTCTCCCCGATTGCTGCAACCTTCCTTCTCCCCGTACGCCACCGCCCCTATTCTCCCCACTTGCCACCACCCCAATTCTCCCGCCTACTACATCCTGCTTTCTCCCCAACCACCACCGTCCCTCTTCTCCCCACCTGCCGCTGGCTTCATTCTCCCCGCCCCTTTTCCTCACCTGTGGCCAGATAGGGTTACGGCTAGGCATTGCCATTGTCGCCCTCAATGCCAACTGGCCTCCACATTGCCACCCCCTCCTCCCGGTCCCAGCCCTTGGCTACCACCCTCAAATGGTATTTTGGTAGCTAGGCTCGTGAGCCATAAATAACCCCAAGGGAGCCCATTTGTAACACATTGTATCAATTACAACACTTGTCCTCTAGTATGCCCTAGGGTTCTCTAACCAAGAGGTACCCTTCTCTGACCCTGAAATGGGGGCACACTGATAGGAGTTGGGTACCCCCCACTAGGTACCCAAAACTGCATAAAGCCAAAGGGACATAGTCTCTTGTGAGCACTAGCCCATCAAATGCCCAGTCTTACCCTCCCCCTCCTTGTGTGTTTAAGTTCAACAAACTTGCTTGTATGAACACGCTAGCGGTGTTTCTGTGTTGGGGCTCAACCCAACGACAATATAACCTAGAGGAGTAAGAACCACAGGAGGTTCGGTTAGAAGATTTTTCGGTGTTCGGTTAGAAGGTTTTTCTTTCATTCCAACAATGGCAAAATGATTTCATACAAACACCCAAAAGTGCCACAGGGCACAACTACACATAAGGGGAGTTGTTGCATCTAAATGGGTTGCTGCATTAGGCTTTGACATCTCCTAATACGTGAATATCAAAATATGAAGGACCATGTGAGAAGGATCAGAAGTATGTTATGACAAACCATTGTCAATTGGGAAAGTTGAAAATTTGAATTTGCAAATTGTCAGATTTTCTAGAAGTCAGCAGTCCAGCTGGTCAGACTGGCCTAAGAGGGGGCGGTCAGATTGGACCGCATCAGCGGTCTAACTGCCAGCCAATACTGGTCTGACCTGGCCCCCATCAGTAGTCTAACCAGTATGGGGTCCAATCAGACCGGCTGAATTGTATGGGTCTCGACTGTTTTTTGGTATTTGGGGAGTTTGAGTCTTACGATGATTTTTTATCAACCTAGGTCAGTGTTTATATGCTGTATGAGACATGTTACACCTAACATGGGTCAAGTTATGAAGAACTTATGACAAAAATGATTTCTTTGTCTTTAGATATACATGGTTGCTTAGAGTCAACAATCGTAAATAGCAAGGATCTGTGCTACACTCATGGAGAAGCCGAAGGCTAGAACAATCAATGATACCAGGTAAGATGGTTGAGCTCAAGCATGAAACAAGGAAGACGAAAAATGTTGATGCTCGTTTGAGCAACGGGTTACACCATGCGGCTTAGTCGGTCTAAGTGAGGTGTGGTCCAGTGCAATCAGAACGGAAGAGACTTACCGATGTGTAGCAAGCCAGTGGTGCACCTACACGTGGTAAGCATGATGATTACTTGCAATGAAAGATGAATACCGCTTTAATAAAAAGTATTTTGGTAGTTTGATCAAAATACTAGAAAATACTGTAGCAGTCTGACCGGCTACTTTCACCAGTTTGATCTGGTATTGTTTATCCAGTCTGACCTCCGAGCACATCGAGGGTTGTTTCACTTCGTTTCGTTTGGATTTTTCATATGGTGATTAATCTTTAATCTTCATAACTTCTCATAGCTATATGAGCGAAGATTGACGACTAATTGGTGGAAAATTTTGAAGGCACCATTCACCCCTCTGTTGCTAACTGGTCCTACAAAATCTGACCGGGTTCCCCATGAAAATGTGTGTACCTATACTTGGCAGCGTTTTTCCATGCGCTCACATGTGCATCATATCTCGAATATTAGAATGTGCGTTTGCCAGAATTAGTCGCTTGTAGCAAGTTGCCTCTAAGAAAACATCATTTTTAGTGGTAGAATTTCGTGTACTCATCTCCATAAAAGACACATTTTATTGGTTGATATCGAATTGATGAGGAGTATACATGCTTCCACCTAACCAACAACCCTGACTAATTGGCCTTAGTTAGCCTTATTATAGGTCATGACAACTAGTAGCTTGAAACATGGCATTCATCCCTGGCTTTCCAGTGAGATGTACCCATTGTTGATCATCCACTCCATGCTCCAGTGATTATTGACGTTCTTGAGCGTCCAGTAGGCCCATCCAAAGGTAGCTCGGCCGTACACCTCTTGCTGCGCCTGTGCAAACCTCTGGTAATCCTGCTTGGACGCACCGCGCACGTCCCACTCCGCCACCCATTCCCCTACACAACATCACATCACACAAAACACATGTAATATTTAGGAGAAGACATAGCATTTTAGAAAGATCTCGGCACCTTCCTGTAGTGACCACGAGAGGAAGAACAGGAAGGAAAGCAGAAGTGCTGGAGTCACTTGTTACTTACCCACAAAGGTGAGCGTGCCATTTTGCCTTGTGATGGTGTTGAGCTCAGAGGAACGGTTGGTTTTCACAAACTCGATGTTCTGCTCCACACTTAGGTTCTCGAACACGCTGCTGAATAGGTTGTAGTAGTGCACATCGATGACCGCGCCAGGGAAGCCACGGGCAAATCGGAGAAGCTCAGTTGGGCTTCCAGACAACCGATTCGACATGATCACATAAGCCTTTGATGTGTACTTACGCACGGCATAGTAGGCGTCCTGGTAGTATTTTTTTAGAGTCGTTAGGTTTACACCGGGTGCCTGTGGCTCATTGAGCAACTCGACTGCCAGGAGGCTTGTGCTGTTTGCGTATCTACGGAGTAACAAAGGTGCAAACGAAGAAAGAACTGTGAGAATTTCACAGATTTTTCATCATTGGCTTAAGAGGAGGATATGGAAATTTTCAAGCGTTGTGACGTTACCTGGATGTAAGGAAATCAATAACTTGCACGGTTTGGGCTATGCTTGCGTCGGTGGTGCCCCACTCCTGCGAGCCGTCTCTGGAGGCGCTATGCTGCTCTGGGTTCTGTGATCCCGGTGCAGCGTGCAAGTCCACGATGACACCTAAGTTATTTTTCCTGTTCATACAACAGAACACATGGAGAGATCCCCATCATTTGTAAAGATCAGCAATCAAGATAGCTCGTTGTCGTGTGACATGTCGAGCTTTCAATTTGTTGCAGCGAAAATATAGCACTATTGAGCTATATATTTGGTTAATTCATTGTTAAATGGAAAAAGCACCCACTTACTCTGCCCATTTGAATGCATTATCCAAGACTTGGAGGGATCCTCCGACAAAAGGAGCAGGAGGGTTGGGATCACTGGCAATCCACCATCCTACTGGGATTCTCACTGCGTTTAGTCCACTTGTTGAGATGAAGTTGAAGTCACTCTCAACTATGTATGTGCTCCAGTGTTCCTGCAGAAGAAGAAATTGCAGAATTGAGATATTCACGATGAATACATCCTTTCAGTTTATAGAAAAAAATGACAACTAACTGTTCTCAAGATAACCAATATGCATCCATATAAATTCATGGAAGCTTACCTTTAATACTTAGCAAAGAATGAACTCATAATTATTAATTTATTATATGAAAGGAGCTACGAAAGAATAATTATAAAGAAATGCAAGGGTTGCTTTCTTGGTAATCATTCAGATATACTCATTGAGAGTCCTGCTGTCGTTAGTTGACAAATTCAAATTATGGATCTGCATTCTTTTTTATATTGAATTTTTAGCTGTTATCCATTCAGTGTATTCAGAGGGAAGAAACAATCAAGGATTGAGGTACACTTGTAACAAGATATCTTCATGTGACAAGTGAGCTGAAATGAGCCTTAATATCTTACCATGAGTACTTGTGTAGCTTTGGCTGTGCCGTAGCCGTTGCAGATTTGGTACTCCCCTTGCAGGCCATAGACGTTTTTTATCACGAACACCGAGGGGTCATCATCACCCCAATTTGTGCTTTCACCGTAGTCCGCCGTCACTGAATCCATGGTCTTCGCCTAGCATCAGTGAAAGAGAGAGAAGGTCGATACTTTGCACCAAGCAGCAACTTATCTTCATATGCCCAAGTAAAGTAACCCCAAGAGTATAGAACTAGCTTCAAATGAATCACTATATTTAGAAAGGTCAAGTAATGTTTCATCTTGAAATAGTTATATTTGTAACTTCGATAAAGCAAAAAGATATAGATATATGCCGTTGTCAGCGTTCTTAGTCATCATCGTTCGGTTCAGGCTTCAACCAGTCAAAACAACTTTTGGTTAGGCAGAGTCGTTATGCCAGTCCTGTCAAAGCATTTTAAGCCCCTTAAACTAGGATTATGCTAATCCCATATAAAAAGAGCTGAAATAAGCTTTGGAAACTCGCCTAAACTTTGTTTTTTTTAACTACAAGTTGAAGAACCATGTGTGAAGATCCATGATACTATTGTGATGAACCATTGCAATGTTTATGAAGTGGTCAATTGATTTTGTAAATATTGCATTTAATTTAGACTATTTTCTGGAAGTGTTAGGAAAATCGGAAGTACCACATGTATTAGTGCGGTAGTTCCTCTTTGCGGAAGTACCATACGCATAAGTACGGTAGTACTGCTCGACGGAAGTACCAGGTTGACTTGCGGTAGATTTTCTCTTGAGAAGTCCAGGTGAGGTTTTCAACGTGAGGAAGTATCGCTTTGGGGAGCGGTAGTACCGCAGAGCGGAAGTACCGGCATGGTAAGTGCGTTACTTTCAATCTTCCTAGCAAAATAGGGTTTTGGGGAATTGAGTCATGTATTAAGTTGGGTTGACCTGGGTCATTGGATTAATGGTACATAATACATGTCTTGACTAATGTAGATCAAGTTGGAAAGAACTTGTGCTTGGAAATGATTTTTTTATCTTTGGATGTGCTGAGTCACTTCGAGTCAACTGTGGTCGATGACGAGGGTCGGGCTAGGCTCATGGGGATGTTGAGGCTCAGAACAATCGGGAATGCCGGGTGAGACGGTGAGCTTAAGCATGACACGAGAAAGGAGGAAAATGTTGAACGTGAGTTCGAATGGCGGGATGGCGCCATGTGGCTTCCACGGGCCAAGTGAGCCATGGTTCGGAGGAACCAGGATAGGAGAAATTTGGCAACGCGTGGTAAGCTAGTGGTGCACCTACACATGGCAAGCATGGCGACTGCTTGCAGTGGTTGGTGATGACCGGGTCAACGACGGATATTTTGGTAGTTTGACCAAAATACCAAAAACCATCTTAGATTAAAACCACGTTGCATGGGAGATGCGTTGGATAGTGATTTAGGTCAAGGTGGAGCTGGTTGGATCAAAACTGAGGATTTAGTGGATGAACACTTATGCATTTTGAAAAGCATACATAAGTGAACTTGTGTTAGTAAAACCTATGTGTGTAGCGTTAACGGGTTTTTCCTATTGTAATAATGGATATGATCTATTAAGAGGTGTAGGTGGCTGGTTGCCCACATATAAAAGGGGGTTAGTATGGAGACATGTAAGGTTCACCATCCAACCCATTTCTTGTGCTCTCTTCTCTAGGGTTAGGATTTGAGAGTGAGTACCTTGGGTGCTCTTTGCCCTCCAAAGTGGAGTGGGTGTAAAACATACCTTCTCAAGTAAGCAATACATCAATCTTTGTGCAACTCTTGAGTCCCACAGGTTTTTGATTGATGTGCTTGCCTTTTGGTTGGTTTTGATATCTTTTCTTTCCTTCATGTGATCTTGTTGTGCCAAGGACGTGTAAAGAATGGAGATAATTATTGGGAATACATATATCTGCACCCATTTAGGCACTTTGATAGCTCGATTCACGAGAAAACCTGGTTTTGCTTGTTTGCCCTCAAGGTGTGATTTCTTGATCTGATGGTTTTGACGTGATTTATTTCATGTTCTTGCTTGCTGGGACATGCGAAAATATATCTAAAGCAATCTTAGCTATCATCTTCCCACGAGCAAGTTGTATTCGCCATTTGGGGGTTTTGGCACAGTTTTGGTGCACCTTTCTAACAAGCTAAAAAAGGTCTCAACTTTGGTCATAATTTTCAAGATCATTTGTTGGAATAGGTTCATAATATCCTAGAGTAGATCCTCGCAAATTTTCACATCATTTGGATCTACGGATCAAAAGTTCTCTTGATTTTGGTTTTTGAAATCATGCTGAAAATACTATTCACCCTGATTTTACTGTAGCAACGGAAGTACCACGATTGCTGTAGCGGTAGTACCACGGTTACTGTAGCAAGTGGTAGTACCGCAATTTCAATGGCGGTAGTTTCATTTTTGCTGATTTTTCATGGGTTTTCAGTGTCTTGATTTGCTATTTTTTGTGGTGGCTTTCTATTCTTATCTTCATAGCTTTGTAGCTATTGAAGTGAAGAGTTGGTGAATATTTGGGAAAATTTTGTGGCACCATTCACCCCTCTCTATTGTCATATTTGGTCTTTCAATTGGTACCAGAGCACAGTTAGCTCTTCTCATAGATCTTAACCAGTCTTAAGAGCCATGGTAGTAGATAAATATTCCACCAAGCCGCCTCTCTTTGATGGGGCTAACTATCCTTTTTGGAAGAGTAGGATGAAGTCTTACATACAGGCTAAGCCTATGTGATTTGGAGAAAGTTTAAGACCAGATTCGTTGTTCCTGCCGATGAACACATAACAGCTATGAATGCGCCAAATGTGGAGTCAAATGCTAAGGCAAGGAACATCATTATTTAAGATCTTAGACGAAGTGAGTTTAATCGCATCTCTCATCTTACGTCGGCGTTCGACATTAGGGTGATCCTCAATTCATACCATGAGGACGCCACTCAGATCAAGACTGTCTAACCGAACCAGTATATGAGAGAATACAACAAATTTCACATACTTGTTGTTGAGTCCTTGGATGAGTGCTTTGGCAGATTTCATATGATTCTGAGCAACCTTCGAGCTATTGGTCTTACATAAGTCGGACAATACTCATCAGATCCTTTCTGCCTTGGACCTCATGGTTTGGGACATGAAGGTGACCACTATCAAGGACATGACTGATCTGTTGACCTTGACTCTTGACGTGTTGTACTCATGCCTCAAGACTCATGAGATTGACCTCGTCTCTCACAATACAAAGTCGCAGTTGATGGCCTTGGTCACCGATCCCACTTCTGCCTCTGGAACATCGTCTGATAGTGCTTCTAGATTTTCTTTAGTTGCTTTGTGTGAGATGGGCGATGACTAATTCGAGCAGTTTCTAGAGAGTGACCTAGCCCTCTTAGCCAGAAAGTTCTCACATGTATACAAGAGGGTTAGAGAAAGGAAGAGAGGAGATACGGAGATTTGCTTCAAGTGTGGTGGCCCCAACCACATTCAAGCAAACTGCCCTAAGCTGGAGTAGGGCAAGAACGACTATGGCAGCGTGAGAAAGAATGACTACATTAGCAAGAACTGCAACAAGAATCCTCTAGCTCATGACCATGGCAAGGAGAAGAAGTACCGTAACCTTGGCAAGGCCAAGAAGCTCTTCCACTGCGTCCTCACCGCCTTCGACAACTTTGACTTTAGCGACATGGAGGGCTAGAGCGATGACAATGGCGAGGATGATTCATAGAAGGACACCAAGGACGGTGACAACTTCACTGGCATGTGCTTTATGGCTGACGAGAACAATATTAGTGATGATGATCTCTACAGTGACTCTAATGAGGTATGTCTGTCCTACGACCAGCTCAATGATGCTTTTCTTAAGTTAAGAAAGTTTTATGCTAGCTCTAGGACTAGGTGTGGTGAGTTAGATAAGGAGATAGAGAGCTTGTCAAGAGAGTTTACTTCACTTAGATCTGCTTCCTCCCATGACGATTGCGATGTATATGCTTCCTTGCTTGGCGACATGAAGAAACTAAGAACCACACATGATAGTGTGATTTTTAAGATGGATTTGGTTAAGGTGGAGAATATTAGTTTGTTAGCTGAGTTAGTTGTCTAGGGTTGCTCCTTTACATTCTGATTCTGTTGAAACTATGTTTTGCATCTCATGTGAGGATAACGACAATGCTTTTAGAGGTTTGTATACTATACTTCTTGATCTACCTAAAATCTATTATAGCTGTACCAACTTGAAGATTAATTTAAAGAAGGCAGATCATAAAATTATTGAAATGCAAACGTCCTTGATGGAACCTATTGCTTCTTGTGCCAACTTTCACGACATGTGTGATCATAATAAGAAAATGGTTCAATATTCTTCTAAGGCACATGTTAGCTCATCATGCAATAATTGTGAAAAACTAAAATCTGAATTGATTGCATTGGATGAAAAATGTGTGAAGCTAACTAAGGATCTACTAGAGAAGCCAAAATTTGATTGCTTGTTCTGTACTGAAGTTGGGGAGAAAATGTAGGATATACAAAAGACCTTTAAGGAGAATTACAAAGCCCCGATGGCTAGGATTAAAACTGCCCCCTATGTGTCTTGCGAAGCCCTCAAAGTTGAGGCAGCCGTGCATACGGAGAGATATGCATATGCTATTCGATCTTCTCCTTCTTGTTCTTTATCCTCTCCTTCTGGTTCCTCATCCTCTCCTTCTCCTTGTGCTTTATGTTCCTCTCTTTTCGGGAGTGTGAGTACCTCATGAACACTTTCGAAAAAAAATTGTTAGAGGCAAGAAAAGGCCTAGTCTTATCCTAGACAAATCTAAGATTTGCAAGTTTAATCAAGGTCTACAATATGATTTCTTAGAGGATGTGAAGAAACATCCATCTGCTGTTGTTAGAGCTGTAGCAGCAGGAATGACCGAGGTTGAGTCTGGGCCTAAGAAAGTAGTGTTTAAGTCTGCGGGCTTCGTCCAAAGCATTTCTCACAATAAGGTTGTGCCATCTACTGCTTTGACCTCTCAGAAGGCGAAGTCTCATCCTGCTACTTTGACCTCTCAGAAGGCGGAGTATCATTACATTTTTTTCAGAAGGATGGATATGTGGTTGAGTTCTGTTTAGACATGCAAAGATCGCACGAAGAGACCGTGTTTGTGCTGTTAGGAGTATTCAGAGTCAGCCCCAGACTCCGAGTGCTCCTAAGACCAACATGAGGTCTAGAGTCATAGGTAGCTCTTTTTATTTGCTTGGTTTTAGGCAACATCGAGGGCTTAGTTTTTAGGCTTCATCTGGTTTTAGTCCTCAAGCTGCTTCTGGTTAGTGTTTCCGCCGTCCTAAGGATAGACCTCATTTTCCCGTCGAGGTAGCTATCCACGGCGTGATCAGCATACTGCTGTAGGTTAGACCTGCTCAGCAATAGCGGTCGAACCTGGTAGAGGCTTGAGGTATGCTCCTAGACCATCTATTTCCGTGAGAGATGAGTTGCGTAGTGTAGCTAGAGGTTAGTCTTTTGCTTATGTGACTAGATATATTGCTCGTCGCGTGACTTAGTACATCTTAAAACTACTTTACATACATGGAGCCCTAATTATTATCCTTATATGACATGATAAAAATAATTTACATCTTGTCATGACTTTTGCTAGATTACTAGATTTATCATGACCTTCTATGTGTAGCTTAGCTCTTACCATGCTAACATCTTTAAATGTGAAAAAAACTTGAATTAAATCATGACTTACTCTATTGAATCTTCTTATGATTCATGCTATATCAAATAAGCTAAGTTGAGTCTTGAATCTACATTGAGCTTTAGATTGAGCTATGCTAGTTTATTAGTGAAACATGAGTAAGTATTAACTCTTTGTTCTTGAACTAAGTCAAGAAAATGTAAAAAGAACTCATTTGTGCGAAAAACTGATCCCACTAATACTTTCTCATGAGATGGCTTGCCATTGGCATGACTCAGGAGGAGTTTTGGATGACCGAGATCACTTCCTTAATCTTCTTGCTTGGAATGGACGGATAAGGCTTGAGATTTAGCACATGGTTAAAGAAACTAAATTTTGTGAAAAATAGTTAAGCTTAGCTAAAACCAAAACTAAATTCAAAATTTGCTAAATGTGCTAAATTATCTCAATTACAAGTAATATCAAGTGCTTGAACAAAATGTTTCATTTTTGAACATGTAGCATTCTAAATTGACTTATTGATAGCTTTTTGGTTCCATTTAGCATATTAACATGGCTTAGCTCATTTTTGAATACTCTTGGCTAAATTATGAACTTGAGCACATAAACATGCTAAAATCCATTTAATTTTAGAATTATCGCTTATGTGGGTTTAGCTTGGCTATACAAATTTTGCCATAATCTAGATAACACTTTCACTTTTTATGGCTTGGTGTAATACTTAGAATGTCCTTTTGGATAATTTTTATGGCTCCTAATGCTTCAAATGGATATAATATAGCCACTATATTTCATTAATGCTCTATCTTCTTCCATGCATCTTGATGACTCTATTATCAAAAGGAGAGAAAGATTGGAAAAATATATATCTAGAGTATGATTTGCGCTTTGATTTTTAATTTGAGCTTTCTACAAAATTTTGCTAATTTAGGAGTTTTTGATCTCATCTCATTATGATCTAGGTCAAATCGAACAATTGTTCTTTTATATGGACCTAGAGTGAGATTTTCTCACTCATTTGGTGGATATAATTTTTTTTGTGAAAATTATCATTTTCAGTAGCTTCTATCCATTTCTATCTCAAATGATCATGTTTAGCTCTTTGCAATCTTTCTTTGACATTTGGAGCTTTTTTACATAATTCTTCCTGTTGTGGTTACAGACCAAATAGAGAGAGATATAGTAGTGAAGAGTTAAGTGAGCAATGCTTAGGATTTCCCCATGGCCTGTATCGTGTGTATATATATATATATCCACATGGGGAGTGTTTTTACAACGGTACCCTTACATCTAAGTATCCTTCTCAGGGGCATTTATGTCATTACACATGTCCCACTTTAGGCCTTTACAGCCTTCTGACAGGCCGGCTGGGCTTAGGTGGGGCCACCCCTACAACAGGAGCCTCTCATGGTGAATGGCTTCACAGGCGAATCCATGTTGCCGAGCCATTTGGCCCCCTCCGTTCCCACAGCCGGGTTTGAGTAGGGTGGTCTTGGTTCACAAAAATAGGCCTGCCTCTTTTCCTTTGCATTCTCTAATAAGGCTGTTGCACAGCAGAACGAGCGTTGACAACGCAATCGGCGAATGTTGATGAACAGAAGGGGGCCTATTTTTGACTTTGGTTAGAGCTCGTGCTGAATCCCCGGTCGCGGCGGCCGGTCGCGGGGGAAGGCCGACGGCTACATTTTCGCTGATTGGCGATTCCGGCATGCGGTGATCTTGTTCTCACGCGTAGGCCTACTTTGGTTCATCTGCGTTCTTTGATCGCGTCTATTGGCGCTAACTATCAAAGAATGTTGATGTACTGAAGGAGGCCTGTTTATGAAAACAAGTCAAGACTTGCTTGCTGTAGATTAGCGGCCGTGCTCCTCGATTACGGGGAGCGCAGACAGCTGGATCCCCACCGGTTGGGGCTGTTGGGTCGTCGCACGGGCTTCAAAGTCAAGGTGGTCTCCGGCGTCACTACGCGGGTTTGCTGGGGGCGGGCTCCGGAGTCTTCACGCGGACCAGAGATCGGAGGGCTAGATGGTATCCCGTAGCTCGAGGACGGTGCTTGGATGGCGCTGTAGGTTAGATCAGCGCTTGCCTGTTGCCGCACTCTACCCGCCGGGGGCATCCTATCAAGAGGAAGCCAAATCTGCATGCGACTACACGCCATGGATATTATTTGAGAGATGTTAAGCGTGTGAAGTAAAATATTTAGAATGTTAGGAGCGGGGTGCGAAGCTTCCCCCGGTGTGTAAGGCCGAGTCGGAGGTCCGGTTGGACCCTAGAAAGATGGGCCGAAGTAGGCGCCGGGTCGTCCTGAGCCACCGAAGTCGAGGTGGTCTTTGGTCTTGCCGCACAGACCCATGGCGGCATAGCGAGGTGGTTCTTCATGCGGGCATGGCAGAAGTCAAAGCCGGAGTCTCCCTACGGAAGCTGGAACCCCGCCGAAGTTGTAGTTGAGGTTAACTGGCCCATGGCCTGCCGCTGCTGCATTGATGGCCCCGAGAATCGCACCGACACGCGCCAGTGGATGCGCCACGTCATGCGACCTACATTTATTCCCGAGGGAGTAGACGCGTGGTGGAACGCGATTGGCGCATCGTGCGTTGTTAGGCCATCGCACGATCTAGTTCCCGGAGAGCAATGGCACACGACAAAGAACACGTTCAGCAAGCCGATGATAACACCATCTCCCGCGGTCGTCGCCGCTCGAGGTGAAGTATACGCTTGTGGGGCGCGATTCAACGCTGGTAGACAAATGGTGGGTGGCGACAGGGAAAATGGAAGGTTCGTGCTTCCGCATTTTGGGCTCGACGCTTGCGACAGGGGAGACGATCCACACCCTACTGCGCGAAGGGAAGTTGTCCGACCGTTGGGAGGTGCGACTGCCGGCCAGCGACGAGACAAAACCGCACCCTGAGAAGTTGGAGGCGATTGTCTTCGTCGCTTACTTTGAAGCTGGACTTCGCATCCCGGCCGCCATGATTGTCGGCGATGTCTTGCGAACCTTCGGACTTGAGCTGGCACAGCTGACCCCGAACGCGATAGACTGCCTGGCCGTGTACGGAGGCGTGCTGGCCTAGCACGACGCTATTCATGTTTCTTCATGACGCACGGTGTTAGCCGAAGAAGCGGAAAGACGGGATGTTTTCCAACTTCGGCAGCGTCAACTTCGTCCTGCGGTCGGCATGCGGGAAGATCTTCCTCGCCAACTCGACCCAGGCGAAGTGGGAGCCGAACTAGATGAAGCGGTGGTTTTACCACCGTGTGGCGAGCGGTAGCGAACTCGAGTGCTCAGGTTAGCTGGTGGCATTCAATACCACGTCTGGCACGGCGATTGACAACGAGGACAGGCTGAGGGTGCGGAGGCTCGTGGGGATTGCCACCCGCTTCAACATGCGCGACCTCACCGAGGAGTTCGTCATGTATGGCGTGGTGCCCTTGCCGATGGATGGCATACCACAGCTGGAGCCTTCGGCGTGACAATGTCCGCCCGTCCATGTCTTCAGTACCAAGACCAACCAAACCTCGTAAGTGTTGGTGATGTCTTGCTTTTCCCCTTCAACCTATTGGACTGTCCTGTAAACTCCGCCCCATGCCGCCTACAGGGACTTTCCTGGAGGACGAGGAGCGTGCGGTGGGTGTGTTCCTCGGGCTGTATACGGCCAGGGAACACGACCTGCGCGTAGCCATGACTGCGGAGGCAGAGCTGGGCCGGATAAACCGTGTGTGCGAGGCCCTGAGTATTGAAGTGCCGGAGCGCGCCACTCCGGCCCTGAGCCAACCTGGTCACTAAGACGACGATGCCAAGGGGAAGAGACTTCCATCTCGCCATAGAGCTCGGTCCTCCGCGACCGCGTCTGGTGCAATGGCTGCCACCGCTCCAATAAGTACGGGAGACGCCGAATCTGATTTGGCGAAATATGCCTATTCGGACCTGGGAGTGGGTGCGGGGGACGAGGGCGAGGGGTCCCTGGGCATTTCTAGGGACCGAGAGTGTATCGTGGATGATCGGGAGGGAGAAACTTCGTCGCCCGCGGCGATCGCTGAGGTGGAGCCGCCGCACACGGATGATGTTGGGGCGAAGTCTATACCCGCGGCGGTTACCGAGGCGTAGCTGCCACCAGGGAGGTTGCTGGAGTAGAGCCCCCGTCCACGACGGTTGCACAGGTGCGCCCCGCCTTATTCCCCAAGGCGAGCGGCCACGCTGCACGATCACCCGCCGCCTCGAGGGAGGTTGTTGTGGCGACCAAGGTCGGGGGCCTTTGGGGCTCTGATTCCGACACTAAGCCCCCCAGGCCCAAGGTCTCCAAGGCTCCCTCTGGGGTTGCGGTGACCGGGGTCAGGAATCTATCGGAATCAGGCCCCAGCTCGGTGGCTCCCCAGCCCGGAGGGCCAGCTTCATCAGGGGACGCCGGCATCCTGGTGATTTCCTCTGGGGCTGAGGGGACACTCCTGCATAGTCCACCAGCTGATGCCGCAGGTAAACCCACCTTCCTTGGCATAGTCTTGTGGTGCGCTCGTGGGTCTCAAATCACTATGTTCCTTTGCAAGCAGTACGCCTCCCCGAGCACAGACAACCTTCGGGGTGCGGGGACGTTTCTTTGGGAGGGACGCCTGACCTCCCAAAACTGCCGCGGACGCCACGTGCCCAAACCCAACAAATCTCGTCCCTCGACTGGTGGTGCTGGGAGCGTGGTAGGGGGTCGCGGATAATGAGGACGCGAACCTGGATGACCAGGCGCTGCTGTCAAGCGGGTCGGAGCTCTTGGAGGTGCACTGGAGGCCTTAGAGGTGAGGGTGAGTGCCTGAACTCTTAGCGGCGCGTGGTCCTGTAGAGGTTTACTAACTACCTTGTCTTATAGACCCTCACCCTTGGTCGGGTGTTGCGGGCTGCTCATGCCCACGAGCGGGGCGCGTTAGAGGATCGTCGGCGTGCTGCCGAAGAGGCCCTTCGCGTAGTCGAGGAGGCGCACTCCACGAAGGATGAGTGCATCCAATGCTTGGAGGCGGAGCGTGCAGAGGCGATCTCATACGCCGAGGCGCTCGTGGCAGCGGTACCATTAGCAACCATAGAGGCGGCACGGCGAGCGGCCGCGGAGGAGCGGGACAACCTGCTCCAGCAAATTGGTGCCCTGGAGAAGGAGAAAGGTTGTCTCACCATGTCTCTTGCGGAGCAGGACCAGATTCTGGGCGACGCCTCGGTAGCCGCATGGGATGCCATGCTGGCTTTGGAAGGCGCCCTTGAATATCTTGTCGCCGAAGTGCCGCCTCGCTCCTTCGGGCCCAAAGAGCTATCGCGGACACTTCGGCGGATCGGGGATGCGGGCAACCTTGCTCGTAATGCCGTGATATCCTTCGGCAACCACTGCTCCTACGTGACCTCGTGCCTGGTGTGTGTGCTTCTCAGGCATCGGGCCGCCAAAGATGTCGACGAGTGGTGACCCCCAACCGGAGATGCCGGCGGGGACGGGTGATGTCTCGGTGTTGTCTTGCTATTCACCCCGCTATTTGTGTTTTTCGTGAGCGGATTTGGGAGTACATCGGGGAGGCCGCGGCTAAGGTGGACCTGCAGCAGACCATGTATGGCGAGGGGAGCCTCGGCCGATGGCTGGACGAGGTCCCACGGCGGGACGAAGGTGGTACCGACGCCTCGGGGCGTGATGCGAACCCACATGTGTGATATCGGGGTTGTCGTATGTTGGTGTGCATTGTAATGTACGCGCCCTCTTCTATGAATAAAGTAGAAACTGGCCCCCATGTTCTGACTAGTGTATCCCTGTGTTCGGAGCAGCTGCTTGATAGGGAGCGGCCGCTTATTTCAGACTTCGTGACCCAACGGCGTCTTCGACATTGGCGATGGGCCGAAGAGTCGCTAGATTTCTGGGCAGCCTGGGTCTCTTCAGGCGAGGCTTCAGCGCGGATGTATGTTAAGGAGGATCCGGCCGAGTAGCGGTTGTGAGCGTCTGAGGACGCTTGTACATTTGACTTTTACTGCGCCCCCTTGTAAACATCCTCCAAGTAACGTGGAAAGGGTCTTGATTGAAGCATGCATCCCCGTCACTTCTCGCGACCGTGCTTGCTTCTGGCAGATTTGTAGGACTTTATTTCATGCACGTCCATGTGCTAGGTAGAGAGCGCTCTGTCCCCTATCCATCGAAGTGGTGGCGGCGGAGCTGGCGCCTAGGCGGAGTAGACGCGCGAGCGCTCCATCCCCTACCCTTCGAAGTGGTGGCAGCGGAGCTGGCGTCTAGTCAAAATAGATGTGCGAGCGCTTCGTCCCCAACCCCTCAAAGTGGTGGCAACAGAGCTGGCGCCTAGTCGAAGTAGACGCATGAGGGCTCTGTCCCCTACCCTTCGAGGTAGTGGCAGTGGAGCTGCCGCCTAGTCAAAGTATACACACGAGCGCTCCGTCCCCTACCCTCGAAGTGGTGGCAATAGAGATGGCGCCTAGTCGAAGTAGACGCGCAAGCGCTCCGTCCCCTACCCCTCGAAGTGGTGGAAGCGGAGCTGACGCCTAGTCGAAGTAGACGCACGAGCGCTCCGTCCCCTACCCCTCGAAGTGGTGGCAACGGAGCTGGCGCCTAGCCTAAGTAGACGCGCGGGCGCTCCATCCCCTACCCCTAGAAGTGGTGGCAGCAGGGCTGGTGCCTAGTCGAAGTAGATGCGTGGGCGCTCCGTCCCCTACACCTCGAAATGGTGGCAACGGAGCTGGCGCCTAGCCTAAGTGGACACGCGAGCGCTCCGTCCCCTACCCTTCGAAGTGGTGGTAGCAGAGTTGGCGCCTAGCCTAAGTGGACGCGTGAGCGCTCCGTCCCCTACCCTTCGAAGTGGTGGTAGCGGAGCTGGCGCCTAGTCAAAGTAGACGCGCGAGCACTCCGTCCCCTACCCCTTGAAGTGGTGGCAGCGGAGCTGGCGCCTAGTCGAAGTAGACGCGCGAGCGCTCCGTCCCCTACCCTTCGAAGTAGTGCAAGCGGAGCTGGCATCTAGCCTAAGTAGACGTTCGAGCGCTCCGTCCCCTACCCTCGAAGTGGTGGCAGCGGAACTGGCGCCTAGTCGAAGTAGACGCGCGAGCGTTCCGTCCCCTACCCTTCGAAATAGTGCAAGCGGAGCTGGCATCTAGTGAAAGTAGACGCGCGAGCACTCCGTCCCCAACCCTTCAAAGTGGTGGCAACAAAACTAGTGCCTAGTCGAAATAGACACACGAGCGCTCTTTCCCCTACCCTTCGAAGTGGTGGCAGTGGAGCTGGCGCCTAGCCTAAGTAGCCTACTCTGTAGAGCACGTGGGGACAACATCCGCGTCTTATTTATACTCCATAGAGTGCGTGGGAACATCAACAACGTCTATTTATACTCCGGAGAGTACGCGCAGGAGCAACGCCCACATGTGCGCGGGGACATCCGCGTCTTGTTTATACTCAGTAGAGTGCGCAGGGACAACATCCGCATCTTATTTATACTCCGTAGAGTGCGTACGGAGGCGGACCTCGACGCTACGTCTTATTTATACTCCGTAGAGTGCGCGCGGAGGTGTCCCCCCGCTAGTCTTATTTATACTCCGCAGAGTGCGTGCGGAGGCGGACCTCGACGCTACGTTAAAGACCATGTGGAGGTGCTCCCATGTTTGTGATGAGTAATTGACACGTGTTCTGAAAGTTGAGTTTGATTTGAGTGGTTCATACGTGAGTTTGCGACTAATGCAAATATTGATTCCATTATCTCGAGCGTTGCTATGTAATGTGTTTTCTTATCTGTGTTGGCTACAGGACTTTGAGGCGAGGTCGTGGCGAGGCACGGGATGACCGGACTAGGTACAGGCGGTGCTGAGGTCGGAACGGTCGGGATGTGTCGAAGACGGCGAGGACTCGAAGTGGTTGCGAGGCTTGGACGGCAAGAAAAGAGGAAGCTCCCCGGAAGGTGTAGTAGGGGCATTGTGGTAAATGCTCAAGGCTGCAAAGTGGATTCGGTTAGAGTTAACGGGTAAAGCAATGGAGTTGTTGGAGCTAATGGGTAAAGTGTGCGGAGATGACGTTTATAACCCTGCGCTGGGCTCCCTCCAGGGCTTGAATCCGCAGGGGACCTTCCTGAGCTTGCTCCACGTGGGCTTGAATCCACAGGGAGCCTTCCTGAGGCTACAACCCCTAATCCTGGATCCGCATGAAGCCTTCCGGGGGTTGCTGAATGTGGGCCACGACGAGTGGCCATACTTCGAGGTTTCTATCCCGGGCGACGCTCTGTCGATGTGCCACGATGGTGGTGCATGTGCACGTGTCATGGATGCCTTGACCATGTACCTCACACCACTGGCCGTGTATTCCAGGCGGGTCCTATCATCACGACCCGGCCGCGCCCCCGCCCCCGGCCCCGATGAGCCCTGTCGCTGCGGCCTGCAGGGGTGTTGTCGAAGACATGGCGGACTCTCCGAGACTTCTGTTGGCCGCGCTTAGGCTTGTCGCCCGACGAGACCGTGTGTTGGGCATCCTTGCGCTCGGAGGCGTCCTTGGATGGTTCCTGCTTACACTTGCCCTTCGAGGACCTTCGTTTGGCGAATCTCCGCTTTTCGCCGTGCCCTCCGCCTGATTGGTGTTGAAGTCGTCACCTTGGCACCGCTGTACGTCTTCTTCTGCCCTGGTGTACTCTTCCATCTTGTCAAAGAGCTTCGCCACCATTTTGATTGGCTTTCGCGCGTTGTATTCGGCCAGCGGCCCCGAGCGGAGGCCCTGCACCGCTGCGTTGATGATGGTTGTCTCATTGACTTCCTTGACCTGGCAGCGGACCTTCGTGAAGCGCTTGAAGTATTCCCGGAGCTTCTCTGAGGGCTTTTGCTTGACCGTGAAGAGCTGATCCGTGTCGACTCGCTCGACGTAGTTCCCCTGGAAGTTGTTATAGAGGCGGTCGCGGATCTTTCCCCATGCGTAGATGGAGTTTGGCTCGATGGTGAAAAAACAAGAGAGCGCCACTCCCTGTAACGCGACGGGGAGCCCCTCGCCTTCGTGGTGTCATCTATGCCTACAGCTTCGATGGTGGTCTTGTACACGCGCACGAACTCCCGAGGGTTCATGTCGCCTTTGTACGGCTCGATGGCGCTAGGGAACTTGAAGTCCCCGGCCATGCCGACTACTGCAGGCCCGCCGAGAGTGGGGACTTCGAGTCCACACATCGCAGCGGGACGCGGCTGGACGTTGGGGCGTCGCGGCTATCTGCCCGCTCTGGCGTGGGCTCCGGCACGACCACTGGCGGGGTCTGCTGACTCCGAGCCTCTTGAATATCTCGCACAGCGCCACGGAGATCCGCTAACTCCTGCTGGAGCATGCCAATGGCTGTCAACAGGGCATTCTCCACCGTTGGTGCAGCCGGGGCAGTCGGCGCACCCGGTCGTGCTGCCAGGACAGCGACGACCACAACCTGCGCTCCCGGGTTGCCCGACGCGCCAGCGTGGTGGACTCCGGAGTCGGCGATGAGGCCAGCATTACCGCCGGAACCGCTCGCCGCTCTCGCACCGGGTGTAGGGACGGCG
The DNA here is from genome assembly GCA_036346245.1 of Bonia amplexicaulis. NCBI lineage: Eukaryota > Viridiplantae > Streptophyta > Magnoliopsida > Poales > Poaceae > Bonia > Bonia amplexicaulis. Next base: position 8,471,000 of record CM070762.1, read on the forward strand.
GTCAGGCCAGCTTGGGCGTTGACGTTGACGCTTCCAACTACCCGGTCGATGTTGCCAGTGTCGACCGTCACGCCGGCGGTGGGGTCGGTCGTCATGAGCGGGGTGGTGCCAGCCGTCGTGCCAGCGGTGGTGAGGTCGATCGTCGTGCGCGGGGTGGTATCGGCCGTCGCGGCAGCGGTAGCGGAGTCAATTGTTGCGACGTTCGTGGCTGCCGCACCCATGTCGCCGTCCACGTCGGCGATTGCCGACACCGAGGCCCTGGTGTTGACACGAAACTCTGTCGTGCTCCCCTTCTTCTTCTTCGCCGCCAATGATGAAGCTTTCTTTGGTGCCATCCTTCTTCGAATGTTGAGGCTTGCTCTTGTCGTCCCCACGGACGGCACCAACTGTTGTGGTTACAGACTAAACAGAGAGAGAGATATGGTAGTGGAGAGTTAGGTGAGCAATGCTTAGGGTTTCCCCATGGCCTGTATCGTATATATATATATATATATATCCACATAGGGAGTGTTTTTACAATGGTATCCTTACATCTAAGTATCCATCTCAGGGGCATTTATGCCATTACACATGTCCCACTTTGGGCCTTTACAGTCTTCTGATAGGCCGACTGGGCTTAGGTGGGGGCCACCCCTACAACACTTCCTTTCTTTTCTAAAACCACTTCTAATTTGCATTTTTGAAGAATTGCTAATGGGTTCGTCAAGGGGAAGATTGAATGACCATGTGAGATGGTTCATGATTCTGTTGTGGTGAACCATTGTAATATTTGTAGAGTGGTCAATTGGTTTTGCAAAGATTGCATTTGATTTGGATTGTTTTCTGGAAGTGATAGGAAAATTCGAAGTACCACAGGTATTAATGCGGTAGTTCCACTTTGTGGAAGTACCGCAGGCATAAGTGCGATAGTACCACTTGGTGAAAATACCAGGTTGAGTTGTAGTATGTTTTTTCCAAAGATGTCCAGGTGAGATTTTCAACGTGCGAAAGTACCGCTTTTGGGAGCAGTAGTACCGTCATGGTAAGTGCGGTACTTTCGATCTTATCAGAAAATGGGATTTTGGAGAGTTGAGTCATGGATTTTGTTGAGTTGACCTAAGTCATTGGATTAAGGGTACATGATGCATGTCTTGGCTAATATAAGTTAAGTTGTGAAGAACTTGTACATGGAAATAATTTTTTGTCTTTGGATGTCCAGGGTTGCTTGGAGTCAACTGGGGTCAATAACGAGGATCGGGGTTTGGATCATAGAGTAGTTGAGACCTAGAGTGATCAAGGATGCTGTGTGAGACGGTGAGCTCAAGCATGACAAGAGAAAGACGGGAAATGTTGAAGGCGAGTTCGAACAGCGGGATGCACCATGTGGCTTGCACGGGCCAAGTAAGCCATGTTTAGCAAGCTAGTGGTACACCTACATATGGCAAGCATGACGACTGCTTGCAATGATTAGTGATGACGGGGTCAAGAAAGGGTATTTTGATAGTTTGGCCAAAATACCGGAAACCATCTTGGATCAAAACCACGGCGCATGGACGATACGTTAGAGAGTGGTTTAGGTCAAGATGGAGCTGGTTGGATTAAGACTAAGGATTTAGCGGATGTACACTTATGCGTTTTGAAAAGCATGCATAAGTGAAGTTGTGTGAGTAAAACTCGTGTGTGCGGAGTTAATGGGTTCCCCCATTATAATAGTAGATATGATCCATTAAAGGGTGTAGGTGGCTGGTTGCCCACCTATAAAGGGGTGTTGGGATGGAGACATATAAGGTTAACCATCCAACCCATCTCTTGTACTCTCTTCTCTAGGGTTACGATTTGAGAGTGAGTACCTTGGGTGCTCGTAGTCTTCCAAGGTAGAGTGGCTACAAAACCTTCCTTCTCAAGTAAGCAGTATATTAATCTTTGTGCAACTCTTGAGTCTCTCTTATTTTTTATTGATGTGATTGACTTTTGGTTGGTTTTGATCTCTCTTCTTTCCTTTTTATAATCTTGATGTGCCAAGGACGTGTAAGTGATGAAGATAATTCTTGGGAATACATCTCCACCCATTTAGGCATTTTGATAGCAAGATTCACGAGAAAATCCGGTTTTGTTTCATTAGCCTCAAGGTGTGATTTCTTGATCCGAGAGTTTTTGACCTGATTTCATTTGTGTTCTTGCTTGCTGGAATATATGGGAATATATCTAAAGCCATCTTGGCCATCATCTACCCTCGAGCAAGTTGTATTTACCGTTTTGGGGTTTGGCTCAGTTTTGGTGCACCTTTCCAATAAACTGAAAATGTTCTCAAATTTGGCCATGATTTTCATGGTTGTTTGTTGGAATAGGTTCATAACATGCTAGAGTAGATCTCTGTAATTTTTCACATTATTTGAATCTACGGATCAAAAGTTCTCTCGGTTTTAGTTTTTGAAATCATGTTGAAAATACTATCCACCCTGATTTTACTGTAGCAGCGGAAGTATCGTGATTACTGTTGCCGTAGTACTACGGTTACTGTAGCAAACGGTAGTACCGCAATTTCAACGGCGATAGTTCTATTTTTACTGATTTTTCATAGGTTTTCAGTATTTTGATTTACTAGTTTTTGTGGTGCCTTTCTATCATTATGTTCATAACTGTATAGCTACAGGAGTGAATGGTTGGTGAATGTTTAGGAAAATTTTGAGACACTATTCATTTTGCTCTGTTGTCATATTCGGTCTTTCACAAGTACAATGTACAAACACAGCTGACCCAAAAACGCAGCATTAAAGGGCAAATTAAGGTGGCTGCTTCATTCCATACAAATTTGTCAACAGCAGAGTAGATCTAATCTTCGTTACTTGCAACTAACAAAATTTAAATTGGCTCCCTTGCCCTTCATGCATCGGTAGAACTAATCACAGTATGATTTCCACAAAAATGAATAAATGATTTTCACCGGTAACAAAATTCTAAATACTATAGGCCAGTAGCTTAAACATGTCCTAAAATGCCACGATTGGCATGTTGCCGGCCATAGCTGCACATGCCGTTGCGAGTATGCAGAATGAGCTTACCTGTAAGAATTGCCCATTTGGCGCCCTGATGCGCACCCTGTTCTTCTCGTCGTTGTGGCGCAAGATCTGAAACGTCTCGTCCGGGCTCGGCGTGTCCGCCGTCGCGACGACGGTGCCTTTGCCGTCGACGCCAACGAACTGGTTGTTGAACACCCTGAGGTTGAACGTCGTCTCGTTGATCCTCCACAGCTTGAAGGTCTCCCAGCCGGAGGCCTGCGTCCGGTTGGCGACGATGGCGGTGCCGCCGCCTTGCTCGGCGCCGAGGTACCTGTTCAGGGTGACCGATTTGAACTGGAGCTGGGTGCCGTCCTACGCAAACACACAGATCCCAAGAAATCAACGATAGAAGATGCAAAAGGCTAAGTTACTAAAGCTCAGCAGCAGCCGTGAGACAGCTTGTTATTGCGAAGCTACCAACAGGTTGGCAGCAATAGCTCAAGTCTGTCATACACACGTACCAGTAGGTCCTTGTTTGTAATGTTGTCGAAGAGGGAGGGTAATATCCAGCCCTCCGTGACGAGCCAGCCACCGAGGTTCACCGCCCGGATGGGCGGCGCCACCGGAGACGAGCTCTCAATATCGGAGCCCTCATCACGAGGCGCCGCCCTCTTGCCATCGGAGAGGGAGAAGAGGCATGACGAGTAGACTAGGATGAGAAACGAGAGGCGCATGATGAGGGGGGCTGGCGTGAGAGATGCTCATTGCCTAGCTAGTCCATTGAACATTAAATTAACAGTTCGATCAGTTGTATATAGGGATGATAATTGTGCCCGTTTATTCATGTGTCCGTGGGTAAATATCCTAATGGAGACGGGTATGAAATGCATTCTTTGCCTACAGGTATAAAAATGGAGGGAACTTTCTACCCCTTGGATAAACGGGTACGGGTATGGGTGAGCTCCACCCGTACCCATCTCGCCCATTTACCCGTGAAAAACAGTAAACCCTAAGTCACTATTCACTAACTCGGGCACTCGGCTCCACCAAAATCCCCAGCCGCCGCCATCTGTCTCCAACTTCCTTCAAATCTCCAATCGCTCGTTCCGTCGCTCCTCCAAATCTCCGACTTCCGTCCCGACTCATTTCATCGCCGCTCCTCATTCCACCGCCATCCGTCCTAACTTCCTCTAATCACCGCTCCTCATCGCTCCTCATTCCTCGCCGCTCCTCGCCCTCGTTCGGTCGTTCCTCAGTCCTCGCCGAGACGCCGGAGTGGCCAGACTCGTCATACCTCCAGTCACTCCTCGCCCTCGTTCCTCATCACCGAGACGTCGGACTCCCGACTCCACTCCAATGACTCGTCGTCTCCAGCCGCCTCTCTCTCTCCACCGACCAGCAACTCCAGATCCAGTCGGCCCGTCCTCCAGATCCGGCCGCCTGTCGCCCCTCTCCGCAACCAGTGGTAATGATGCATGCGCGTACTTGTACTTATAGGTGTAGAAGCATCATTTTCGCGAGATAAAGCCGGATTTGGCATTGTTGCACATCATATTTATGAAACTAGCCGTATGCGCAACCTATTTATAAAAATATCACTTCTGCAGCCCGCCCAGCGGGTGGCAGCGCCGGCGAGAAGACACATGGCGACGCTGCCGGCGGTAGGCACCTACCACCCCGCCAGCAGATGATAGGTAGCCTGCCGCTCGGGGGGAAGACAGGTATGCCTGCTGTCCGGTGAGGGGGCGACATGTGATTAAGCTGACTGATTAGCCGGCTTAATTACATGCCTTAATTTTTTTGTTTAGTGTTTGTTTGAATTTTTAAATATACCAAATGAGCTCAAAAAATACAAAAAAATTATGTATAGCCTCTAGACACAACGTACTTCACAGTATAATTTTTTAGTAATTCTATCTATTGTGAATGTTGCTGAAAAATTCATAAAAATTTTAATATTTGTACGAGTTTTTACGTATAGCAAATGAGCTTCGTTGTGCACACATATGTCACTTTTAGCATGTTGTCCCCTGTCGCCCGTGATGGTGAATGTCGACAACACATCCGTAATTTTTGGTGACAACACACCGGATTCTCTTTTTGCTCGTTTCAAATATAGAGCTCTCAAAATGGCTCATCGCTTATCCAAACTACGTTTCACTTCTTGTAGGAAGAAGAACCTTCTGCATCATACAGTAACATAGCATGATAGACACTGACTACCCGTGGAAAGACCTTCAGTTGGTGTGGGGTCGCCAAAGGAAGACCTTCCCCTGGAAAGGATGGAGGACTTTGACCCTAACTACCGCTTGATGCTAAATAGGGGGCTCAACCGGTATGGCCAAAATGCAGACACAGGGGGGACACGGTCGTGCAGGTTGTCGAAGGCCATTTCGATAGCGGGCGACGTTTCTTCCGATGTCCACACTCTGGGGTACAATTAACCAATAGTTTATTTTCTCTTACTGTTAATGGAGCTTTCATGTTAACCCTCTTTTCCAACAGATGGTGAAATGTGACTTCATTCGCTAGATCAATCCTCCCCATGAACATTATGTTGTGAGGTGCGTGAATACACTGTAGGAATGAATCTTAGAGATGGAGACATGGATTGAGATTCTCAATGAGGAGAACGGTGACCTCCAGTAATAGATGCAGCGCAAGAGGGGCAACGAGGAGGTCGTCAACATAGAAAGTATGTATGATCCCACATGCTGTTGCACGAATCCTAGCTGCATATGTGCGTGCCACTACAACGACGATCATCCACATTCGAGACGCCCCACTAAACACTTCATGTGGGTATCACGAGACACCTTTTACCAGTAGGCACGCACATAGATGCTTGTAGCATGTAGCTCGTGGTTATATTCAATCTCGTAAAGCATGTAACTGAATGGTGTACGTGTCATTACGGTTGTTGTTTTTTGAGTGGACTATTCAAATGTTGTGTTGCGTGCATTAAGCTAGAGGGGTCGATATGCATTGAACAAACGTTGTCAATTACATCTCAAGTGGGTACAAATATGAATTAATGTGATACACTAAAAGACACATAATATTATGACACTGAGTGGCGACCAGACGAGTTCAGTCTATTGGGGAAATCCTTCAATGAACGCTTGAAGGTCTTACATATTCTGCATTTCACTGTGTGGATAATGCTGGTACGTTGTCTCATATCCCTGTCGTTCTAGAAGTGCCGTGTCTATCGACGTCCCTTCGTAGTTATCTTCAACTCCTTGTTGAGGGCCCATTGCAGCATGTCCGGCCAAAGATCCCTGTAGTTCATGTCCAAGCCGTAGTAGTGAAACTCTGCACTCCATATACTGAAAAGGTGTTGCATATCATAGTACTCTAAGATGTACGCCTCAGACATTTGCCTCATTTGCCCACATGCCTTGTACACATGCGAGCATGGCTTGTGCAAGAGCATTAGCTTATTGTAGGTGCATGATGCCACATCACTCAGGATGCATGTCTGTTTCATTTCACCCCTGGCAGCCATCGCGGTGAGAATGGTTCGCTTGTAACTCCCTATGAGGAAAGTGCCATCCATTGTGAGCATAGGACGACAAAACTTAAAGCCCTCAATGGCCTGGGCGAAAGCCCAGAATAGCCGGTCCAATATGAAGCACTTGGGCCCTCCGTCAGTGTCTGGACACTGAAGCATATTTACGTACGTGCCAGTGTTTGATTCTGCTATCTGATAAAGCAATCTCGGCACAAGGTTGTATGCCTCTTTGTGCGTCCCGTACATGGACTCGATGACCTTGTGCTTGCCTCATCAGACCTTACTGTAGCTGACTGGATAGCCAACCACATTGGTGACTTCTGACATGAGCATCTTCAGGGAGATGGAAACGTCCGCCACAATTAGGTGGTTGATGATGCTTGCCACATATGCCAAAGTCACGTTTCGATGATGGCGTAGGGGCTCGCTGAGCATGCAATGTGATCAATCATCGCCTTGATTGAGAAGGCTGAGCCAAAATCTTAGCTCGTTGAGCCTGATCTTTACGGAGCAGCCTTTCACTATGCACTTCATAACAGAAATTGGCTGGGTTGGACCGGTGCACTCGATACACACGGTTGATAGACAAGGTGTACCGTGCAATAGCTTATTGCACAATTGCCTTGCTAGGGAAGCGCTGTCCAACTATGAGGGTGTCAACTTGAAACCCCCACTAGGACCCTTCTTCTTGCTACAGTACGGGGGAATGCACCACAACATCATCGAGCCTGAAGGACACATAGGGCACCTCTGATGACAAAAATCCCCTTGGTGGACCAGCCGTCTGCTTGCATCATCCTCACTATCATCGGAGCCTAGGTTAGTGTCGTTGTCAGACTCCAACCTGAGCAGCTAGTTTGGTAGATACTTGTGGTAGTCAATTCGAGCTGACCACCACATGTCCGCCTTGTCATTCCACACAAAATCAGGGGTGAGTCTACCCTCTGATACAACACATTCAGTGGTATCATCTTGAAGCTCTATTTGTGGTTCCCCGGGTGTCGAGGGGCCGGGCTTATCAACATTTTCCGACTCCTGGCACGCGAAACTTAGGTACACCATCGGCCTCCTGTAAATGGCCACCTCGGGCTGGGAGGCAATTTGCATATACTGCCTCCATACTGTAGTTCTATTCACCTTCACGAGCTCCCACACGCCATTGGTGCAGGTGATCCCCTCGATGACAAGTTTCATCGCCATTGCCTCCGTGGCAAACTCCCTTCGGATGCAGTTTCGTAGCTCATGAATATTCATGATTCCGAGTCTCTCAGCCCAGAGCACCTTGTATTGGCATGTTGATAGGTCTAACCTATTGGGTCTAGCCCGTGCAAGACCATCACCATAGAATATTGTCAAGTATTCCATGTCTGCAGTTACCTAAAGCCACAACAACTTGATCCGCAGTAAGCGTTATAACAAAAATGAATATATGCATGTAACTATATATGAATAGTTCATTAATTACCGACAATTTGACTACCCATCCGAGAAAATTACATGTCTTTCATGAGAAGCAATCAGAACTATTGCGCCCTCCTACCGCGTCCTTAATGAGCTATGCATTTGCATCTCAAAATAATTAGCTACACACTCTTAATTTTGATCAACAATTGTGAGAATGAGCTTTTGCAATGAGCGACTGAGATGACCGATGACCAATTATGAGAGGTTCGTATTTATGGCTGAGCGCAAAGGGAACCTGGTGCACTCACCCCGTAAATTAAGAATTCCTTATCGATAACATGGTAACACTTACAAATATGGAGACGAGGGAGCAGGCAAGGGTGGACGACATGGACATAATGATATCAGTGCAGACGAGGCAGCGTGCGAGACGAGACGACATGGGCAGAGTGACAATTGTGCGAAGCACGCAGTGGAAAAGAAAAGATAGCAGCAACGGGCCGACATATGTGCGAAGGATAGATGTCACACACTTCAAAAGATGCCGGAGCATTGCATGCTAATTACAATAAAATTATCACAAATTGATATGGCAAATTCAGAGCACATAAAATTTCCAAAAAATACACAATTAGGTCGACTGTTTTGGGAGGCTCCATATAAAATTTTATAATTTTTGGAGCTCGTTTGCTATATGTAATAATTCCCAAAAATATCAAAATCATATGACTTTGTGAGCAATATTCATACGGGATAAAATTATAAAAAAATTACACAATGAAGTCCGATGGGCACAGTCTAGATAGTAGATTTCCTGTAAGTTAAATTCATGATTAAATTAACCTAAATAAATGTGACAAATTCAGATCATATAAAATTTTTAAAACATTACACAATAACTATGACTATGTCAAGAGGCTTCACATAAAATTTTATAATTTTTAAAGCTCGTTTGATATATATAAAATGTCATACAAATATGAAAATGCTATGAATGTTTGAGCAACATTTACAATTGATAAAATTACTCAAAAATTACACTATGAAATATGTTGTGTCGGGAGGCTGTACATATATTTTCATAATTTTGGGAGATATTTAATATATTTAAAAATTTAAATAAGTACTAAATAAAAAAAATTAGGGGCAGATAATTAAGCTGGCTTAATCACCTGCCGCCCCCTTATCGGGCGGCAGGCATGCCTGCTGTCCCCCCACTAGGCGGTAGGTTACCTGCTATATGTTGGCGGTGCACTAGGTGCCTACCATCAGCGGCCCCGCCATGCGTCACCTCGCCGGCTCTGCCGCACGCCCACCGGACGGTAGAAGTGATATTTTTGTAAATACATTGTGCATATGACTAGTTTTGTAAATACGATGTGTAACAGTGCCAAATCCGGCTTTGTCTCCATATTCGTGTATGGTATAAGTATGTCTGAGTCAGTGCGTCTGTCTTTGTTTACATGTTGTAGATATGAAGATTGCTTGCAAAAGGGAAGATGATTATGCACTAGACTCGAGAAAGAGATGTGGTCCACAGTTAAAACGAGGGTATTTTAGAGGGAAAACCAAAATACCAAAAAAGGTGATGGGACCAAAACCGCGACACCTGAAGGGTGTTGGGAGAGCGATTTAGGTCAAGAAGACACTGAGGAGGCCAATTGGATGGAAAGCTTGCTTCTTAGCTGGTTTGGGCTTATGCACTTTGATAAGCATGCATAAATCATATATGAGTGCAAAACCCGATGTGTGTGGGATTAACAGATTTATCTGATTATTCTAATGGATAGTATTATTAGGTTTAGATATAGACTGGTTGCTCTATCTATAGGAGGACGAGGGGTTGGAGGCATATAGCTAAGGTGAAGAAATAACCATCTATCTATTCATTAGGTTTGAAAGAGACTTCTTTGTGGTGAAAGTTTTGGGTGAATATTGTTGCAAGAGCTTTGTCCTACTTAGTGAAGTAGCTTTAAAACTTTTATCTAGAAGTTACAGTAGATCAATCTTGTTCATCCTACAGGATGTGTTTTTGCTCATGTTGATTTTGTAATTATTTTGGTTGGTGTTTAGCTATCTCCTTTTTTTTTGATCTTGTTGAATTTTAAGGATGTATAAATAATGGAAGGCGCCGTGGGGGTGGCCGGTGAGGCCGCGGCCGAGCGGCACCACGGTGTAGTAGTAGAGCATGAGGATGAGGAAGATGTCGAGGTAGGGATTGACGGGCATGCAGGCGACAGGGCGGTGGAGCGCGGCGACGCGGGTGTTGAGGGTGTAGGCCTGCTGCATGGAGAGGGTGAGGAACTCGATGAGCACAACGCTGAGCATGACCGTGCACGCCGGCAAGGGCAGCAGGCGCAGCAGGATCTTGACCTTCACCTGCGTTACCGAGCACAGCCGCCATGGGCTGCAGATCTCGAAATTTGGACGCTTTTGGCACTGTTGGTCTCATGAATTTCAGTAGCCCCCCAGGAAAGAAATTTCGATCGGCCCCTGCCGACCGCACGATTCACCGGAGGTCGACACGTGGAAGTCGTGCGGCGGCGGAAGATGACAAGCCGAGTCGTGCGGTCACAGACCGCACGACTCGCCGAAATTATCAGAGACCGAGTGGTGCGGCGGCGACCGCACCACTCCATTAATCGTGCGCCGCCCGACCGCACCACTCGCTTGCTACAGCGCTAGGGTTAGGGTTTGCACCGATCGTTGTTTTTTCATAAATTAAGCGATTTTTTTTGTATTATTAGATAGTTAAATAAATCTTTTGTAATGATAAATATTATGCATATACATGTAATCCATTTGATGTGGAGTGCGGTTCTTTGGTAGTGTAAATTTTTTTGCAATTACGAAAAAAGAATTTAGGTTGGTAGAATCTGAACAATTTTGTGAAAAGTAACGATTAGTGTATTTGTTATTTTCGTACAATCTTGATCGTGAAAAATATGTTAAACTAGCAATAACACTTTTCGAAGATGTTATGTTGTTTTATTGGAAGAAATTTAAAGAAAATTTTTTTGAGGACAACTATGATATGAACAATTAGACGAAAGGAAGGAAAGTGATATTTAACACGTAGGAATCGTTGAATGCGAAAACACGAGATAATAAGCTTAGATGAATAGAAATGAGCTTCACAATACATTTGGGAGTTACAGACGCGTACATTTTATTACATGCATAACATATAGCATGATATGCGACTAATGTACCCAATGCTCAGACGACCCTCCGTGTCGGCGGGGCCACTTTCCTTCCTTGCCCGCCGACGTCGAACTCCTCCATGACCTCTTTTGCACGAGCCGCTATTTCCCTCTTTCGTCCGCTCCTCTCGCGAGCCTCCCGCTCCCTCGCGCACGCATCGAGATGGGCTTGCGATTCGCGTTGTGTACGCAGGGTGTGCTCGTGGCTGCGGCGCTCCTCCTGCAGCAGCTCTTTGTCCTGGTTCACATTCCACTCCTCGAAGTCGAGGGTCCATTGGTCAGCAGGGTGGATCTCAAGATCGATCCATTTGCGGTAGGTACATAGGGGCTCCGGAGACTGCAAAACGAGGGGAGAGAATGTTAGTACGTGATGTGAAGGAGGAGATGTTGGGAAAAATGGTGCATGTGTTCGTTACCGGTTGCCGATAGGATGAGGTGTCATAACGGCGGTTGGGGTATTCACTGGAGTAGTTTGCGCAACCCCAGTAACGCATACCCAGGGTGATGCGTTCCTTCGATTTGACGAACTTGCACGTGTCCCGCACCAACAAAGGGGTGTCTCCCCTCGGTGGGAGTTGCGGCGAACGCTCGTTGGGGACGTCCGGGATTGGGTTGTTGCTACGCGGCCGCTCATTGCGGGGAGCTGACCCTTTAGCACGCTGGGCTTGTTCTACCCGGGCCGCAATAGCCCTTATTTTCTCATCGCGAGCGGCAGCTGATCGTGCTAGGTCACGGGTGTCCTCCCATTCCTTCACCATCTTGTCCCATTGCTTCTTCTGGTTTTTTTTGTCCATCCCGGTGAGGTGAAGGAAGCGCGGTGTAGTGTGGTGTTTGGAAGTGCAGTGTGGGCTGCGAAATGGAATGCACACCAATTTATAGGGTCCATTATCATTGAGGGCTGGCCTCTTTTGTGTTGGCACTGACTAAAGCTAGCATCTTTTGACATATCAGTGAGTAAAGCTGGCCTATTTTGTCATTTCACTGAGCAAAGCTAAAGCTGGCATCTTTTGTCATCTCACTGAACAAAGCTGCACGTTTTGTCATAGCACTGAGGAAAGCTGCCCATTTATGTCAGGTCACTGCGCAAAGCTGACATCTTTTGTCATCTCACTGAGCAAAGCTAGCCTCTTTTGTCATGTCACTGACCAAAGTTGCACTCTTTTGTCATGTCACTGCGCAAAGCTGGCATCTGTTGTTGTGTCACTGATGAAAGCTGCCCCGTGTTGTCATGTTAGTGCGCAAGGCTGCAGTCTTTTGTCATCTCACTGAGCAAAGCTGCCCGGTGTTATCATGTCACTGCTAAAAGCTGCACTCTTTTGTCGTGTCACTACGAATAGCTACCCTATATTTTTCCATGTGACTGGGCAAAGCTGGGCTCTTTGTCATTTTTCGTCACTGGAGTAAGTTCTCTCGTTTGGTATTTATAGCACGGTTGGGGTCCAATGACATTGTACGCAGAGAACCCTGTAAATTGAACACACAAGCTCCATTTCTTTCGTGCTGAAAATTTCATTTCGGAAGTCGACGGGCAAGTCGGTTGAAGGAAAGTGATATTTAACACGTAGGAATCATTGAATCGAAACACGAGATAATAATAGGATTGCATAGACCGTACATAGCGTGGGTCTATTACATTTTGTCTACTGGGTGTAGCGTAGTTGTTTTTCCTTTCTATTGGGCCCTGAGGATGGCTCCGCTGCCTCATTCATCCTGTCACTCTTGTTCTTGAGAGCTGCCTCACGAGCTTGCAGCGCATCCTCCTTGGCCTTCAGACGGTTTTGTGCCACCATCACGCGGCGCTCTTGCTCAAGACGCATCTGGCGTGCCACCTCGCGAGCCTGAGTCATCTTGACAAAGTATTGTCCTTTGTTTTCCACCTCCACCGCCCAGTTATTTGGCCATGCCGGCGACACCCGATCAACCCATTCGACGAACGTGCAAGCTTATGTGTGGCGTGGTAGATGTCATGGATCAAGTCGAAAAACGATAACGAGAAACAAATGATTTAGTTGTCGTCGTTACCACGAAGTCGTCATCCAGGTCTGGACACTTGAAGAACCTACGGCCGTATTTGGCTCGTTGGACTCGATCCGTCCAGACTCCCAACATCGTTCTGAAGCCGCAATGGCACTTCGGGCGCTCATGCCACTCCGGCACTCCAAATGGGTCGGAACTCCAGGAAGACATTGTTGTGTAGTAGTATTGTGATGGCTTGAGGAGGAGATGTGGTATGGAAAACATAGGAGACCTTTATGTAGGCATGTTAGCTGGTGCAGTGGGCATAGTCCATGGAGAGGGTGTCGTACGATTATTTTCGCTTTTTCAGGATTCCAGTTCAGCAATAAATGTGCGTATGTAGGCTTTTCTGAGCCTGTAGTCTCGAAATAAATTCATAGTTCGTAGCCTTTTCAGTCTTTTGCAGGAAACAGCTCGTAGGCTTTTCCAGGATTGCAGAGCTGCAATAAATGTTCGTATGTAGGCTTTTCAGAGCCTGTTAATGTAACTTCCTGGGTTTGCTTCTGCAATTTGATGCAGCATTCTTGGGACCAAATCATATGCCTCTTCATATGTCCCAAACTTACGCCGCAGATCTTCATTTCGCCCGCCATACCCTCTTGTAGGTCACATCAAACCCCACCGTGTTTGCCACATCCGCCATGAGAACCTTCGGAGAAATACACACATTTGCCAGAACAAGATGGCTTATCAGCTCCGCAACATATGACGACGTCATGTTGCGGTGCCTGTGTAGTGGACCCGCAAGCTCACATGTGTGATCCTTCACCACAGTTATTTGGAATTCCGTGGCAGCGCCCCTGAACCGCTGCCCACGGACCTTACCAGGGCATGAGCCGTCGACGCACTTCACAATGTAGGTGTCAGGGTTCGACCTGTGCACCCGATATGTCCTACCGATGCCGACGGCATACGTGGCAATAGCTTGCGCAAAGCACCCTTGTTACGGAAGCACCGCCCTATAGCGGTGTGCCCTCATTGAATCCCCACTCTGCCTCCTCCGCCCGTGGCAGAACTAGGGATTGCGCTGCGATGTCGTCCAATCTTGACGGCACGTACGCACCGTCCGTGGTTACAACACCGCCTAACACACCTCCCGCTGTAGGTTGCCCTTCACCCTCCTCTTCTGAACTGTCTGTTTCAACATACTCTTCCTCCTCGCTTTCCACTTCCTCCACCTCGTCGGCAAGGTACTCGTGGCGCCAACTCGGGAGGCCCACCATCGGCCTCGCACCTTCATTCGCTCGAAAATTGTCCACGCCTCCGCAGTCTCCATCTCCCATTGATGCATTCACTCCTACTTCACCATCATTTTCATGACCGCTTGAGAGTAATCTGGGCTCTACATCTCCGCCAACAACACCGAGCCACCCATGGCAGATGATTCTGTCCTCTCCACAAATTGAACATACATCATTGGTCTGGCATAAATCGCTGCGTTAGGGTTGCACACAACCTCCATGTAGTTGGTCCATAAGGCGTCACTCGTCACCTTTATAAGCTGACACTTGTCTCCCTGCATCACCCATCGCGGCATACACCGCCTCGATCCGTAATTTGTTCCTTGCGGTCTCCCGATCGAAGCGAACGCACGCATCTCCGTAGCTCGGCCCAGCTCATGGTGTTCAGATTGGGTGACCGGATCACGGTCCGGTCACAATTATGCAGTCTGCGCGTCGCACGCCCGTCGCGACGAGACCACCGCCAGAGAACACGAACAAGTCTTGGATGTCACCCATGTCCTACCTAACATAAGTCCATCTTGAACCCTCTTAGTATATATAACATGCAACAAATGTACCATCATTCAATATCTACCGCCCACCACATACAACAGTAATATTTTCATCTTCATTTGTAAATCTAATTTTTATTTCTTTCATGGAGGGCGCTAATAAATTTCTATGCAAATCAAATTACCAATGTAATGTACTATGTATAAATTTCTACATAAATCAAATTAGCAATGTAATGTACTATCTATAAATTGCTAACATCTGCTATTGTTCTTCTAAGTGCTTCTCATATGCTTCGCAGCACCACATGGTTTTGCATAACAGTGAGACCATACTTGCTGACTTATTATTTTATACTTGTGTTTGCTTCATATGATGATTAATGATTGCAAGTTGGTTTACTAACGCCCAAGCTTCATGCTATTTACCTACATTGTCACTAGCATGTTTTTTTAAACAATTGCATCACATGATTTCATATGTTCTATATATGCTTATTTCATAAATTAATTCTACATTTTTATTCCCAACAAGACCTAAAAACATTAAAGCTCCATAAATATCAGTGTAAGATATCTCTACCGATTAACATATTGCTTGCATTTAACAAATAAACATAGAACATGCATGATATTTACTGTAAATTTTGGTTTTTGTTGCACGCACGGGACTAACTAAATCGCACTACAACAGCACTACAAAATTTATTCACATAAAATATAAAATACGATACACTACAACTACAAACATTGTTTGAGAAATTGACATGTATGAGCTCCGTAAATAACGTTTACGCTAATTACACACTAATCAACATAATAACATCATACACGCATGGAGATGATATTTACCTTTTCTTGAAGCTCACGGGCCGATCTACAACTTTCACAATTGCGAAAACTTCAGATCACTTCAAAATTTACTCCAAAATCAGTGTTTGCTGTGCTGCTTTCTTTCTTCTCTTGCTGCTTCTGTTCTTGCTTCTTCCTCTCTTCTGCTTCTCTATCTATCCGAATGCAAAAGAAGCGAGTCTGCGCAACTCAGGCTATTCCCTTCCTTTTATCGCGAGCGCTCACATGCATGCATGCAGTAGGGGCCAACTCTCACCGCTCCAAAACGCCAATGCATGCAGTAGGGGCCAGCTCTTATCGCTCGAAAACGCGCCAGCTACACGGGAATCTGCGCTTTCGGCGGGCTGACGCGACGGGGGCCGAGTGGTGCGGTCTGCTACCGCATGACTACGGAGTGGTGCGGTCGGCGACCGCACCACTCGGTGCTACAGTAATTTTCGGCGAGTCGTGCGGTCGGTGACCGCACGACTCGGCTGTCGTGCGCTCGCCGGCCGCACGACTTCCACGTGTCGGCCTCCGGTGAATCGTGCGGTCGGCAGGGGGCCAGATCGGGAATTTCTTTCCGGTGGGAGCTACTTCGGGAATTCATGAGACCAATAGTGTCAAAAACGTCCAAATTTCGCAGATCTCCTTCTCATCATCGCCGACGCCGTCCTCCTCCAGCCAGAGCGCAGCTTTGTCCAGCCACCTGGCATGGCACCACACCACAGCGCGCGCGAGATCAGTAACAAGTCATCATCGGTAGCGGTTAATTATGACCTGAATTATACGTGCCATCCATCAGTACTGACTACCGAGTGTACTGACGATGTGACATGCATGCACGAGGCACCGGCTTAGGCAGGGTACAGTTAAGACGAGTGTTGCTTCGACCCTCCTATATACTCGACTGCCCTTCCTGCCCTGAGCAGGAGGGAATGAATCCATGCTGCAGACTTGATAGCGAAAGAAGAGAATCGGCACTAATCTAAGGGGCCTGTTTTTTTTTTGCGACTTTTAGATTTAACTTTTAGCTTTTCTACAGTAACTAGTTTTTAAACGAAACATCTTTTTAAGATGAAGTCTACTAGTTAATTGTATTACATACTGTACTGACTTCATTTATATCGGCAAAAGCTGTACGTGAATTTCAGTTACTCTGTAAACTCTCACACGAATAGCTAAAAGTCACAAGTTATAACCAAAAGCCACAAACCGTAACCACATAAGAACATGCCCTAAACCAATGCACTGCTGATAACAACCCACTTAAGTACCTTAGCTGTTAAGTCGGCTTAGCCAAACTCATGCCAACTGTTTAATTATGGTGAGTCATTATCAACATCGTTCCTTCTTTTTATTTTTTTTTTGGCAAAAGAATTCTGATCATTAGTACATGCAACATCACCGTGGAGTTGCGTGTGTTTCTAGTAGTAAACATGTCCTCTTAGGTAGTGACATCACAAAGAGAAAAAGTTGCTCTCATAGCACTTATTTGGAATGGATTTGCAAAAATACTACTTCAAACTTGTTACTTCCACCGAATAAGTGATTTTGCACTTATTTTGGTGGGTGTTTTGCATCTCTCTTTCCCTCTTGATTTAGCTGGGTTCGAAAGATGTACAAATGATAGAGATGCCTAATGAGAATCATATCAGCCGATCAGACCACTCGGCCGGTCCAACCACTTACTCATAGTGGTCCGACCAGCTCAGAGAAGTTGTACTTCATTTGCTTTTATACTTTTGTGAGTTCCTTGTTGGTGAATAAATCTTATCTTCCTAGCTTTCAGTAGTTAGTAGATGGAAAGTTTTGAAATACTTTTTGAGAGGTTGAATTTGAGAGCATCATTCACCTCTTCTGATTGTCATATCGGGTCCAACAAGTAGTATCAGAGTCCGATTAGCTATTTTTGATAGATCTTAACCGTTCTAAGAGCAATGTTTCGGATCGGTATTCCACCAAACCACAGATCTTCGATGGGGTTGACTATCCCCACGGGAAGGCTCTAGGGCAACCAATTTAGGAGAAAGTTAGCAGAGCTTATGTCATTCCTGTCGATGAGTAGATCACTTCAATAAATATTGCAGATATGGAGGCAAACAACAAGGCATACAACTGCTTAACTCGGGAGCTTAGTAGATCTGAGTTTGGTCACGTATCTCCCTTGATATGTACTCATGAGATATGGAGGACCCTCACTTACTACCACGAGGTCTCTACAACAATCAAAGAAGTGAGACAGAATTAATTCAAGAAAGACCACTCCAAGTTTGAGCAATAGTCTGATGAACATTTACTGAACATTCCAATAATCACCCTCCTCAAATTATTAGAGCCTTGGATAGTGGTAAGTTTGAGGTAAAATCACCTAAACCAAATAAGACAATTTTTAAGTCAACTGGATTTACTCAAATCCCTTCTAGCATTGTTGGTACTTTGATTTCATCAGGTAAGACCCCTCAAAATTTCAAATACTAATGTAACTTTTGCAAGAAGGATGACCACATAGATGAGTTCTATTTTAGGAAGGCAATGCATGAGCAAAGAGAGCATGTGCGAGCCTTAAAGGGCATTAGAGTAGTGCAATTAGTCGAGAGCGCATCCAGAGCTCGGCGTAGAGCTATTATGGTTTTTAGTATCAAATCCAAGCCTAGGTTTATAGATGGCTTCTATGACTCCTTTGCTAGTAATCATTAGCAAGGGTATAGAATATCGTGAGGGTAGGGTTAGATCACGAGTGGCTACTAGATAGAGGGAGCGTAGGTCTTTTGCTATTCAACCTAGGAGAGATCCCAAGGGAGGTCTTCTCATGTTTTTAATGATAATTCCTCTTATAGTTCTTATGCTACCGTTCTTGCACATCATGTGTTCCAGTATTACATTCCCATGTCTTTTATCACTAATCCCAGTATTGAGACACCGATGACTCTTGTCTCCTGAGATAGACATTTTAGGTGATGTGGAGATCATGGATATCTAGGATATTGTTTTGTATCTTCCTGACATGGACTTCTAGTGATGTCTATCACTTTTGAGACTACAACATTCTCCGGCTTCCTCTTCATCGACTGCGGTATAATTGCTTAAGTTTTTGGATTCTCAATTCCCATTTTCATCTAGGGTTTTAATTGAGGATATGGTCGTAGTAAGATTGGTCTCTTTGAGTTATCTTTCTCTGGAGTATCCCCTCTCCCTTAGATTTTCTAGAGTCTTATACCCTATCTATGTTGAGGTTGCTTCTTTAGTCACTAGTATCTAGTAGTGAGGATACTTAGTGTTGTTGATTCACTCCTTAGCTTGAGTTTTTCTTGGCCTAAAGACCTTTGTGGAGTAGAGGGTAGTGATTTGGACTAGATGTCTTGTGCTTGTTGTGTAGGTTTTGGTGATCCTAGTATCTTCCAATTGGTTGTAGTTTCTTATCTTGATATCTATTTCTCCAACTGGTTTACTTCTTTACTGTAAGTGGTTTTAATTCCATAATTGATATCTTTCTATCTTGCTTTGGTTCTCCGACCTTCGAAACAATGTTGAGAAAGCTAGAGTGGTGCTCTTGTGTCGACTTTAAGTTTTAACTCATTTGTAGTATTTTAGCCTTTTGTTTCCCTCGCTTACTTCTTGCAAGGAGTTTGAGGTTGTTTGTCTTTCTTGCTTGGTTTGAGGGGTAGTTTGATTCTTTGTTGCATTCACTGTAAAATATTACATATCTAATTTTCTGCAACTAAAACTAGTTAAGATATATGGATCTCTGACTATTATTCATATATGATATGCTATCATGAAATCTCTCATTGCCATGGTTTAGGCTAATATAGCTTGATTTATCATCGCTTCCCAGAGCTTAGCTCTTTACCATGCTAGCAAATTAAAATTGCAAATCTTGAAATAAAGCATGTTAATGTTTGATTTCCCCATTAATTTTGCTTTAGTGATCCTTTTATGGTACATACCATGTGAAATGTTCTCTTTTGAATCTAGAATATATATTAAGATTTCGATTGAGCTATGCTAGTTTTTTTGCTGCTATGGTTGGGTATTGTTTACAGACTTAGGAGTAACTCATTGTTTTTGAACTGGACAATTAAAAATGAAAAATGATCACTTTTATGTGTAAAAAATCGATCCCACCAATTATTTCTCATAAGATGGCTTACCAATTTAGGCATGAACTCGGTGGTGTTGGGATGACCAAGACCATAGTTTAAAGCTTATCGCGTGGGTGGTCGACAAAGGTTTGAGATCCGGTACATGGCTAAGTAAGTATAAAAAAACAAAGAATTGAGAAAAATGGCAATGATGGACAAAATTTGTAATCAAAAGTGATAAATGTGCCAATTGTGCTCAAATCCAAGTGCTTAAACAAAATTATTCTATATTGATCTTGTAGCACTCTAAAATGGTTCAATTATAGCTTTATGGTTCCATATAGCTTATTAACATAGTTTGGCTCATAATTAGATACCTTTAGCTAAACTAGGATCTTGATCATCTTGACAAATGATCATCTTGACAAGTACTCGAATTGACTTAATTCATAATCTTTTGCTAGTTTGGCCATGCTTTGCTATATATAAATTATCATGATCTAGATAGCTTCTACTCAAGATAACTTCTACTCATTTTATAGCTTATGGTACTTATTTTTTGACTCAACATGGATAATTTTCATAGTTTCTTGTTAACATAAAATGAATAAATTATAGCCATTATATTTGCATCATGCTCTTTCTTATATTTCCACGTTGTCTCTCTATGTAATATTCTGAAAGAAACACTCCTAGGGACCTTTGTGTAAATAGAGAAAAGGGGATAAGGGAAAAGGGTAGGAAGAGATCAAATGATCCGGACCTAGCCAAAACTAAAGCCGATTCATGCATGTAGAGGACACGATTTCAGTGTTTGGGCCACGCCATTTTAAAGGAGGAGGGGAGGGGAGCCAAACCCTAGCCACTTATCACTACTATAAAAGTGGCTAAACTGGACATTTACATCATAGACGGTTCCTAAAATAACCGTCTATGATCTTTTCACAGACGGTTTGATATACGAACCGTCTGTGGAAACTTCATTATCACAGAGAGTTCTTACAAGAACCGAACCGTCTGTGAAGTATCACAGACCGTTTTAGATAAGAACCGTCTGTGATAATGAAGTTTTCACAGGCGGTTCGTATATCAAACTGTCTGTCATATTGAGAGACCATGTGAGGTCATTCCATGTGTATGATGAGTAATTGACATCGGCTTAGGGAAGTCGAGTTTGAGTTGGTTGGTTCGGACCATTTCGTTGCGGGGTGCAACGGGCTCGGTCAGCCTTGGTCAAACCTGGTCAATAGGATTAGGATGATTATTTTGATGATTTGATAGGTTTGGGCTTAATATTGTTTCACTAATGATATTTATGCTTTCATATGTCGAGCGGTGCTATTTGATGTGTTTCTTGTCTGTGTTGGCTGCAGGACATCGAGACGAAGTCGTGGCGAGACACGGGGTGACCGGACTAGACGCAGGTGGTGTTGAGGTCAGAACGGTCGAGATGTGTCGAAGACGGCGTGAACTCGAGGTGGTTGCGAGGCTTGGACGACAAGGAGCGCGGAAGCTTCCCAGAAGGTGCAGGAGGGGCGAAATGGTCATTTCGCGAGGCTGCACAAGTGGGAGCGGGCTCCGTTCGGGTTTAGCCGGTGTAACGGGTGGGAGACCCGTTAGCCAGGGGCTATAAATAGCTGTTGGGGGCTGCGTACCCCTTCATGCACTTGAGAGAGGGTTAGGGTTTGCTTTAGTCAAAAGAGCCTTTGGAGAGGCCTTTTGCTTTAGGCTTTAGTGGTTGGAGACTAGAAGAGGGCAGCAAGGGTGTCTCCCTCATTTAGCTCTTCTCTTATGTGTGTGTTCCTCCCAAGAACATGTGAGGTTCTTGGTGTTCTTGGGGATTGAGAGGGAGAGGATGGATTGAGAGTCTTGTAATCTTTCTTGTTCTAATGTCCATGCGTACGTGACTCCTTTGTATCTTTTTGATTGGAATGAAATTTATCTGAGATGTGTTTTATGATCTGATTTTTGGTCATCTCATATGTTTTGGTTTTGGTCTACATGTGTTCACTCAGGTGTGTGTTCTTCTCTCTGAGTAATCATGTGTTTGAGACTTCGGTCCTTTCTTTGCCTCTCTCTCTCTCCGGCGAGCTTTCGCTTTTTCTAGATTAGGTCTCGAATTTTCTTCATGAGCTCTTTATTTAATCTGTGCCTTCACCTCCGCAATCCGTGAGATATTTGGGGTTGATTTTAGTTTTCTTTGGCTCGAGTAGAATAGCGATGTTCGATGAAGTTTTAGTATTTCTCTTTTCATCATTCCGGTCGGTTTTGGTTGAGGAAAGCGAGATTCAACCGATCTGTATTTCCTTTTCCTTTGAGTGTTTGGTAGTTTCGTGGGGACAAAATCTTGTGAGCTTTTTCTGTTCTTCTTTTCAGCATCCTTTACTTCTTTTGTCGACCGGTTTCCACCGCTTTCGGTTCTAAAATTGCTGGCAACTTCATCTTTCACTTGGCTCTTCGCAGATTCGAATAGCGATTTTCTCGGGTTTACCGGTGGTTTGGACTGCACTAAATCTCGGTTGGCTGCAGTTTGTATCTTCGGTTTATATTTCTTCTCTTGGTCGACAAACGGCAACAAGTTGCCCAAAGTTGATGAGTATTCTCTCCTTCTCGGTTTGGGAATGAAGCAATGCATCGCTAGTCCGTTGTTTTGGTCGATTTTGTCACTTTTGTGCTATTTTTGATCATGCTGCATGTAGTCCAGATGAGCTCGATTTTGGTTGAAATTCTTACTATCTACTTGCTGATCTAGGCTGATTTTAACTGGGTTGCATGAGGTCCGGAATTCCATGATCTTTCTGTTAAAATTGTCGTGAGAAGTGCAGTATGCAAAATGAAATCTTTTTCCCTTACTGTTAGTTTCTTTGCTCTGCTTTCATTAGGTTGACATTCAATCTTTTAGGTTTTTAGTGAGCATCTGTCTTTCTCGCCTAATAGTTTCTGTTGCTATCTGAGAAAGTTTTTAAACAAGTCCTTTTGGGGGTCGATTTTTATAAAGGCACCATTCACCCCCCTCTGTTGCCATATCCGGTCCTACAATTAGTATAAGAGCCGGTTAGCTCTTTTCAATAGATCTTAACCGGTCTCTAGAGCCATGGCAACAGACAAATACTCGATCAAGCCCCCGATCTTCTATGGGATGGATTATCCCTTCTGGAAGAGTCGGATGGAGACCTACATCCAAGCTCAGGGCTACGCCATCTGGCGGAAGGTCAAGGTCCAGTTTGCTGTTCCTGCCGATGAGGGCGTCAATGCCGGAAACATGACTGACGTTGAGGCAAACGCAAAGGCAAGGAACATCATAACCCAGTGTTTGAGCAGAAGCGAGTTCGATCGCATCTCTCATCTGACGTCAGCTTTCGACATCTGGGTGACTCTCAACGCATACCATGAGGGCACCACCCAGATCAAGACAGTTCGACAGGACCAGTTCAATCGAGATTACAACAAGTTTGATATGCTCGCTGGCGAGTCCCTCGATGAGTGCTTTGCGCGTTTTCACAAGATTCTGAGCAACCTCCGAGCGGTCGGTCTCACATACCCCGACTCGGATAACGCTCGACAGATGCTCGCTGCACTTGACCTTCGTGTTTGGAAGATGAAGGTGACTACCATCAAAGACACCACGGACCTCTCGACCTTGACTCTTGACATGTTGTATTCACGCATCAAGACTCACGAGATTGACATAGTCTCTCGTAGGTCGAAGTCGCAGTCGATGGCACTAGTCACCGATTCCACTTCTGGATCTTCTTCCGAGTCGCCTTGCGGATTCTCCCTTGCTGCTCTCTGTGACATAACTAATGATCAGTTAGAGCAGCTTGCGGATGAGCAGTTAGCCTCCTAGCTCGGAGATTCTCCCATGCTTACAAGAGGAGGAGGGACGGAAAGTGGGGAGGACCTGTGATTTGCTTCGAGTGTGGTGGCCCCAACCACATTCGGGCAAACTGCCCTAAACTGGAGAAGGGCAAGAACGACTACGGCGGTTCGGGCAAGAACGACTACACCGACAAGAACCGCAACAAGAAGCCTCCAGTCCATGCACAAGGGAAGAAGAAGTTCCGCGACCTTGGCAAAGCCAAGAAGCTCTTCCACCGCGTCCTCACCACCTTCGACGACCTCGACCTCAGCAAGGTGGAGGGATGGAGCGACGACGATGGGACGGGTGACCAAGACCCCAAGGGCGGCGACGACTTCTCCGGGATGTGCTTCATGGCCCTTGAGGGCGAACTGAGCGACAGCGAGCTGTACTCCAACTCCGACGAGGTGAGCCCCACCTATGACCAGCTTAATGATGCTTTCCTTAAGCTAGGTAGATTCCATGCTAAGTCTAGAGCTAGGTGTACTGAGTTGGAGAAGGAAGTAGCAAGACTATCACAGGAGCTTACTTCACTTACATATGCTCCCTCCCGTGATGATTGTGATACATGCTGTGCTCTGTTGGGTGACATGGAGAAATTAAGGACCTTGCATGATAGTCTGTCCTCTGAACTTGATATGATTAAGGTGGAGGATATTAGTCTTCTTGCTGAGCTTAAGATGAGTAGGGTAGTTCCTGTTTCATCTTCTACTATTGAGACTGTTGCTTGCACCTCATATGAGGATAAGGACATTGCTGTTAGAGGTCTTTATACCATGCTCCTGGATCTGCCCGAGTCTTGTGAAAATTGCAATAAATTGAAGTTAAACCTAAAATGGGCAGCTCACAAAATTGTTGAATTACAAGCTTCATTACTAGAGCCTATTGATTCTTGTTTGAATTGTCCTAAGTTAACTACTGAACTTGAATCTGTCTCAAAACAATTTCAAGAAATGATTGACTACAATAAGAAAATGGCTCAGTATGCTTCTAAAGACCCTGTTAGCTCACCATGCAAAAACTGTAACAAACTAAAATCTGACTTGATTGCATTGGATGAAAAATGTATGAAGCTAACTAAGGACCTTCTAGAGAAGCCACTTTTAGCTTGTAATGTGACTGCTGAAAAGGGGGAGGAGCCCCAGGGTAAGGTGGAGACGCTTAGCGACGTGAACCAACTGACTAGTAGTAGGAATGTCCCCACAGAGTCAGCTGTGCGTGCACAAGTCATTCTTTCCTCTACTGTTGGTTCTTCTTCCGCTCCCTTACCTCCTGTTGTTCCTTCTTCCCCCTTCTCTTCTTGCACCTCTCTCTTTCGGGAGTGTCAGTATCTTATGAACACTCTCGAGAGATTTGTAGGAGGCAAGAAGAAGCTCAATCTTATTCTAGAGCAATCTAAGATCTGCAGATTTAATCAGGGTCTAGGATATGATTTCTATGAGGATGTGAGGAAGCATCCACCTGCCGTGCTCAGACCTGTAGCCGCAGGTGTGATCGAGGTCAAGCCCAGGACCGAGAAAGTCAAATTTAAGTCGGCGGCTTTGTCCAAGGGATTTCTGACAGTAAGGTGATTCAACCTGTAGCTTCAGCCTCTCAGAAGGCGAAGCCTCATCATCACGTTACTTCTACCTCTCAGAAGGTGAAGTATCGTTGCACCTTCTGTCAGAAGGATGGACATTTGATCGGTCGATGCTTCGGCGCGCCAAGATCGCGTGTAGAGACTGTGTTGAGTCTCTTAGGCGTATTCAGGGTCAGCCCCAGACCTTGAGTGCACCTAAGACCTACACGAGGTCTAGAGTTGCTGATGGGTTTGGGCAGCATCGAGGACTTGGTTTTTCTGAGTCTTCTGGTTTTGGTTCTCGTGCTGCTCCTAGTCGTGACTTCCGCCGTCCTGAGTGTAGATCTCGTTTTCCCCGTCGAGATAGCTACCCGAGGCGTGATCAGCATGTTGCTGGTGTCTTGACTCGCTCCTCTGTAGTAGTAAAGCCCAACAACAGCTTCGGGTCTGCACACAGACCCTCTGGCTTCTTGAGTGACAGAGAGCGTAGGGTAGATAGAGGTCAGTCGTGCTTGACTACTTCATCTTCTCGACGTGTTACTCAGTATTGGGTGCCAAAATCTCTCTTGATTTATCTCAGTACTGAGACTTTACTCTCTGTTTGACTCAGGTTCGTCAGGCAGGGAAGGGAATGGTTTGGCTCGTAGACTCCGGGTGTTCACGACACATGACCGGAGACTCTCGGTGGTTTTCTTCCCTTGCCCGTGCTCCAGGTGATGAGATGATCACCTTCGGAGATGCTTCATCTGGGCGCGTCATCGCCAAAGGTATAGTGCGCATTAATGATTCATTTATTTTGAGAGATGTTGCCTTGGTTAGTAAGCTGCAGTATAATTTGCTTTCCGTTTCTTAGCTTACTGATGACGACTTTGAGGTGAGCTTTAAGAAAAACAATTGCAAAATTCTTGATTCTTCTGTAGTCCGGTTTATGGATTTCTCGCTTTGGGAGGATCTTTCGTGCTGATTTTTCTGAGTCTTCTGGTGATCCTCTCGGTGTTTGGTTGCTTCTGAGTCCCGTGACCTTTCCTTCTGGCATAGGAGACTTGGTCATATTGGATTTGACCATTTGACCCGAGTTAGCGGCCACGATCTCATTCGTGGTCTGCCGAAACTCAAGATGGTCAAAGATCTGGTTTGTGCTCCATGCCGGCACGACAAGATGGTTGCGGCTTCTCATCCTTCGGTCACAGTTACTATGACAGATGCACCGGGACAGCTGCTCCATATGGACACGGTTGGACCAGCTCGAGTGCAGTCAGCAGGAGGAAAGTGGCATGTTCTTGTTGTGGTTAATGACTTCTCGAGGTATTCTTGGGTGTTTTTCTTGGCCTCGAAGGATGAGACGTTTACACATTTCTAAAGTCTTTTCAGTAGGCTTTCTGTTGAGCTTCCAGGTGCCTTACGAGCAATCCGCAGTGACAATGGCACGGAGTTCAAGAATTCCTACTTCGAGAGGTTCTATGGTGAGACAGGTGTAGAGCACCAGTTCTCTTCTCCGCACGTCCCACAGCAGAATGACGTCGTGGAGAGAAAGAACTGTACCTTGGTCGAGATGGCCAGGACGATGCTCGATGAATACTCTACACCGCGGAAGTTTTGGGCTGAGGCTATAGCTACCGCGTGCCATGTTTCAAATCGAGTTTTTCTTAGGGCACACTTGCATCGCACTTCTTATGAGTTGAGATATGGGTGGAAGCCCAGTGTATCTCATTTTCGTGTGTTTGGATGCAAGTGCTTTATCTTGAAGTCAGGAAACCTAGATAAGTTCGAGTCACGTTCTTGTGATGGGATCTTTCTAGACTACTCGACTTCTTCGCGGGCTTATAGGGTCTAGAACTGCGAGTCTAGCAAAATGGTAGAGACCTGTGAGGTGACCTTCGACGAGGCCAGTCCGGGGACTAGGCCCGATATCTCAGGTTCTTTAGAGCAGTCCGAGACCATCTTTGTGGATGATTAGGGCGATGGAGACGAGAGTTGTCTACCCGATCCAGTCCCTCATCCACCCCTTGAGGTGCCGTCTTCCACCGCACCTCTAGGCGATCAGCCCATGCCTTCTGCTTCCTCTGGAGCTAGTGGCTCTGTTCCTACCTCGTCAGCTCACGAGGTAGAGGCCACTTCTTCATCTCATCCTGGACCTCCTAGACATATCCAGAAAGCTCATCCTTCTGAGCAGATGATTGGAGACCTCTTTGAGCGAGTCACACGCTCAAAGTCTGGCATATCACTTTTCTGTCTCCACTCTGCTTTTGTTGCCTCATTTGAGCCCAAGGACGTTTGTCACGCTCTATCTAACGAGTCTTGGGTCAATGCCATGCATGAGGAGTTAGAGAATTTCGAGAGAAACAAGGTCTGGTCGCTTGTTGAGCCACCTCGAGGTCACAATGTCATTGGGACCAAGTGGGTGTTCAAGAACAAGCAGAATGAGAAGGGGTTAGTCATTCGAAACAAGGCTAGACTGGTAGCTCAGGGCTTCTCTCAGGTTGAGGGTCTCGACTTTGAGGAGACCTTTGCCCCTGTAGCTAGACTTGAGGCCATTAGAATCCTGCTTGCCTTTGCAGCTTCTAAGGGTTTCAAGCTTTACCAGATGGATGTCAAGAGCGCCTTCCTCAATGGGTTTATTGAGGAAGAAGTTTATGTGAGATAGCCTCCAGGTTTCGAGAACCCCAAATACCCAAACCATGTCTACAAGCTTTCCAAAGCATTGTATGGACTTAAGCAAGCCCCTAGAGCTTGGTATGAGAGGCTTAAGTCCTATTTGTTGAGTCATGGTTTTGAAATGGGTAAAGTGGATAAGACCTTGTTCATCCGCCGGCATGGCAATGATTTTCTGCTCGTCCAGATTTATGTGGATGACATTATCTTCGGCGGCTCTTCTCATGCTCTAGTTTCACAGTTCTCGGATGTCATGAGCACCGAGTTTGAGATGAGCATGATGGGTGAGTTGACCTTCTTCCTTGGCTTCCAAATCAAGCAAACTCGGGAGGGTACCTTCTTGCATCAAGGCAAGTACACTCGAGACCTCCTGAGACGCTTCGATATGAGTGATGGTAAGCATGTGACAACTCCGATGGCTTCTACAGCTTCTCTTGACCCAGATGAGGATGGCGAGTCAGTTGATCAGAAGGAGTATCGCAGCATGATTGGCTCCCTCTTGTACCTCACTGCCTCGAGACCGGACATACACTTCTCTGTATGTCTTTGTGCCCGGTTTCAGGCTTCTCCTCGCGTATCTCACCACCAGGCGGTGAAGTGCATCTTTCGGTACCTTCGAGCTACCATTGACTATGGTATCTGGTACTCTTCCTCTTCTTGTCTTTCCTTGAGAGCCTATTCGGATGCAGACTTTGCTGGCTGTAGGATAGATAGGAAGAGCACTTCGGCACCTGCCAATTCATTGGCACTTCTCTCGCTTCTGGTCCTCTAGGAAGCGATCCGGTTGCACAGTCCACCACGAGGTCGAGAACGTTGTCGCCGCTGATTCTTTGCAGCCTGTGTACTTTGGATGGCGTCGACCTTGCGGGACTTTGGGTTAGCTATAGACAGTGTTCCACTTTTTTGTGATAACACTTCTGCAATCAACATTGCTAAGAACCCAGTGCAACATTCTCGGACCAAGCATATTGATATTCCTATCACTTCCTTAGAGACCATGTAGAGAAGGGTGACATCGTGCTCGGCCAGGAGAGTGACCACCGTTCTTGACATTTTCACCAAGCCTTTGGATAGCTCTAGATTTTCAGCTCTACGGGGAGAGCTTGGGGTGGTTTGTCCTTATGGACTGTTGTGAGGGAGAGCTTGTGCTTTACTGCTTTACATTATTAATTATGCTCTTACTCCTTTCTACTTGCATTGCATACGGGTGCATTGGGTTTAGTCCTTCTAGCATAGGTTAGAGTTGTTCTCTTACCGAGGTGCTTAGACTTCTTACTCTTATCTTGTGATTCTAGGATGTTGCTTATTAGCTGGTTCTCTTCTCACTAGGTTGAGCTTGCCCACTTCTTATAGGTTCTAGCGAGGGTCGGGACACTCTCGGGTAGACAGGGTACGTGTTTGCTCCTTAGTCTGTTAGATGACTAATTGATAATCCTAGAGTCATATGGGGTAGATGAGAGTCAGTCTGAGCCATAGTTTCCTCTACATCTTATCTATGCTTTAAGGACTGTCTTCTTTGGTTTCTTTGCCAGCTTCTCGATCTTATTGTTTTGGTTCAGGGGGAGTTCGTTTGGGAGATTCTGGAGCTTAATATTGACATAACTCAACTTGAACTAAAAGTTGCATCACATGTTGAGGGGGAGCTGGATTTTCTGCATTGCATTCTGCATTGTAATATGACCACATTGAGCCTTGATTATTATCCGGTTATGACATGCTTACAATACTTTACACCTTGCCATGACTTGTGCTCATTTGATAAATTTATCATGATTTCATATGTGTAAACTAGCTTGTGCTATGATAAGTTAATTAAACCTGCTCAATTTGAACTAAAAACTTGTCATGTTAGCATACGAGACTAGTCCTTCTTGAGCTATTCTTTTATGATCCATGCCATGTCAAATAGGCTGAGTTGAGCGTTGAATCTCTATTGAGCATTAAGATTGAGCTGTTTTAGTCTCTTGATGATGCATAGGTTAGTACAATCAATTTAAAAGCAAAAAGATCTCTTTTGTGCGGAAAAACTGATCTCACCAATTCTTTCTCATGAGACGGCTTGCCATTGCACTAGCTTCTCGCTTGGAATGATCGCATAAGGCTTAAGATATAGCACAAGACTTAACAAAAATCTGGTTGGAAACGACCATAAGTTTCAAAAGAAAAATATGTCATTTGTGCTCAATTTGCTTAAGTTACAAAAGAACCAAGTACTTGAACCAATGTTTTATTCTTGAGCATAATAGCACTCTATTTGGACTCATTATTAGCTTCTTGGTTCCGCTTAGCTTATTGACATGGCCTGCATCATCTTTGGATATCTCTAGCTAGACTTTGCTTATTGATGACTTAACATGCTCACAAAATGCATTACACTTTAGTTCGTCATCTATTTGTGCTAGCTAGCTTATACATATCATGTCATGATCTAGATAGTATTCTATTGAGTTATGACTTGATGTAATTCTTAATGGTCAT
The DNA here is from genome assembly GCA_036346245.1 of Bonia amplexicaulis. Taxonomy (NCBI): domain Eukaryota; kingdom Viridiplantae; phylum Streptophyta; class Magnoliopsida; order Poales; family Poaceae; genus Bonia; species Bonia amplexicaulis. The sequence goes on from CM070762.1 coordinate 8,501,313, forward strand.
TTTGGATAATTCTCATGGCTCTAAATGCGTAGAATAATCAAACTTCAGCCATTTCATCCATTTTCATGACTTATTCTCCTTCTTGCATTCTTGATGTGTTTATTGCCAAAAGGGGGAGATTAGTGGTAGAAAAAGCTATTTTGGGAGCTTTGAGGAAAACGTGTTCTTTCTTTTGCTCCTTCTGTCGACATGGTCATTAGCTTCATTTTTCTTCTTTAGACCATGTTGGATTCTTCAAACTCAACTTCATATGCTTTTTCGGTGTTTGTCAATATACTCATCAAGGGAGAGATTGAGAGACCATGTGAGGTCATTCCATGTGTATCATGAGTAATTGATATCGGCTTAGGGAAGTCGAGTTTGAGTTGGTTGGTTCGGACCATGTCGTTGCGGGGTGCAACGGGCTCGGTCAGCCTTGGTCAAACCTGGTCAATAGGATTAGGATGATTATTCTGATGATTTGACAGGTTTGGGCTTACTATTGTGTCACTAATGCTATTTATGCTTTCATGTGTCGAGCGGTGCTATTTGATGTGTTTCTTGTCTGTGTTGGCTGCAGGACGTCGAGATGGAGTCGTGGCGAGACACGGGGTGACCGGACTAGACGCAGGTGGCGTTGAGGTCAGAACGGTCGAGATGTGTCGAGGACGGCGTGAACTCGAGGTGGTTGCGAGGCTTGGACGACAAGGAGCGTGGAAGCTTCCCGGAAGGTGCAGGAGGGGCGAAATGGTCATTTCGCGAGGCTGCACAAGTGGGAGCGGCTCCGTTCGGGTTTAGCCACAGAACGGTGGGAGACCCGTTAGCCAGGGGCTATAAATAGCTGTTGGGGGCTGCGTACCCCTTCATGCACATGAGAGAGGGTTAGGGTTTGCTTTAATCAAAAGAGTCTTTGGAGAGGCCTTTTGCTTTAGGCTTTAGTGGTTGGAGACTAGAAGAGGGCAGCAAGGGTGTCTCCCTCATTTAGCTCTTCTCTTATGTGTGTGTGTTCCTCCCAGGAACATGTGAGGTTCTTGGTGTTCTTGAGGATTGAGAGGGAGAGGATGGATTGAGAGTCTTGTAATCTTTCTTGTTCTAATGTCCATGCGTATCGGGACTCCTTTGTATCTTTTTGTTTGGAATGAAATTTATCTGGGATGTGTTTTATGATCTGATTTTTGGTCATCTCATATGTTTTGGTTTTGGTCTACATGTGTTCACTCAGGTGTGTGTTCTTCTCTCTGAGTAATCATGTGTTTGAGACTTCGGTCCTTTCTTTGCCTCTCTCTCTCTCTCCTGACGGCAGCTTTCAGTTTTTCTAGATTAGGTCTGAATTTTCTTCATGAGCTCTTTATTTAATCTGTGCCTTCACCTCCTGCAATCCGTGAGATATTTGGGGTTGATTTTTAGTTTTTCTTTGGCTCGAGTAGAATAGCAGATGTTCGACAGAAGTTTTAGTATTTCTCTTTTCATCATTCCCGGTCGCTTTTGGTTGAGGAAAGCAAGATTCAACCGATCTCGTATTTCCTTTTTCCTTTGAGTCTGTTTGGTAGTTTCGTGGGGACAAAATCTTGAGGAGCTTTTTCTGTTCTTCTTTTCAAGATCCTTTACTTCTTTTGTCGACCGTTTCCACGCTTTCGGTTCTAAAATTGCCGGCAACTTCATCTTTCACTTGGCTCTTCCGCAGGATTCCGAATAGCAGTTTTCTCTGGGTTTACCAGCTGGTTTGGACTGCACTAAATCTCAGTTGGCTGCAGTTTGTATCTTCGGTTTATATTTCTTCATCTTGGTCGAGAACGGCAACAAGTTGCCCAAAGTTGATGAGTATTCTCTCCTTCTCGGTTTGGGAATGAAGCGTGAATGATCGCTAGTCCGTTGTTTTGGTCGATTTTGTCACTTTTGTGCTATTTTTGATCATGTTGCATGTAGTCCAGATGAGCTCGATTTTGGTTGAAATTCTTACTATCTACTTGCTGATCTAAGCTGATTTTAACTGGGTTGCATGAGGTCCGGAATTCCATGATCTTTCTGTTAAAATTGCCGTGAGAAGTGCAGTATGCAAAATGAAATCTTTTTCCCTTACTGTTAGTTTCTTTGCTCTGCTTTCATTAGGTTGACATTCAATCTTTTAGGTTTTTAGTGAGCATCTGTCTTTCTCGCCTCATAGTTTCTATTACTATCTGAGAAAGTTTTTAAACAAGTCCTTTTGGGGGTCGATTTTTATAAGGGCACCATTCACCCCCCTTTGTTGCCATATCCGGTCCTACAGATATGTTTCCCGCCATGCAATCCCCCTAAATTTCATAATTTCCGCCTAAGTCAATTTTGAGACACTTTCAGTAAAACGGGCATAACTTTTGCATACGGTGTCCGTTTTTGACGTTCTTATACTTGTCTTTGCTATACTGAGACGAAAGTCAAATTCAAGGCAAATTTATTACAAAAGTCCAAAAAAAAGTGATTCCCAGATTTTAATCTTCTGGGCTTCATATGCTTCTTCTTCGGCTTCTGGAGTTGGAGGATCAGCCGCTGAGTTCTCGAATGCTATGAAGATTCTCCTTGCCCTCTCCACTTCCTCCTCTAGCTTGGGCAAATCATTAGCATGGCCCATAATCTCAAAGAGGATGCCATGATAAGCTTCCTCAGAATCGGCCGATTCTGCTTAATCGGTAAGGTTATCCATGTGTCTCTGCACTGCCACAAGAGTTTCCTCCGTTTTGTGCACATTGCAGAGAAGAACGAGGCTAAGGGCGGTTTCCCTTTCCTGAGCGGCAAGGAGATACCTCCGTCGACGTCAGATGATGAGGTCCAGCTGACGGATGAAAGCGAGTCGAGCAAGGAGAGCAGGGCGTGAGCAGAGGAGCTGCTCCAGACGTAAATTGTTGGCTGCTTGTGTAAGGTTACGGCCAAACAACTCGTGATGGATAGATGAGAGAAAGGAGATCAAAAGAATTTTAAATGCCATTATTCAGAAATGTGGTGAAGAAGATGAGGAAGATGACAATTTAGAACAGATTCAATTTATGGTATCAAGGAATTGTACACTGTGTTGCATATAAAACCAGAATGGTGTGGAAGTTTAAGGGCCGCTTGCATCGGAATATTAACAGGAGGGTGCGCGAACATTTAAGTGTCACAGACGGTTCGTATTCCAAACCGTCACTGCTATTAATATCATAAACAGTTCGTATTACAAACCGTCTCTGATATTAATATCACAGACGGTTCATATTCCAAACCGTCTCTGATATGTGGCTTATAGCTATACGAACCGTCTATGATATTGCCTTCCTATATATACCCTTAAGCTAGGGTTTTGCGCCTACACTGCAATACTTATAGCTATCCCCGAGCTCGTCGCCGCGGCCATCCCCGAGCCCATCGCTGCCTTCCCCGAGCCCATCGCCGACGCTGTCCCCGAGCCCATCGCCGCCTTCCCGAGCCCGCCACCGCCGCCTTCCCGAGCCCGCCACCGCCGCCTTCCCGAGCCCATCGCCGCCTTCCCGAGCCCGCCGCCGACGCCGCCCCGAGCCCGTCGCCGCCACCTTCCTCGAGCCCATCGCTGACGCCATCCCCGATGTGACACTCTGGCCCATGTTGGCCCATGTGTGTGCACATGAATTTCTGGGTTAGTCCCACCTTGCTAGCTTACCTTGAGAAGCACTTACATATAAGCCTAGGAGTTCCAACGGTAGCACCTCCGGTTAACTGTTTTGCGCGAAACGAGGACGAAAGCGCAAGCGGGTTGCTACGTGTGCGTGGCCTATCCAGAATGGGGTTAGATCTAAGCCGATTTGGACCCTAGGGCGTTATAAATGGTATTAGAGCCGACTCTTGCGGTTACATGGACGCGTGCGGGTCAGGGGCGCGGGCATATGGCGCATGGCACGTGTGGGCCCAGAGTGAACACACGGCATGGCATATGTGCTGACACTGAACGCACGGACATGTGCCAAGAGGGGAGATCCTTATCATTTGCCCCAGTGTGGGTATGTTGGTTCGACGAGGACGTCGGGTCCTTTGAGGGGGGTGTATGTGACACCCCGGCCCATGTTGGCCCATGTGTGTGTGCACATGAATTTCTGGGTTAGTCCTACCTTGCTAGCTTACCTTGAGAAGCACTTACATATAAGTCTAGGAGTTCCAATGGTAGCACCTCCGGTTAACCGTTTTGCGCGAAGCGAGGACGAAAGCGCAAACGGGTTGCTATTTGTGCGTGGCCTATCCAGAATGATGTTAGGCCTAAACCGGTTTGGACCCTAGGGCCTTACAGATTTTTGTTGACCTTGGTCAATGTTTATACGTTGTATGAGCTATGTTATAGCTAACGTGGGTCAAGTTATAAAGAACTTATGTCCAAAAATAATTTATTTGTCTTTAAATATGTAGGGTCGCTTAGAGTCAACCATAATCAATGGCGAGAATTGGAGCTATACTCATGGACGAGCCAAGCCGAGAATGATCAAGGATACCATATGAGATGGTTGAGCTCAAGCATGGTACAAGGAAGGCGTGAAATATTTAAGGAAAGTTTGAGCGACGGGTTACACCATATAGCTTAGTCAGTCCAAGTGAGATGTGGTCCGGTGGAATCGGAATGAGAGAGACTTTCACGTCGAGGGTTGGTTTACTTCGTTTTGTTTGGATTTTTGTGTGGTGATTGGTTTATGATATTCATAGCTTCTCATAACTATGTGAGTGAAGATTGATGAATAATTGGTGAAAAAATTCGAAGGCACCGTTCACCCTACTCTATTGCCATACTGGTCCTACAAAATCTAACCATGTTCCCCATGAAAATGTGTGTACCTATGCTTGGCAGCAGTTTTCCATGCGCTCACATGTGCATAATGTCCTGAATATTAGAATGTTCATTTGCTGGAATTATGCGCTTGGAGCAAGTAGCCTCTAAGAAAACATCATTTTTAGTGGTAGAATTTCGTGTACTCATCTCCATAAAAGGCATAGTTTATTGGTTAATGTCAAATTGATGAGGTGTATACATGCTTCTACCTAACCAACAACCCGAAGTATTGGCCTTAGCCTTATTATAGGTCATGACAACTAGTTGCTAGAAACATGGCATTCATCCGTGGCTTTCCAGTGAGATGTACCCATTGTTGATCATCCACTCCATGCTCCAGTGATCATTGACGTTCTTGAGCGTCCAGTAGGCCCATCCAAAGGTAGCTCGCCCATACACCTCTAGCTGCGCCTGTGCAAACATTTGATAGTCTTCCTTGGACGCACCGCGCACGGTCCACTCCGCCACCCATTCCCCTGCACAACATCACGTTACACCAAACACATGTAATACTTAGCATTTTAGAGATCCTGTAGTGACCATGAGAGGAAGAACAGGAAGGCAAGCAAAAGTACTAGTCACATGTTACTTACCCACAAAGGTTAGCGGGCCATTTTGCCTTGTGATGGTGTTGAGGTCAGAGGAACGGTTGGTTTTCACAAACTCGATGTTCTGCTCCACACTTAGGTTCTCGAACACGCTGCTGAATAGGTTGTAGTAGTGCACATCGATGACCGCGCCAGGGAAGCCGCCGGCAAATCGGAGAAGCTCGGTTGGGCTTCCAGACAGCCGATTCGACATGATCACATAAGCCTTTGGTGTGTACTTACGCACGGCATTGTAGGCGTCCTGGTAGTACTTTTTTAGAGTTGTTAGGGATACGCCGGGTGCGAGCGGCTCGTTGAGCAGCTCGACTGCAAGGAGGCTTGGGCTGTTTGCATATCTACAGAGTAACAAAGGTGAAAACGAAGAAAGAGCTGTGAGAATTTCACAGGTTTTTATCGTTGGTTTATGATAAGGACGTGGAAGTTTCCAGCGTTGTGATGTTACCTGGATGTAAGGAAATCAATGACTTGCACGGTTTGGGCTATGCTTGCGTCGGTGGTGCCCCACTCCTGCGAGCCGTCTCTGGAGGCGCTATGCTCCCATGGGTTCTGTGACCCCGGTGCAGCGTGCAAGTCCACGATGACACCTAAGTTATATTTCCTGTTCATACAACAGAACACATGGAGAGATCCCCATCATCTGTAAAGATCAACAGTCAAGATAGCTCGTTGTCGTGTGACATGTCGTGCTTTCAATTTGTTGCAGCGAAAATACAATACTGCTCAGCTATATGTTTGGTTAATTCATTGTTAAATGGGAAAAAAAAAGCACGTACTTACTCTGCCCATTTGAATGCATTATCCAAGGCTTGGAGGGATCCTCCGACAAAAGGAGCAGGAGGGTTGGGATCACTGGCAATCCACCATCCTACTGGGATTCTCACTGCGTTTAGTCCACTTGATGAGATGAAGTTGAAGTCACTCTCAACTATGTATGTGCTCCAGTGTTTCTGTAGAAGAAGTTGCAGAATTGAGATATTCACGATAACCAATATGCATCTATATAAAATTATGGAAGCCTCCCTTTAGTACTTAGCAAAGAATGAACTCATAATTATTAATTTATTATATGAAAGGAGCTACGAAAGAATAATTATCAAGAAATGCAAGGCTTGCTTTCCTGGTGATCATTCAGATATGCTCGTTGAGAGCAGTGCTGTACGTTAGCTGACAAATTCCAATTATGGATCTGCATTCTTTTTTATATTGAATCTTTAGCTGTTATCCATTCTGTGTATTCAGGGGGAACAAACAAGCAAGGATTGAGCTACACTTGTAACAACATATCTTCATGTGACAAGTGGAGCTGAAATGAGCCTTGATATCTTACCGTAAGCACTTGTGTAGCCCTGGCTGTGCCGTAGCCGTTGCAGATCTGATACTGCCCTCGCAGGCCATAGACGTTATTTACCACGAACACCGAGGGGTCATCATCACCCCAATTTGTGCCTTCACGGTAGTCCGCCGTAACTGAATCCATGGTCTTCGCCTAGCATTAGCGAAAGAGAGAAGGAGCTTGATACTTTGCACCAAGCTATATTTTTTAACTTGGATGCATCAAAAAGCTATAGATATATGCCGTTACTGGCCCACCTCTGCAGGGCGAAGCTTCGTAGTCGTCAGCGTTCGGTTCAGGCTTCAACCAGTCAAACAACTTCCGGTTAGGCGGTCGTTATGCCAGTCCCGTCAAAGCATTTTAAGCCCCTTAAACTAGGGTTATGCTAATCCCATATAAAAAGGGCTGAAATAAGCTAACTTTGGAAACTCGCCTAACTCTGTTTTTCTCGCCTAACACAGCTGGCCCACATAATCAAACCAGACAAGATTTTCACTCCGAACGAAAACGCAGCATTAAAGGGCAAATTAAGGTGGCTGCTTCGTTCCATACAAATTTCTCAACAACAGAGTAGAACTAATCTTGCCCTACGTGCACCGGTATAAGTCACTGTCACCGCAAGATTTCCACAAAAAATGAATAAATGATACATAGACAACATGGACTCGCTAGCTTCGCAAGTGGCTTAAACATGTCCTAAAATTCCACAGCTAGCAAGTTGCCGGCCCTAGCTGCACATGCCGTTGCGAGTATGCAGAATGAGCTTACCTGTAAGAATTGCCCATTTGGCGCCCTGATGCGCACCCTGTTCTTGTCGTCGTTGCGGCGCAAGATCTGGAACGCCTCCAACGGCCCCGGCGTGTCCGCCGTCGCGACGACGGTGCCCTTGCCGACGTTGCCGTTGCCGTCGACGCCAACGAACTGGTTGTTGAACACCCTGAGGTTGAACGTCGTCTCGTTGATCCTCCACAGCTTGAAGGTCTCCCAGCCGGAGGCCTGCGTCCGGTTGGCGACGATGGCGGTGCTGCCGCCTTGCTCGGCGGCGAGGTACCTCTTCAGGGTGACCGATTTGAACTGGAGCTGGGTGCCGTCCTACGCATACACACAGATCCCAAGAAATCAACAATAGAAGATGCAAAAGGCTAAGTTACTATAAAGTTCAGCAGCAGCAGTTGAGACAGCTTGTTACTGCGAAGCTACCAACAGGTTAGCAGCAATAGCTCAAGTCTGTCATAAAGGTACGCACGTGCATACACACGTACCAGTAGGTCCTTGTTGGGAATGCCGTCGAAGAGGGAGGGCAGTATCCAGCCCTCAGTGACGAGCCAGCCACCGAGGTTCACCGCCCGGATGGGCGGCGCCACCGGAGACGAGCTCTTAATATCGGTGCCCTGATCACGAGGCGCCGCCTTCGTGGCATCGGAGAGGGAGAAGAGGCATGACGAGTAGACGAGGACGAGAAGCGAGAGGCGCATGATAAGGAGCAGCTTGGCGTGAGAGATGCTCATTGCGTAGCTAGTCGATTGATCAATCATTTAACAAAGGAAACATGCGAATGATATTTATCAACACCCATTATTTAACACTAAATTAACAGTTCGATCAGTTGTATACTAGCACGGCAACCAATAGCAATGATGCATGCGCGGAGTTAAAGCCATATTTAGCACTATTTTACATCGTATTTATAAAAATAGCCGTATGCTTACCGTATTGATAAAAATACCGTTTCTGCCATCCGGTGGACGGGCGATAGCACCTACGAGGCGACACGTGGCACGACCACCGGCGGCAGGCGCCTGCCGCCCCCTCACCAGACAGTAGGCATCCTACCACCCAGTGGGCAGATGGCAGGCAAGCCTGCCGTCTGGTGAGAGGGCGGCAGGTGATTAAGCCAGCTTAATTATCTGCCTTAATTTTTTATTTAGTATTTGTTTGAATTTTTAAATATTTCAAATGAGCTCAAAAAATTATAAAAATTTATATACAGCCTCCTAACACAACATAACTCTTAGTGTAATTTTTGGGTAATTTTATCCATTGCAAATGTTACTCAAACATTTATACAATTTTGATACGAGTATTCACATATAGCAAACGGGCTCTAAAAATTACAAAATTTTATGTGAAGCCTCCCGATACAGTTATAGTTATTGTGTATTTTTTGGGAATTTTACGTGATCCAAATTTATCACATTTATTCGGGTTAACTTAATCATTAATTTACAAATATTTCACGTTTTTTTATAATTTTATACATTTGGAATTTGTACAATGAAAAGTAATTATAATAGTACAAAAATGCATCACACTAGATGAGATATGGCTCACTCATCTGAGCCACTGCTATTTCTCGCCGCGTCTGCCTCCCCATACGTGGCCTTGTCTTTCGTCGCGCACAAGCATGTCCCGTTGGGTACGTCAGTCAGTCCGGAGGTTGCATCTCGGGTCGGAGGAGGTATGGAGATCTTTCTATCTGCTCAATGGCTAGCGGTGGTCCAGTAGGCTGAGGTATAGTAGGCTGGGTTTAGTAAGAGTCAAAATCGTCCAGTTGAGACATGCCGAACTGCGAGCCGCCCACAATAATGTCGTGTACGAAGGACTCTAGAAATCCCCCTCATGATGCGAAGGATCTCTCACCCTAACCATATGACGTGGCAGCAAAACCGAAGGAGCTCTGCCCAACGAAGCGTCCAAACCCTTGGTATGCTGAGAACGTTGAACTCTGCCCTGCGTACACTGCAAACTCTAGCGCCATGTACTGCTCTCTGGAAGCATCTAGGAGGCCCGTGTCGTCATCGGTGGACTCGTCGTCACCCCCATGTTGACTTGGAGGCTGCAAGATGAAACAATATTAGTCACAATAAATATTCCGGATGTTTAATGCGAATCTCATACCTACTGAATGTGCAGCGAACATGAGCAACGAGGAGCGGTAGTCTGTGCAGGTGGTGCCAGCGGCAAAAGGGATGGCTCATGTGCACATTGTAATCCGTGGATTGGCCGTAGCTTAAGTTGTACACTAGTTTTTGGCCTGGTTTAGGATGAACTTCATAGTCTTCTACAGGGCCGGTGGTGTCTCCGGGCTGCTGATGGCGGCTTCCGACACGCATGCGATGCGCTGCGCCCGCTCCAACTGAAGTGACATACAAAACAGGTTCAGTAATGAGCAGTATAAATTTTTTGAATGAAAACGATAAGATATTTGAACTATCTTACGCTATCCTACCGCCACGAAGCGATGTGGGGATTGATCAAGCATTGCAAACATTCCTCTTGTGTGATCTATTCGGGGCGATCTGGTGGAGGAATGATGAGTCTGCTGCGTGACTGGGGTAGGTACCACTCCAGGTACTCGTCGTACGTCTCGAAGTCATACGGACACTGCTCCATGATGACATCGAGATGCGCTTTGTCCGTCCATGCCGTCGTCCACTGCTGCTGCATTGGCCGCCAGACTGTACCATGCTGACCAGCCCTTGATTTCCTGTATTTTTAGAATCATCGATGTTACATAGCAAGACATACAAAGTATACATATTAGTCACATGAAGTTTGACTCACCGGTATACGACATGTGGTAGGAGCCTACCGTCCAGAGGGGGCATGGCCTAGTGCAAACTGAACTATCGCATCACGCGCTGTGGCATGTAAGCCTCCACCATGTACGAGAACACAAGATGGTGTGTCGTCGCCCATAGCTTCGCCTCTTCTAGGCAATACAGGGACAGCCCGTATGGCGATACAAGATGCACAAAATCTACCATCCATGGACCCATATAATGTCTCTGTCATGCAACGACTTGAACTCGTTGTGCCACAGCAAGTAACACCTTGACGGTTTGCCCTTCGCCCACCGCAGACGAGCAGCAGTTCACCGTATGCCCATAATGGGCCTATTTTTTAGGCCGGCAAACTCGTCGTGTCACAATGGTCGAACGCCCTATAGGGAAGTGCTCCTAGCTCCACAGCTGTAGGAGCATGTAGCAGATAGCCAGATTAGGGGTACTAGTAGTGGCGAGTTGGCAAGCGTCACATAACCCCCGATATATGGCGCACAGAACCTTTGATCCCTAGCTGTACTGAGGCATCGCCCTAAACTCTACGTCCACCAAAGACTCGGCAAGGTCGATGAATTCATCAATGCAAATATCACCGTGTGGCTGGAAATATGCTCCAAACAAAGAGCTGGATGAGGAACATAATGAGGTGCGTCGTGATGACCTCCGATGGTGCAACCTGTGGGCACACACTGAAATTATTAAGCCATATGCAGGGGACACCACGTGCACTCTCTGGGATAAGCCGGCTGAACCGGTCTGCCAACTTCTCCTTCCAGTCGGCTGGTGTAGGGGCTGAAACAAGTGCGCCACCCCTGAGAGGGAAATCGATCAAGAACGCGAATATATGCGTCTCGGACCTCCACCTATCCACTAGTGCCACGAGTCGGCTGTCTTCGATGGTGAACTCGTGCCTAGTGGATACCAGCCTTGCAAAGGGCAACAAGCCCGTGGCCCGCAGGGTTAGAACGTAGCGCTTATCCAACGCCCATGGATCCCTCACCTCACCCCGCAGATTAAACGGCGAAGGGCCAACCATATCATCCGTCATCCATGCATGGCAACGGTGTTTCTCATCGTACGAGTGTTCCAGAAGGTCCGGTAAAGCCATACCTACCAATATATAGGACAGACGAAATACTAGTACAAAGATTAATAATTACTTTATAATACAAGCTACATTAATTATGACTAACTAAATAACAGTAATTATGACTACGACTACGGGAATAACGTCGAAAGCATGCTACAAAAAATTATCTGTCTTTCGGGAGAAGTAATCAGCACTACCAAATTCTCAATGACCTATGCACTGCCTTCTCCAAATAATTAGCTACGTACTATTAATTTTGAGAGTACCTTGCAATAAATGGGATAGATGAAATATTAGTGTGAAGATTGATAATGACAGCAATACACTACAAGTCAGTGATTACATGTGTACATGTAACTACATACGAATACTTCACTACTTACCGATAATTTGATTACTCATCCAAAAAAATGATGAGCCATTCATTACCATCATCCTTAGCACTAACTCATTACTTACCCCGAACTAACAAATTATGGGTACCGTACGTACACAAAAATAGTACAAACTATGTCTAAATTACTACAACATACTTACTTTGTAATATAAACTACATTAATCAAAACTAACAAAATAACACTAATTGACAACGATTACAGGAATAACGTCGAAAGCATACGATAAAAATTACCTACCTTTCTGGAGAAGAAATCAGCACTACCAATTTTGAGCTACATAATGGCTTCTCAAACTAATGAGCTACGCACTCCTAATTTTCATCAACGACCGCGACAATGACCTGCTGTGATGAGTGTCAGACCCGGATTTTGCAATCCGAGCTCGTTGTGCCTTCTCGCATTATTCCACGGATCGAGATAATGCACACAGATACATTGCTGAATCATTTCATACACGCGGAATTCACAACAAGTCATAATAATATTACATTGCAAACGTGAAGTTAGGCCTTCACAAAGGCGCAGTTGATACAATAGGGCCAAGCAGGCCAAATATTTACATTACAAAAGTCTAACAGCGGAAGAGATACAAAGTAGGCCTTTAAACCACAAGCAGAGACTGAGGGCAAAAGTGGTCATACAAATATCACTAGAGCTCTAGTAACATTTGGATGAAACCACACCTTAGTCTGAATGCTTAAAGTTCTAAGCGCGGATTATTCGTCCTAATTCCCGGCGTGGTCTTCTCCATCCGCAGCAGTGCTTCCTCAAGGCATACGGATCTTGAGCTCCCGAATCTGGATTTTTGGTATTGCGAGAGTGAGCACACTAACCACCGTGCTCAGCGAGTCAACACACATAATGCAATAGGTAGTATGCAAGGCTTTCAACAAGGGAAGGCTCAGGTTATTGTGTTTGCTAAAATGTGCTTTTTGAACTATAATACTTAAAAACTCCCTATGACCTAGCCAGTTGGATTTTAAACATGATACTCAATGACATGTACATTTATTTCTATCGAATCAGGAGCCATCCACCATGACATGGCCTCTGCTCCTCATGCTATGCCTTCAGCGTTATAACCGCTTACTTTACCACTGGGACGACACCCAGGACAATTCAAATAAGGGCCTTTCTCTGGCCTCCACTTTTCCATTTCCACCCTTCACGCTTTTGAAAGCAGAACTATATCTAGTTAAGTTCCCATGTCCGCCCATGATTGTGGGCACGGCTATTCGAATAGTTTTGACTCGCAGTGTGTACACTTTACCCACATGAGATAGATCGCCCATTGCCCCACATGATTCCTTAGCCATGTGGTTGAGTAGACTATCACAGAGCCTTTACGATGCATGTTCTTACGATGAACGGGCGCTGACACATGGGGCCCGGCGGTGGCTCACGCCCGCCCGCGCCCCGGCAGACGGGCCCGGAGGCGGCGGCTCACCCGCCCGTGCGGCCACGACAAGCGGGGCCCGGAGGCGGCGGCCGTGTGCGTAGTCGGTGGCGGTGGGGCCCACTGTCGGCGATGATTTTAAAAAAATGGCTCAACCTCAGCGCTGCGTGAGCGGGGCTCGAACGCGCCGAGGGAGCCGGGGAAGAGGGTGGCGCCGCTAGCCACCGGCTAGCTAACGCATCTCACCCCTTAAGGGGTGATTTTCCTCTTAAGGGGTGCGGGGTGGAGCAGGCGGCCCGAGGCCGGGAGGCGGTGGCCGTCGCCGGCGAGGGAGGCTCACCGAGGTTCGGAAGCGGCAAAATGCGGTCTTGGGCTCATGGCGCGGGCGATGGCGACGACGAGGAGGGCCGGTGGTCACCGGAGGCGGGTCGGCGACGAGCAGCAGCGGCGGCTCGGGGAGGGCCTACGGCGCCGGCGAGCTATGGTCGTCGGCGAGCTCGGGAGATGCCGGGAGAAGCTTGGCGATGGCCCGGGGATGGTGTGGGAGCGAGGAATTGGGCTCCCACGGCGAGGATCGATGGAATTGCGGCGAGGGCCGACGGCCGGAGTTGGGGAAGAAAGGGGCTCACCGGCGCACGGGTGGCTTTTGGGGCAATCACGCGCCGGGGAGAGGCTGAGGGTGTCACGGCGATTCCTTTGGGCGCATCCATGGCTTTTATAGCCGACCGGAGCGGGCTGGCCACGACGAACCCGCGCGGGACATGGGCGGTACTGTCGCGTGGCGGCACTGTCGGCGGCGGCCGCGCGGCGGGGGTGTGGCGTGTCGTGGGCGGCATCGTGGCCTTCCCATGCCGCTGCCCCTCTGCGGGATTCCCGCAGCGGTCGTGGCCGGGTCGTGGCGGAGGGGGTCCGGGCGCGACGCGAGGAGGAGGAAGAAAGGGAAACGGCACGACGAGCGGGCCCGCTCGTCGGCGAGAGAAGCGGGTGGAGGCGTCCGCGGCGGCCGAGATGGCACGCGGTGGCGACGTGGCGCCTTCGGGACCGCACGCGCGTCAACCCGAGGGAGAGGGTGGGCGACTCCGGGGGCGACGTGGGCGGATCCAGTCCGTCCACGCGTCGGCCGGGGGTGGGGTTTTGGGTTTTATTTTAATTTTGAATTTTCAGAAATGCTAGAGGGCATAATACAATTCGGAAAAATACTAAATTACCACCAAAAATTCTAGAAAATTCACAGAGGCTCAAAGAGATATCTTTGGGTTTAATAAAATTATTTCGCCACAAAGTGGTTATTTCATTTAATACTCTAAGGCCTACAACTGACTTCTTTTTCCTTTTTCCTTTTTATTTTTCTCCTCTTTTCTTTTATAATTGGAGATATATTTACTTTGTGTAAAATCACTCATATATATACATATATATACATGCATACATATATATATATATATATATACCTAAGCTTGCCCTACTCATTTCTAGGAAGCTTTCATCGGCGCTTCTGCCACTTATACTTCTGAAATTTAAATCCGTCCTTGTTTCTTTGAAAACCTATTTACGTTAACTTTCGGAGTTTTCTTTATGGATCATCTTTTCATATTCGAATTCAAACTTAGGATTCTCTATTAATTAAACAGATGGGCTCTTCCACGAAATTCCTCAGAAAAACACCTTCAAAACCCAACTCAACACAATACTCTACAAAATATTCTACAACACTTTATTATACAGATCCTCTAAGTTTTCAGGATGTTACAATGAGCGAGTGGGATGAGCAACGACGAACTGCTAAAGGTTCGTATTTATGCCCGAGCGAAAGATGAACCCGGTGCGCTCACCCTGTACATTGAGGACCTATTATCACGAGCAGCGCTTCGGGTGAGGGGGAACGGCGTCGTAACACTGACAAATATGCAAACGAGGGAGCGGGCGAGGGGAAACGACATGGAAATAATATTATTAGTACGAATGAGAGAGCATGTGAGTGGGCACATACATAGAGAGTGACAATTGTGCGAATCAGATGGCAGCAAATAATATATACCATGATTGGCCGACACATGCCACTTCAAAAGATGTGTGACGATCGTTAAATTCATGATTAAGTTAACCCGAATAAACATAGAAAATTCAGACAACATTAAATTCCCAACAAATTACACAATAACTATGACTGTATTAGGAGGCTTCACATAAAATTTTGTAATTTTTGAAGCTCGTTCGCTATATGTAAACACTCGTAAAAATATCGAAATTTTATAAAGTTTTGAGCAAAATTCACAAATGGATAAAATTACCCAGAAATTACGCTGCAAGTTACGTTGTGTTAGAAGACTGTACATAAATTTTCATAATTTTTTAAGCTCGTTTGTTATATTTAAAAATTTAAACAAATACTAAACGAAAAAAGTAGGCCCTCACTGGACAACGTGCTTGCTCGCCGCTCGCCCACCGGGTGGCGTGTGCACCGCCATCCGGAGAGGGGCGGCGGCGCCACCGCCGACGTCATCTCGCGGGAGCTGCCGCCCGTCCACCGGACGGTAGAAGCGATATTTTTATCAATACGGTACGTATATGGCTATTTATGTAAATGAGATGCTAAATAGTACTAAATATAGCTTTAACTCTACATGCGCGTACTTGTACTTATTGGTGTAGAAGAAAGAAACTCTACATGCGCGTACTTGTACTTATTGGTGTAGAAGAAAGAAAAAGAAGACGTCGTCATCTTCGTGTATGGTGTAAGTGCATCCGCGTCAGTGATCGATGGAGAGGAATTTGCGACCCAAGCGACTCCGGGAGATCGAATTCATTAGTTGCGTACGTACAATTTACTCGGTTATTTATGTTTTATTGGTAGGACACACGTACACTACGGAGAAACGTGTATTTCCGATCGATTGCAAGATTGTTAGTGCTATTAATTTGATGGATTCGAGTCAATCGGTGCTTTAATTTCAGCGGCCGGACAAGAGAAAGAAAGGGGAGAAACTTGCTGATACGTGAGCTATTTGTAAACTTACACGAAGTAGATATGAAGATTGCTTATAAAGAATGAGATATGGAGTTCTTCGTTGGTGAGCAAATCTTATCTTCCTAACTTTCAGTAGTTAGTGGAGTGAAAATTTTGAAATACCTCATGCAAGTCTGGTTAGCTCTTCTTAATAGATCTTAATTGTTCTAACTGCAATGGCATCGGATCGATATTCCATTAAACCACCGGTCTTTGATGGGGTTAACTATCACTATGAGAAGGCTCGGATGGTAGTATACATCTGAGCCAAAGGGTAACCAATTTGGGAGAAAGTTAGGAGAGCTTAGGTCGTGCCTACTGATGAGCGAATCAATCCAATAAATCTTGTGGATGTAGGGGCAAACAACATTGTACACAACTACTTGATTTAGGAGCTTGTTAGATCTGAATTTGGTCAAGTATCTCACTTGACATCTACTCACAAGATCTGGAGGACCCTCACTGGCTACCACGAGGACTCTACATCAATCAAGGATGTGAGATAGAATCAATTGAAGAGAGAGTACTCCAAGTTTGAGCAACGGTCTAATGAATCTTCGATGAGTTATTTTCGATGTTCACCAAAACTCTCAGCAACTTGTGTGCTGTTGGCCTAAGTTACTCTGAGTCTGAGAATGTATGCTAAGTGCTTAGTGCCTTAGATGTGAAAGTTTGAAGAATAAAGATTAATTACATTCATCCATGACAACACTGTCACAAGTGAGTTTGCCATGAATAAACTCTACTCGATGTTGAAGATGCATGAGATTGATTTCATATCTCATCTCACAAAGACATAATCGATGGCTCTTATGATCAATCCCGTGAAGAATGGGTCTTCTAGATCGTTGGGCTTTAGCTCTTCAAAATTTTCTTCATCTGCTTTGCGTGAGTTGAGTGACGAGGAACTTGAAAATCTACTAGAGGAAGACTTAGCCTTCCTATCCATCAAATTCACAAAAGTGTATCATAATATGAAAAATAGGAAGAGATGACGTCCCTTCTTCCATTTTGAGTGTGGTGAGCCAAACCACATTTGGGTAAACTATCCCAAGCTGACAGACAATGAGGAGAATGAGTACCACAAGTCACCTCGAGCTCGCAATGGCAAGAAGAAGCCCAACTCATGTAAGTTTTGTCAACTAGGTCCTTGCTGATGAGGGAATTTGGCCCGATTTACCTATGAGAATGATAACTACGATTGATTGATATGATATTGATGATGAGGCTTCTTCACCCAAACAACCAAGTTCCTCCTGCAATCACTACGCCACACCCCTGTTGTTATCAACCGTGCCCAACACAGTTCATCTTTTCTACAAGCAATCAAGAATCAACCAAGAAAGAAATAAGTGCAATCTGAATTACGAACGAAAGATGAAGTTTTATTAAACAATGGAGAGGCCTGAAGTCACTGTAGTTACTGTAATCGATACAAGTACACAACTAATGTTTTCTGAATGAAAAACAAATTAAACAAGGCTGAAGACTAACAGTGATGGCCACAAGGGTTGTAAAGAGGTGGTATCCAAGGAGGGGGTTAGCCTAGGGTTTGCACACAACCTGCGCTCGGATCCTAACACTATTACAAGGCCCAAGTTGGCTGAACAGGTGATGTAGCACCTCTATTTGCTGATTGTGATGTGTAGAAAATGAATCTGAAGGTGGGGCTAGATCCATTGAAAAGGTCTCATCGTAATCTTTCCATCTATTACTCAAACACCTCCAGTAGACTCTATATATGAAAATTATGTTTGTTTGAAGTTAGTGCTATCACGCTAACTCCGAATTGGTCTGGAATTAAAATAGGGTCAGCATGGACTTGTTGAGGTAGTTGTGTTGCACCCCTCACCTTGGTTCCTAAGTATAATAACATCACATGACTTAGATAGAAATACATCCTCAATAGAAAAATTATAAACTCCTAGAAATGAGCTCACTTCATAATTCAATTGTCATGCATGTGTCCTCATCTTAGTTTCTTGCCTAGCATATTGTGAATGAGTATTGTGTATATCCAAGGAACTGATGTCCCCATCATCCTCTTCCTCTTGAATTAGAGTCATACACAACTCAAGCTCATCTTATTCTCCCAAGTATAGCTTCAAATTTGCAAAATTAAATGTGTGACTAATCCTAAACTCTGTAGTCAGATCAAGCTTATATGCATTATCATTAATCTTCTCAAGAATCTTAAAAGGACCATCAGCTCTATGCATCAACTTACACTTTCTTAATTCAAAAAAATATCTTTTCTCAAATGCAGCCAAACAAAATCACCACGTTCAAATGTTCTTTCTTTTCTACCATGACTTTCAGCAACTCTATATTTCTCATTCATGCACTCTATGTTTTCCTTAGTAGTTTCATGCAACTTAATAATAAATTCAACACGTGTCTTGCATCAAAATTTACCTTCTCTGAAGATGTTAGAGGTAACAAATTAATGGGAGTGCGAGGGTTAAGGCCATATGGAAAGGGCTCATCTTTGTAATTGAATGTAGTGAACTCCACATGAGGTAGACATTCTTTCCATAATTTGAAGTTTTTCTTCAAAATAGCCCTCAACATGGTTGACAAGGTGCAGTTGAGAACTTCAGTTTGTCCATCAGTTTGGGGATGACATGTATTCGAGAATAGCAACTTTGTCCCCCAATTTTATCCATAAGGTCCTCCAAAAGTAGCTCAAAAACTTCACATCACGATCTAAAACAATTATATTTGGCACACCATGTAGTTAAACAATCTCTCTAAAAAATACATCAGCAACATAGATATCATCATCGCTCTTATGACAAGGAATAAAATGTGCCATCTTAGAAAATCTATCCACTACAAAAAAAATACTATCCATCCCCCTCTTCGTCATAGGCAATCTTAAAATAAATAAACAAAATCCATAAAAATATCCTCTCAGGCACACTAGGAACAGGAAGAGACATACATAAACCATGTGGATTCAATCGAGATTTAGTTTTTCTGCATGTATTGCAGTGAGCAATGTAGTATGGAGTTTTTTCACAAAATCAACATGTTTAGAAGCCTCCATATTAGCACGTTCTTGTAGTGGGAGTGGAGGTAAATTAAGTGACATGATTGGTTTGAAACCACACACCACCTCGAATGGATACAATTGAGTTGTAGAATGTACCGGCCTATTATATGCAAACTCCACGTGCAGTAGACAATCTTCCCACTCTTTTAAGTTCTTCTTTATCATGATACTTAGCAACGTTGAAAGTGTGCGGTTCACCACCTCCATTTGTCCATCTGTTTGTAGGTGACAAGTCGTTGAAAACAACAACTTTGTCCCAAGCTTGGCTCACAGTCTTTCAAAAGTAGCTCATGAACTTAACGTCACGATCAGAAACAATGGTTCTTGGCATTCCATGCAATCTCACAATCTCCCTGAAAAACAAGTCAGCTATATGCGACACATCGTCGCTCTTATGACAGGGAATAAAATGTGCCATTTTAGCAAACTTATCCACAACAACAAAAACCGAATCCCTCCCCCTCTTGGTCCTAGGCAATCCTAACATAAAATATATGCTAATATCTTCCCAATGAGCATTAGGAACCAAAAGTGGAGTATACAAACCATGTGGATTGAGTTTTGACTTCGCCTTATGGCATTTGATGCAGGGTTGCCCGATCTTCTCGAAGTCTCGCCTCATCTTTGACCAATAGAAGTGATCAGCCAACATCATGTAAGTCTTCTCTCTCCCAAATGCCCCATCAATTCTCCTGCATGAGATTCTTGCAACAATAACAAACGCACGGAAGACTCCAGAACACATAGCTTATTCATGCGAAAGAGAAAACCATCATGAATATGAAACTTATCCCACCATTTTCCATCATTGTAATTAGAGTATGGAGTTACAAATTCATGATCGGAAGCATATAAATCTTTCAAACTTTCCAACCCTAGGACCTTTACCTCCAATTGAGTCAAAAGCACATGTTTTCTAGACAATGCATCAGTTGCCACATTCTCTTTGCCTTTCATATATTTGACAATGTATAGAAAGGTTTTAATGAATTCTACCCACTTAGCATATCTACGATTCAATTTCGCTTGGCCCTTTAAGTATTTCAAAGCTTCATGATTGGTATAAGGGCTTGCTGAGTACCTTTGTGCTCATTGTTGCTTATACATGTGGATTTAGTTATGGAAGACACCTATAGGTGAACAAATATTCTACTCATTGGAAGTTGATGATGATAACGAGTACTAAGTCGCGTACCCCAATCGATTATCTATGATCACATCCTGAGGACCCCTACTGCTATTAACCTTTTTTGTTGCAAGACTTCATCTGTATTTGGCCTATCCAACCTATGGTGTAAGACTCTGGGCATGAGGCTTCCTTACACTTATTTATTTTTATTAATGTATTTTTATATTTATTTGCTTGTGTGAATATGATATTCATCAATGTTGTACTATATGAGCTACCTACTGATCATAGGACTAACTCGGTATGCACATATGGTCTGGACATAAATCCAAGACATGACAACTAGTGTCTTAGCCAAGATCTTTTTTGTTATTTAATTTAAACTAGCTATATTTCCCACGCAACTGCGTGGCTAGCTGCTAAAATGCAAATGGTTTTATTTGAAAACATACTTGTATTTTATATAGAACACTAATATTTATGATTAAAATAGAGCTATATTTCTTATACAGTTTTAATAGTTATATTTGATCAATCTGTATCATTATAATCTGAACTTACCGAAATAAGCAATGTAAATCTTTCTCTTTTTTTTCCCGAATTAGTGAGCATTTTTAGTTCTTGAGAGTGAACATGGTGACTTCTTTTCTTTTAGTTTAATAATATAAATAGGTAGAAGATTAGCGTATGCGAGCTACCAAGTTATCTTCTCTACTCAAATTCGGTTTATCTACGAGTACTTCATGGACTATACATGTCAATATGTAAGTGAAGCTAGATTGATTAAGGAGGCGTTTATATTGGTTTTTACTGATATCTTTTGGTTTTGACTTATGAACAATAACATCTTATAGAGAAGTTTATAAAGAGAGATACTCGTATGTAATTTTGGTCAATATAAATGAAGTCACTATAGTGTCTACTACTTATTGTAGAAAAGCGGTTTTTAGAGGCCAAAGCGAACATGGCTTAAGATGCTCTGGAGAGAAAGAAAATAGAAAAACAAGGGCTAGAAGGTTAAAGTCATTGGAAGTTTATAGGTTTTGGCTCCTTTATTTTAGATTTATGATTCGGATTTCTACAGTAATTAGATTACAAACGGGGTATCTTTTCTAAACAAATTCTACAAATTGATTGTAGTAGATACTATCCTAACTTTATCTATATCGGCTAAAATTGCAAAGGCCAAAGGACCGGTGGTTGTGCAGAAGCCGAACTAGTCGATGATCAATCAACCGTTTGTCAGTTGACTGTTCACCGTGGAATGCATATGAGGGCCTATTTGGCAAGTCACAAGCCGACCGGCTTTTGGCTTTTGCTACAGTACCTAATTTTCAAACGGAGTATTTTCTCAAGACGGGGTCTACAAGTTAAACGTAGTACACGTTAAAAACTCAACATTTGTACCAGCCAAAATTGTAAGTGAGTATCGGTCTCTCCGTAATCTATACCGTAAACCGCCAAAATTCAAAAATTTCAGCCATAAGCCGCAGCCAAAAAGAACAACCGTCTGTTCTTTACAGCTTTTAAAAGCGGCTTTTGGCTTTTGCTATAGTACCTAACTATCGAATGTAGTATTTTTTCAAGACGGGATCTACAAGTTAATTATAGTACACGTTAAAAGTCTAACATCTGTATCAACCAAAATCACAAGCGAGTATCTCTCTCTTCGTAATCTTTGTCACAAATAGTCAAAATTTAAAAATTTCAGTCAAAAGTCATAAGTCGCAGCCAAGAGACTAGCAAAAGACGTAAGACACTTTCAATATTTGGGCCAACAATGACAACATGGTTCGGTCTGGTATACTGATTTGGCCCACATAGAAGGGGAGGGGGAGAGAGAAAAGTCCATGCCTGAATTAAGCATGATTACGATGCATGCTCGTATATCATCCCAGCCATGTGAGGATCTAGCATGCTCAGATTTTGTTTACTCGAGTTGTGTGGGCAACAGCTTTGAGTGGAACGTGGCTCTTATCTTTTAGATGCGACTTATTTATTTAATAAATAATAATTATGAAGAGAAATTAAAAGCTAAAAATGTTGAAAAAGTTAGGAAATAGGGTCAAATTGTTTGCATGCGTAGACCTTTGCCCACACAGTGACATCGGTCGAGCGGTTGTTTCTGCCAGTTGAAAAGCTAGAAAATATGACCAAATTGATTGCATGCGTAGATCTTTGCCCACACTGTGACATCGGTCAAGCGATTGTTTCTGCATGTTCGTAGTACGCCGGACGAGGTTGGGCTACTATTAAGTCCACGAAAAGGAAGCAGGAAACGGCGTGGACCCGGAGTCCGGCGACAGCGAGGTGCCCACGGCGAAAAACCGCGTCTCGGACGGAGAGAGCGGAGTGGGAGGGTAACCGTACCGCGGGTGCGTTCATACCGCACACGGCTCGGCACCGACGCCAGCTGCAAACAACATTTGCCGGATCGCACCACCCGACCGATCGACCCGTGATGGCAGCCGCAAATGTCTAACATCAAGTGTCTCTTTTGCGCGAATTGAGCAAACTGAACTTGACTCAATTTTCTCCTTTGCGGGGAAGTAAAGCTGAAATCCTTGCGGTTCTAGTGGCATCAAATCGAGTGCTTGCTTTGAAACGCCGTCCTTGTACGTAGGATATCGCCGTAATTATAGTCCATGGCGGACATAAGAAAAATGTCTACCGATGCATCAATTTTATGTTTTCTCTAGGTACACATTGGAATGTAAGATCGCAATAAGATTCGGGTAGTTCTTTTAACTCTAATTAAAATCTTAGCCTCCTCCTACACATCTTACATCTGTCACCACTAGCACTCATCCCACGACAATGATGATGCCCGCCCCTACTCCCTGCCTGCCTCACACCAGTATTTAAATCGGCTTTTGATTACTGTTTAGAAAAATCAGGACCTGATTTAAATATCTTATCTTCTAAAAATAGTTTTTCTAAGCTATTTTTAAATTTTATTCTAATAACTACTTTTTCAGTCATCATTATTCCATTTAAATCAAAAGATCTAGTAAAAAATCATCAACTCTAACCCATAAATACCTCCTTAAAGATAACCACTTGTGTCATCTTCGCCCCTACCATCTGAGAATTTTGGACACATCTGGCACCGTAGCAATCTAAAATTCCAAATTTGGCTCCCGGTGCAAAAAAATTCCAAAATCGCCCCTTCCCGACCGCGAGATCACCCGTGGCGACACTGGCGAGTCGTGCGGTGTGGAACCGCACGATCCGATTGTTCACGGGTCGTGCGGTGCCACACCGCACGACCGCCCGCCGCCCGCCCGAAGCGCCGTCCGCCGCGCCCACCGCACGACCCGCCGGCCGCATGTTCGCTCCTCCGACCGCACGACCCGCGCAATGCCGACCGCGAGATTCCTTGCGCTGGTCCGTCCAATCCGTCCGAAAGCGGCGTGGGTTGCATTATTTTCACAGCATACACGCGTCTGCGGCTCGATTGCATAGCCCCCTCCATGAGTGATGAATGGGCATTTAAATGGCGCGAGCAATGCATCCGATATGGGAAGTTCATTTGCGTCGGGTGAAGACCGAGCGGCGAGGAAGGCAGCGAGGAGGCAATGAGTGAGTGAAAACACGAAGATTTGAGTTCTTTTCGTTTGGTTTCGTGGATTTGGCAAGTATAAAAGTTGTAGATCGTCTCGTGAGCTTCAAATAGAGGTAAGTCTTGTGCCCGTCCAACTATATTTTTTTGTATATCATTAGTCCGTAATTAAGCAAAGCGTATTTTGTTAATGTTATTTTATGTCAATCTTTGGTACGGCATGTATTTGTAGCTAAATTTTTATATGTAGTTGTAGTGTATGTAATGTTGTAGGTTATTTTTTGTGAACACACGTATTGTAATGTAGTTTCATTAGTGTGAAAATATGAACTTGTAGATGTGTAGATATTTAGAAAATACATATTTATGTTAGAGTTTTTGTAGATGATAACAATAGTAGCAGAATTAGAAACATAAAATTAGTACGTTTACGGAAGCACTAGGTATACTATGGGCGGTGGTAAAAATAAATTAAAAATGAAGTACGTTAGTGGGTGTTTGATGGTATGATTATTGCATATTTTACACTATGAAGGTTGATTATGCTCTTAATATGTAATGGGAATTTAGCATTAATAGAAAAAATGGAAATGAAATTGGTTAGTTGAAGACAACGTTAAGTAAAATATTACGAAAGAAATGAAGAGAAATTACTTATTGCATTTTTTCGCATGAATTGTAACAAGCTTAATGCAGAACAATATTGAAAATAAAATAACGTTGTAATGCAATTTTTATTCGTATTAGAAATGGAAATAAAAATGAAATGAATATGTAATTTGATGTTTGCTAGAATTTGGAAGTAAAATAGGTAGAAGTAAATTATAGATTTATAAATACCGCACTGTTAATGTTACAATGGGGCGATGGGGTGTGATGATACGATTGTTGCATGTTGTGTCTTGAGATGGTTGATTGTGCACTTATGTTAGGTACGTCATGGCTGACATTCAAGACTTGTTCGTATTCTACGGGAGTGGTCTCGTACGCGACGGGCCGTATGGGGCGGACCTGTCTAATTGTGACCGGACCGTGATCCGGGCACCCGGTTTGAACGCCATGACCCAGTACATCTCCCAGTACTATGACATGCAGCACTTGTATGCAACCTGGAGTGCAGAGTTTCATTCATACGGGGTATACATGCACTACAGAGAATTATGGCCAGGGGAGGTAAAGTGGGTACCAAACGATGCACTGAAGCATGTCGGTCGTGGCAGACGACAAAGCCGTCGCATCCGCAATGACATGGATGACAGCCAGCGTGGGGATCGAGTTCGGCGGCCAAAGTGTAGGCTATGCAAGACGATTGGGCACTCCTCACCAAGTGCCCAAACAGCCGACATCAAGCAACCCTCCGTAGTAGCAATTACATATTTTGTTGTACTCCTGTTGGTTCCTTCCATGTGTTGTTCTTTGTGTATGCACTGCTACCATGTGTTGGTTCTATGTATGTATGTCACGCACATTTTATGTTTTTGTACATTCTGTATGTTGTTTGTGTACATTATGTATGTGTAGATGTTGTCTGGGTCATATTTGTGTGCACATTTGATGTATGTGTTCGTACATTCCGCACGTTTCGCTGTCATTACGTTTGCTGTTTACTATATTGTCATTTGTTGCACATTATATTATCAATGTAGACTCACTTGTTTTTCTTATTTGGCGGAGATGGCTTACGAGTTGCTTGACCCCGGTGGGATGAGCGGCACCGATGCCTATCGTGGTCGTCGGGAGACGGCCTCCGAGCTTGATCCTTAGGAGCCCCCGAGAGCACTGGCCTCTCGACCAGCGGTACATCCCACTACTGCGGTACACCGGGCTGCTGCCCATTGCCCGCATGTTGGATGTACCGCACGCGTTGCAGTTTGATGCGCCGTTGCTCTCCGCTCTTGTTGATCGCTGGAGGCCGGAGACTCACACGTTCCACTTCCGCTGGGGCGAGATGACGGTTACTCTGCAGGATGTGACAATGCTTACAGGTCTACCCCTCCGTGGTGCTGCTGTAGTGCCACCCCCGAAGGCTGCAGATTGGAAGGTCCATCCGCTCGGCGGTTCGGTCATCCGATCCGGACAACGAGGCGGTGTGCCACATGGTCGGCTTCGTCGGTACATGACATGTCCGCTCTCGCACATGACGACCAGTGCGGACACACCGTTGCGCACTGCTATTTCGTCGGGTGGGTCTTGTTCCCTAGCACCACCGGAGATTCGGGCAGACCTAGCTACATACATCTAGCGAGTCCTTGGCGGATGGTCGGCACGGTGAGGTGCCACAAGATAGCCGGGATCACTGTTCTTAGCGCCACATACCGAGGTTTGTGTGATGCCTCACAGCGTACTACGGCCAGCGAGCCGGTCCTAGCCGTGTGCTACGTTCTTCTTCAGTTGTGGTCGTGGGAACACTTCCCCGTTGGCAGGCCTTACTTTGGTACTTCTGCACCCTCACGAGTTCAGCCCGCATTTGTACGGAGTTGGTAATGGAGACGACGCGTTGATGGGCCCACCATGGGTGCGCGTTGGACGTTGGCTCGGTTGCGGTGGGCCAAGGAGAGACCGAGACGTGCGTACCCGGAGTTCCACAACATGTTCGAGACACTCCACGAGGTAGAGATAGTCTGGTGGCCATGGACTCCACCGTTCATTATGGACACGGCCCCCACGGATTATCATCTCGGTGCGGGCGAGGATCACATGTCTTGGTTGACGACTTGCCACTTGGTGTTCTCTCACTGCGTCGAGCCATACAACCCGCAGCGAGTCATGAGGCAGTTCGGCATGTACCAGGTTGTCCCACCCCTGCCAGGACGCCCTCTTGCACCCACCACCCACCGGTATGTGATTTCACAGAATCGTAATTAATGCATTACTTTGTGCCCGTACTAATTGTGGATGTCTCAATTAACTTGCAGGCAATCGAGGAGAGGGCGAGCGAACGAAGACTGGAGAGGCGTACAACGGGAGTGGACAGACATGTGGCGTGACCACGCGGACACGATGGTTGTGGATGAGATCCGGCCGTACGACCTCGGCACGTATAGCACATACCTCGAGTGGTACGTTCCACGCACCCGCAGTAGGCTTACTGGGGCGCCGCCACAGCGTCCAGTTGAGATCATACACGAGGCTGCTATAGAGGCCAGGTCCGCCATACGGACCATCAGTTGTGGTCACCACAGAGATGACGCTGTTGCACGACGTGGTCGCGGACGGGGCCGACCACCACCACCCCCCTCCGCGCCACCGCGGCGGTGCCATCAAGACGTCCATCATCGCCACGTCCATCGCAGCGATCAAAGCCTCGACCCGGCCGCTCGCTCGTCGTCCATGCGGTTCGGACCGTCGGTACGACATTTACCACCTATTTGTTCGTGCACTCGTTTGCCATTTATCTCTAACCCCATATTTTTCTTGCAGCATTTACGACAGGATAGCACCCTGCTACAGCCATCGTCATCACGGAGGAGTACGG
Source organism: Bonia amplexicaulis (assembly GCA_036346245.1). Lineage (NCBI taxonomy): Eukaryota > Viridiplantae > Streptophyta > Magnoliopsida > Poales > Poaceae > Bonia > Bonia amplexicaulis. Next base: position 8,528,709 of record CM070762.1, read on the forward strand.
GGGAGCGAACAATCTCGCCTGCCCGACGGGCCCGATCTCCAGACAGCGACCCTGACTCGGCACAGCACTCGGAGGTGCCATTGCCCGCGTTCGCTCATGGTGGTCAGTCCAGCATGCAGGAGCAGCACGAGTGGTTTGGCCAGACCACCTCGGACGCAGGCATCGCAGTACGACCTTCGAGATGCACCGCACTCCCCTAGCAGGTTCACCTTCTCCGAGGAGCACATACGCCGTCAGGAGGAGGCGACGACGAGATCCATAATGAGTTTTTGTAATTCTGATTTCGTAACGTCTCATGGTTTGCTGTAACTATTTATGTAATGTACGTATGTGTAATACATATCCATGGCATGTTTTGCAAATTATTTATTTACATCTTGCTTCACAGAAACATACATTAACCCTCCAGCACTAAGACACACGATAACAATAAACACAACAATAACCTCCAACACTACACCTTAACGATAACAATAAACACAAGAAAGAAAATAGCACACATCATTAAATTAATCTTGCACTCCAGTCTATCAAAACGATGGCGCATCTCGACGGGGTCGCTACCCCCCACGACAACTCTCTCATGCCTCGCAATGTCGGCCCTACCGCCCATTTCATCCTCCCACACCGAGAATCGGCAACACGGGGCTTCTGCGTTTCACGAGAACAATATTGTCAAACATGCCTGCACGATTTGAATGAACCCGAAACAATCGTACTCACCGAGTGAAAGGGGCACTTGTAGTAGTGCCGCCCAGGATTCGTGGCGGTGTGTGCGGTCTTACGTCTAACAACCGTGTTGCATTTTGGGCAAATCACCATTGGAGCGGACGATGCGGTGCTGAGATGACTCATATCGCGGCCGGGGGTGAGAAGGAATGATAACTATACGAATGGGAAGAACTAATTCGGAGGTGAGGAGAACAATGCGGGGGCTAGGTGAGGAATGCGGGGGCTAGGTGAGGAATGGCTCCTCTTATAGGCTCGGGGCCTCGTCATAGAGTCCACACAATAAGAATGCGTGACGCAATGCCAACACGAAACAAAACATACATTGCACATACAGACAATATGTACAAGATTACACGCAAGAAATGAAATCAAAACAACATGCTCAAGACCACACCATCAATGAACAACGACCACAACAAATTACATACGACACATTACTAACTTAGTCACTCTTTCTACTTCATATGTTGGCGTTGCATCTGTTGGCGCAGGTAGGTGTTCTCCTCATTGAGGGTCTCAATTCGCTCCTCCAACTCAAATATTCGCTGCCATAATGTGAATACATAATTGACAATATAACGTTCGTGGGAGGGTCGATCCACGGGAGAACTCGCATTTCGCCATCCGCACGAAAGGAGGATAAAATGAGGCTGCATAACAAATAAGAAAGTCTTGTTAATACTTTTACCCGGATCGTGGGCATCGGAAGAACGTCGCCGCCATCGAACTTGCATTCGAGGGCCTCGCACAACCGCGTCCTCATTGTGTCGGCACTTCGGCCATCTTTGGTTGAGCACGCTGACTTGGTATCAAACGGTAGTGTGGACCAAATACCTCCCTCCTTTCTAAGGGAAGGTCTTCTTTCGGTGACCCATATCCGATTGGCCCCTCAGCTTCCGACATGTTATGTTTCACAACAGAAGAGGACACACTTCTTTTTTCGATTTGCACGATTCGCTGCCTACAATATCATGGGACCCCAACCGTGCTATTTATACGAAACGAGAGAACTTCTGCGGTGGCGTGACAAAGAGGCCAGCTTTGCGCAAATGACATGACAAAGAGGGCAGCTTTGCGCGATGGCGTGACAAAGAGGCCGCTTTGCGCGATGACATGACAAAGAGGCCGACTTTGCGCGATGGCGTGACAAAGAGGCCAGCTTTGCGGAGTGACATGACAAAAGATCCCAACTTTGCGCGGCAAAAAAAACACATGGCTACCCTTCGCCTTATAAATTCACGTGCAATGCGTCTGCAAGAGAGCACTACACCATCTAACACTACATCTTACATTCCTTCTCCACGTCGAAATGAGCAAGAAGAACATAAATAGTTGGCGGGAATTCGCGGACGGGATAAATGAAACTAGGCGGAAGGCTAAGGAGGACTCCCGCAAGAAGGCACAATGGGAGGAGACACGCAACATAGCAAGGGCTGCGGCGGCTCGCGAGGAACGAGCAAAGGCTGCTGCGGCTACGAGGTCAGCTCCCCGCAATGAGCGGCCGCGTAGCAACAACCCCATCCCGGACGTCCCCAACGAGCGTTCGCCGCAACTCCCACCTGAGGGGGAGACACCCCCCCTTTGTTGGTGCGGGGACACGTGCAAGTTCATCAAATCGAACGAACGCATCACCCTGGGTATGCGTTACTGGGGTTGCGCAAACTACTCCAGTGAATACCCCAATCGCCCGTTTGACACCTCATCCTATCGCAACCCGAACGAACACATGCACCATTTTTCCCAACAATTTCTCCTTCACATCACGTACTAACAATCTCTCCCTCGTTTACGGCCTCCGGAGGCCCTATGTAGCTACCGCAAATGGATCGATCTTGAGATCCACCTGGCGACCAATGGACCATCGACTTCGAGGATTGGAATGTCAAACAGGACAAGGAGTTGCTGCAGGAGGAGCGCCGCAGCCGCGAGCACACCCTGCGTATACAACGCGACTCGCAAGCCCATCTCGATGCATGCACGCGGAGGGAGCGGGAGGCTCGCGAGAGGAGCCGAGAGAAAGAGGAAATAGCGGCTAAGGCAAAAGAGGCGCGGAGGAGTTCAACGCCGAGCGGGCAAGGAAGGAAAGTGGCCCCGGTCCACAAGATGGGTCGTCTGGCGGTTGGGTAGATTAGTCGCATATCATGCTATATGTTATGCATGTAATAAAATGTACGTGACATGTTACTCCCAATCGTATTATGAAGTTTATTATCTCGTCTTTCGCATTCAATGATTCATATTGCAACTCATTTACCAATATTAATATCTTGGTTCTCTCCGTACACTAATTCTCACTAAAATCAAAATATCACTTACCATTGTATGTATCGATCGTTCTACAATCAATAGCTCTTAAAAATTATCTCAAAATTTTTACGCACCTACAACATACTGATGAACATAAACTTTTATTACAACTACTCCTAATTTTTTCCGGTTTAAAAGTACAAAATTAGTAAAACTCTACAACCTCACGGGGATGACTCAAGTCGCCTTCCTACAAAATTGTCGGTTCAACATATTTTCACGGTCAAGAATCTACAAAAACACAACATCAATCGTTACTTCACATCTAGTTCAACATATCATTTATTATGAAGTGTATTTTAATTATCGACATAAAATCTCCTCATCTTTTCGCATTCATTTTCCCGGTGTTAAATATCACTTTCCTTCCTTTCGCCTAATTGTTCTTATCACGTTATTTTCAAAAAAATTTCATTAAATTTTCTACAATAAAACAACATACCATGATCGAAAATTGTTATTGTCGGTTCAACAATTTTTCACGGTCGACAATCTACAAAATCACAAATACATCAATCATTACTTCACACATATTTCGTTCAGTACTCTACCAAACAAAATTTTAAATTTTGTAAATGCAACAAAATCACACAAGCTATAAACTGGACTCTACATCAAATTCAAATTTTTGAAACAACATTTCATATATCCAAATTTATTTTCTTGTAAATAACTCAATAATACATATAAATTCTTATACTAAATACATATATCAAATCCTAAACAAAAATTTTGAGATCGAGGGTCGTGCGGTCAAGACCATGGTCATGCTGCGGAGGCGGGGTCGTCTGGCGGAGGCGGGATCGTGCGGTCGGGGAGGCGGGTCGTGCGGCCGTAGCGGAGGGCAAGCGATCGTGCGGTGTGGCACCGCACGACCCGTGAACGATCCGATCGTGCGGTGCCACACCGCACGACTCGCCAGTGTCGCCACGGTGATCTCGCGGTCGGGAAGGGGGCCAGTTTTGGAATTTTTTTGCACCGAGAGCCAAATTTGGAATTTTAGATTACTACGGTGCCACATGTGTCCAAAATTCACCATCTGACACCTAGTCCCCTCCCTAATGCTATAGAGCCCTATGAAGCTTGAAATCCTAACCCGGTTGCCTAAGAGGACACCGTATTCAACGTCAAAGCACGACGTCCCAACAAGCGCCGACAGGGAGTGAGAAATCAGATACCTGATTACTAGCGGTTTCGATAAAAAAAGTCCTTGGATTGTTGAAAAGTTTCGAAAACACCAAATTCCAACAACAGACTACTTCTCTCTTTCTAAAAAAATAAGGGAAATGAAAAAGAAAAACAATATGCTCCCTTATGAGGGTGGTGTTTGGATTTGCTGCGACTGATAGCTTTTTTGACTGTGGATGATGTTTTCTAGCTAAAAATAAATAGTAAAATTGAAAAAAATGATTTTTAAAAAGAGTGGACAAGCGGTGGGAAAAGTAAGAAAGAGATACATGCACCATAAGAAAGTGAGAGGTGTGGGATGCATGATAGATCTGTGATCTCTTACCTTATCATTAGAACGAAATAAAAATAAAAGAAATAAAAAAACCACTTTAAAAAATGAGATATTTATATCGACTTAGCTTCTAGTTTCTGGTTTATTTTTAACTATTTATAAATTTTATCTTTTTCTAAACTTTTGGTTTTTTTGAGCTTTTTTGTCGGTTCTTTTTTTTCCAGTATTCATTTGCATTGTCCGTGATGAGCTAGTATATTTTTTATTTTTATTTTTTTTAAATTTAATTATATCAAATAAGCTACATTCAGCTATAGTAAAATTTCAACCACTACCATGTAATTTCAGTCATAAGCCACAGCTTTTCAACTCAACGGAGTCAAAAACAACAAATAAGCCAAGCCTCCTTCACCGCCCGGTGTTCGCACCCTATCGGGCGTTAATTGCGGGCCCGACAAGACCATTATTTCCTTCACGCTCCCCTCATCTAATCCCCACTTCACTCACCCCGCCGCTTCACTCGCTCCCACTCTTCCCAGGTCCCAACTCGTCTCGTCGGCGGTGGCAATGGCGTCCCTCCGCGCCTCCCTCCTCCTCGCGGCCGCGCTGTGCGCGCTTGCGTCGTCATCCTCCGCGTCCCGCGACCTCCGCCCGCGCCGCGCGGGATTCGTCGTGCGCGGCCGCGTCTGGTGCGACACCTGCCGCGCCGGATTCGAGACCCCCGCCTCCACCTACCTCGCCGGTACGACTCTCACCTTCGTTTCTTACTTCCTCCCTTCCTTTGTCCATCCAGTGGGTGTGTGGATCTTACCTCAACGTGTCTCCCAGTACACTTGCCGTTCGTTCCACTTTCCCCTTTGCTTTCTGCTTCCCCTGCAATGGCTTACTTTATCGTGGTTATTTCTCTGTCCGTTTACCGTGAGTGTTGTTTGATAGGAGTAGTAACTCACATGAAGAGAAGGTGAAAAAAAGTTGGCTTTTTTCTTCGTATTTAGATGCGCGAACCCTTACATGGAGTAGGTGGTGTGATTGGTTTACGCAACTGGTGTTTGGATGCGGGAGTCTTGGATTTGTGAGAACGGCGCTAGGCCCTTGTGCTTTCCTTCAGAAAGTTCGTTACATTTCTAGGATTGCTTTGTGCACAAGTTTTTTTCTCTCTGCTAGTTGCGTTCTTGCCCGCAGGATGCCGGCGTTTGTTATTGGTGCCAAGGATTAGTTCTAGCTAGATCCCGTTGTCAAGTGTGTATACATGTAGTTGTTCTAGTGGATCTACCAGATGTGCGCTTTCAGTATAGGGCAAAATGTGTGTGAGTGGTCATGGCGCCATCTTTTGCAAAATATGATAGGGTCCATAGAGGATTGAAATCTAAGATGCCGAATAGACAAGCGGGCTCGTATGTAGTGCTTGATCTAGGAGCTCCGACCGTGGTCAATGGTTCATGGATCGTATAGTTGGAACTTGGAATAGCCTAATCGGATAGTACATTGCTGGATAGTGGGGTCTGGATCACATCCTACTGCTTTACTTTGGTGATGCTGTTAATTAATGAAAACAGAACACAAATCTTAATTTAAAACGGAACATAGTCGTTTTACAAGTCTGTTGAGTCATCTTTTGATGTCTGAAATAAATCGGTCTTATTGACATCCAGAAGAACAAAGATTTGTCTTGATGTCGAATTGCAGAATGGAATATAAGGAAGTGAAATTTAGTGTCCCACACTTAAATCTTTACAAAGACAAGATTGACCTTGGTAGAATTGTCATGAGCTCAGGACACCCAAAGAAGATTTTTGGTGGATTCGACCAAATCTGTGTATAACAATGCTTCGTTTTATATTGCATATAGGAATACATTATTAGTTCCCTTAAATGTTAGTTCATGTTTATGTATTAGATAGATAAGTTGTCTGCATAAAAAAAAAAGATCGATAAGGTGTTTGCCTAAAAAAAGTTAGATTTTTATCACCATGAGATGTGATACAGATAGTCTTGAAAAATGCTGCTCTTTGGATTAAAGTCAGTAAGGCACAAACACTGAATTGGATTGATGACACATACAGCTCACCTGTGGTTACCCACCTTAATTGGTTTCGACTTTTTTTAAAAGAAACACTATTCGTACAAACGCCCTCACCAGTAAAACAGAGCAAGAACTTTCATAAAAGAATTTTTGTTTGCATTTTTCTCTTTGTGCAAAGTTTGTTGTTTTTGGTTTTGGGCAAAAGCTTTCCTTGGTGGAGTAAAATTATAAGTTTTTCAAAATAGGAAGGTATATTATGTTTTTGACAACTCATGGGATCTATTAGTTTGATGCTTTCACACTATGTTGCTTACACCAGTAAGGTTGGTTGTATACTTGTATTAGTTTTAGCAGGAGATAGATGCCACTTTAGATTCTTTTGACAAGGACAGTACAAACTGGGCAATTAAACTTAGCATTTAACTCACCCACTATTGTGCACATCTTGCCTGCATATTTTCCCTCCAATTTAAGTTCCGTTAGTTAGTTTTTATATCATTTATTATACAAATGCTATTTTCATACCTGTTCTGAGCATCATCTATTCAAATATGAGTTTAAAAGGCAGGCCTAAATGCAAAACAGTCTGGAACGAAGCTGCATCTACACAAAAGTAAAACTAGAAGTAAAAGTGTAAAACTAAAGAAATTTGTTCACAGTTTATGGTAAATTTACTCCATTATCATTTATAATCAAGATTTGAAATGCATGCCCTTTTTTATTCCATTCTATTTCTAATAAGCTGTCACCCCTACTTATGGACTTATGAAACAGAGCGCTTCCCGCTTTAGTCTCTTTTCGCTTAATCTCAGTGAAGTTTTCTGACTTGCAAGCACCCTCTTTCACTGGCAGCCATGATTGATAATCGTTTTTCAGGTAGCTAGGGTAGACATTATATGATGAGTTGAAGGTTTGTTGGCCATTTGTCATGCATTGAGGACTAAAAAGACAGCAGTGCGATATAATACACCAGATGAGGGTTCAGTGTATTTTGAAGCAAAAGGACAAATTTGTTTTCTGACTTGAAATTATATTGCTTGGGTCACAAAAATTTGGATCCTTGTTGTTGCTGGTTAGTAACAAAAATCTAGAGCTGAAAGCCCGAAAATGTAGTCAATCTGCAGTTGTGGCACTACATGGTAGGGATAAAAGTTAAGAAAGCTAACAAGTAGGGATAAAAGTTAAGAAAGCTAACAAGTATCGCTTTTCGAATATCTTTGTAATGAAAACTTAGTGATCAAAATCCTACCAACCATTTACTTGCCATCTATCTTCCTAATCAAACTATAGTAACCATTCTGGCTTTCAGGAATCTGGGCCAGGCCAGGCCATCATTCCTTGTTATTGGAACGCTGAACACTGCTTATAAAACCTGCCCCTATAGCATGATTATCTGTCGTATCAAGGTGTAGGGTAGTGTGCATTCTTGGAACTTTCGAAGCCAAAGTGCAATATCTGTAATACACTAGTACCTGCGTGCGCACTTACAATCTAGATGACCCAAGTCACACTGCACATCTTTGATATTCATGGTGTTTGCCTGTTGGAGAGTGCCTTGTTACTGCAGATTTAACATGGTTATTTGTATGTCTTGTTTTTTCTTTTCTTGAGAACTATAGTTGTATTGAAAACTAAAGCAACACTAGTGATAGAATACACCAGGTGACGTAAGGTCTAGTGCATTTTCAAGCAAAAAAATAACAACTTTTTTTACTTCTAATTATATTACTTATAGAGCTGAAGGCCTTGCATGATCAACAGCAGCTGTGATAATACATAGTAATTTAAAGATAGGGCTAAGTTTAAGAAAGCTAACAATTGTCGTGTATTGTTATTCATTTGCCTAAATATGACATTCTTTCTTTCGACAGGAGCAAAGGTGAGGGTTGAGTGCAAATCAAAAACCACCGGAGCAAAGACATGCAGCTTTGAGGGTCACACCGATGGCACTGGCACCTACAACATCCTCGTCAACGATGAGCACGAGCATGAGCTCTGTGAGTCCGTCCTTGTCAGCAGCGCAGACATGGGGTGTGCCAAGCTTGTGGCTGGGCGGGAGAGGGCCCCTGTCTTCCTCACCAACAACAATGGTGTTGCCTCCAATGTTCGACTGGCGAATGCTCTGGGGTTCCAAAAGGACACCGCCCTTGCTGGTTGTGCGCAGATGCTCAAGATGTACGAGGAAGACCGCGAGTAAGGATGCAGAGTTCGCTGTTACTCAGCAAGATATATGTCTAGATGGTGTCTGAAATGTTCTGAGAGTTCTATATGTATTACTAAGACCAAAAGTATGTCTGCTTGTGTGCTTAATATAGCCTAGCACTTGAGCATGTATGTTGATGTGCAGTTGAACTTTCAGTTGAACCGCGAAGTTTATCAGCTACTAAATCGACCTGTTGATGTTTGTTATCATGCTAATTTAATGTGGTGGTGGTTGTCTAGTATGGCTAAGGTTCTGGAATGTTTTTGGGCTGAGCTGAGCAACCTTGTTTTGTTTGAGAGAAGTCCAGCACCAAAGCTTGGTGACCTGCGTACGTACATTTTTCCTCATCTTTGTCTTGCCCTTGATTGGTGAAGTTTTTTTGTTCTTTTGAAATGGGGAAGTCTTGATTGTTATTTACCCTATAAAAATGACAAGCTTGAGCTTGGAGGTTTCTTGCTCGGTCAGTGGCAGATTGATTCTTCTCCATGGAAACGAATGGTTTCGACAAGAATAACTGGCATCGTTGAAAAAAAAAGGGGACAATAACTGGATATATGATGATTTCAGTCACAAATTTCTCACTTCATATTGGAGACTTCAGGAAAGTTGCACTTGGCTGTGAATGGGATATTCACAATTTGATCAGCACTTGCGTATCTCAACGAGCCACAAACGCTGTGCACGTGCAATTCTAATCAAGAGGCAGGTAAGTTAGCCTTGGACGATTGATAGCTCAAAATATGGAGGTTGCAACACTTCTAAAAAACTTGCAATTGCGTCCCTTTGAATTTGGAAACATTCATGGAAAACTTCCTTAAATTAATAATACGTATGAACAAAGCATTCACACCAACGTGCCGATATAAATCGATCTACACTCCTGCAAAACCCTTACATAAACCACAAAGAGATCATATCTTGATCAGCACCTCATAAATAACATACATGTTAAATACAACTTTTACAATAAGAACGTGTCACTCACTCACTCTTACTCCATTCTCCAACCTAAACTTCTGTTTTTTTGTACTATGGTACTCTTAGGTTGTGTTTGGGCCAGGGTTGAAATAATGTGTGTGACTTATGAGAGCTAGTTTGTCTAAAATACCATTTGGCTTATTTAGTTGGGTTAACAGTGCTGAGCGTAGATAAACAAAAATGAAGATGTTACATTGTAGGATCGGATAGGCGACGGGGGGAGGGGATGAATGGTGCCTTTAAATTCTCCCCAAGTATCCACTTAACTCTTTTCCTTCAATAATAGCTACTGAGCTATGAAGATTAGAGTTAAAGTTTTACTAGAAAAACAGAGAAGCAGTCTGAACAGAACAAGAAAAACAGAATTGGTCAAGATCTGATAGCTTGGTCGGAACTTACCACGTGATCGTAAGTCTCAACAACGTGGTCGATGACTGACCGAGAGATCGTTGTCCGACTACTTGACAGAAGTACAACGTGGTCGGTAGTCGATGGCAACATGGTCGGACGTGGTGCTCATCTGCCTGTCCGCCACTCCCCTTCTCCTCTCTCTCTCGCCAACATGCGGGGCCCACATGTCAGCTCCTTCTTCCCCACCCTTCTTCTTCCTCCGCCTGCCGCCATGAATGCCCCCTCGAGCTTTTAATTTTTGACCATTTCTCATTTAAGTCCTGAGCAAATGCGCACTTGAGTGCCCTCATCACCCTGCCTTCACTCCTCCCGTTTCCCCTCCGTCTTAAAACTCCATTTCGCCGTTATGTGCCTGTTTTAACTGCCTTAACTTTGGCGAGGTCGTGCGCCGCCGTTACTCCTCCCTGCGCCTATAAAAACCCTTCCCCGAGCCCGTCCTCCCCTCCTTTTGCCCCTCTCGTGAGCTGAAAGCCCTTTTCCCCCCTCTCTCGAGATCGAGCCCTCCCCGTGCTGTGTTCCCCATTCACCACCCGAACGAGCTCCGGCGAGAAATTACTGCCGCCCCGATCACTTCCGCGCCTCACCGACGTCACCTCTTTCTTCCTCGTGCCCCGACGACCGACCTCCGCCCCTCCGCCGAACAAAGCCGCCACCGGAGACCCATCGCCAGCGACACTGTACGCTGCCGCCTCGTCTCGTCACTGACCACCCTCCGGTCATCGCCGAGCATCGCCGCAGGTACCGGCGAACTCCCCTCGCTCCCCTCTCGTTGTTCCTCCACTCGCCGGCCACCGCCGAGCGCTGGAGCGCCGGCGAGCCTGCGAACCCGAGCGCCGCCTCCGGCCAACGCTACCTCGTCAGTGTTCATGCATACGTGGAAGCCGCATGGCAGCCCAGTGGCGGCCTCGTCAGCTTCGGTTGCCACGTCATCCGTGAACCGAGTCCACGGTGAACCCAGCCAACCCGTGAACCCAGTCCACCATAAACCCGGTCCACCGTAAACCCTACCCCATCTGTCAGTGTAATAAAATCATTTCCAATGTAAAAATAATTCAGCCGAAAATGAAAAGGCAGTGCTGACGTCATAAATTGATTTTTTAGTATAAAAATAATTCCTAAAATCAGTCTTTTCCTTTTTCTTTAGTTTTAAACTTTCGGAAGCCCGTGAGTTCTTAAATGGCCATTACTTTTTGGGGCTATTAATTTCGAATTGAATTTTCATTGAAATTTTTGTTTGATTAGCATTTGCAAAATAGTTCTAAATTTTGGATTTATTGAACTTTAATTATAGCTTCCCCTCTTTTCTCATCATCTTGTTTTAGGTTTTAGCCCATATTTTATTTTGGAATTTAAGCTCATGATTTACTTTTGTTTACTAAGGCTTGCATTTAAATTTTTAGCTTTACAAATGGCTTTGGTCTAGTAGGTTTTTTATTACAAAATTCTCCTACCTTATTTTATGGATCATCTTTTCAAATTCAACTTTTTGTTTAAATTAAAATTTCATTATTTTCCTATTTTCTTCTAAATATTTTTGTCATGAATTTCTATTTCTTAGGAAAGGCCAAAAAATGCAAGGCCAATAAGATGCAAACAAAAAGTTCAAAACTTTTCACAGTTTTAGATGTCATGATTTTGGGGATGTTACACCTGGTTCTTACTTTATTTGGAGCTTTTCTTATGGAATCTTGATATAAGGGTTTTGGCTTCAATTCGTTGCAGATCTTGTTTGTTGTGATATGTGGAAACACATTTAGAACCATCTTGGATGTTCTTAACCTACAAACAATTTATTTCTCAAGTTTTTTATATTTGCCCGATTTTTGGGCAACCTTGCATGTTTTAAGGAAAGGTTGAATTTTTTGTCATGATCCACGAGATCCTTGGATGGAATAGGTTTCTAAGACCCTCAATAAGGTGTGTACAAGGTTTAACTTCATTTAATCATGGATTTTGAAGTTTGTACAAAAAGTGATTTTTGACTCAGGCTAAATTTTATTCTAGGAATAGAGGAGTGATTAGACCGCTTCTAGGTCTTATCAGACCAGCCGCTGGTTTGTCTGTCAGTTTGTAGTTGGTCAAACCGTCAATTGTGGCCGGTCAGACCACCCACCGGTCATACTACATTTCCAATGGTGTCATATCGATTAGATGTTGATTTTGTGTGGCTTTGTTATTTTGGGGTTGTGGTGTTTATTTAAGCTATCAAATCTGATCTTCTTAGCTCTCTAACTCTGAATTGAAAGATTTCTGGATGCTTAGGGGAAAATTTGGAGAAGGCATTATTTAACACCTCTGTTGCCATTATCGGTCCTACACATAGTAAAACTTCTAATATGAATTCATTTCCTATGCTTGTTGCTGATCATATAATTGATATCACCATAAGCATTTGGGTTAACCTTAGGGATGATATGCAAGGTTTCTATGTAACATATCCTATACACTTAAGTTTTGGGTGCACACACGATGTACCCCAATTAAAAAAGTCACAAAAACTTTCGAGAGATTTTTTTACAATTATTCTATGGTTTACTCCACCTATGTATAAAATTACAAGTTCAAATTCATTCTATATTAAGGGCAAAAAAAGAGAAAATTCCGATAAATTTGAACTCTTAGCATTTGTCAGATTTTTCTCTTTTTTGTTACCACTAACATATAATGAATCTAACCTTAAAATTTTATGCATAGTTAAAGTAAGTTTAGAAGTACATGTAAAAATTTTGTCGGAATTTTTCATAACTTTTTTAGTTTAAGTGCACCTTGAGTACACCCCGAACTTGAGTACATAGGATATGTTGCCAGGTTTCTACAAAATACTAATGTGCTCAAGGACATTGATTGATCAGGGAATCATTGATCTAACAATGCATGAAGTTAATAATACGACGACTAATCTTGCATATGTAATAGAGAAGGCTGATCAACCAGTGCTGAAGATGTCCCTACTCGAAGTAAAAGAAACAAGCTGGCCTTGGGCTTGAGCTTTGGGGCCATGAACTTAGTTTGGTTTACTAAATAAGTTCGGACACAAAAGTTATGGACTTTCAAAGTTTTGCCGGGAGAGAAAATATAAAAAAATCAGAGAAAATGCTATGCATGATTTTTTGTTTTAATTTTTAATTTTCTTTCTAAAGAAAAAGTTGGATTTATTTTGTCATTAGATTGAGGTGACGGTGAGCTGGGATATGGTCGAAGTTGCTTGGCGGCAATGATAAGCGGTGGCACGGGGCAGAGCCATGAAAGGGAAGGCAAGGGAGTGAGAGAGGCCACGAGTGGAATGCGGAAAAGGCTCCTAGGAGAGATTACGATGCGAGACCCGTGTGGCTCAGGAACCAAAGGTCACTGTAGCGACGGCGACAGGGACTCCCACAGCGGCGCCATGGATGGCTACGGCAACAACACTGAAAACAACTTATCTGAGCTAAAAGATGAAATGCACAAGCATCAGTGGCTTACCACGAGCACGATTGAGGGGTTGGCGATAACCGAGCGGCACCGAAATAGCTTGTCGGCGAGCACTTCAGTGGAGGAGAAGCCTTGAGAAGTGACAACATGGGGAAGGCATGGTTCGTAGGAGGGAATAGTGTGCTTGGACAGGTTTAAGAAGGGATGATGGTGTGGAGGCTCGGTGATTCCTCCTAGGCCACAAAACAGGAAAGGCACGCATGACTTACTGGCAATGGGACGACTCAGGGGAAGCAGAGGGGATGCAACGAGGCACCTGAGGAAGCAGGTTGCCCTATGTGTGGGTGTGTCCCTCTCTCAGTCCAACCATTGTTCATGCAAAGGAAAGTTGCAATTTGCAAATGATAAGCACCACGGTTTGCATGATTAGAGGGATATGTACTTAACCAGCTTACCATTGTCCTTCTGATTTGATAAGGATGCAAGATTACTTATGTGCCTCTTCACCTAATCTTTAAGATAATATCGAGCCTACAATTTAAGTATCTTTACATAGATACCTTTAATTATAGATTATCGGATTGTAACATATAAACAACTGCGATACCTTCCAAGTAAAGTATAGTAGGAAGTCTCGCTGAGCAGACATGTGGGCAACCCCGAATTTAATCGGGGTGGGTGGGGCTCTGTTCTTACGTCTCCTCCAACCGGATGCAGTTAGGTAGTCCCTAGTCGAAGCAAAAGATACAAGTTGGCCTTGGGGATGAGCTTTGGGGCCGTAGACTCCGGCGACGAACAGGGTTAGGGTATGTATAATAGGAAGATATAAGTTTTTTATAAAAGATATTATATAGGAATTTTATTGAGGTAGATAAAAGAGAAAAAGAAAAAAAAAGAAGAAGATCGACTGTAATTCTATAGACAGTCGAAACGCGAGAAAATAGCCTACTATAGATAATTTACATGCTATTATATCAATATTGTCTATATTTTACATATAACTCATTATAGGCAAGTAACTTACAGATAATCTATTATAGAAGATGTCTTTAATATTATCTACAAATAACATAGAATAATACTATAGATAGTAACTGTCTGTACCACTGTATATGCCTTAGAGGTGGGGATGAGGAAGTTACATGCATCGTGGTGGGAGGAAGGAGGTCACTGGATTTTCATCCAATGGTCCAATATCTGATTACTATGTTGCAAAAAAAGAAAAAAACACTTAACTGTTACATAATAAACTCCTATTTCTTGTACGCTTCAAGGCTTCAATTCCCTCGTAGGCCTGTACATCAATTAGCATCAAACAAAAGAAATTTTAATGCTTATCCGGATATGACCTAGCAAACAGGAGAATTGCGATTTCAGTGATTTCTAGGTAGGAATTTGCCAAGGTACTATTCAGATATGTCTAATTGTGGAATGTTTTTTAAATAATCTATTTTTATTCTAAATTATAGTAATATACCTTTATTTTTTATGATGCAGTAATAGCTATCGGCCGCTCCATGGTTAGACGATATGTCGATATGGACTAGTCATCCAATCGTTGGACAACACGTGACCAAGTCACCGAATGGTTGGGCGACTAGCCCATGTCATCCAACTGTGGGGCGCCTAGTGCCTAGTCGCTCAATTTGGTTGAGCAACTTAGCCCTAATCGCACAACGGTTAGACAATTTAAAATAATAATATTTTTATTTTACCACTCCGATGGAAATAATTGTGGGAAGTGAATGGCAATTTTTGTAGGTAACACATTTAGCAAATCTCGTTTATAGGTTGTTATTTTTTATAAAATAAAAGGACAGACAATGTTGGTTGATCTGTTTGTGATTTTTGTAGATTCTGAATAGTACGAAATCTGTAAGACTCACAATAACATTTTGGATAAATTTCTAAAGAATTTTATGAGGACAATTGAGCTAGCAATAATTTATAATTAGGAAGGTAAGTGATATTGCAATACAACATGGAGTTCATACACGGAGGAGAACTTCGGATAAATGGTGTAACAATAACAACACGACAATTGATCTAACAAGGAAGTTACATGGCACGTAGGCTAACGAACTAAGAATGGTACAGTATGCCATTAGCAAATTAGAAATACATGGGATATATAGACGAAGAGGGCCGAACTACTGCGTGGAATGCGGCCATTTGCTCTTCCTCCCGAGGTCAACCTTTTAGCCCTCACCGGCCACCCTGGTCTTGGTCGCTAATTCATACTTTCTCTCGCACTCCTCGTTGCGAGCCTCGCGCTCCCTGTGTCTGCACACCTCTAGATGAGCTTGCGTCTTTCGCCGGATATGTTCGCTTCGATCTTCGCTGCACCGCTGCTCCTCCATCCTCAAGCGTGCTGTCTGGGCATCCCACTTCTCGTAATTCAGAGTCCACTAGTCGTGCGGGTGGATCTCTCGGTCAATCCATTTATGGTACGCATATAGCGGATCCAGATACTACAGGAAGTGGGAGAGCCTATTAGTGTATACCATAGAAGAGAACTGGTAGCGGGTCGTATCCGAATGCTGGTCGGGATAGTCTTAAGCTTAGTTACTGTAACCCTAGTAACACATGCCTAAACTCAACCGTTCCTTAGACTTGAAGAACTTGCATACGTCCTTGGGCCATTAGAGGGAGGCGTCTTACCCATGGGCAGGTCTTGCGGCGAATACTTGGTGGGAACATTGAGGTATAGGTTGGGGTTAGAGGTACGAGGATACTGCACAAAAGTTGTGTCGTTTGACTCCCACGGTGATTCATACTCATCATGCACAGAAAGACCCTCAACATTCACCCTATTCCATGCTTGCGGCATGTGACCTTCGTCCTCATTGAAAGAGTCATCGTCACCCTCTTCTAAAGTTTCCTCGTCGACCGATGCTGTCCGGACATTGATCTCCATCTGACGCACTATGTTGTCAACAAACTCCCCTACGCCCACCTGTTCAGTGGGCTCAACTTGCATAGTGCGATCTTCCTGATCTGCCTCATTTGCATGCGCCTGTCGGGTGGGCTCAGCATGTGTGTGATATTCCGGTTCTGCCTCCGCAATATCACCCACCGTATCCTCTTGATGAACCATGTGCTACACATCCGAGCTGCTCCCACCAACGGAACGTTAGTTGTCGGCAGGACGTCCTGTGACTCACTTCGGACATGATTGCACAAGTAGTATACACTCATATCCACATGTCGGTAGCCTTCTATAAAGCCCTTCCATGCAACTGTGTTCATCAATCTCATCAACTCCTACAAAATGTGTGTGGAAGACTGACTCCAAAGCCCATGTAGGACGACACTACACACCTTGGGTCCATGGAGAAGCTACATATGAGCCAGTGCAGGACATCTCTGATTAGAACATTTTCTGCGTCTGGGTGTACTAAACTGACTTGCGAGAAACCGCTTAGGTCAACACCGTAATGCACTTTTAATGTTGTGGGTTTGGACACGACCGATTTCTTACTGCAAATATTACAATTTGTCAATGTGCATTCACTAAATACATGCTAAACAAATAAATAGCTACACTTTGACTACATTTGGATGAGAACAAGAATAGATGAGGCTATTACCTTCATGCAAAGACCTTATCTCCTTATCAACGAGATTTCTTCGTCTCCCTCTCTAACCTCACGAGCTCCTCTCCTTCTCCCGAGCTCCTCTCCTCTCCTTCACTCTCTCTCCCGAGCTCCTCTACTTCCCCCCTCACGCGACCTTCTCCCCCTCCATCGAGATTCTCTGCTTATCCTCTTCTCGTGACCTTCTCCCCCTCTTCACTCCCCCTCTCCTTATCTCCCCTTTTTTTTCCTCCTCTCTCAAGCCCCTCTCGTTCTCTTGCTAGCGAAATGGTGAGAGAGACCATGAGGGGATCGAGTTAAAGAGAAATCTACGAGCTGGCATCAAGTAGTCTGTCTACCATTGAGCGACTAGAGGACCAGGTCACCTCACGGTTAGGCGACATGGGCTAGTCGCCCAAACGTTCAGCGACTTGGCCACATGTTGTCCAACGGTTAGGCGATATGGGTAGTCCAACCGTAGAGTGACAGATGATTATTACTATAAAATATAAAAACGCTGGTATATTACTGTAATTCGAAATAAAAATAGGTTATTCTAAAAAATTCTCTAATTGTGTGAGGGCCCGCCTGAATGCGGTGGTAGGGGCGTGGGGGAGCGCCACCGACAGCCCCGGTTAGATCGCTGGCGTGGGCAAGGTGAAATCGCTAGAGTTATAGAGATAAATTTATGTAAACTGGAAAAATTCAAGGGGACATACATCACAGTAAAAAAAGATCACAGACATGGCTGGATTACCATTGAGACTTTATTATTCATTCTTGAATCTTGATCCAACAATCTACCACATTTTATTCCATATTACAGCGCTTGAAAAATCTAACCAGAAAGCAATGAAGCTCACCAGTAGCTAGTAGTGGCATTTAGCCAACAGTGCTTGCGCTTGTGTGTCATACTTGAATCCTTGGTTCCTAGAATGATCTGCAGCCCAGATGAAGATGCCATAGAGCTTGCCCTGCGACTGCAGAGTCTGGCAAGCGCTCAGCGCCGTGTCAACCGGCACCGAGTTCGTCGTCGCCGCGGTGGTGAAGCTGGCCAGGATGTTCCCTCCTGGGTAGTTCACGATCTGCTTGTTGAAGAAGCTGACATACTGCGACGCCGTCGTGCTCGGGCCGTAGGCATAGAACTGGAAGTTGATGTAGTCAATGGCGCTCCCGTACGTCGCCCACAGGGCCTGGTAATGGCGCTGGACGTCGGAGTTGTCGTAGGGAGCAATTGACGCGAACTTGATCGCGCCATTGGCCTTGAGGGTCGTCACGAGGCGACCGACGCACGCGGCGAAGGTGGCCGGATCGACCTGGAACTGCTCGTAGTCGATGTCGATGCCGTCCAGGTTGTACTGCTGGATAATGCTCGTCAGGGAGGCGACGGCGTTGCTGACCCAGGAGTCGACGCAGGTGATGTTGAAGAACACGGGCCGGTTGTTCACTGTGGCGCCGCCAAGGCTGACGGCCACCCGCACGTTCGGGTTCCTCTGCTTGATCTCGGCGACCGCGGACGGGGTGAGGACTGAGCTCTGCCAGAAGATGTTGAATTGGCCGTTGGTCGGGGACGGGGGCTCGGTCGCGGTGGTGTAGTCGATGACGAAGGCGAGGATGAAGTCGAACCGGACCTTCGGGTTGATGGGCACGTCGGTGAACTTGACGCCGTTGAAGATGGCGCCGATGTAGTCGCGGAAGAGGTTGGAGTTTGCCGTTGTGGCCATTGGGACGGCATGGAGGGCAAGAAGAGCAGGGAGAAGGACGGCTGCAATGAGCTTTGAGGAACCCATTGGCAGCTTTTGTAGAGGAGAATTGGTTGTAGGTGCAGCAGCAGGCCGGCAGAAGGCTGTATTTATAATTTGTTCTCCGGACTGCCAGCCAGCAATGAAGATTTTTTTCTTCTGTCAAACAGAATATAAATGGCGCTGAAGAAAATACAGTTTTGAATGGACTTTTCTGCCAGGTCTAAACTTACGGGATATAGTCAAAGTTATCAGCTGCTGCGATTGGATGAAGCTGAGGGGCAGTTCGATGTGGCCTTACACAACTTTATAATAGATAGCGGTTCTTATAATAGATAGCCGATACCCGCGACGTAAAAGTAACCGATCCGGAGATATCTTTCTTCTTGCTCTGATAGTGTTTAACAAGTAACTGTGAGTACAACAATGTATTCCGCAAGACTTTATAGCAAAATTATAAAGTATGAAAGTTGAGTCAAAGGTGGTTGTCTAATGTAGTTTACTTTGTAAAAACCTACTCTTATTTACGATAACGAGAAATAGATTGCAAACAAAAGTTGTAAAATGAACTGACAGTAAGTAACATAAGCATAATTCACAAATGGCTCTTCACAGCCATGAGCAACGTCTCACATACCCGTGACCTAGTTTTAGAAATGGATACCTCTCATTCCCAACCAAGTTTTGAAAACATAAGACTAGCCTTAGCGACATACTAAGCTTTGTCCATGACCAGGAGTACGGCTATTCAAATATATTTTACACTTTACAGAGCTTGTACAGTTTATTCACAAGATACAAATAGGGTGGGTGGCACTAGATCATAATAAAGCCTTTACATTGCTCGATTCCAACTTTACCCTACCGGATAAATTTTAGCACTAGGAGTTGAAACACATTGAACCCCAAGGAATCCACCATTGTGTCAGCTATTTTAGCCCCATACACAATTGTGACAAGAACCACCTCAAGCCACCATTCTGGTGCTCGCACAACTCTGATCTACCATGGATGTAAGATTAGACCCAAACAACTCATTACACAAGGACCTTTCCATATAGGCACCTGTGGTTGTATTAAAGCCTTATATCAGTAACATATAAGTGCACGGTCCTTAACCGACTCGGGCGAGAGTCTCCAACAACTAATCACTACATGTGAATTTTCTCTCGCACCATAAGATATATTGACATAGTCTCCACCACCCAACCACTACATGCGAATTTCCTCTCGCACTACAAGTTATATGAATATTTTGCTCAAGTCAAAACCATATTTTTTTAGTTTTGTTTTCTAAGTAAAATATGAAGGGCGACAACACTAGTTCAGGAACATAACCAATCCTTGTTTAGAAAGTGTAATTAATCGATCGTCTAATATATCGACAAATAGGCAGGGCTAAGCAACTCTATCTTGTACTTATTCTAAAATTTCACAATTAATCATACCATCTGTGGATATCATCACTAGGGTAACAACAGTGAGTATGACAACATTTCAAGAAGGGATCAATGCAATAAATTGGTATAACTATTAACCTGACCAACATAGCAATTTTACTGAAAATACGCATATGCATAATAGATTGAAAGATACAAAAAATATAACAGTGAAATATAGGATAAACATGGTCAAAAGAGAGTGCTTACCTTGCTATTGAACACTTGCGTCTTGCTCTAGATCAATTTTGAAGTATCTTTGGTACATCGATATCTAGCATATTAGTCAAGTAACACAAATAAATACCAAATAAAATAAAAATAAGGAAAAACTCAAATATTTTTTTGTATATTATGAAATAGCATGGTTTTAGAAAATTTTAGAGACAAAAATACTCAGTTTGAAGTTCGAATGCAAAAGTTATGGGATTTTGAAGTTTTGCCAGGAGAGAAAATCCTAGAAAACGAGAGAAAACACTATGCATGATTTTTTGTTTTAATTTTTATTTTTCTTTCTAAAGAAAAATTTGGATTTATTGTGTCATTAGACTGACAGTGGGGTCTATTCGTCAGAATTTTATTAATTTCTAAAGTAACTGATATGCAGGGTCCACATGTCAATGCCACAAATTCTAAAATCGGTTTTAAGTACAAATCAAACTAATTAATCTACTCAGGCCCACATGTCATAGAATCATAAGTTTAAATAAATTTTATTAGCTCTAAACTAATCTTACCCCGCATGGGCCCACTGGTGTGGTATAGGCTGTAGCAATGAGCTGGGCACCATGGCCAAGCTTATTGCCGAGCTCGTTGGCAAGGAGGGAGCGATGGAGGTGCGTGGGCGACCTAGGAAGCAGAAGGAGGAAGGGGTGGCGAAATTGGTTGAGGTGACGGCAAGGTGGGATATGGTTGGAGTTGCACTGGCGGCAATGAGAAACGGCTGCGCGGGGTAGAGCCTTGAAGGGGAAGGCAAGGGAGTGAGGGAGGTCATGAGTGGAACGCAGAAAAGGTTCCTAGGAGAGATTAAGATGTGAGACCTGCATAGCTCGGGGACCAAAGGTCACTAGTGGGACGACAATGGTGACCGCCACAACAGTGTCATGGGCAGCTACGATGACAATGGTGATAACAAATTATTTGAGCTAAAGGAATAATGCACGAGCATCAGTGGCTTACCACGAGCACAATTGAGGGGTTGGCGATGACTGAGTGGCACTGGAATAGCATGTCGGTGGCGAGCTACGAGGAGGGAGAGGCTACTGGGAGATGCGCATTAGCTTCCTGTTGACAAGAGATGGTGTGAGCATGAGAAATCGGACTATAGCTCACGAGGTCCTAAGAAAGGATGAATTTGGTGACGGTTTCCAGAGTTGAAGAAGACGACGTAGATTTGATGCTTCACTAGATGGAACACCAAATGAGTGAGGGGTTTAGAAATAGGGATGCTTCGTAGGATGGAATGGCGTGCTTGGGTGGGCTTAATAAGGGACAATGGTGCGGCAAGGCTCGGTGATTCCACCTAGGCCGTGAAATAGGAAAGGCGCACATGGCTTGCTTGCGATGGGACGACTCAGGGGAAGCAGCGAGGCACCTGAGGAAGCAAGTTGCCCTATGCGTGGGTGTATGTCGCCCTCTCCCAATCCAACCATCGTTCATGCTAAGGAAAGTTGCAATTTGCAAATGGTAAGCACCACTGTTTGCACGATTAGAGGGATATGTACGGGCGCATCTATGTTCCACGCGTGTGTCCGCTGGTGATTTCTACCGTATAGCCTCACTTACTATATACAGCGCGATTGTTGATCTGCCCACATCTGCTTCTGTCCTCGTGTGTCTGGGCTTGTCACCATGAATTATGTTATAATGTGAAGCAAATTAGGATAAATTTGAAAAATAAATTATCATACTTTGCAAGCAAATTAGGATAAATTTGAAAAACAAATTATCATACTTTGAAAGCAAATTAGGATAAATTCAAGAGTGAAGTCAGTATAAAATTTAGAAGCAATTCATGATAATATCCAAAGCAATTTATTCTCATCTTGTCTACCACCGTATGATAATCCCCACCCACCCACCCCTCCAAAAAATCACCAAAATCTAACCAGTTGACAAATCAAAACCAATGTTGAACTAAATCCGTTGTTTGTTGTGTGCTACTGCCACCAAACGCTGATCCCCACCCCTAGCATGCAAATCAGGATAAATCCGAGAGCAAAGTTAGTATAAATTTGGAAGTAATTCAGGATACTATTTAAAGTAAATCTAGAATTATTTAGATACAAATCATGCAAACAAGCTGAGGATAATTTTCAAATAAAATCCATATACATTTTAAATCAAATTAGGTGTGCATGTGACACAAAATATAATAAAATGAGAAAAGAGATAAACGCTTGGGGAGAGAGAAGATTGGAATAGAGAAAGACTTACTGTATGTTTTCACGGTAGAGAGGGAAAAGGGAATGTGAAGAGGAAGGGGAGAGGTGGGGACCAAGGCTATTGTTTTTCTTTGTTGAAGAGGTCAAGCATCTATCTACCGGTTGTCTATACCGTGCGTTCAACAATGTTATCGGACGCACACATGGACATTTGCTTTTCCGAATCTTTAAGATATATCTAGCCTACAATTGAAGTATCTTTACATAGATATCTTTAATTATAGATTATCGGATTGCGGCAAATAAATAACAGCGATACCTTCCAAGTAAAGTACCGTAGGAAGTCTCGCGGAGCAGACATCCGGACAACTCCGAATTGAATCGTGGTGCGTGGGGCTCTGGTCTTACGTCTCCTCCAACCGGATGCAGTCCGTAGTCCCTACTCGAAGCAAAAGATCCAAGTTGGCCTTGGGCATGAGCTTTGGGGCCGTGAACTCCGGCGACGAATAGGGTTAGGGATGCGGACGGGGAAGTTACATGCATAGTGGTGGGAGGAAGGAGGTCACTGGATTCCCATCCAATGGTCCAATATCTGATTACTATACTGCAAAAAAAAGAAAAAAAAACACCCAACTGTTACATAACAAACTCCCTTTTCTTCTACGCTTCAAGCCTTCAATTCCCTCGTAGGCCCGTACATCAATTAGCATCAAAGAAAAGAAATTTTAATGCTTATCCGGATGTGACCTAGCAAACAGGAGAACTGCGATTTCAGTAATTTCTAGGTAGGAATTTACCAAGGTAATACTCAGATGTTAGTATTTGGGAGGGTAAACCAGATGTGTAGTTTGGTGCTAATAAGTTGTGGTTGCCAGGATACACGCGAGCAGGCTTGGTGCGGCCAAGGAGAGCCAGGGCAAGAGCAAGTTCTTCCTCGACAACCAAGCCATGTGGGAGGAGGAGGGCAACAAAGGCCTCCACATCGACGTGCACCACTGGCGGTTCGCGCAAATGGCCGGCCACCAGGAAATTTCCCAAGCTTGCTAGAGATGAACATGCAAAGGAAGAAGCAGGACGTCGACACACAGAGAAAAACCGACGATATATTTGAAAGTGTCACCACCAAAATTAAGTAAGTTATTACAACACAGTGAATTACAGGAATTCAAACTTGGCCTTTATAAAGCAAACTAAAATTATTACAATACATGATTAATTACAAGAATGCTTTGTACATTCAGAAATAAATAGAATTACAAGTATTTCATTAGAATGGGCAATAAATTAATTACATTGCAAATTTTACAATAATTGACAAAGAAATAAATCAAAATGGCGTTGCATGCCCTCTGAAGCCAAACCCACAACCAACCATTTCTTTTATGATCAACTAGCAAAGAGTAAAAACAATTCAAGAGAGAACAAAAACAATCCAAGAGATAATAAAAGAAATAAAAGGTTTTGCCGTCACAATACACACGGATTTAGAATGTCGAATTGATTAGTGATCATCGAGATGTCAGGACCGTCCAGGGCCGGCCGTGTAACATCTCGATTTTCAGAGTTTATTTGAAGCTTTTAAAATAAAATTCACTATTTGGATTTTTCTGGAATTAATAAAAGCTTAAATTGAATTTTTACTAATTAATTAAATAATACTTTGACATTTGCTGAAAGTATTTTATTTGGGTTCCTTGTGCTACAAGGAATTTTTTGTGATTATTTTGGATTTTTTTGCTATTTTCTAGTGCTCAAAATAATTTATTTGAATATCTGAAAATAGAAAACCTTAAGAAACCCTAAAAGGCTACATGGGCCGAAGCCCAGTCTCTTTGGCCCGCTCCGCCCACTGGCCTGGCCTGCCCCACATTGGCCACGTGTCGTGCATCCACCACCTGCCACCCCATCTGAGCCATCCAAGTCACCTCAAGTCCCCAGCCGTTGGATTCTGTGTCGTCCGAGCCAGTCGTCTGATCCCATGATGAGCCACGTGTCGTCCATTGGCCGTGTCATGCACTGTTCATCACCGGTTCAGTCCCAAACTCGCGCTGTCGTGCCCTGATCAGACACCGTCCCCGTGTCGCCTGAGAAGACCTCGGCGTCCAGGTATAAAAGCCGACCGATGCTCTCACTTTTTGCATCCTAACAGCTGCTCACTTCTACCGAGACCACCCGTGCATCGTCGTCGTTCTAGTCGTCGCCATCGTCCACCATTCTAGCAGCTGTTGTCATCGTCGTCTTCAGCCGTCACCGTCGACCTCCTGCCAGCAAGCCACACTTCGGTGCCGCCATCCCAACTTCGCCCAACCCACCATAGGTGAGCTTCGCTCCACCACCTACCTCGCCATGGGTAATCGCCGCCACCCTTCGGTCTGCATGCACCACCTCGCCTCGCTCGACGCACGCTGCAGCTGTTTGGTCACCGAAGCGACGCCCTAATTCGTGCGCCGTACATGTCCCCGTACCCATGCCCGGCTAATGCTTCGCCCTCTCCAAGCATACCGTCCATCGTGCGCTGTGCAACTAAGATCTACTATGTCATGAACCTATGAACCGAGCCAGGCCAAGTCGACTGCTACCGCATCATCCACGTCAGCCCTAGCCAACATGTCATGCCACGTGTCCACCACGTCAGCACCTGAGCCGTCACATGTGCCACATCAGCATGCCACATCAGCTACCATGTGTCATGCCATGTCACCCAACCACGTTAGCCCTACCTTGCAACATGTCAACCACATGTCTGCCACGTTAGCCCTAGCCATCACATCATCAAAGCTAGTCGCCAGTATACTATTCCATGAGCCAAGTCCATTGTAGACTAGCTATTCCATGCAACGGGTCTACAACAAACTGGGATCAACATGGTCAAGGTATGTAACTTGCCTTACTAGTACCATAAACATTGCCAAAAACCCAGTGCAACACTTCACAACCAAGCACATTGACATTAGAAATCATTTTCTTAGAGACCATATAGAGAAGAGTGATGTTGTGCTTCACTTTGTAGAGTCTGAGCAACAAGTTGCGGATATTTTCACTAGGACTCTTGATTCTTCTCGGTTTGCTTCTTTGACGGAAGAGTTAGGGATTATTAGTCCTTTTGGTTTGTTTTGAGGGAGAGTTTGTGTAGGACCGGATATGGCAACAGAGGGGGGGTGAATAGTGCCTTTTTAAATTGCCCCTAAGATTTCACAAATTTTATTTCCAAAAGATATAGCAGCTAAGAAAACTGAGGGAGTTTTGACTGAAATAAAATCAAATCGGCAAGCAAACAAAAAGAGCCAAAGTTTAATGCCAAGAGTTTTAGCCGGGCTAACAGAAGACACACACAAATCTTAAAAGCCTAAAAACCAACTTCAGAGATTAACCTAACAGGAAGCTTACTCTTCTCGGCTGACAGAGAAAACAGCAGGAAGTAAACTGTTGTCCAGTGTGCACCCAAATAACCAAAACTGAACCTGGACATTAAGACATCAGACCAATCCAACCGACTGAAATACTACTGCAACAGTAAATACTGGAACTCTGAACAGGGACAGCAAAGGAAGCAGCAGATGCAGTTTCAAAAAGAAAGAGAGCAGTCAGGGAAGAGAAACCAAATAGAGGATTCCTGTCGGCATGAAACAAATCAGAAACCAAAGGTAGTAAAAGGAAATAAAGAGAAAGGAATTCAGCTGACCAATGAGAACAGCAGTTAACTGAAATCTGCTGCACTGAAATCTGCACAACCAAAGTGACAATAGGAGCTGCAGTATTCAGCCGAACAAGATGAATAGAACCAACTACTGCTTGAAAAACTGAAAACTGACTGCACATAAATTTCAGACCTGTTGTCAAAATCTGAACTACAGATTCAACAACCAGACTGATTTCTGTAATTTGTTCGGTTAGACTTGCAGTAGCTAGATGTAGTACCAAGAGAGTTTAAAAGAGCAGCTGAAAACAGGATTTATTGCTAAGCAAAAACCACAGCCGAGAGGGTATAGCAAGCACTGAAATCAACCGAAGACAGTAAATACTGTACAAACCGAAAATCAGAGTGATGCATAAGAATTTGCCTCTCTTCTCAAGTCAAAATTTCAGGACTAGGCGAACACCTATTCTTAATAGCAGAGAGACAAACCTTGACAAAAGAAACCAACAATAGCCCAAGAATTTGAGATTTTAGTCAAAAACTGAAAACTACAGAGACTCCACCAAAAACCAAATTACTCTCTATCCGTATATCCTTTGGGAATGAAACTTTGAGGATAGCTAAAGGATAGTCTCAGAATTCTAAATAACAAGTTTCATGCATTCTTAGGAAAGGAATCGAGAGAAAACTCAAACCCTAGAAATCCAAGCAAGGGAAAAATAAGAACAGAGAATGCTGAGAGATAAAAACTGAAATTAAAATTGATTTGCTCTTTAGAGAAGTCAATCAAAAGGTCTAGAAATGTAATTCCATCATAGAACAACTCATTTTACTACTCATGCGCAAGAGAAACAACAAAACTCAAAATCTCAAGAATTGAACCATGAAGCATCGTAGAGAAAAATGAACAGAGATGAAGAACTGAATAAATCTCAAACAATCATCATCTCATATTGATATTGAGGATCACGTAGATGTCTCCATACGCATGTACAATCAAGAGAGATGATTACATAGAACTCAATCCATCCTTTCCCTCTCCAACTCAAGAACACAAGACCCAGCACTTGGAAAAACAAGAACAGGGGAGGGAGACACACAGAGAGAAGCTACGTGAGACCACTCTGGACACACCTGTCCATCTCACCCACTCTCAACTACTAAAGCCTCAAAGCAAAACCACATCCCAAAGCCACTTTTGACTAATCAAAACCCTAACTCTCTCTAGAAGGCATGAGGGGTATGCAGCCCCTCCACTCTATTTATAGCCTTGGCTAACGGTCTCTGCCTGCTTCGCTGCTAAGTCCAACGGCGCGCGCCTGCTTTTGCGGTTTGCGAAATTCTGCCGTTTCCCCGCACCTTCCGGAAGCTTCGCGCCTCGCCTCGACTTCGCCTCGACGTCTTGCAGTCACACAGACAAGAAACACATCAAATAGCACCGCTCGATACATGAAAGCGTAAATAGATATCAAACACGCCGAGTCATCGAATATGCAACCTTAACCCATACGACCAAGTTTGACCGAAGTCCGACCGAGCCCGTACGCCACGCAACGTCTAGGTCCGAACCAACCGACTCAAACTCGACTTTTAAGTAACGATGTCAATTACTCATCATACACAACGGATGACCTCCACATGGTCTCTCAATCTCCCTTGATGAGTATATTGACAAACCCAGAAAAACAAGAAGTTGAGTTTGAAGAGTCCAACACGGTCCAAAGAAAGAATTGAAACTCATGACCGTGTCGACAGAAAGAATCATTAGAGCAACTCAAGAAAGAGTAAATTGATCTCCAAGCTCTAGATTCCCAAAAGACTTTTTCTCCAATCTATTCTCCCCCTTTTGGCAATAAACACATCAAGCATGCAAAAGAGAGAATAAGTCAAGATGATGGATGAAATGGCTGAAGTTTGTTTATTCTAAGCATTTAGAGCCATGAGAATTATCCAAAATAACCATAAAGGATTACACCAAGCCATAACTCAATGAACTGCTATCTAGATCATGACAGGATATGTATAAGCTGGCTAGAAGCAATTAGATGACAATCTGAATTTTAGTGCATTTATGAGCATGTCAAGTCATCAATAAGCAAAGTCTAGCTAGAGACATCCAAGATGATGCAAGCCATGTCAATCAAGCTAAGCGGAACCAAGAATCTAATATCGAGTCCAAAATAGAGTGTTATATACTCAAGAGTGAAACAATGGTTCAAGTACTTGATTCTTTTGATAGCTCAAGCAAATTGAGCACAAATGACATTTTTCTTTTGGAACTTATGGTTGATTTCAACCAATATTTTTATCATGTGCTAGATCTCAAGCCATTCTGCGACTACTCCAAGCAAGAAGCTTAAGAAGATAGTCTAGGTCATCCAAAACTCCCCCTGAGTTCATGCCTAGTGCAATGGCAAGCCGTCTCATGAGAAAGAATTGGTGAGATCAGTTTTTTCGCACAAAAGAGATCTTTTTGCTTTTTGACAAGTTGTACTAACTCATGTTACATCAAGAGTTTAAGACAGCTCAATCTAAGGCTCAAAAGAGATTCAACGCTCAACTCAGCCTATTTGACATGGCATGAATTATAAAAGGATAGCTCAAGAAAGACTAAACTCGAGTGACAATCATGACAAGTTTTTAGTTTAAATTGAGCAAGTCATCATGGCAAAAACTAGTCTACACATATGAAGTCATGATAAATGTAGCAGATAAGCACAAGTCATGGCAGGGTGTAAAGCATTGTAAGCATGTCATAACCGGATAATAATCAAGGCTCAAATGTAGTTATAATGCAGAATGACATGAAGAAAATCCAACTCCCCCTCAACATGTGATGCAACTTTTAGTTCAAGTTGAGTTATGTCAATATTAAGCTCCAGAAGCTCCCAAATGAACTCCCCTTGAACCAAAGCAATAGAAACGAGAAGCTGGCAAAGAAAACAGGCAGTCCTTAAAGCATAGATAAGATATAGAGGATACTATGGCTCAGACTGACTCTCATCTACCCCATATGACTCCAGGACTAATAGCTGACCGTAAAAACACATACTAGAGAGCAAACACGCACTGCTCTGCAGAAGGTGGCCCGACCCTCGCTAGATCACAAGAAGTGAGTGAGCTCAATCTAGTGAGATAAGAAACAGCTAATAGAGCATCCTGAAAGCATAAGATAAGAGTAAGAAGTCTAAGCAACTAGACAAAAGAACCACTCTAACCTATGCTGGAAGGACTAAACCCAATGCACCCATATGCAATGCAATCAGAAAGGAGTAAGAGCATAAGAAATATAGTAAAGCAGTAAATCACAAGCTCCCCCTCACAACAGTCCATAAGGACAAACCACCCCAAGCTCTC
The DNA here is from genome assembly GCA_036346245.1 of Bonia amplexicaulis. Lineage (NCBI taxonomy): Eukaryota > Viridiplantae > Streptophyta > Magnoliopsida > Poales > Poaceae > Bonia > Bonia amplexicaulis. The sequence goes on from CM070762.1 coordinate 8,558,370, forward strand.
CTCGTAGAGCTGAAAACCTCGAGCCATCCAAAGGCTCGGTGAAGATGTCAGCCAACTGGTGGTCACCCTCCACAAACTGGAGCACGATGTCACCCTTCTCCACATGGTCTCTAAGGAAGTGAAAGCGAATATCGATATGCTTGGTCCGAGAATGCTGCACTGGGTTCTTAGCAATGTTAATTGCGTAGTGTTATCACAAAGGGTGGAACATCATCAATAACTAACCCAAAGTCCCGCAGGTCGAGACCATCAAAGCACTTGGCTACGAGAAGCGGCTGCGACAACGTGCTCGGCCTCTGCGGTGGGTGTGCAACACCGGACTGCTTCCTCGAGGACCAGGAAACGAGAGAAGTGCCAATGAATTGGCAGGTGCTCGAAGTGCTCTTCCTGTCTATCCTGACCAAGAAAGTCTCGCATCCGAGTAGGCTCTCAGGGAAAGACAGGATGAGGAAGAGTACCAGATACCATAGTCAATGGTAGCTCGAAGGTACCGAAGGATGCGCTTCACCGCCTGGCGGTGAGATACGCGAGGTGAAGCCTGAAACCGAGCACAAAGACACACGGAGAAGTGTATGTCCGGTCTCGAGGCAGTGAGGTACAAGAGGGAGCCGATCATACTTCGATACTCCTTCTGATCGACTGGCTCGCCGTCTTCATCTAGGTCGAGTGGAATTGATGTAGCCATAGGAGTGGACACCGGCTTCCCATCACTCATATCGAAGCGCTTCAGGAGGTCTCGAGTGTACTTGCTTTGATGCAAGAAGGTACCCCCCCGAGTCTGCTTAATTTGGAAGCCAAGGAAGAAACTCAACTCGCCCATCATGCTCATCTCAAATTTCGAGCTCATGACATCGAAAAACTGGGAAACGAGAGCATGCGAGGAGCCGCCAAAGATGATGTCATCCACATAAATCTGGACGAGCAGAAAGTCAGTGCCTAGCCGGCGGATGAACAAGGTCTTGTCGACTTTACCCATTTCGAAACCATGACTCAACAGATAGGACTTAAGCCTCTCATACCAGGCCCTGGGGGCCTGCTTAAGTCCATACAAAGCTTTGGAAAGCCTGTAGACATGGCTTAGGTATTTGGGGTTCTCGAAACCAGAAGGCTGTCTCACATAGACTTCCTCCTCAATAAGGCCATTGAGGAAAGCACTCTTGACGTCCATCTGGTAAAGCTTGAAACCCTTAGAAGCTGCGAAGGCAAGAAAAATTCTAATGGCCTCAAGTCTAGCTACAGGGGCAAAGGTCTCCTCAAAATCTAGACCCTCAACCTGGGAGTACCCATGAGCTACCAGTCTAGCCTTGTTTCTAATAACCACTCCATCCTCGCTTTGCTTGTTCTTGAACACCCACTTAGTTCCAATGATATTGTGACCTTGTGGAGGTGCAACAAGCGTCCAGACCTTGTTTCTTTCGAAGTTCTCTAGCTCCTCATGCATGGCATTGACCCAAGATTCGTCAGATAGAGCATGACTAGCGTCCTTGGGCTCAAAGGAGGCAACAAAGGCAGAATGGAGACAGAATTGAGACATACCAGATTTTGAACGGGTGACACGCTCAAAAAGGTCTCCAATAATCTGCTCAGCAGGATGAGATTTCTGGATGTGTCTAGGAGGTCCAAGATGAGATGAAGAGGTGGCCTCTACCTCGTGAGCTGACGAGATAGGAACAGAGTCACCAGCTCCAGAAGAAGCAGAAGGCATGGGCTGATCGCCTGGAGGTGCGGTGGAAGAAGGCACCTCAAGGGGTGGATGAGGGACTGGATCAGGTAGACAACCCTCGTCTCCATCCTCCTCATCATCCACGAAGATGGTCTCGGATCGCTCTAAAGAACACGAGATATCGGGCCTAGTCCCCGGACTGGCCTCGTCGAAGGTCACCTCACAGGTTTCTGCCATTTTACTAGACTCGCAGTTCCAGACTCGAGTAGCCTAGAAAGATCCCATCACAAGAACGTGACTCGAACTTATCTAGGTTCCCAGACTTCAAGATAAAGCACTTGCAACCAAACACACGAAAATGAGAGACGCTGGGCTTTCGCCCATATCTCAGCTCATAAGAAGTGCGGTGCAAGTGTGCCCTGAGAAAAACTCGATTTGAGACATGGCACGCGGTAGCTATAGCCTCAGCCCAAAACTTCCGCGGTGTAGAGTATTCATCGAGCATCGTCACGCCATCTCGACCAAGGTGCGGTTCTTCCTCTCCACGACGCCATTCTCTTTGGGGACGTGCGGAGAAGAGAACTGGTGCTCTACACCTGTCTCAACACAGAACCTCTCGAAGTAGGAATTCTTGAACTCCGTGCCATTGTCACTGCGGATTGCTCGTAAGGCACCTGGAAGCTCAACAGAAAGCCTACTGAAAAGACCTCGGAAATGTGTAAACGTCTCATCCTTCGAGGCCAAGAAAAATACCCAAGAATACCTCGAGAAGTCATCGACTACGATAAGAACATACCACTTCCCTCCTGCTGACTGCACTCGAGCTGGTCCAACCGTATCCATATGGAGCGGTTGTCCGGTGCATCATCATAACTGATGGGGAGGATGAGAAGCGGCAACCATCTTGCCGTGCGGCATGGAGCGCAAACAAGATCTTTGACCATCTTGAGTTTCGGCAGACCACGAATGAGATCGTGGCCGCTAACTCGAGTCAAATGGTCAAATCCAATATGACCAAGTCTCCTATGCCAGAAGGAAAGGTCGCGGGACTCGAAGCAACCAAACAGGAGAGGATCACCGAAGACTCAATAAAATCAGCACGAAGATCCTCCCATAATGAGAAATCCATAAACCGGACTACAGAAGAATCAACAATTTTGCAGGCGTTTTCTTAAAACTTACCTCGAAACCGTCATCGGTGTCGAGAAACCGAAAGCAAATTGTAATGCGATTTACTCACCAAGGCAACATCTTTTAAAACAAATGAGTCATTAACGCGCACAGTACCTTTGGCGATGATGCGTCCAGACGAAGAGTCTCCAAAGGTGATAGTCTCATCACCTGGAGCACGGGCAAGGGAAGAAAACCAACGGGAATCTCCGGTCATGTGTCGTGAACACCCGGAGTCTACAAGCCAAACATTTCCCTTCCCTGCACGGCGAACCCGAGTCAACAAAGAGTAAAGTCTCGATCTTGGGATAAATCAACATAGATTTTGGCACCCAATCTTGAGTCACACATCGAGCAGAAGAAGTAGTCACACACGACTGACCTCTAACTACCCTACGCTCTCTGTCGCTCAAAGAAGCAGAAGGTCTATGTGCGGACTGAAGGCATTCTTTGGGTCCGACTGCTACGGGAGAGCGAGTCGAAGCACCGGCAACATGCTGATCTCGCCGTGGATAGCTATCTCGATTGGGAAAACGAGATCTACCCTCAGGACGGCGGAAGTCATGACCGAAATGAGCATGAGGATGAAACTGGATGCAGAGATCCCAGCAGACAGTAGAAACTGGATGCAGCAGATGGCGGTAGCTCACGGTGATAGTCGGCGTCGTCGATGAACAAGCTGGATGCAGCGGATGGCGGTAGCACCACTTTTGTGGCAGACAGTGAGACTACACAAGACACTCGACTACACAAGACACTCTTATGACACTTACGACAAGAGTGTGTTGTGCAGTCTACCGTGCTGCCACAACGGAGACGCTAGCTCACGGTAGTAGTCGGTGTCGTCGAGGAACAAGCAAATATAGAGGCAATCACAACAACACATTCTATTACAGGATAACAAGCTAACGAACCCTTCGTGGCACTATGATGAGGCTAAACAAGACACACTTATGACACTTACGGTAACAGTGTGCTGTCCAACCTACCGTGGTGCCACAACGGAGGCGCTAGCTCACAGCGGAGGGGAGGATGCAGGAAGCTAGCTAGTGGATGAACTCACGTGTGACTACCGGTGGAAAAGTAGATGGGGAGTTATTAATAAGGGTCGAGTAGTGGGAGGAACTAGTGCCTGCCATTCGATGTGGAGAGAATAGACAGTTGAGATCGAAATCCTAGGGTATACACCATGGATCGGTGATGTGTCATTATCAGAGACGGTTTGTTATACGAATCGGCTATGATGTCTTAATGATCACAGATGGTTCGTGTTAAGAACCGTCTGTGAAAGTATCACAGAAGGTTACTAGAATAAACCGTCTGTGATAGTTTAAGCACAGACGGTTCCATATGAATCGTCTGTGATATAGCCATCCAGTATAGCCTCTTTTGTAGTAGTGATAAATGGATGATTTTAAGAATTTTGAGTCATATGATTATTTGGTGACTTAGGCCATTGGTAATAGGTTGCATGAGACATGTTATTGCTAATGTAGGTTAAGTTGTGAAGAACTTGACCCTGGAAACGATTTGAGTGTCTATAGATGTGTAGGGTCGCTTGGAGTCAACTGTGGTCAACGAAGAGGAATAGGGCTATGCTCATGGAGGAGCCGAGGCCTAGAACAGTCGAGGATACCAGGTGGGACGGTGAGCTCAAGCATGGTATGAGAAATGTAGAAATGGTTAAAGGTGAATTCGAACGGTAGAGTTGCACCATATGGTTTAGTCAGTCTAAGTGAGGCGTGGTCTGGTGGAACCAGAATAAGAGAGACTTGCCGTGCGTGGCAAGCCTATAGTACACCTATACATGGCAAGCATGGTGATTACTTGCAATGGAAGGAGGTGATCAGGTCAAGAAAGGGTATTTTAGTAGTTTGATCAAAATACCAGAAACAACTTTGGAAGTAAACTACAGAGCATGAACGGCGCATGGGAAGGTGGTTTAGGACATGGAGAAATTGGTATGATCAAGATGGATCATAGCTTAGGAAATATGAAGTAAGAAAATAACTGCTTACTGAAATTTGAGAGAGTAAGCCAAATGAGATTGAGAAATAAAGAAATCTAGTGAGCAGACGAAGTCCAAAGCAATTGATTCTCTACTTGAAAAGTGAACAATTCTTTTGCGGTATACTAAGAGATTGAAGCAGTAACAGACCACACAAGTTTTAACAGGAGAGGCCTGTCAACAAAAGACTCTAATCAGAGAGAAAACCAACTTCGGCTGACACAAGAACAAAACATATCCTGCACAAAACCTGAGAGGACCAGATGCTGTTGAAAACAGAGATAAGAGGTCAACTAGAAAATAGAAGCAGCACTGTTGGTTCAACTGCCAAAATACTGCCGGTCAGACCCCCAAGAACCCGCCGGCCTGACTACCGATGAACTGCCGGGCTGACTGCAGGTGATGCTCCGGTCTGACCGAAAGCTTCAAGAACTGGGTTGGCCGAAAGTATTAGTAGTTTACAGGCTGCAGACTCTCTTGACTGAAAATGGAACAAACCAACAGCTGCAAACTCAACCGAAAGCAGGAATAGCAAACAAGAAAGAAAAAGCAAGTCAGAACACAGAGAAGAAAGCAAAACAGAAAGAAGGCAGACCTGAGCTGAACAACAAACTGAAAAATTCAGAAACCGGCAAAAGAAACTCAGGTACAGTAAATACTAAAGGACCGAGAGACAGGGAAATTGCCAAGCGGACGCTGCTCCTCTCAAACCCAATAAACCAGGATATCAAGGCAAATAACTGACAAATTTCAGGGAGAAAACATAATGAGCAGTTCGGCAGAGATGAAGACAGAGCAGGAGAACCATTTTGACCGAAGAATCAAAACTCTGAAAGATTGTGTCGGCTTCCGAAACTAGAGGGCACAGTAAATACTCGGTTTTGTCGACAGAGAACCTAAATCAGCATCCGAAAACATGCCATCCGAAAACTAAAAACAGGCTGACACCTGCAGAGACTGACAAAGAAAAACAACTGACATAAAACTGAGAAAAGGACTGCAGCTGAAAGCAAGAAGAAAACCAAAAGAAATGGAGATCAAAGCCAAAAGAGAAGAAGCGATCATTAAGCGTAGTGATTGCTCGAGAAATGCAGCGAGTAATTCATGAGACAACCAAGAACGAGTAAAGATCAAACAATCCTTGAAATTCTAGGATCAAATAAATAGGACTTTAACCTAAATATTCTACCAAACTCAGGGATAGAAGAACCAGACCAAAAGAATGGCTCGGCTGAAATTCAGACAAGGAAGAACCTGTTCGACTGACAGAACCGAACTTCTGAAGATCAAACAGGAAACTTCAAAATTCAGACAAATAGACAAATGAAGTCCTGAACTGAAAAAGAGATCAAATAAATAGTGAGATGATCTCAGACCAAAAGAACACAGAACTAATGCTTCTTTTTGTCGTGACATCGAGAGAACACAACTCCTCTGTATCCAGAAATAGTGAGCCCTAGAATTTGACGAGACAGGAGTTCGAGACAATCGACTGAGAGGCAAGAAGAATCTTTAATTCAATCTTTTGCTCTTAGGAATGGACTGACCAAATGGTCTTGAGACTGATTTTCCACACAGAGCCGAACAAGAACAGAGGCAACAAAAAGAACTCAGCAGAGAAAAAAAAGACAGAACAGAGAAAATAATAGAAGGCAAAACACTGGAAGACAGACACTCAGAACATTTCAATCACAGAGCTTCTCAAATTGATTCAGAGAAATGATTACATGAGAAGTTGTCTACAGTCATCTTGTTACAGGATCTCTCATTGAGATGAACATGCACACAAGAGAAAACCGAAAATCACACAAGAGCCATCGGCTCTACCAACTCACACCAAAAAGAAGAAAAGACTCACACATGGAGAGCAACAACCAAAAACCCTCACTTGCTCTCATGGATATCCCTCTCCTTTTATAGTCTCCACCAATGGGTTTATAAGTACACTTTACACATTAGTTCCAGCAACTCAATTGCTTTACCTATTAACTCGAACCGATCCGCTTCCGCTTTGCAGCCTTGCGCATTTACAACAATGCTCCTGCTGCACCTTCCGGGAAGCTTCCTCGTTTCTTGCCGTCCAAGCCTCGCAACCACCTCGAGTCCTCGCCGTCTTCGGCACATCCCGACCGCTCCGACCTCAGCACCACCTGTGCCTAGTTCGGTCATCCCATGCCTCGCCACGACTCCGTCTTAAAGTCCTACAACCATCATAGACAAGAAAACGCATTACATAGTACCGCTCGAGATAATGTAAACAATATTTGCATTAGTCGAAAGAACTCACTCACGAACCACTCAAATCAAACTCAAACTTTCAAAACACGTATCAATTACTCATCACAAATATGGGAGCACCTCTCACATGGTCTCTCAGATGGAGTGAGGTGAGGGGGTGCTCAGGGAGGGTATTTATAGGGGGTGGCATAATGGTGAGCTAGAAGCTTGTCGGAGACTTCAATGAGTGGCAGTCAGAGCGGGGTGGATAAGGGCAGGCCGATGCAGGGCGTGTGGCACAAGAAGAGAGGGAAGGCGGCTGGTGCACGGGGAGGGAGTGGGCGGGAGGAACGGCGGTGGTTACAGGTGCCAGTGATGAGAGAGAAGGGGGATGCAGTGGGAGAAAGGAGAATGAATGGTGGGGCCTACTAATGGCGAGAGAGGAGAGGGAGGAGAGAGAGACGTGTGGGGCCGGCGATCTAATGGCTACCACGTGACAACCGAGTAGATCTCAGCCATCGCATGGAAAGGAGGCATGGGAGAGAGGAGATGGTGCCACGTGATGTGACAGAGAGATTCGGGTTGGCCATGTGTCAGCCCCGGAAGGGAAGAGAGTTAAAAACATTTTAATTTTCAGAATTCCCGAAAAACAATTAAATGCCTAAAAAATAGGATAAAACTCCAATAAATCCAAGAAAATTCTCAAAAAGTTTACAAATCACAAGGTACTCAACAAAAAAAAACTAACTTGATTTAACCACAATTAAATGGAAGTTTTCATAGATCTTTCTCTAGGATAAAATAATGAAAGAAAAAATAAATTCCAAAAAATGCAAGTTAAACCCAAGTAAATTAAAAAAAATTTGGGATGTCACAACCTACCCCCCCCCCCTTAAGAAAATTTCATACTCGAGATTTGGAGGGGCTAGCAAAAGATGTGGGGATGGTTGGCCTTCAGATCGTCCTCTCGTTCCTAGGTGGCTTCATCCACTAAACGATTGCTCCAATGCACTTTGCATAAATGAATGGTCTTCCTTCTGGTCTAATGTTCTGCCGTCTCAAGGATCTTGATTGGCTACTCCTGGTAGGTAATGTCCTCTTGAAGATCAAGCGTCTCGAGTGCTACCAGCTTTGTAGGTACTCAAAGACACTTCTTTAATTGGGATACATGGAAAGACGTCGTGTATTATGATCATGGTTTGTGGCAACTCCAACTAGTACGCGACTTCTCCTTCGTGGCTCAAGACCTTGAATGGTCCCACGAACCTCGGTGCAAGCTTTCTTTTGGTCTAGAATCTCTTGACTCCTCTCTTGACTCCTCTAAGTTGGGATACCCTTACGTAAACAAAGCTACCCACTTCGAAAGTCAAGTCTCTGTGACGATTATCCACATAGATCTTCTAACAGGACTAGGCTATCTTTAGTCTGTCCTTGATCTTTCTAACTTTCTCTTCAGAGTATTAGAGTAGATTCGGTCTTAGGTCTTGAGACTCTTCTAGTCAATCCCACAATAGCAGTGGTCTACACTTTCTTCCATAAAGTGCTTTAAAGGGTGCCATCTGAAGACTAGCTTGATTGCTGTTATTGCAGGAGAACTTAGCATATGACAAGGCACGGTCCCCATTATCTCCAAAATTGAACACACAAGCTCGTAACATGTCCTCTAGTACCTAGTTGACTCGCTCGGTCTGACCATCGGTCTGAGGGTGGTAAGTAGTGTTGAAGTTGAGCTTACTCCCCAACTTTTCATGTAAGTTTTCTAGAATTATGGACATGTATAACTCTGCTAACGTGACTCTAGAATAGGTAGTCTTGACTAGTATGATGTGAGCTACCTTAGTTAGATGGTCTATTACTATCCATATGGAATCATAACCAGACTGAGTCCTGCGTAGTTCGGTGATGAAGTCCATGCCAATTTCTTCCTACTTCCAATTGGGAATTGGCAAAGGCTGCAAAAGTTTGGTGGGTCTTTGATGTTCTACTTTGACCTTTTCGTAGGTGTCACAGGCATCAATGTATTTAGCGATTTTCCTCTTCATATTGACCCACCAATACCTTTCTCTAAGGTCCTGGTACATCTAGGTATGAGCTGGGTGGATAGAGTAGGGAGTGTCATGGGCTTCTCATAGAATCATATCCTTGATCTCTCTATTATTGGTCACACATATACGATACTTGAACCAAACAGTTCTATGCTCATCCTCACTGAAACTAGTGGCTTTTCCTCTTCTCTTGTTCTTCTTTATTTCTTGAATATCTTCATCCACCTTCTGAGCTTCTTTGATCTAATTAGGCAAAGTTGGCCGAATTTCTAGAGTTGAAAGAGTAGTTTGTACACTGGATTTAGGCTAAGATGGGTAACTCCCTCCTGAAGTTGTGTCTGAACCCTTATACCAAAGTGTAGTTTGCATAGGTCTTTCTGCTCAATGCATCTGCTACAACATCGGCCTTACCTGGATGATAATAGATCCCAAGGTTATAATCCTTGATCAGCTCTAACCATATTCGCTACCTTAGGTTGAGCTCTGCCTGGGTCAAGACGTACTTTAACTCTTATGGTCCATATAAACTTTATAATGTTTACCAATGAGATAAAGCCTCTCGATTTTTAGAACATTAACAACTACAGCTAGATCCAAGTCATGAGTGGGATAGTTGCTCTCATAAGGCCTTAACCGGCATGATGCATAGGCTACCACCTTGCTTTCTTGCATCAGTGCACAACCAAGTCCTTGCCAGGAGGCATCACAGAATACTTCAAAATCCTTATGGATATCCAGTAGAACAAGCATTGGGGCTGACACTAGCTTCTTCTTAAGAGTCTAAAAACTCTGCTCGCAAGCTTTTATCCACTCAAACTTCTTCTCCTTCTTCAGAAGTTGAGTGATGGGCTTGGCTATCTCTGAGAATCCTGCTATGAAGTGCCAATAATAACCAGCAAGTCCAAGAAAATTTCTGACCTCAGTGAATGATGTTGGTTGCTTGCAATCCATTACTGTTTCAACCTTGGAAGGATCCACTACGTTTTCTTTGGTCGTCACAATGTGACCAAGAAAAGCTACATCTTTTAGCCAGAACTCATACTTGGTGGATTTGGCATAGAGTTGATGCTCTCTAAGCTTTTACAATATTATCTCGAGATGGTCTTCATGCGCTTTCTCATTCCTGGAGTAAATGAGAATATCATCAATGAAGATCACCAAAAACTTATTCAGGTACTCCATGAACACCTTACTCATCATATTCACGAAGTAAGCTATTTCATTTGTCAGTCCAAAAGACATGACAATGAACTCGTACTAGCCATAATGAGTCATGAAGGCAGTCTTGGGTATATTCTCTTATATAATCTTTAGATGATGGTACCTGGACCCCAGATCTATCTTAGAAAAGACACTTGCTCCTTTCAACTGATCAAAGAGATCATCAATCCTGGGAAACTCATTAGCTAGCATACGGTATGATCTCCTGGAAATAGGAGTTGTATCAGGGACTAAGTCAATCATGAACTTGATATCCCTATCCAGTGGCATTCTAGGTAAGTCTTCTAGAAATACGTCTAGGTATTCCCGCACGACTAGAACTTCTTCTAGGACTTGGAGGTGATTAAGGACTTCCAATCCCTGATTATTGGTGAGAGTGACGAATCAGGCGGCACAGTCTATTTGACCTCTATTCTTAGACAACTAATTCATTCCAAGAATGACATCCAACCCTTGAGAGTCTAGGACTATCAACTAGGCTAGAAAAGGTACTCCTTCAATGGCAACTCCACTTTTGGGCATAGGGTCCCGGCTCTCATTTCTGCTCTAGGGGAATGCACTAGCATAGGGTTGCTAAGAGGGACTGAACCCAACCCATTTTGACCATAAAAGCTTTAGAAATGAATGAATGGGAAGCTCCAAAATCAAACAAAACTAATGTTGGTACTAAGTTTACTAGAAACTTACCCAGCACGATGTCCAATACGGCTTGGGCTTCTTCTACCGTTATGTGGTTCACACATCCCTTGACGAAATTCTGGAGCTTCTTGAATGCTTGCCCTTAGTCCTGTCCTCCCAAGGATCTTGTATTAGTTGCAGCTTGGAGCTTCTTAGGACAGGATTTGGCAAAGTGTATGTCTCTTTGCGTAGAAATAGTTCACTCCATTGGACGAGGAAGGGTTCTTCTGCACTAGTCCACTGGCAAGAAGGTCACAGACCACCTGGGGGAGCAGAGCGATTGGCCTTCAAAGGTGGGCGGTGAGTTGCTGGCCTGAAGCTACTGGATGGTGGCAGAGTGCTGTGAGGTTTAGGAAACCTCTTGGATTGACCTTATGGGTGGACGTTCTCCTCCTCTTGCGGTTTTTCATCTCGACATGCTTGCCTTCCTAGCAGATCTACTTGCTGACCAACTGGTGAAAGTTGGTGTAATCATTAGAAATGAGCTACACCGAGATGTTGTCATTGAGGCCATCCAAGAACCTCTCCTATTTTGCCTCATTACTGGCGACATCTTCTGGTGCATAGCTCACTAGTTGGTTAAACTTATAGAGGTACTCACTCATAGTTCGCCCTCCTTGGTGCAAAACATGGAATTCCTTCTTCAGTGTGATAATGCCAGCGGGAATGTGGGCCTTAAGGAAGTGAGAGATCATGTGAGAGGTGCTCCCATGCTTGTAATGAGTAATTGACTCGTATGCTGAAAGTTTGCAAAATGGATTGCTGCTGCTGTCTCCAGAATTCACTATGCGGAACTACCGTCGTTTACACGGTGGTACTACCGCTTTGGGGAGCGGTACTACCGCATGTCTTGTGACTGCAGCGATAGCGCATAAATCTTGAGTTTGATTTGTGTGATTTTGCGATTAATGCATCTGGTAATTTCATTATCTCGAGCGGTGCTATGTGATGTGTTCCTTTTCTGTGTTGACTGCAGGACATCGAGGCAGAGTCGTGGCGAGGAACGGGATGACCGGACTAGGCACAGGCGGTGCTGAGGTTAGAACTGTCGGGATGTGCTGAAGACGGCGCGGACTCGAACTGGTTGCGAGGCGTGCACAGCAAGGAACAAGGAAACTTTCCGGAAGGTGCAGCAGGGGTGTTTTGGGAAAAGTGCAAGACTGCAAAAGCGGAAGCGGATTCGGTTCGAGTTAGTGGATAAAGCAATAGAGTTGTTGGCACTAATGGGTAAAGTGTTGTTGTGAACCCATTAGTGCACACTATAAAAGGAGAGGAAGAGACATGTGGACAAATTGAAAGTTAGGGTTTCTTTTCTCTCCATGTGTTGTGTGAGTCTTTCTCTTTTCCTTTTGGGTTGTTGAGGAGTGGGTGAGAAGGGCAAAGGGCTGTTGCCTCTTGTCTCTCCTGTGTCTCCCCTGTGTGTGTGTTCTTCATTTCTTCTTTCTCTTCCGAATGTACATGCGTATGAGGACGTATCTTGGAATGAATTGGTTGTAGCAACTCTTGTGATCATTCATCTCTGTTTGTCTATATGAAAAATCTTGATTTGAGATGATTTTGAGTTGCTCAGTTCGTTCCCTGTTCTTCTTGGCCTTTCTCCTTTCTTCCATCTTTTGGTGATTTCTTGATTTTCTAGTTGTTATTTGTCGATGCTATGAACTAGGGAGATTGTCAAGATCACCTGAGCATCTCGTTTTCAAAATTGAAACGAAGAATCATCAAGTCTCCTTTCCCCAAATCAGGGCGCACTGTACTTCGGTTTTCTAGGGTTAAGAGGCAGAGCTCAAGTGCCCTCTTGATTTTCTGCAATTTCTTCTCAATGAGGTCAATATGATGTTTAGGATGATGTCCTGTTGAAATTGACCCGAGAAGAGAAGCAAATCTTGAGTATTTTGGATTTTGGCGGATTACGTGCTCGCTATTCTTGATGCATGGCGTGCAAGTACTACCGCGGTTTCAACGTCGGTACTACCGCTACTCCATCGGTACTACCGCTTGCGGTCAGACCAGCGCTGACTCCGTGACTGAGTTCATCAGCGGTACTACCGTGCAGCTCGCCGGTAGTACCACTGAGCGGTACTACCGCTTCTCACAGCGGTACTCCGCTTTCTGGCAGAACAGCCCAGAATCTGTTTTTCTCTCTGGATTTGTTTCAGTCTCTTATCTATGATTTCCGGTGACTGCTTTTCTGCTGTGTGGATACTTAATGGGAGGATTTTATTTTTGGAGGCATCATTCACGCCCCCTCTATTGCCATTTCGGTCCTACAATTGGTATCAGAGTCAGTTAGCTCTTTCTCATAGATCTTAACCGGTCTCTAGAGTCATGGCAACGGACAAGTATTCCACCAAGCCCCCGATCTTCGATTGGATTGACTATCCCTTCTGGAAGAACCGGATGGAGACCTACATCCAGGCTCAGGGCTACACCATCTGGCGGAAGGTCAAAGTCCGGTATGCTGTTCCTGCCGATGAGAACATCAATGCCGGAAATACGGCTGATGTTGAGGCAAATGCAAAGGCAAGGAACATCATAACCCAAGGTCTGAGCAGAAGCAAATTTGATCGCATCTCTCATCTGACGTCAACCTTCGACATCTAGGTGACCCTCGATGCATACCACGAGGGCACCACCCAGATCAAGACGGTACGACAGGACCAGTTCAAGCGAGATTACAACAAGTTTGAAATACTCGCTGGAGAGTCTCTAGATGAGTGTTTTGCATGATTTCACAAGATTATGAGCAACCTCCGAGCCCTCGGTCTCACGTACTCCGACTCGGATAACGCTCGACAGATGCTATCCGCTCTTGATTTGCGTGTCTGGGAAATGAAGGTGACCACGATTCAAGACATGACCGACCTCTCGACTCTGACCCTTGACGCGTTGTACTCACGCCTCAAGACTCACGAGATTGACATAGTCTCTCGTAGGTCGAAGTCGCAGTCGATGGCCTTAGTCACCGATCGGCTACTGTTTCGGACCTTCCGATTTTCTTGAGTTCTCTCTTGCTCCTCTGTGTGAAATTGCCGATGATCAACTAGAGCAGCTTCCAGAAAGCCAACTCGCTCTCTTAGCCAGAAAATTTTCACACGCATACAAGAGAGTGAGGGACAGAAAGAGAGGAGGACCGATTATCTCCTTCGAGTGTGGTGGCCCCAACCACATTTGGGCGAATTGCCCCAAGCTGGAGAAGGACAAAGGTGACTACGATGATTTGAGCAAAAACGACCACATCGACACGAACCGCAACAAGAAGCCTCCAGCTCATGTCCAAGGCAAGAAGAACTTCCGTAATCTTGGGAAGGCCAAGAAGCTTTTCCACCACGTCCTCTCTGCTTTCGACGACCTCGACCTCGACCTCAACGAGGTGGAGGGATGGAACGACGATGATGGGACGGGTGATCAAGCACCCAAGGACGGCGATGACTTCTCCGGCATGTGCTTCATGGCCCTTGAGGGCGATGTGAGCGACAGCGAGCTCTACTCCGACACCGACGAGGTATACCCCTCCTATGACCAGCTTAATGATTCTTTTCTTAACTAGGAAAATTCCATGCTAGATCTAAAGCTAGGAGTAGCGAGTTGGAGAAGGAAGTAGATAGACTGTCACGCGAGCTTACCTCACTTATATCTGCTCCCTCCCGCGACGAATGTGATACATGCCTTGCCTTGATTGGTGACATGGAGAAGTTAAGGACCTCTCATGATAGTCTGTCCTCTGATCTAGACATGATTAATGTGGAGAATATTAGTCTTCTTGCTGAATTAGATATGACTAGGATTGTTGTTCCTTCATCTACTGTTGAGACTACATTCTGCACCTCATATAAGGATAAGGACAATGCATTTAGAGGTCTTTATACCTTGCTTCTCGATCTGCCCGAGACTTGTGAAAGTTGTAATAATTTGAAGATGAATCTAAAACGGGCAGATCATAAACTTGCTGAATTACAAGCTTTTCTACTTGAACCCATTGCTTCATGCGTGAATTGTCCCAAATTGACTGCTAAGCTTGAAGCTGTTTCCAAACAGTTTCAAGAGATGGTAGACAACAATAACAAATTGGCTCAATATGCTTCTAAGAATCCTGTTAGCTCACCATGCAATAGTTGTAACAAACTAAAATCTGACTTGATTGCATTGGATTCAAAATGCGTGAAGCTAACTAAAAATCTTCTAGAGAAGCCATCATATGCTTGTAATTGTTGTGCTGATGTTGGGAAGGAGCCCAAGGTAAGGTAGAGACGCCTAGCGACGTGAACCAATTGGCTAGCAGTAGAACTGTCCCTTCCAAGTCGGCTGTGTGTGCACAAGCCACTCATTCCTCTGCTGTTGGTTCTTCCTCTACTCCCTTACCTTCTGTTGTCTCTCCTTCCCCCTGCTCTTCTTGCACATCTCTCTTCTGGGAGTGTCAGTATCTTGTGAACACTCTCGAGAGATTTGTAGGAGGTAAGAAGAAGCTTAATCTTATTCTAGACAAATCAAAGATTTGTAAATTCAATCAAAGTCTAGGATACGATTTCTCTGAGGATGTGAGGAAGCATCCACCTACTGTTCTTAGACCCATAGCAGCAGGTGCGATCGAGGTCAAGCCCAGAACTAAGAAACTTCAATTCAAGTTATTGGGCTTTGTCCAAGGGACTTCTGACAGCAAGGTGAAGTATCATTGCACCTTCTGTCAAAAGGATGGATATTCGGTCGAGCGATGCTTCAAGCGCGCCAAGATCGCGTGTAGAAACCGTGTTGAGGCTCTTAGGCGTATTCAGGGTCAGCCCCAGACCTTGAGTGCTCCTAAGACCAACACGAGGTCTAGGGTTGCTTCAGCTGATGGGTTTGGGCAGCATCGAGGACTTGGGTTTTCCGAGTTTTCTGGTTTTCGTCCTCGATACGCCCCTGGTCGTGACTTCCGCCGTTCTGAGGGTAGATCTCATTTCCCCCATCAAGATGGCTACCCGCGGCATGATCAGCGTGTTGCTGGTGCTCCGACTCGCTCTCCCATAGCGGCCGGATCCAGCAACAGCTTCAGGCCTGCACAGAGACCTTCTACTTCTTTGAGTGACAGAGAGCATAGGGTAGATAGAGGTCAGTCGTGTGTGGCTACTTCTTCTGCTCGACGTGTTACTCAGTATTGGGTGCCAAAATCTATTTTGATTTATCCCAGTGCCGAGTCTTCACTCTCTGTTTGACTCAGGTTCGCCGGGCTGGGAAGGGAGAGGTTTGTCTTGTAGACTCCGGTTGTTCTCGTCATATGACCGGAGACTTCTGTTGGTTCTCTTCCCTAGCCCGTGCTCTAGGTGATGAGACTATCACCTTTGGAGACGTTTCGTCTGGGCACGTCATCGCGAAAGGTACTTGCGCATTAATGATTCATTTATTTTGAAAGATGTTGCCTTAGTAAGTAAGCTGCATTACAATTTGCTCTCAGTTTCCCAGCTTACCGATGACGATTTCGAGGTGAGGTTTAAGAAAAACACTTGTAAAATTCTTGATTCTTCGGGGAGTCTTGTTTGCGGGATTTCTAGATTTGGGAGGATCTTTCGTGCTGATTTTGTTGAGTCTTCTAGTGATCCTCTGAGGAGTTTAATTGCTTCTGAGTCTCGCGATCTCACTTTCTGGCATAGGAGACTTGGTCATATTGGATTTGACCATTTGACCCGAGTTAGCGGCATGATCTCATTCGTGGTCTGCCGAAACTCAAGATGGTCAAATATCTTGTTTGCACTCCATGCCGGCACGGCAAGATAGTTGCTGCTTCACACCCTCCAGTTAAAGTGGCTATGATAGATGCACCAGGACAGCTGCTCCATATGGACATTGTTGGACCAGCTAGAGTGCAGTCAGCAGGAGGGAAGTGGTATGTTCTTGTCATGGTCGATGACTTCTCGAGGTATTCTTGGGTGTTTTTCTTAGCCTCGAAGGATGAGATATTTACACATTTTCGGGGTTTGTTTAGTAGGCTTTCTGTTGAGTTCCCGGGTGCCTTACGAGTGATCCGAAGTGACAATGGCACAGAGTTGAAGAATTCCTACTTTGAGAGGTTTTGTGGTGAGACAGGTGTAGAGCACCAGTTCTCTTCTCCATACATCCCCCAGCAGAATGGCGTAGTGGAGAGGAAGAACCGTACCGTGGTTGAGATGGCCAGGACGATGCTCGATGAGTACTCCACACCGAGGAAGTTTTGGGCTGAGGCTATAGCCACCGCGTGCCATGTTTCCAACAGAGTCTTTCTCAGGGCACACTTGCATCGCACCTCCTATGAGTTGAGATATGGACGAAAGCCCAGTGTATCTCATTTCCGTGTGTTTGGATGCAAGTGCTTTATCTTGATGTCCGGGAACCTAGACAAGTTCGAATCACGTTCCTGTGAGGGTATATTTCTAGGTTACTCGACTTCTTCGCATGCCTATAGGGTCTGGAACTGCGAGTCTAGTAAAATGATAGAAACCTGTGAGGAGACCTTCGATGAAGCCAGTCTGGGGACTAGGCCTGATATCTCAGGTTCTTTAGAGCAGTCCGAGATCATCTTTGTGGATGATGAGGATGATGGAGATGAGGGTTGTATACCTGATCCAGTTCTTCCTCCCCCCGAGGAGCCTCCTTCCACAGCACCTCGAGGAGATCAGCTCATGCCTTCCACATCTTCTGGAGTTAGTGGCTCTATTCCTACCTCATCAGCTCATGAGGTAGATGTCACTTCTTCATCTCATCCAGGACCTCCCTGACATATCCAGAAAGATCATCCTTCCGAGCAGATGATTGGAGAACTCTTTGAGCGAGTCACACGCTCAAAGTCTGGCATGTCACTTTTCTGTCTCCACTCTGCCTTCGTTGCCACCTTTGAGCCCATGGATGTTTGTCATGCTCTTTCTGATGAGTCTTGGGTCAATGCCATGCTTGAGGAATTAGAGAATTTTGAGAGAAACAAGGTCTGGTCGCTTGTTGAGTCCCCTCGAGGTCACAATGTCATTGGGACCAAGTGGGTGTTCAAGAACAAGCATAGTGAGGATGGGGTAGTCACTCGAAACAAAGCTAGATTGGTAGCTTAGGGTTTCTCCCAGGTTGAGGGTCTCGATTTTGAGGAGACCTTTGCCCCTGTAGCTAGACTTGAGGCCATTAGAATCCTGCTTGCCCTTGCAGCTTCTAAGGGATTCAAGCTTTACCAGATGGATGTCAAGAGTGCCTTCCTCAATGGGTTTATTGAGGAAGAAGTCTATGTGATACAGCCTCTAGGTTTCGAGAACCCCAAATACCCAAACCTTGTCTACAAGCTTTCCAAAGCCTTGCTTGGACTTAAGCAGGCCCCTAGAGCTTGGTATGAGAGGCGCAAATCCTATCTGTTGAGTCATGGTTTTGAGATATGTAAGGTGGATAAGACCTTGTTCATTGTAGGCATGGCACTGACCTTCTGCTCGTCCAGATTTATGTCGATGACATTATCTTTGGCGGCTCTTCTCATGCTCTAGTTTCACAGTTCTCGGATGTCATGAGCATCGTGTTTGAGATGAGCATGATGGGTGAGTTGACCTTCTTCCTTGGCTTCCAAATCAAGCAGACTCGGGAGGGTACTTTTTTGCATCAAGGTAAGTACACTCGTGACCTCCTGAGACGCTTTGACATGAGTGATGGTAAGCCGGAGTCAACTCCGATGGCTTCTACAGCTTCACTTGACCCAGTGAGGATGGCGAGCCAGTTGATCAAAAGGAGTACAGAAGCATGATTGGCTCCCTCTTGTACCTCACTGCCTCGAGACCGGACATACACTTCTCTATGTGTCTTTGTGCTCGGTTTCAGGCTTCTAGCGTGTCTCACTGCCAGGCGGTGAAGCGCATCTTTAGGTACCTTCGAGTTACCATTGACTATGGTATCTAGTACTCTTCATCTTTCTATCTTTCCCTTAGAGCCAACTCCGATGCAGACTTTTGCTGGCTGTAGTATAGATTGGAAGAGTACTTCTGGCACTTCTCTTGTTTCTTGGTCTTCTAGGAAGCAGTCCGGTGTTGCACAGTCCACCGCAGATGCCAAGTACGTTGCTGCCGCTAGTTGCTGCAGCCAGGTACTTTGGATGGCTTCGACCTTGCGGGACTTTGGGTTAGCTATAGACAGTGTTCCACTCTTTTGTGATAACACTTCTGCAATTAATATTGCTAAGAACCCAGTACAGCATTCTCGGACCAAACACATTGATATTAGATTTCATTTCCTTAGAGACCATGTAGAGAAGGGTGACATAGTGCTCCAGTTTGTAGAAAGTGACCACCAGTTGGCTGATATCTTTACCAAGCCTTTGGATAGCTGTATGTTTTCAGCCATGCGGGGAGAACTTGGGGTGATTTGTCCTTATGGATTGCTATGAGGGGGAGCTTTGTACTTCATGATCTATCCTATTTATTATGCTCTTACTCCTTTCTGTTGCATTTCATAGGAATGCATTTGGGTTAGTCCTTCTAGCATAGACTAGAGTGATTCTATTACTTAGCTGTTTAGATTGTTTTCTCTCATCTTATGCTTCTAGATTGCTGCTTCTAGTTGCTTCTCTTCTCACTAGGTTGAGTTCACTCACTTCTTGCGATCTAGCGAGGGTTGGGCCACCCTTGGGTAGACAGGGAACGTGTTTACTCCCTAGTGTGTTAGTAGACCAGCTATTAGACCTATGTTAATTCTTTTATGAAACATGAGTTAGTTTTTAACTCGTTATTCTTGGACTAAATTCAACATAAGCAAAAATGATCTCTTTTGTGCGAAAAAACTGATCTCACCTATTCTTTCTCATGAGACTGGTTGGAAACAATCATGAATTTCAAAAGGAAAAATAAGTCAATTGTGCTAAATTTGGTTAATTACAACAAGACCAAGTACTTGAACAAATGTTTTCATTCTTGAACTTGTAGCACTCTAAGTTGGCTCAATTCTAGCTTCTTGGTTCCACTTAAAATAATTGACATGACTTGCATCATCTTTGGATACCTGTAGCTAGACTATAATCTAGGATAACTTGACATGATAAGAAATTCGATCAAATTTCAGATTATGACTTATTTGGCTTAACCTGTATATACATACATTGTCATGATCTAGATAGCATTCTATAGCATTATGGCTTGGTGTAATACTTCAAAAGTCATTTTGGATAATCTTCATGGCTCTAAATGCTTAGATTGAATAAATTTCAGCCATTTCATCCAAAACATGACTTATTTTCTTCCTTACATTCTTGATGGTATTATTGCCAAAAGGGAGAGAATACTGAAGAAAAAGATAGTTCATGGGATTTCCTAGAGCGTTTTGAGGAAAACTTGCTCTTGCGTTTTGAGGAAAACTTGCTCTTTCTAATTTTGCTCTAGCATTTTCTTTTGTCAACATGGTCATAAGCTTCTTTGCATCTCTATGGACCATGGTTGATTTCAAACTCAAATTTGTATGTTTTTTTGGTGTTTGTCAATATACTCATCAAGGGGGAGATTGAGAGACCATGTGAGAGGTGCTCCCATGCTTGTGATGAGTAATTTACTCGTATGCTGAAAGTTTGCGAAATGGATTGCTGCTGCTGTCTCCAGAATTCACTGTGCAGAACTACCGCCGTTTACATAGCGGTACTACCGCTTTGGGGAGCGGTACTACCACGTGTGCGCAAACCAGAGCAGTAACCGCATAAATCTTGAGTTTGATTTGTGTGATTTTGCGATTAATGCATATGGTAATTTTATTATCTCGAGTGGTGCTATGTGATGTATTTCTTGTCTGTGTTGACTGCAGGACATCGAGGCGGAGTCGTGGTGAGGCACAGGATGACCGGACTAGGCACGAGCGCGCCGAGGTCGAGCAGTCGAGATGTCTTTGAAGGCGTGGACTCGAAGTGGTTGCGAGGCGTGCACAGCAAGGAATGAGGAAGCTTCCCGGAAGGTATCTTGGGGCTGCGGAGCATCAAAGGTGTGGAACGTAGCCTCGTCTCCGATGTTGGCGAAGGTCATCGCTTCTACTCTCTAGCACTCCTGATTGTTGTAGGACTGGAGGTAGCCTTGGTAGATTGGCGAACCTTGAACCTCAACCGTGGCGAAAGGTCCCAAAGGTAGGTGGCTAGGAAACTGGCTTGGACTCTGTGGGTAATCTTGGCGGGGGCCTCGGCCATCTAAAAATTTTGAAAAGCAAAGGGAGTTAGAAAACAACTTTTAATGAGGAAAAGTAGCGAGTAGGAGGAAGAGAGGGGCAAGTTTCAATGAGAACTTTTGAAATTATATTTTATAAGTTAAGTCCTTAGAGAAAACCAGTTCTATTCTATCAACGATCTCATCTTAGAGTCATCGCGATTCTCATACCATCTCTATCAGACCCTGGAGCAATGGCCCCGGATCTTCCATGTAAATCGCACTAATCCAAGATACATATCAAACACAATGACAAATTTTATTTAAAAAAGTGTTCAGCCTTATGGCCATGTTTTACAACCACGTCCCATAGGCCAAATTTAAATAATAGCAGCGGAAGAAAAAGCTAAAGCACAAGAAGCCCAATAAAGCATGCCCACATGCAAATAATAGTATGACGTGGCCTACTCATCCTGATTCTCATCGTAGCCAAAGTAGTCATCTTCTGAGTGGAGATAGCAAGGGCAAGTACAAAGCCATACTCCACAAGTTACACAAAAAATACAATAATAATACAAGGCTAACAAGTGAAGGCATATATTGTTATTTGAGTGCAAAGCATGATTTAAAGAAATACAATAAATGGATAGAAAATTGCTGAATTTAATACAGTAAGTAGAAAAAGTGTTGTAAACAGAATTAATATCATTAATGCAAGTCCATCCCCCACACTAACCTAACCACAGGGCATCCTACCTAGACCATCGTTTCCAAAAGATATCCTATCGATTCCACCCATCCATAAGCATTTTATAAACCATTTTAAAAGCTAAGTCTAATCCATGAAAAATCTTACTCAGCATGTCCATGACCATGGACAGAACTATCTAGGATAGTTCATATACTCTGCAGGGGTGGTACAACTTTTTCTGCAAGATATGATTAACTTATCATGTCAGCCACTACACACTTCTGTACGCATGTGACTGAGTAATCATAATAAGTCTTTTACAAAGCAAATATATCAACCTAGTCATGCCTCCACTATGGTTTCACCCCAATAAGGAATCTACCAGATCGGGGGCCCCTCTTGTGTCGTGTGAGACTTCTTATAGTTTACGCCATGCTCACATTCAACCTGTAGCAAGACTCAGATTGGGACCTACTAATTAGTTAGTCAGGACAGTCTCATACCAATCTTATGGTAGTATGATAGGGCTTTGAAGTAGTAGCTCACAGACCGGTCCTTAATTGACTTAGCCACTTTCCATATACCCATCGTACCTAGCATCTACGTTGAGCCACTGAGCAACAACATATGCTAGCAAGCACCTACTATCTAACCATTTACCCAAGTCCAAACCAAGTTTTGTACTTTATTTCAAAATATTCCATAGACCTTTCTGGCTCACCAAAGTCAATACTACATTTCAAAAGCTCATCATTTTATGTGAAAAAATTATCCTAAGCCTAAAATAATTTCTAGGCAGGTCTAAGTATTTGCTAAAAAAGTTCTAGAAATACTAGTGTACTAACCAGAGTTTTAATCTAGGGTGACATGGTACAAGGATTTCCAATTCCAAAGGAGTCATATGAAATGGGCATTAGCTAAATTAAAATAGGAATTAAATTGCTACAAATAAAATTAAGCAATGCAATATAATTTAAAATAATATAATTTTATTTGTAAACTAGGATCAACATGGTTTACTCACAAAATTTCTTAAACCTCATAACTGAGTTAGGAAAACCAGATCGTTTCACTGCTCATCTCTTTATATAGGTTCTACCCGATAGGTTCTTACCACACAATCTCGGGTATCCATTGGCCAACATGGAACACTTACGTCTGATTTGTGTGGACCTACCATTGTTAAGTATGGTTTTACCATTTTAGTAGCACACCCTTTTGCAGATATTCAATCGAGTTGAGCAGCTACTAAACCAGGGTTGACAAGTCAACGCTTGTGGTTGAGCGATTATTGTGTCTTTTTACTCAATATAAGGTTATAGTCCTTATTTTTCACCTTGAGGCTGCCATCCTCAACGGCATTGTCACTTTTTTGCACAAGCCTCTACCCCAGGGTAAGATAGTGGGCTCCAACCCTAAATATTTTCGGGCCAAAATTTGCGATTTCGATGAAAATCGGTTTTCTTGGCCCATGCTAAAGAAAGCCTAGATCGGCCAAAATATTCGGCCTGTTTTGAAAATTTTCTAGTCCAAGGAATACACATGGCTCTCAAGTCCCCCACTCCTTCGGGCTTTGGTGCTTCCCCACAACCCCATCCTCCAATTGGTGTTTCCTGAGTCCAGGACTCTCCGACTCAATCTTCCTCTCTCTGTCGACACAATCCCCCTCTAATGCTAGCACCGCCTCCCCTCCAATACTGGTGCTACCTTCCCCTCTAATGCCGACGCTATACTTGCTGGCCTCCCTGACCACCACCCTCCGCACTTCCATCCTTTGTTCCTTGGTGATGCTCCGCTTCCTTCTCCCCTTTCCTCACCGCCCAACCCCCGACATCACCCCCACAGCTGTGCGACTCTATGAGGGCTGAGTCCGGCACTCACGCCAATGGCCGGTAGCGCATGCCTTCAAGTACCCTGTGCACTACACCCTCGTCGATGGGGGAAGTGGCAACGGCAAGGGAGGGTGTGGGGAGGCAGCGCCGACAAAGGAGAGGGGATGCAGCGCTGGCAAGGGAGGTAGCCATGGCCTAGATGCGGCAACCGGTAGGGGTCAGGTACGTGGTGCCAATATGGATTCTGAAATTTTCAAATTTAACTAAATTTGTTGAATTCGAGCCATGCGTTTGAATTTTTCGGATGGAATTTTTCAAAAACTGAAATTTTGAAAATTTTGAATTTTGGATATTTCAAAGGGGCTGAATGTTTTCTATACCGAAATAATTTTCCTGACCGGAACACATATGATCAAGGAGATGGAAGCAGAGAGCGATTGTGAAGTCGATTGCTACGGTGGTTGATGACAAAGATGACGATGGAACGTCAATGCAATAGAGAACTTCTGCTTGTCCCGACTCAAATCGGTGAGGAATAAAGGCTCAGCACATCACGATAAGGAGATAAGATGGAGAGAAGTGGAGAAACAGGTGGATGGCTCTGGAATCGGTGAGTACAAACAGTGCAATTGGATGACTACCTGACTACAACATATATCCAATGGCCAACAAGAAGTTGATTCAGGACTGAGCGGGGCTGGGAGCCTGGTAGCGCGGCCTTGCTCTTGGACCGCCCATGTTCGAGCGCGATTTGACACGCCGATATCAAACAATAACCCTCAAGCTTAATAAAAAAATTAAAATGTCACTCACAACTACAATTACCATCAATTTAAACCATTAATTATATATTACCAACAGTTAAACTTTAAATACATTTTCTCAAGATAACTATGAACATAGAAATTCAAGCAAAAAGAAATATGTACTTAACATTAAGATATACCATTGACAATAATATGAATTGATAATTAATTTAATCAAAAGGAATTGACAAATAGTGATAATATAAGACTATTAAGTGCCATTATTTAACTAGGATTGTATGGACAACAAGAATTATTTCTAACAATAAAGAAATGAAACACTAAGTGAAAGAAAGAACTATAAACGGCAATAATATTCTTGTGCTACTTCCTGCCTAAGTATATCGTCATCAACGAGCACCGCACCTGAAAACAATAAAGTAAGAGTGAACCCACGACTCATTAAGTACACAAATAGAATATAAATGAGGCAACATCATATTAACAATTCATACCTATTCACCATTATCTTAATTTCACATATTCATTCACGTTAAGTTCCATACATATGTTTTATTATCTCAATTCTCTTTCTATGAATGCAATGCATATATTTTCACTTCTCTTGATTATACCAGTATAGCTAAGTATTCACATGTCGATTAACTACTCTTGTCCTATCCTTTTTCATATAGGGTCTCAACTCCACTACCGTAGAGCACCAATCGAAGCAAGACTTCCCCAATCCCGCAGGGTGCCTACCGAAGTATGTCTTTCTCTACCCACTCCCTTTGGTTGCCCACACAAAGTAGACTCTAGAGAGCCACACAGGTCACCTCTTTACAACATGAATGCTCGACATACAATGCAATGAATATATCTTTCAATAGTAAATTATCAACATTAATCAATCGACATAATCATATATAATTTTAACAATAATTTTGATCATCATATCATAGACATGTGAGCATTATAAGAACAAGTATAATCATGTGAACCATCATAGCAAATATTTATTTAAACATAACAAGAAGTCCAAACAATCGAATACCATTGTACCATGCACGTGCTTTTTCTAGTAGCGATGAACGGGTTTATTCGAAAATTACAATAAACCTGACGCTACTCCACCTACAATAAACACCCAAACTCAATAACAAGCCCCCAACAGTACATCAATAACAATTAAATGACATCGTTCCTACATACTTCCCAATTCTGCAATACTCCTCTTTTACTGGATAGTCACCCCCTTGTTGTAGCATAACTTTTGACTCCCAATCCTTAACATGGCAAACCACACTAGTTTTGAAATTTATACAAAAGTCCCTACAATTTTTTAGTTGGCCACTATTCCTGATTAAATCATTTAATCCCCCATTTTTGACCGAGAAGAAAGTTCTATCACCTTTCGCGAACCTTCTGCATCAACAGAAAGAGACACTTGATAAGTATATCCACTATGACTGTTTTGTTACATGATAACATATGAGAAAGGAATTGAAAGGCAAGGATATCTATATTATAAGATAACAAACTAAGATCAGTGATGCAAATAATGAGTGGATTAAATTAAAATTAGTGATGCAAATAATGAGAGCTCAAGGCAAGCAGCTTCTCCACCAGTGACTGATGGTGGAGCTAGAGGCAGTCGAGAGCACAGCAATAGGCTGCGGCGGTTGGGGGTGGGGGACAAAGTTGTGAGTGGGAGAAAGTAGACAGGAGGCACGAGAGGGAGAGAGGAGGCATCCGTGAGGGAGATGCGACCCTGTGGCGGTGACAAGAGGTGGATCCACCTCGATCTTGTGGGAGGAAGGCTGGCAGGTAGAGGATGCGTAAGAGGTGGGTTGGCAGCCACATCCACCGGCACCAGCGAGTGGAAGGACACAGAGATGGAGGGTAGCATGACGCGACTGGGAGCGGCTACAAGCGAGAGAGAGAGAGAGGAGCAAGGGAAGAGCGATGGAGAGAGTAGTCGAGCGAGAGGAGTGAATGGGGGCAGCACTCTGTTAGGCTAGGGTTCGGGTGGATGAGGAATCGATCCAGGCTGTTCGCAGGGTGGGGTGCATTTTCGAGAAACCCTGAGGGTGTTTCTACAAAAATGGTGACGTGAACACCTTCAGAGGGCCGGTATTCCTTCAGCTTTAAGAGTTCTATGACTAGTCATCATCCTGTACTTGTGCTAGGGGTGGAAAACGGTAACGGATAATTCGTTTTATCCGATATTCGTATTCGAGAAAACACGAATGTGGTAAACAAAAATCCGTATTCGAAAATGTTCGTATTCGTATTCGAGAATATTCGTATCTGTATTTAAGAATATCCGTATTCGCATTCGTATTCGAGAATATTCGTATCCGTATTCGTATTCGAGACTATTCGATTCGTATTCGATCCGTTTCTAGAACCCATGAAAAATCCGTACGAATTTTGTGATTCAAAATTTGAATTTAGGCGGTTTAAAACCGGTAACCGGTCAAAAACCGGTGAAAAATCGGTAAAACCGCTAGGAATCCGTTTTATCCGATATTCGTATCCGAGAAAATCCGTATTCGAAAATATCCGTATTCGTATTCGAGGATATTCGTATCCGTATTTGAGAATATTCGAATTCGTATTCGTATTCGTTTTAGAAATATGGATTCGTATTCGTATTTGAGACTATTTGATCGTATCCGATCCGTTTCCACCCCTACTTGTGCATAGGCTATATATAGTATAATTTTTTAGTGTTAATAGTTTTTATCTCGAAAAAATAAAATTACAATTTGCAAAGTTCTTGTTTGGAACTTTAGTTTTGAATTATAGTTTTAAATTTGAAAATTCAAATTGATTTTTATAATTTCAGTATTTTTATTATAACAAAAGAGCATTTTTCGTATTCCTAGGAGTACATACTCCCACTTCTAATATACCACTTAAACGAATATGTTATACTTATTTATCACTCTCAGTATACTTAAATAATAATTCTAAGATACTATAATGCGATTTGGTTGAAAATTCATTAGAGACCTTTATTTTTTACTATATACCCTTTTCCATATATAAAATGAGTATATACATAAATTATGATATAAAAAATTGACTTTGGTGAAATTTTTTATGGAACTTACTTTGAAGTATCTTATAATCATTATTGGAGTATAATCAAAAGGATAAAGAGGTATAATAACATCATTTATGCAGTGCATAAGAGGTGTGTACATACATACATACATACATACATACATACATACATACATACATACATACAT
The DNA here is from genome assembly GCA_036346245.1 of Bonia amplexicaulis. Lineage (NCBI taxonomy): Eukaryota > Viridiplantae > Streptophyta > Magnoliopsida > Poales > Poaceae > Bonia > Bonia amplexicaulis. The sequence continues at coordinate 8,585,986 of CM070762.1, forward strand.
ACCAGGGGCAGAGCTACAGGGTGGTCCCTGTGGGCCGTGGACCACCCTGGAATATCGAAGTCCCCCTAGCCCCTGTGGGCAAAGCCCACCAAGACCCTCCCACAATCCCACATCAACAGCACGCAAAGGCAACATTGTTCATCCCCTTTCCAGTCTTCCAGATCCACCAACACTTCATTCAAAAAAAAAAAGATCCACCAACACCAAGACGAGCAGGAGTAGCCGAGGCCGCCGCCGCGCCAGATCTCGCCGTCGTCGCCGAGGCCGCCGCGCCAGATCTCGTCGTCGTCGTCGAGCAGGAGCAGTCGCCGCCTCGCCCGCCCGCCTCCGCGCCGGATCTGGCCGGCCGGCCGCCTAGCCCACCTAGCCAAGCCGAGCTCCGACCTCCGAGGCGCGCAGAGAGGGAGCTGGGAGGCCCGGTCGGGCCGGGAGGGAGGGGCTGGGGCCGGACTAGGAGTAGGGAGGCCCGGTCGGGAGGAGAGGCGCGGCAGGCGCGGCGCGAGCGCCGGCGGCAAGCGGAGAACGAGAGATCGGAGAAGGCGAGTGGAGACCATCTGCGGTGTGCCTCTGTGGAGGACCGGAGTCGGAGGTGGGAGTGCAGCCGTGCAGTGAGGAGGCTGGGCTGCGTGAGTGGGTGCGGTAGTGGGGGACCACATGACCGGGGCACAGGCGGTGGGCGTTTTTATCGGTGAAGGACGGTGGCGGTGGTTGAATCACTGGTATTGCAGATAGCTAGACATAGTTGTTGTTTGTTTATTTATTCAGATATTAAAAAGTATTATATTGGTAGTAGTACAGTAAATTTTAATTTTTTTTGTTTATAAAACTCACTTTAGTTTATTTTATAATCAATCTTGTGTTGTCTTCTTCAGCAGGCCAGTTCGTTGACATTGTCTTCTTCTAAAACATGATGAGGAGTGGTGATATTGCCTCTCTTTTATTGAGCGGGACTTCTTCTTACAATTGAGTGACGAAGCGATCATCAACACTTTCATGGCTATTAGAAGACGCAGGCCTGACAAGAAGAAGTAGTGACGTACTGTTCTTCAACTATTATGGGTATGTAATATTTCAATTCTATGTTAAGAAAGCTATATTCGTCTATTTTATGAAGTTTGTATGTCCTTTTTACCTTAATTGCATTTCGTAATTTATATACTTGTGTACCGACATGTTAAATTTATAGCGGTTAAATAAATTTTAGACAACGGACCACTATAGCTACAAATCCTGGCTACGCCACTAATACATACATACATACATACATACATACATGCATACATACATGCATACACACATCCTTACAAAAGCTATTTTGAATTTTTTTAGAACCAAATTTCTATTTATTTGCCAAACATAATCTTTTTAATATTAATTCCATTATACTTGTGAATACTGCATTGCTTTGGGACTTCAATCCTATTTTTCAAACTTATTACCTATCCAGCTTCAATTTAGACATATTGAAAATAACATATTGACTCTAGATTTTGATGAACGTCGGACTCGTAGGTTAGATCTAATCTAGGCTATTATGATTGAATTCTACTGGAAAAACCCCAACATATCTGTCATGTTGTTACATGACTCGTTAACTCTTGCAAAAATTTCAAATAGATGCTAACCTGCAGCTACCGGAATGTTTCGATTTATTTGTATATTAAGCTATAGAAGAAATTAAAGGAATTGCTGCATTGGTTCTATAATACGTAGTATATAGTAAGCTAGTGTATGAATTCTAATTTTTCATCTGTTATTTCGCACGTTGTTACCAACTGGAGGTTAATCCAACCTGTATGAACAAGTGAGTCTAGTGGCTAATGACTACACGGTTTGAGTCACACTAACTATGTGTTACGCGAGTTTATTTCTGGATATTCTGGGATTTGATTACGTGACCTCTTTGTTTAGCCCTTAATATGACTACGATAATTAAGTGCACCCTTTGAGAAAAAGTTAACACAATATCCAATGACAGAGGCGGATCTAAAGAGGACCATGGAGTTGCATAGCACACCGGATCCAATTCCGTTTCTCCATTGTATAGCCTCTGTTAACTTAGGTGTAAACCCCCCAACCGAAATTAAAGGATATATATCTGGTCAACCTAAAGATTGAACATCTTAGCCTCCTAGCTCCCACTGCTCTACTCGGCACTCTTGTGGCTGGGCTCAAAGATGACACCAATCGACACCTAAGACATGCAGTCTAGTATACACAAGCATGATCCAAGACGCTCACCTAGCCAAGGCACTACAAAGCGAAGATAGCAATCAGAAGACAACCGCAAGTGCATCACATTGCCCTAAGCACTTGCATCTTGTTCCCTCTCTCCCTCCGTCCTTCTTCGCACGAAAGCAAAATTCACCCTCTCGCTTGGTCATAGGCTTGTAGCTGCCGGTTGACGAAGCCCAAAGGCCTAGGCTGCAGCCTACTGACCACCGCATCTCCTGGTCATCATCGTCTGTCGATTGTTCAGCCGAGCACTTGGTAGCATAGATTAAGCCCTAAATCGACATAGAATATTGCTGAATTTCTCCCGATTCTTTCGATTTCTTAAGCAAATGGACTGAATTTATGAGTTAGAGTTTGAATATTACGATTGTTGGTTGGCTTTTTGTCAAATTGTAGGGTTCGAAGTTAGTGTTTCAATTTGGGCTTTTGGAAATTGGAATACCCACCTACGTCACTGTAAATTAGAGGCAAAATTATACATATAATTATATTTGTGGTGAAGTAGTGAATCTTGATCATTTTTATTCTGGTTTCATCCCTGTCCGATGATGATTTTGGAAAATCCATTGTTTTCCATGTTCTATTTGGTCAAATCCATTATTTTTGCTTTCATGGTCTAATCCGGCTCATACATGCCCTCAACATACATATAACTTCCTAGTCCTGTCCAACTTTGAGGATTCAGGCCATTTATCTTAAGAGTCAAAAATGATTTAATCGTAATGATACGTGGAGAAAAAGCAATGGAGAGCATACAAAGGCTTTGGAATATTATTTCCGGGCACTAGAACGAAACCCCTTCTTACCGCAAGCTTTTAATAATATGGCCGTGATCTGTCATTACGTGCGACTATCTCCACTATAGAAAGAAGAAAAAAAAAAAGAAAGGATCCAATTTTCTAGTATTTACTAGAAAAAGGGCTTTCTACATAGGGATCGTCAAAACAACGATTTTGCCCTATCAGCTGTAGGAAGGAAGGACACTTCACGAGAATCAAAATAGGAAGAAAGTAAAGTATGGCCTATACTACTACTCTATGGATAAAGTTCCCAAATTGATAGAGAAAGCACCGTAAAGATCCATTAGTGAGCGACTGGGTCGATACAACTAAAAAAAACTGCTTACTTATCCCATGATATGGGGCAAAATTTAGGAATCTGCTTATGTCTAGGCAATGTAAGCCATAGATTGCATCAACATAGAAAACTGGATGATCATGAAAAGTTTTTATTGAATAAATGTGAGATTTCGAAGCTATATATTTTTTATTAAGATGGAGATTTCTAGCATTTTTTTACATTGTAATTTTTTATTCCGATCTGACAATCTGTACTTTATGTTTGTTGGATGAGAAAATATATGTAGTACGTATGTACCTGGACCTGTGGGCTTTCTCCGGTTGTGTGCATGCATGCATGGTTGATTCGAATTAGGACACGGAAAGACATAAGTGATCCGCATGCATGTTATTCAATTTGTATCGAACTTCTATCCCGTTCCAGTTGTGCGATGCCGAGCAGAGATAATCTAACCAGTAGGTTAAAATATTTACAGAAATTGGATAGTCAAGATCCTTTTTTTTCATTATTAACGTGCGAACTACGTACTAGCTATTTTTTATTTTTAGATTAATCAATATACTAACTTTTAGCTTTTATTTCTCCTAGATTTAACGTGGCCGGGGCTAGTGGAGGAGCATCTAATTAGTTATTGATAAAGATAAATATAGGTTTTTTATATACTCCTACTATCCTTTTAATATTTCCATGTTTGCATTGTCCCATCAATATATAAATGCGGTCATCGTGCCCTATCTACAACCAGCCCTATCACCTTTAAATCAAGGCCATTAACCTAATAAATACCCCCCTTTCAGCTGTAGCATCAGAAATAACACCACAAACAGGGAATGCCGGATAGGAGTTGGGGGTATCGAAGAGACTTGATGTGGAATAAAATGATAGGTAACTAACTGCCAAAACCCTAGCATGTGAGGATTGAGAGCGATGTCTGTGGCGATCAGGTACTGACGGCGATCAGTTCCCTCAGCAGTAAAAGTGGAAACATGGCTATAAATAAAAGCATTTCCATTGTTCTCATCCAACAAACATAAAGTACAGCGTTTAATTTGAGGTCAATTGAGGGAGTTTATGTATCAGCGAAATATTAGACAAGATTGATATTTGCACGCTCGAGTAGTTTGGCATACTCATGCATGCAGTGGTGGACCTACACAGGGGCAAGGGCTGGCACACACCCTATCACTACTACAAAAAACCGTATTACAGACGGTTCAAAAACGTCATTACAGACGGTTTTCTGAACCTTCTGAATTTATGAGTTAGTGATAATCGAAGATTATCACAGACGGTTTTCGAACCGTCTGCGATTATCAACTATCACAGACGGTTTGTAACTAACAACCGTCTGTGATAGCTGATAATCACAGACGGTTTGTAACTAAAAACCGTCTGTGATATTCTTTTCTACCCCTAAATCTATTTCTGTTTATGGCTAGTCTCAGAAAATGCTAGCCGTGCCCTCTGAAACAAGCAGATCAACATGTACATGTATACATACAATTCATATCTCAATTCATTTCACAAACATAAAACATCCAATTCACATCTAATTCATTTCATAAACATAAAACATCCAATTCACATAGCACTTCATTTCACAAACATAAAACATCCATTTCGCAAATCAATTAATTGAAATGAAAATAAGCAAATATAGTATTGAACACAGTAGACATTTTATTTTTATTAAGATTAGAGCCTACCATTATAATATCCCAAATAACAAACAGGTTTCTCATCTAGCTAACACAACAAGAACAGAGAAAAGCAAAGATCCTCTATGCCTAGGCCTTCTCGCCCCTGATGCAGCGCACGAGCTGGATGTCTTTGATGCCCACCATCGTCGGTGTTGATTGAGCGCTACCTTGTGCATCGTCTGCTTCGTGGGGCAGGAGGAGGAGGAGAACAACAAGGAAGAGGAGATCGAATAGCAAAGAGGAGGAGAACAGAAAGGAGGCTAGGTTCTGGTGATTATTTATAGGGGAGGGAGTGCAAATTTTTTTGGCGTGGGGATGGAGAGGCGGAGCTACGATCCGTGGAGTGAGGATTGATGGATTTCTATTGGCTAGGATTGGGTTGAGGAGGATCGACGGGCCCAGCGGTCAGATTATGCCCAGCGGTCAGATTATCACAGACGGTTGGTAGCTAGAACCGTCTGTGATGAATGAATATCACAGACGGTTCTATATGCCAACTGTCTGTGCATTAGAACACAAAATTTTATATACCGATGTAATATAAACAACTAGTCTGAAAAGATAAAATAGCAAAGTTTTATATGGCTTATATATACTCATTTGAAAGGTTTCGATAAGATCTACAACTTTTCAGTTGAAGTAAAATCCAAATTCTGAAAGAAAGACCAAGAAAAAGGGCAAAAACAGAAACAAAAAACTTGCAACACAGGTTTAGATCCAAAGATGTCTGATTTTCGGGGTCTTAGAGGGCACCTGGCACAAGCGGGTCCTTTTTTTGGATCAGGCTCATCGTTAACTTTCCAACGAGTACAAGAACGTCGAAAACGGACACCGTATGCAAAAGTTATGTCTGTTTTACTGAAGGTGTCTCAAAATTGAATTCTACTCGGACTCAGGCGGAAAATTATGAAATTTTGGGGAATTGCAAGGCGAGAAACATATCACAGACGGTTTTTAATACGAACCGTCTGTGATAACTTCATTATCACAGATATTTTTTAATAAAAATCGTCTGTGAAGTATCACAGACGGTTCTAGATAAGAACTGTCTATGATGTCTGCCATCATCACAGATGGTTCTTATCTAGAACCATCTGTGATACTTCACAGACGGTTTTTATTAAAAACCATCTGTGATAATGAAGTTATCACAGACGGTTTGTATTAAAAACTGTCTGTGAAAATACTATAGACGTTTATTCGTATGAACCGTCCGTGATACTTGCAGCACAAACGGTTCCTAGGAACCGACTGTAATATAAGCATCTAGTTTAGCCTATTTTGTAGTAGTGTATCTTTAGCTGGACAGTAGGTACCCTTAGCACCCAACAATCTATGGGGCGTCATGGTTATAGTCTGGTCGGTGAGAGAGCTCAAAGAGGTGACTGGAGGTAGAAGGAGAATGATTACGAGATTTGGGCTTGAATGACCTCGTGCTGCCCATTCAAGCCGAGTGTTTTGTCTCTTTCCATGCTGGGCCAAACACACCAGCAAAGCCCACCAAACTACCAAATCCCACATATCTCTCAGAATCTCTCTCTCTTCCATGATTCCATTGAGCCCAAACAATTCAGCAGCAACTCCACATTCTTCCTTGATTCCCTCCTATGGTTGCCGACCAGTGGGTAGGTGGCGTTAGGTGGGCAGGCGGTGTGTATGTGGCTTGCGTAGGTGGCTCAAGCAGATGGGGGCCAAGGCGGATCAGGAAGGCGAGTAGGTAACGAATGGCTGTTGGTAGACGGGAAGCGTGTAGGATGCCACGATGGCTTGCCTAGGTGGCAGTCGATGGGCTCACATAGGCAGGGTCGGCCAGCTAGGCTAGAGCTGGAGAGAGGAAGAGGTAGTGTTGTGTTGCCATGCTGGAGGAGTGAAGGAGCTCACCTTGGAGCTCCAGCCTCCAAATCTACCTAGAGGTGGCGGCTGTCAGCTGCACGAGGCTCGGCAATAGCGCTAGGACACAGAGGAAAGGGAAGAAGGTAGCTAGTCGATGCAAAGGAGAGGGAGGAAGGGAGGGAGGTGGTCCGCTCTTAGTTGGTTGCGTGCGCAAGATGACATGAGAGATAAAGAGAGAGAGTGAGGGACTGAGATAGGAAGGACAATTGAAGGAGTTAGGTGAAGAGACAAAGAAGAGGAAAAGAAAGAAGAGAATCCAGTTTTTAATTCTTGCAATTGTGATTGTTTGGTATTTTAGTTTCATCTATTATCATTTATTGATTAGTAGATTTGCAAGAAATAGAGAAACCAATATTGCATAATTATTTTTCAAGCAATACAAGTAGTACTCCTCGTACAAATGAGATCATGAATCAAGTAAAGAAGGCTCAGGTGGATTCAAGTGAAGCAAATGAGATTCATGTTGAGATCATGAATCAAGTAAAGAACTCATGGTAGTTAGAGGTATGCCTCCACATGGGAAGCATATGGTGGCTTTCCTTCATTATTACCATGTTGAGATTTTCATACTGCTATTGATGTCATTATATCATAGATGAACTATCAGTTCAATGAAGTTTTTCAAAGTTACTGATATGTATATCTTGTCTTAATCTAAGAGTCTCTTTCTCTAAGTTTGATGTAAATAAGCTTGTTTGACTTACTGAGATTTATGCTAATGACTTCACCATGGCTGACCTTAATTCTCAATGTCAGGAGAAGTATACAATTCCATTGTAACACCCTAGCCCAACACTTTGAGCCTAGAATGCTACCACTACTCTATATCACTCTAAATTACATCCATCACTACTATATTTCGACAACATTTACCCTATTTATACTATTACAAAGCGTTGAACAACCTACTTTTGATGACCTACATGAAAACAACTAGTACTATGAACATGAAATTGACACATCATAACCAAAGCTTGGGACCTCATGCCTGAGAACGTTTGGGACCTCGCGCCCAACAACGCTTAAGACCCTATGCTCGAGAACGCCTGAAACCATGCATTTGGGAGCATAATTGAACTTGCAAATAGAATGTTACTGTGGAAAAGTACCTTACCATAAAAGTTCCCTAAGATTCATCATCAATTTACAAGAGTTCTATTCACTAAGTTTCATATTAGCAAGCTACTTTAGCACGAAAATATTTAGGAAATTACAGGTGAAATTCTAGATAACATCATTGGTTGTGGTCCACTCAAAAACTCAAAGATAAGTTCATGGTGCTGGAAATAAAAAATTTGAACATTTTTAGAATGTTTCTAAAATTTTCTAAATTTAAATATTGACTTTCTAATAAAACAGTGGCCTTCAAGAAATTTTTCAAAAAAACTAAGACATTTAAAATCTTTAAAAATTACACAAGACTATGCATTGTGTTAGGAGCCTCCACACAAAACTTCATAATTTTTGGACCTTATTTGCTATGTTTAAATATTCCACAAAGTAATCAGCCAAACCAAAACCGCTTTCTTCACTTATCCTTTCTGCCTTGTATTTATTGGAGTATTTCTGAGTTTATACCTTCTCTCTATTCATTTAAATTCCATCACTGATGAATGGGACCCGACCCTACCATCGCGTTAGATCTCTTCGTTCACCTCGCCCCAGGCTCGTGTGTGTTGTATGCCACACATAGCTACATGCCGCGCCTACGTCGCCATTGCCATCTAACTACGCCAGCACTATTGACCAGCTTACTCATGTGCGATGAGACCACCTCACTTTGTCCCATCGCTGCTGCACTCTCAGTTATCTCGTTGTCCGTTCACATAGAGGAACCATGTACAACGAGTTTCTCACCATGGCCACCGTCCATCTCATCCTTCTCATACCTTTCTCCTCACCTATTTAAGCTCCTCTCTATGCCATTTCTCTTCAAGTCACCTCCTTGGTCTCTTGAGTGCATTCCCAAAGCTCCTGGCTCTTTGAAAAGCCAAAAAACCGAACGTCATTCTCAATAATGGTGAGCACGCCACCGAGTTTCGATGACTCGAGTGAGCTTCTCCCCTCTCCGACTGCATCATAACATGCCTCATCTTCCCTCTGAGCTTCATGCTCCCTTAATTGCTTTGCTATGCAGTGAATCGTTAGAGCTGAGCCTTCTTCTGGCCAAAAACACAACCACTAGCCATTCCCTTTCCCGGTGAGCTGTAGCTCGATTCATTTTGTTTGTACCACCGCATGCATGCACACAAGCTTAAGTTTGCTTTCTTGTAGCATTTCCATCACCAAAGACTACCAGTGTCGTGGACCTCTCTACCACCATAGCTCAACGGCGACAAGCCATCTCTAACCACCTTAGCACCATCCAAACCCTCGGTGAGCACCCTAGTGGCTCCCTGAAGCTCACGCACCGATCAATTTGGCCATTGGCTATATTTTTCTAGGACATTGCCGTTGTTGGCCATGGCGCCACCATGGGAAGCCTCGCCGTCGCCGCTCCAGTGACCATTGTTCCCCGAGCCAAGCCCCAAAAGCCCTACGACAACACCCTCAGCCCATAGCAACTGGCTTTAGTGTGAGAGCATGCCTCCTTTTGCCACACCATCACTCACCCGAGCATCATCGTTGCCTCTCTCTATCACATTGCCACCACCGACCACCTCTCCGGCGACCGCCACCACCTATAGCTTCGCCGTGAACCCATCTTTCCATTTTGCCCATGTCAAGGCCACACCATGACCTCCCTTGCCACCGGCGAGCTCGCCAAAGGCCACCATCACTCACTGCCTTCACTGACTCTATCTAAATAGAAAAATAAATAAAATTTTACAAATGCATGGCCCATGTCAAGACAGACAAGCATGGCCCACATGTAAGAAATTTTAGAAAAAAATAAAATAAAGAAGGCCACTTTTAGTACTGTGAAAATTCACTTTCTCTGTTGGAAAGTGTATTTTCAGAGAATATGCCTTTGACGTCATCACTTTTATTATTTTTTGGATTTACAAAACCGAATAAAATTCAAATAGCTATAACTTTTGCATATGAACTCCTAATAAGTGATTTTGTCTCTAAATTTTTATAAAATCATGCTCTATCTAAATATACAAAAATATATAAATTTGGTCTTTGTTTGTATTTAGTTGACTTTATTTTTTCTCATTTGGATTTTACCGAATAGATACTGTCACGCCGGAAATCTACGAAACCGCTTTCGAACAATTCTTCAAGCAACCAGAGCAAGATAAGCACCCCTTTTACCATGTTGATCCTAATATTTCAATTATTGTATATTTTTTGCAAAAATTATTATGCATGCGTGTATGTTTCACTAAAGTCGCTATATTTATGGGTAACGCTAGTTATAACTATTTGTATGCATTGATCCTCCTTGCAAATTTAATATCCCCACTACTTCAGCCCTTAGGTCATGATTTATATTGTAGCTAATATCAAATTGGATATATTACATTGAGTATATGGTCTAGATGCTTAGCCATGTGCTAGTTTTCAGTAAGTTCGATCCGCGTGGATATGGGTGATTTTGAATTGTTGGAGTAGAGGAAGAATCTCTGTTAGTTTGGTATAAAAATAAAATGAAAAACCTAGTTTTATACATGGGTGAGTTATATGATAAACTAAAAATGTGAGAGGGTATATCGTATGTAGATAGGAGGAGATTCTCGCATGGGTTAATTAAGGACCGAATACTATTGCCACACATCTAAATCTAACTATACAACCACATGTGCTATATGGACTCTGGCTTTAGCTAACTACGTTATCTATGACTCGCCTTTCATTTTGGTAGGCCGAAGTAGTGAGAGCATACCGGGTAGGATACTCGTAGGGGCAACCTTCACCAAAATGTTGGAACCAAAGCTTGTCAATACAATGGTGAATGTTCAGTTGGGGAATGGACCTAAGTGAGGGTTTGTCATTCATTAGGCTAGTGCAAGGTTAAGACACTATTACAAAAGAGGCTATACTAGACAGCTACATCACAGAGGTTCATACGGAACTGTCTGTGCTTAAACTATCATAGAGGGTTTATACTAGCAAATGTCTGTGATATTTTTATAGACAGTTATTAACACGAACCGTCTGTGATAAGTGAGACATCACAGATGACTCGTGTTAAGAACCATCTGTGAAATTTGCCGACATCACAGACGGTTCATATAAAAAAACCATCTCTGATATTCTAGACATGACAGATGGTTCTTGTAACAAACCGTCTGTGATATTGCGGACATCACAGATGATTTGTATGAATAACTGTCTGTGAATTATCACAGACTGGGCGTACATGGTCTCAACACAGATCTGTCTTCATTGCGCTGCATCGGTGGAGCGAGGCGGTCGGCTTTGGGGAGTTTGGTAAAAACATTTCGCTTGTAGATCTATATACATCTTCTTAGTGATCAGATGTTAGTACTCAATTGCTTCTAATAACATATATGCTTTATAATTGAAAGAGATGATAGATTTTTCTTTAGATCTAGCTAGCTAGATTTAGAAAGATAATGTTAGTTTGCTCAATTTCAGAATGGGTAAGTACTCGTAGTTCACTTCAATATATTCTTGCTTAATATTATTGTATCATGAATATGTGGCTAGCTAGCTACCTACGTAATATAGATATCATGTGTAAGTATAGCTAGTCTGATTTGCTATATATAGTAGCGCTAATAATCATTTTTGACACACATTTATTACATGTGTAGCGTAGATGGACCGAAGCTGGATGTACGTTGAGAACCGTGTGAGTGAAGAGTACATTAATGGCGTGTCTGCTTTTAGAAGAGCGGCCGAGCTAGATATGTTGAAGAAGGGGATGGAATATATGTATTGTCCATGTATTGATTGTGATAATCTAAAGATGTTTAGCAACTCAGCGCAGATCGAAGCTCACTTGATTCGAAGGGGTTTCAGAAACGGGTACAAATGTTGGACCAGTCACGGTGAAAAGAAAAGTACACAAGAAGGTAGTTATGACATCGTCGAGGAAGACAACAATATGCCGGTTGTGGACTTTGCTTTCGATAATGAGGATAGGTCGCATGATGACAATCTGGATCAGATGCTACGTGATGCAGAAGGGAACTATAGTGAGAGAGAGTTTGGTAAATTCGAGGGCTTGATGGAAGACTCAGACAAACCTTTGTTCCTGGGCTGCAAGCCGCAATACACAAGGTTGTCATCAGTTCTAGAACTGCTGAAATTGAAGGTAAGCAATGGTTGATCCGACAAGAGTTTCACGGCATTGTTAGGTCTCCTAGTCGACATGCTTCCAAAGGGAAATGTGTTGCCAAGAACCACCTACCAAGCCAAAAAGATTCTTTGTCCATTGGGAATGAAAGTAGAAAGAATATATGCATGTCCAAATATTTGTATCCTATACCATAAAGAGTATGCTAGCTTACATGTTTGTCCGGTGTGCAAAGCATCCCAATACAAGTGTAAAAATGACCTCGAAGATGGGAAGGGTATCAATGTGAAGTAAGGACCTCCTGCTAAGGTGTTGTGGTATCTTCATGTAATCCCCCGTTTGAAGCGTTTATTTGCAAACCGCAAGGATGCAAGATTGATGTGTTGGCACTGGGAGTAGCGTAAGAAAGATGGAATGATAAGACATGTTGCTGATTTTGGCCAGTGGAGGAAAAATCAATAGGATGTTTGTAGATTTCGGTGTGGAACCGAGGAATATAAGGTTTGGGTTGAGTATAGATGGAATGAATCTCATTGGTAATATGAGCAGTTGACATAGCACCTGGCCCGTGACTCTGTGCATGTACAACCTTCCTACTTGGCTGTGTATGAAGCGGAATTATATTTTGATGTCACTACTTATCCAAGGGCCGAAGGAACCTGGGAACGATATTGATGTGTACCTAGCACCATTGGTGGAAAATCTCGCAATATTGTGGAACAAAGGGGTACATGTATGGGATGCGGACAAACGAGAGAACTTCACTCTATGCGCCATGTTGTTCTACACCATTATTTTTCTGCCCTTGGTAACTTATCAGGGTTGAGTACAAAAGGAGCCAAACCCTGTCCGCACTTCTTAGATTATACCGAGAGTGTGTAGTTGAACAACTCGTGCAAAACTGTGTACATGCGTCACCGTAGGTTCCTTCCAAAGTATCACCCATACCGCAAGATGAAGAAATAATTTGACGGAAAAAAGGGAATGACTCAGTACTAAGGCCTTTTAGCGGGAAAGAGGTGTATGATATGGGTAAGGATATCGACGTTGTGATTGGAAAGGGATGTAAATTGAGGACTTGTTGCAAGAACATGTGGAAGAAGATATGAATATTTTGGGACTTACCTTATTGGGAGCACATAGAAGTTCGCAATTCCATCGATGTCATGAACGTAGAGAAGAATACATGTGACAGTTTGATTGGTCTCTTACTGAACATTCCTGACAAAACAAAGGATAGTGTCAACGCAAGGCGTGACTTGGTCGCTATGAACATCAGGACCGAGTTAGCACCGATAGAGACCGATGAAGGATGGACGTACCTTCCCACAGCTTGCTACAATCTATATAAGTCCGAGAGAACTCAACTGTGTCAGTCCTTACATGGTGTGAAAGGTCCGTCTGGTCACTCCACCAGTATCAAGAAACTTGTTTTCATGGAATATTTGAAATTAATTGGCATGAAGTCTCATGACTGTCATGTGCCAATGACACAAATGCTACCTATTGCAATTAGAAGTATTTTGCCGAACAAGATTCGAGTGACAATCATAAGGCTATGTTATTTCTTTAACGCAATTGCTCAGAAGGTCATCGATCCCGATGGACTAGATACTCTACAGACCGAGGTGGTGACAACTCTATGTCATCTAGAAATGTATTTTTCTCCGTCATTTTTTGACATCACGGTCCATCTCATCGTCTACCTTGTGAAAGAGATAAAAATATGCGGCCCCGTGTTTCCACGTCATTTGTACCCATTCGAGAGGTACATGGGAATTCGTAAGTCCTATGTATGCAATCGATCTCGACTGGAGGGTAGCATCATCGAAGGTTATACAACTAAAGTGGTCATTGAATTCTGCATCGGCTACATAGCTCAGATTGAATTGATAAGTGTACCACTATCTTGTCACGAGGGGAGACTAGAGGGTATCGGGACTATCGGAAGGAAAGCAATAACTCTGAATCGAGATACGTATGCTCAAGCTTATTTCATGGTTTTACAACACATGACTGAAGTGACCCCATATATTGAAGAGCACAAGGACATGCTACGCCAAGAGAATGCAGGCCAGTAGAGGTGTGGATCACGAGACAACACAACCATTAGTTCAACAAATGGTTGAAGTTTCGATTAACTAGGAGTCGTCAAGTGAAACACTACAATGGTTGGCAAAAGGGCCAAAATTTACAATTGTGACATGGCAAGGATACGACATTAATGGCTACACATTTTATACAATAGATTAGGATAGAAAGAGCACAATGCAGAACTCAGGTGTCCGTATAGATGCCTATGATGCGCATGTCAGTACCGCTGGCCCAAGCTCATACTACGGGCTTGTGGAGGAGATTTGGGAGCTTGACTACGTAATTTTCAAGATTTCTTTATTTTGGTGCCATTGGGTCCAACTCCCACGGGGTGTAAAGGTTCACAAGTACGGCGTCACTATAGTAGACCTCAAATGTGTAGGATACGAAGACGAACCATTCGTACTCACGAGACAAGTTGTTCGAGTATTTTATGTAACCGACCCAGCAAATAAAAAGCGCCATGTAGTTCTTCAGGGAAAAAGAAGGATTTTCGGAGTTGAGAATGTTGTGGATGAGAAAGAGTACAGTCAATTTGATGAGTTGCCTCCATTCTGAGATGGCATTAGGCTCGAGGATGAACAAGGCGATGAAGCAATCTATATGTGTGTCGATCATCGTGAAGGGCTTTTTTTAAAAGAAAATAGCCAAGTGTAATAATGATCGCACACAGCTAGCACCTATTTCGAAATTGTTGCAATGTAATCATAATTAGGAAACCCGGCATGTAATTATGGAGCTTTATTCCATTGTAATTGTAATTGACTCAGGAACTAAGAAATAGTTATATTTATGATTATGCTTGCATTTTTCATAATATTGCATGGCCAGCATGATTTTTTTCCGATAAACTGCCTGCGATGATATTATCACAGACGATTCTATAAAAGAACCATCTGTGATATTTGATTCTTTTATAGAACCGTCTGTGATAGTATTATCACAGACGGCTCATTTATAGAACCGTCTATGATAGTTTTCATATAAATATTCCCAGTAGGTTCTACTCGTAGAGTCCTCACTCACTCACTCCGTCTCCACCGCCACTATTAGCTAGGTTTTGCTAAATCTGACTGCTCACTCGCGCTCGATGCCACCTCTCCCTCCCAACGTTGCCTCTCCCTCTTGTCCCCATCTGCCTCTTCCTCCCATCGGCATCCGCCTCTCCCTCCCGACACCGGCCGCCTCTCCCTCATGATGTCGCCTCTCCCTCCCGACGCCGCCTCTCCCTCCCGTCGCCGTCCGCCTCTCCCTTCCAACGCCGACCGCCTCTCCCTCCCGATGCCGGCCACCTCAACCTCACGCCACCGCCTCTCCTTCCCGACGTCGTTCACCTCTCCCTCATTTGTTTATCTTGTGGTGTGTCTCAATAGTTGGCTAATTTGTTTTGTGATCTTCAGTAGATGGCTAAATTATTTTATGACCTTTAGTACTTCATGATATATGCTTCACTTGTTAGCTACAAGATCTAATACTAAAATTGCATATTTAAGCTTGAGCTCTAAATTTTTACTATTACTGCCATTTGTAAATTTGTGGTTTTTCTCAATAGTTGGCTAATTTGTTTTGAGATCTTCAGTAGTTGGCTAAATTATTTTATGACCTTTAGTACTTCATGATATATGCTTCACTTGTTAGCTACAAAATCTAATACTAAAATTGGATATTCAAGCTTGACCTCTAAATTTTTTATATTACTATCATTTGTCAATCTTGTGGTATGTCTCAATAGTTGACTAATTTATTTTGTGATCTTCAGTAGTTGGCTAATTTGTTTTATGACCTTTAGTACTTCATGATATATGCTTCACTTGTTAGATACAAGGTCTATTTGGAATGGTATGTTACTATCCCAAAGAGACCTTGTAGTAATAATATATGCCACACAGACCTTCCGACTTGAGACATTAGTGTGTGTAACTTGATTCATAGAACTTTGTTTACGCCCATAGCTCACTGTATTTAGTTTTTTCTTAGAAGAGAAATGGCATTCACACAGTTGTCGTCGTCATCTGGGTCTCACGCTCCCAAGATTGGGATAACTAAGCATGACCGAGGAGTATCGAAAAAGCCAGAGGGCCGAATGACCATCACGGTGGTCTCTCCGGATGGGGTTTCCCTGCAACCGAAAAAGCAGCGGCATTATTTTGGACTACTTGCGGGATAATTGGAAGGCAACGGCTCCCCATCACCATAGCAAGCTGGAAAGATTTGGCAAAGGATCAGAAAGATCAGCTATGGGAGGAAATTACAAATTCGTTCGATATCCCAGCAAAAGTATAGGGACTCGTGAAATGGTAGGCACTCCTCGCAATAGGAAAAGCATGGAAGAATTTTAAGAGCACTTTTGTCACACAATACGTGGCTAAGGATCTCATGCCCTTCACAAGGTATCCTTTTGTGTCGCCGGAAACATGGGAGGCCTTTGTGTAGATGAAGACAACTACTGAATTTAAACAACAAAGTACGGCACACAAGTCTCTCCAGTCACAAAACACTCACCCTCACAGACTCAGCACCGCTGGGTACGCGGGTAAAATCCCACAGTGGAGGACGCAGGACGAGGTCGCAATCCGATCGGTGGCCTCCCCGCTATTTGCTGGGATCGCAAACGAGCGTGCTCGAAACTGGTTAAGAGCAAGGTCATCAACCACGTCTTCGGGTGTCTCTTTCAAAAACCCCGCAGACGAGAAAGTGTCCCAATACCTGGTATGATATGTTAAACTACACAATTGTTAATACTTCTTGAACTTCATGGGTTCAAAAATAACATGATTGTCTCTTGCAGCAATCATTGACTACCGAATCTTCTCGAGGCTCCTTTCAAGAATATAGGGAGAGAGATTTACTATCAAAGGCCTTGGGAAACAAGGAGCAGCCAGGTCGCACACGAGGCTTGGGGGTTTACGTATCTTGGAGGTACGGATTTCCAAATGACTCTAAGACATATAGGAGTAGGAAGAGATCCAAGGCCTACCACAACGAACAAATAAAACAGGAGCTTCATGCACAACTTGAGAAACAATTATCTGTTCTCACTTCAAGAGCAGACTGCCTCACTTCGAGGAGAGATAGATTCATTGAGGGAAGAACTGAGACAAGTCCACAACCAATCGTAACTCACCCCCATTACTGTGGTACCCAGTCCCCCTCAACGTCAGAGTAGCTGCGCGTCCACGCTAATTACTGAACATAGCGACGCCTACTTGCCTATCAACGACATCCAGGTAATGTACCTCTTTAGAATGCTAGATAGATCTCTCTGTTTGACGCCTTGGCTCATCGTGTATCGTTATGTAGGAGACATGCCTTGCATCTTCAGAGTCAGGCTTGTTGGCTCCATTTCCATTGACACTGGGTGAGGGATGGCGTATCCATGGCTGTCAGGGATGCTGGTGCACGGTGTACAAGTAGAGACCGGTTTCATAAAGGTTCACGTGGACATGATTAATGATGTTTTCAAGATCGACCCTCTTGAGAAGCCCCCAAACAAAGAGATTACGACATTAGGGGATGTCTTCCACACATTTGTCCAGTGGCCTAAGAGGGTCATTGCCCTTGACTCATCCATGCCACGATCTCTGCATCCAGTGGCCCAAGAGGGACATCGCCCTGGACCTGTCATATCGGCTCTGGTGGCTTCACCTCCAGCTCCAGTTCTGAAGCCTGTTGCATCGGCTCACGTAGAGACGTCACCAAAAACGTATCATAAGCGAGGCTCTAAGACTCAAGAGAAGAAAATTAAGGCACATCCCGAGCCATGGAAGTTCATTCTAGGAGTGTTGTTGGTCCCCGAGTCACAATTACCCTGTCTTGATCTGGTTTGCAATACATTGCATACCTGGTATATGTAGAAGTCCAACATGAAGTCAAATCGGCAAAGTGGATTCACTATGAGATATACGGAGGCACATTTCCTCCACGACTCGGGCTACTTCGTCGTGACATTTGAAGACTTATTCTTACTATTCAATCTTGATGAACTCGACGCCTCACTTCTACGATGGTGGACACTGTAAGTGTACTATACAATGAAGTTCTACATTCACGTCATACCGATAAATATCATTACTCTTTCCTTATGTATAGATACATGATCGAACAAGTCTGATGACGGCGACAACCGGTGGGTTTCCTCGACCCACACTTAGTCTCTAAGCAATCCATCAACAAAAATGCATCCTTCGTCCAAATTACATAACGAGAGGATTGATTGCTTATAGTGACAAGGAGTACACCATGTTACCCTTCAACCAAGGGTAAGTGCTTCACTAGTTGCCACACATGTTTCATTTGTACTTTATATGCAACATGAACTTATGATTAATCACTATGATGACACACATGACTAGGTTTCACTGGATTTTGATTGTGATTGTACCAAAGTAGAGCAAGGTAATATACCTTGATTCCCTACGTAGGAGCAACCACGACTTCACTCGTGTGCAAGAAGCAATTAACAGGTAAACTCATTTCCTCCATACATAACTCTATTGTAATCTTTCCTTTGTTTGCAATGGCCGAGGCTAACTTTTTTGAAATCACGTAGGTCGTTTACCGCTTATGTTGCCCTGGGAGGGAGACACAATGAATCTAGTGACACGCTGTGACACAGGACGCGATTTCTGGTACCCGCTACCACACAACAATCCTATATCGCACTTTGTTATAAAGCCTCTAGAATTGATAATACCTATATATGTAATTCTATTTTTGCAGTACCACCAGCAGCTACAGGGCAGCGTATATAGATTCTATGTTTGCGTCCATATGAAGGAAATAATTGACACTAAGATGAACGATCCAGAGGTTTGTCAACCTTCTAATAATTATTATTTTCTGATTATATATATGTATATATACACACACACATGCTAATTAATGTCTTAACATTGTCCTAGCGACAGCGGGTGGATTTCGACGAAAGTACATATGATCTTGAAAAACTCATAGAAATTTGTGGAAACCCCTCCCAATTCTTGTTAGCAAAGGTAATTACATGTTGAAACATTAGATTCAATTGTAATCACTCAATTGTGCTTAATCAAACAATTTGTTCAATGTAATTCATTTGTGAGAACTGTGTGATCTGCTGGTGTGATTTAATTCATCTATGTGATTTATGTAATGATTGTCCTATGCTATATACGTGATCTTGCTTATTTTCAGAGGGCATGGCTAGCATGTCCTGAGCCGAGCCATAAAAGAGCAAATAAAAACACCGAACCGTCTGTGATATGAAACATATCATAGACGGTTAATAACAAAAACTGTCTGTGATAGTCGAATATCACAGACGGTTGTTATAAAAAATCGGCTGTATTGTAAGTTATCACAGACGGTGTGGGAGCCGTCTGTGATAACCACCTATTATCACTGACACATAAACACAGACGGTTTTGAACCATCCGTGATAACACTGTCTGTAGTAGTGAGACTAAATGATGTAAATATTATATGATAATCACTTCGTCGTACGCCCAACGAAGCATATAGTTGTCGATAGTGAATTTGATTATCTCGTGGTCATGAGCATGCTTAGGTCGACCACAATAGGTCTAAATTTTAATTTTGACAAAACGGTTTCATTCAAAATGATGGAATGGTATAATGTGATGTATGTGCCATGTCTATGGCTGAGGTTTGTTTGATGTTCATAGCTAAGAAGGGTTGTGATTCACTCATATTAAAGTTATACAAATATTATTTGATTACATATCAATTGCTCTTTAAAATTTTAGTTACAAATTACTACTTACCAATATTGCAAATGTAAATTTGCTTCGTGCTGAAAATAACTTGTAGCATAGAGCCTTATCATCTATTAGCTTTGCATATATATATATATATATATATATATATATATATATATATATATATATATATATATATATATATATATATGTTGTGATACACTACAAGTCTTGCTGAGTACGCAATATACTCAACCTACTTACATTGTTATTTAGAGAACAAGGAAGAAGTTATGGGCCTGTTATTTTTGGACTATTCGTGCGAGAGATTACAGAGTAACAAAAACTCGCGTGTGGTTTTTGCCGATACAAATGAAGTCGGTACAGCATGTACTATAATTTACTAATAAACTCTATCTTAAAAAGATATTCCGTTTAAAATCTAGTTACTGTAGAAAAGCCGAAAAGCAGCTTTTAGAAGCCGAAAACAACAGGGCCATGCCCGACGACTCTTATTTTGCTCCAGGTACCGAAGAATACAGTGGCGGGTTATTCTAGGGCTTAATCCTTGTCTGTTGCCAGTGGAAATGGATGGCATATCGTCTACTGCATCTTACTCTTGATACTTATATTTATTTGGTCGTCGGCCCTTATGTTGTTAAGTTATTATGCATCACTTATATATTTGCCCTTTTGTTATAAATTAATGTATGTGTGTATATGGATATGATTTCAATGTTGTGATTGTATGTACTAACCACTGATCTTAGAACTAGTACAGTACACACACGAGATTTCAGTTATTCAACGCCCAGGGTACCGACATAGAGGGTTGTAATCAAAATAAGGAAAAATTCCTATATGGGGTGTTTGAAATTTGAGAGTGTGCCAAAGAAATTTCACAGGATTGGAAACTTAATTTCCTAAAATTTTTGGAGGAAAAACATGGGCTCTAACCAAATGTATAATTCCTTCAATAGGAAACTTTCAATGAATCATGTCACTTTCTCTCCCCCTCTTCTATCTCTGACGAACAAACATTTTGCTTCGTAATTGTTGTATTTTTCTATAGAGCATCCAAAACTTCTTTTGAGTAGTTTGTGGTTTTTTTATTCCTGCAGTATTCAGCATTGGATATTTCCCCTGGTGTTGCTGTCGGAACTGAAATATTTCCTGTGAAATTCTTGCAAAAGCCATGCATTTCAGACATGCCAATAAATCATGCGTTTTCCATATCAATGTACTTTCCGTTTCGTGCGTTTCCAAACTGCCAGGGCCTAGTTTTTCTTGACTAAAAGATACTCAATGAGTCAATGACACAAATTATTTAAACAGCTTTTGCACACATACAAAGAAACTAGCTATGAAATCAGAGGGAAAGTAGTAATGCACAAGTCTATTCTTAGTTAGTAAACGAAATTTTCTCGTTAATTGCTCAGTTATCTCCCACACAAATTAGTCCAACTACGTAAATGTTATGGCATGGTGGCACTGTTCCTGTGTGCAACTGCATCAGTAACAGCAACTGGCTAGGTAGGCTGCAGTTTAGCAGCAGCAATATTAACTACACTTTCAATTTCATTGTGAAACAATAAAACAATTGCTCCCTCCGCTCCACTATGTTTGTGCATAGTCTCAGGTGTCTATTTCAAAATGTTTGTCCACCGAGGAAATCAAGAATATAGTTATCGTAATATTTTCACTATTTACCCCATTTAATTGCATTGGAAGAGATTAAGTAATTACAGTATGTTATTTAATAGATGAATGTATTGTCATTTCTTATTAGCTTCTTCTTATATTAAGTGATTTTTGGTCTGTGCTCAGTAGCCTCCGGCCTCCCGGCCTCATCCACTCCTATATAAACCCTGGCCGGCCACCACAGGACATAGCAGAATGGAGAAATGTACCAAAGCCAAACGAGCGACAAACTTAGCTAGCAGGTAGCTAATGCATGCGTGCAGTGGGACGGGGAGCTACATCTCGATCTGCTCGATCACCCACAGCGATCATGGTGTCCTTCAAATCGGCTCTATCTCCGGTCAGTAGCGCGGCCGCCGCCGCTGTACTCACGAGGAAGCGGAAGCGTGGCGTCGTCGACGACGACGGCCGAGGCGGGATCGAGCTCAGCCTCGAAGCCGCGCCGCTGCCCTTGGAGTGGCAACGCTGCCTCGACATCAAGGTAATACACACATGCGACACTTGACCTTGAAGTATGTACGTGCATGCATGTGATACTGGCTGATTGTTCTTTTCTCGTTGCAGTCCGGGCAGATACACTACTACAACACGAGGACGCACAAGAGGACGTGGACTCGCCCGAGAGGAGATCATCAGCATCAGCATCGCGGCCTGGACCTGGAGCTCAACCTGGCCTTCGATCCGCAGCGGGCCGGCGCCGGGGAAGACCAGAGGCCGGCGGGGGAGGAGGCCGAGGCAGCGACGCTGCCGGTACAGGACGCGGCGATGGAGATGGTGGCGGCTGTGTGCATGCGGTGCCACATGCTGGTCATGATGTGCCGCGCTTGCCCGACGTGCCCCAACTGCAAGTTCCTGCACCCGATGGGGGCCATCCAGCCGGGCGCGGTGGCCCGGGCGTCGCCACCGGCAGCGGCCGCGGCCGCGGCGCCGGCGAAGCTAGTTTGAAGGATATAATAGTGCCCCTTTTAGAAGAAAGGATTTTGATTGGAATTAATTCAGGAAGAAATCATGTCGTTTCTTACAAAATTCAGATGAAATCCCTACAAATTACTTGCGTTCCAAGCACATCCTAAGCAAGGAAGATGTTTCTATATCTGTTCAATACACAATCGAGTTAATCATCCCTTGGTTGCCTAGTTCGATTCCACCATTTATACGTTGGCTGTGTTATTTGTGTGGGTTGCTCAAAATTTGATCCGAGACCCCTTGGTATACCTGTCGACCCGCCTCACCTCTTTTGCAGTAATTAAATGAGAAGCCAAGATGCTGATGTGCACCAACCAATAGTAACTACACATGCCTCGTGGCTATCGAAAATGTACGTACTCCCAGGCAGTTAGGCCCTGTTTGTTTCCACTTAAGATTATTATAATCTAGCTTATAGGTGCAGATTATATAAGCTAGTTTATAATAAGCTGGTGGGAAATAAGCTGTCAGGTGTTTGGCAGCCTGGATTATCAGAGTTATGAATTGTTGTATTCGAATGTTTAAAGACTACAATGCCCTTGAGCTTATAATGTTTAAAGATTGGGGAGTTAATGAATGGCAAAGGTGGGTAATTTTTCTGAAGTTTTATGGTCATTTAGATAAAAAGTGATCTATAAGCTGAAATAAGCTGAAATAAGCTCCTTTTTTGAGCTTATTAGATTACAATAATCTGGGCTATTAGATTATAATAAACTACCTTATAATCTGTCTGTTTGTTTCCACTTATGATGTATAAGCTAGATTATAATAATCTTAAGTGGAAACAAACAGGGCCTTAGCCCCGTTACCGCGTGCTATACCCATCTCAAAACATAGCTAATCATACGTGTACGATTTGTAATGTATACGTTCGTACGCCTTGTTCTTGTTCTTTTACCCTACGGCTCATAGCTTTTATCAGTATTTTTTAGGACACGGTAGCAAACGACGAAGACATCAATTTTAGGTTTAGAAAGCTATTTGGAAAATCTACCTAAAAAAACTATCCTATTTATTTTAATTTTTGAAAGAAAAAAAATTCATATAACAACCCAAACTTTACTCGAAAGTCCGTCCAACATCACGAACTATGAAACCAGATATTTGACTTCCAAGCTTTACAATCCAGTTCAAATAATACTCTGATCCAGTTTCGGATGGTGGTATTACCTACGTGGTACGATGAGTGAACGGTTTTTCACGTAGGATGACACGATGCTCAAGTTTAGGTGAATGACAAGTGGCACCAATAGGATCTTCTCTTTCAAATCGAAACAGAGAGGGAGGAAACTACATAGAGTGGTACTGGCCATGAAAGCATAGATAGGAGCTCAGTTGAGGAGAAGCTCTTGTGAGCTCTACATGCCACTTACTCAACTCATTGCACAGGTAGGGTAATACCTCCATATGAAACCAGGTTATGATATTATTTGAACCAGATCGTAAAGTTTAAAAGATCAAATATTTGGTTTCATATTTTATGGTATTGAACGGATTTTCAAACAAAGTTTTAGGTGTTATATAAAATTATTCCTTTTTGAAAAAGCAAAAAGCCAAAAGTGCAAAAGAACGGCAAGCTAGCTCCAGCGTATTGAGACAATCGAGCAAGTACGTGTGATGTAGATAGTAATAATACGTATAAATGAGGTTTGGAATGTGTCGCTGGTTCGTGCATGTGTGGGTTTATTACGTATGGCTTCGCTACACTGTCGACCGATCCATGGATGATCTCTTGTGGAAAGTTGGTTGGTTGGTTGCTGGTGAGCGGCGATCAATCAATCCATTGAATTCTTTGCCGTTTCGCGCAGTATGCGTATGTTGTTTTCAACTTTTTAGTTAATTTTTGGTCTTAGTTTTTTTATCAATTATTATTTATAAATCATAGTAAAAAGAACGCCCTTATGTATCTGTATCTGTTTGCAACTTTTGCGAGGGTGTTGTTCACAATAATGACGATCCAATCTTGACAAGATAGTCGTTTACGGTCAGAGACGTGTGCCTATATTCTTTAGATGAGGTAGGTCAAGAGCCCACCGTTAGTAGCAAGTGCATGCGAGGCACTTCTGCAAGGTATATCACGTACAGGGATTGCCCCATCATCATCGTCCGATCGTGTCTCAAATAAACGCAATTTTCGAACTTCAGGATATATAAATAAACCCATATATATATGGAGGATGTTGTATGAACATTTATCTACAAACTATGTAAAATTCTATATGCAAGGAATGTCATCGGTGAATAGACTACTTAGTGTGCTGAGCTGCACGGAGCGATGGTTCAACCATATACATCGGGGGTCTAATCATACTATATTGAAAGAACTGGTGGGTCAATAGAGCTTGGATCTAGTATTCCAACCATGTGGCCTTGCGGGGTTATGCACAGAAAGAACCCATGGGGCCTAACTTCAATATTAAAAACATCTCGATAAATCGATAAATTTTTAGAACGTTGGATTGGTCTGGTTCCAAATGATTTGAGATTTTGGCTTAATTTTAGCTTTCACTTTATTTAAACTAAAAGCTATTTGGAATGCGTAGACTTCTAATTTTAGCTTATTTTAGTTTTCTTTGTTATTTTTCGGCTTTTTAGCTTTTATTTTTTTCCTTATTCCTTTGTATTATCCGCGACAATATAATGATTTTTATTTTTTTTCTATTTTTTCTTATTTTTCTCAAAAAAAGATATTAGATGTTATAGTGCAATCTCAACTATAAACCAAAAACCATAGTAAAAAACTTAAGTCATAAACCAGTTAAAGCACCACCTTAAAAATTCAAAACTTCAACGTCGGAGCTGGAGACATTGCTGGCGCACAAATCTTGAAGCAAACACAACGGAGAGAAAATTTGACTATGTTTTTAAATGTAGGCAAGTGATGTATAGCAGAAACGTCAATACTTTTTCTGAAGGAATCACAAAAACCTATGTCGTCACCTACAGACCACCACCACAGTTGTAGTCTATGAATCAGTCAGTGAATGTTTTTACAGATCACCGCAGTGATCACCACCACATGATGGCCTTGTTCTTTTGAGTTAGTGACTAAAAACTTTTGGTTGTGGTTATTTGGTCTAATACATAGTATCAGTTGATAGAAATCGAAACCAAAAGTCGGCTGAAAAACTGAAAAGAAGGGATCAATACCTGTTCATCTACGTACTAACTCCAGTCCAACATAGATGTTGTTTAAAGCAGTTAGTTTTGATTTTCAAATACTTATTGTTTGACTTTTTTTGGGTGATGTTTTTCATAAAGCTAAATGCTCCTATTAGTTTTCTGTAAGTACTGCTGTGTTAAATATTGTATGAGTATACAATTAACAGGTGTAGTTGAGCAAAGCTATGTCAAAAACTAAGACATTAAATACATGAATGGTTGTGCCGAAAATTAAGTTTGCGTCCGGAATGATCGGCAAGGTTTAACTGCCCCATTTTTTGGAACAGATCTTATACATCCCATAATAATTCAGGAGTTTAATTACGGATAGAAAAAGTACCATATCTGCTCACAAATATTTAAAAGAGATTAACTTGATTAAAATATGACCTCATGGCGTCCAAACCCAAAACTTAAATTATAGTAAGAAGATCTGAAGAAAACTCTCACATAAATGCTTGAGTGCGGTAGAATCCTAACACGAAAGCTTGAAATCTTCTTTCTTCTTCTGGTATCTATTATGATGGAAATATAGTAAGATTGAGTACAATTAACAATACTCAGTAAGTCCCTATAGCATAATACATTTATAGGGCTATCATCTATACGCAAGGTTAAACCAAAGGATGGTTTTATATTTCTTTTGCGTGAAGCCAGATTTTCAATATCATATCATAATTAGTTTTCAAACCTATGACTTAGCCATTTTAACTGAAATAAAATAAATAAGTAAAATGTCCATAAGCATTTGACCATGTGGGGGCAACTTTCCTCATAGGTATTTCACATGTCCGGTCTATGGACCTTAGACCATATCCTTACCATATCATACCAACAATCATTTTATGAAAGCTACAAACTGTGGCATTTCCACACTTTGCCCATTATCAAGGCACAATTATTCGAATAGATTATAACACTCTGCAGAGATGTATAACTTCACTCACAAGATATCATTATCTCATAATGTCGGCCATTACACACTTTCGTGTGCATACGACTGAGTAATCATAATAAGGCCATTACAATGTTTATTATGATATTTTCTCCTGCTCCGGAGGTATGGACCCTCAATGCTAAGCGCCTCCGATATTAGCTTATTGCGAGTGCCTCTCTCTTAGGGTAGAGACCTTTCGAGTCTCTCTCGGGCAGTAACCCCTATAGGTTCACCCCAAACATATCCTTTCCTGGGCAATGACTCCGCAGGTCATCCCCAATTATCGCTGGAGACTGTATCTAAACAAAGCAAATTAGTTGGCCAGGTTCATTCCATACTAGATTTGTAGTTGTACAGTTGGGTGTAGAAATAAGCACATACCGATTTGGTCCTTAATCGACTCAAGTGATACAAACCAACAATCCAGACCTCAAACAGTACCTACACCGGTCTCAAGTCAACCACTCGCCCAGGTCTCCACCATTTTATTAAAAAGTGCCTATTTCTAGTGGTAACCCATGTTACCACTACTATTATCATGTTTCAGTTTCAGTTGGCAATATTTTTGTCGTATTTACTAGTACCTCTAAAACATATCTAAGCACAACCATTATCTAGTAATATTACTGTTGTGATAATCCTATGGTGACAAGAGTAGGGTAATATCAAAAGAGGAGATAAAAGGTAGCACAATATGTGTAGCTAGGCAATCTATACACGCAATAATGGTAAGCTTGCATTTATATTTGAAAGTAAAATATTGCATTTAAATCTAGATTCAACATGATCAATATAAGGACTTGCCTCCTTTACCGATAACTTTGGTTTTTTTATAGGCTTCAGGCTTATTTCAATTGCTCCTGTAGTTCTTCTGTTGACCAACTTGATGGGTCCACATACTAGCACGGAAAATGAATGTGAATAAGTTCATGTTTTGTGGAATGTAAGCTAGAAACAAAATACGATAAAATAACCCAAAAGATACAATGAAAATAGGGTTGGGTGGATGGAGTTTAAATAGTGCTTGGTTTGGCTGAACGGAGTTAGGAATAAGCTAGGTGGGCTCGACATGGTGAAAATAGTTATATATGTGTTCTTGGGCTTTCTTTGAATAGTAACGGTCGAAACGGTACTAGACATGGGTTTGAAATGACATCTGAGCTAGCTAAGATTTTATCGAAGTTTATTTTGGCTAAACAGAGTTGAGTATGGTCTTCAGGAGGTTGAATAGTCAAAATGAATAAAAATATGCTAATTAGGTTTTGGGTGAGCAGTGTTGGGTCTAGGATAGTACTAGTTCTGGTACTAGGTCTAGGTTAGAAACTGTGGTTGAACAATTAGGATTTTATCGGTGTCTAATTTGGCCAACTAGAGTTGAAAATGGTGTAAACGGGATGAAGATGAATAAAATGACTATAAATATGTATTTGTGATTTTTGGGAAAATAGTAATGGGTTTTACTGTTCACTATGGGTTAGGTATTGTTCATGTCTGGTCTGGTACTATTTACTAATTGATCAGGTTGAACTGCTACCGGGTTTTACTGTTTACTAATGGGTTGGCTTTTGAGTCTTAATGAGTTGGATTTTGGTGAACAGTAGCAAATAGTGGTAGGCCAGGAGTTCATCGGCAGCGAGGTATGGGTGTATTCCTGGAGGCGAGGGGAATCTATTTTGGAGGTTTAACAGGCTCGGGGTGGCCGGGAGTTCGTCAGCAGCGAGGCGGTCTTCGCAGCAGTTTTCCTGGGTACAAGAGGGTGTCAGGGTTTAATTGGACAATAGCGTGGGTGTATGAGTATCATTGGTAGGAGGGGAACACTATGGTGGAGTTGGTTTGGGCTGAGAGTTGATGTGTGGAGACTGGAGTTGTCCACCGTGACGTCCTTTGGCGGCACGGCGGACATGGCCGCCGATGAAGGAGGCAAGGGGAGCTCAGGTGGTGCTTTGGTGGGGTTACTAGGGACATGAGGACGCTATAGGAGTAGGCAATTGAAAAGATATCGATTGAAAGAGGAGAATTAAAAATCGGGCTTACTTGAGTGGCCTACAGGGACGAGGGCTACACAATGGCCGTCAAGGGAAAATGTGTGGCCTGTGGCTTACCTGGGCACCAACGTGATTCTGGAAGGGCTCGAAGCCTTTTATACGCGAGCTAAGGCGGTTTGGCACAAGGGATGGTGTTATTCGGCCTCGGTGCGTCGCTATGACAAGAAGGTGCGGGGGAGCTTGGCACTGCCCGAGAGAGGCGGGAAGGAGTCGGCATGCTAGGTGGCACCTTGTGCTCTGCGCTCCTCAGGTTATTCAGGGCAGTGGTCAAGTGGTAGGGGAGGTCTTAGGTCGACTGAGAGACGAAAATGGAGACGGCGGGGAGTAAAGTCCATGTTGGCCAAAAGAATGTTAGAATGCATTAATGGCCTTATCAAGGGGGTGGCAAACTAGGTACGGAGGGATGACTCGGGCTGCGGCTGCCGTGTCCAAGGGTTACGTTGGCAATTTGCACTGCCAATTTTCGAAGCATGAATAGTGCTGGTGGCCGGTGTTTACTTAGGTGGCTTAGGGATGACAGTATGGCGAGGGAGGGAAAATGCAGATGAGTGAGGAAGGTACTCAATTGGGCCAAGAATAAGAAGAAATCAAGGTTCAAAGCAATTTGACAACATTAAGCAGTTTGATAACATTTTGAAGTTTTGGGTTGTTTCACAAGGCGGTAACGCAAAATCAAAGAGCCTTCATAGTCTTACATAAGTGAGTCTCCTGTACGTATAGAAAGCACGAAACTGATGGAATTCAATTCGGATTGTTCCTCCATCTCTTAGTACTGTACATGTGCACAAGTCACACCTAGTAGGCTAGGTTCAAAAATAAATCTCAGCCGTAACAATTTAATTAGTTGCACCCTTTGATACATGCTTTAGATTTCTTTTCTTTTTCTTCGATTATATAGGAATTTCTAGCGTTTATTCTTTTTGAACTAGCCTATTGGTCCGCACAATTACACAGTCTCATGTAATTTCAAATTTCAAATTTTATATTTTGCAATCTAAATTTGAATTTGGGATATTTGATTTCATATTTAATTAATAAATTTTATTTTGAGATCTCTCTCCTTACGTGTGAAAGAGAGAATTGAGAGTTTGATGCACCAAGCAAATTTGCACTCTCAACCTTTGAACTAAACGTAATGCAACCTATTTCTTTTTTCTTTCAAATTAGTATATCTCTAAACCAACTATTGAATCTAAGACTTTAAAATTAGAGTCCACTAAATTAAGGGTTAAATGTTTTTAAAATATTTTTCAAATTAATATATCTCTAATACAACTATTGAATCCAAGCATTTAAAATTAGGGTCCACCACTTAAAGGGTCAGATGTTTTTCTTTTGTGAGGATTTCTAGCATATTTTTTTCTTTTTCTTAGCAACTATAAATGGTTTGTCATTGACTTTTAATATACAATAGATTAATATGGTGATTCCTAGATTGCTTTATTTTATAGGACTAACGTAGAGGATCTTGGAGGAGTCTCTAATTATATATTCAACTTCCATTCCAATTCTTTAATACGCAGTAATTGCAAGGTTTACTTACAAGATTCGTGGTTTCCTGATGCTCACTACGCCTAATGCTATGCCTATACAATTTTTCCTTTGGCAGAATTCAATGATCTAAGTTCTACGCTACATAGGATACCACCTCTTGCCTGGGTTGTGAATACGTGAAACGACTCCATTCACATTAAGATTCAAATCCTAGCTCATCTTTACACATACACAAATATGTCTTACACTGCTACAAAATGGATCATCACAGATAGTTCGGAACAGTCATCACAGACGATTTTTTGAACCATCTGTATTTATATGTCAGTGATAATTGGATATTATCACTGATGGTTTGCGAGCCGTCTGTGACAAAGACAACCAGACGGTTTGTAACTAGAACCGTCTGTGAAGAAAACTATTACAGACGGTTTGAACCAAAAACCGTCTGTGACACTCATACATCACAGACGGTTCTAGTTACTAACCGTATGTGATTGGCGAGTATTAAAGATGGTTGGTACGTAGAACCGTTTGTGATAGTCCTTTTTAAACGGTTTATACAATAAAACCGTCTGTGATAGTTCATTGTATACCTAATTTTTTTTTGTTTTTTAGCTAACCTCGAGAAATGATGTTACCTACGCCATTTGAAAGCAAGTAAATTAAATACAGTGGCAAACACAGCACATATTCTATTTCCTTTAAGATCAGAATCCACCATTACAGTATAACAAGATAACAAACCCAACTCTTTAACTCGGCAAGAATATATAAGGAGTAGAGATCCTAGCAGACAGTAGAAGCTGGATGCAGCGGATGGCAGTAGCTCACGGCAGTAGTCGGCGTCATCGAGGAAAAAGCTGGATGCAGCGGATGGCGATACACTACTACAAAAGAGGCTAAACTGGACGGCTACATCACAGACGGTTCATACCGAAACCGTCTGTGATATTTTCACAGACGGTTTATAATAGAAACCGTCTGTGAAAATCTAGACAACACAGACGGTTCATTTTCAGAACGTCTGTGAATTTTCACAGACGGTTCGTAAAAAGAACCGTCTGTGATAAGCGAGACAACAGAGACAGTTCGTTTTAAGAACCGTCTGTGAAAATTCACAGACGGTTCTGAAAACGAACCGTCTGTGATAAGCGAGACAACACAGACGGTTAATTTTAATAACCGTCCGTGGTAATCGATCGATAACCAATAATTGGTGTATACCCTGGATTTCCATCTCACCCGTCCATTCTCTCCTCATCGAATGACAGGCACCATTCCTCCCACTGCTCGGCCCTTATTACTAACTCCCCATCTACATTTCCACGGTACTAGTCACGGTGAGTTCATCCACTAGCTAGCTTTCCGCATGCATCTCCTCCATTGTGAGCTAGCTAGCGCCTCCGTCGTGACACGGCGGAGGTGGACAACACTCTTGCCGTAAGTGTCGTAAGTGTGTCTTGTTCACCTCACCGCCGTGCCATGAAGGGTTCGTTAGCTTGTTATCCTGTAACAAAAAATTTGCTTCTCCCTCCGTTGTGAGCTAGCGCCTCCGTCGCGACACGCGGTCATTGGACAACACACTCTTGCTTGGCCGTAAGTGTCGTAAGTGTGTCTTTTTCAGCGGCACCGTCGTGTCATGAAGGGTTCGTTAGCTCGTTATCCTGTAATAGATCTGAATGTGTGTTGTTGTGTTTCCGTGTGCATTTGCTTGTTTTCAAAGGGCATGTAACAAAAAAATTTGGACACCGTCTGTGTAGGCGGCGTCGGAGAATATGAGTATCACATACGGTTGTTACTGATGAACCGTCTATGATACTAAAGTATCACAGACGGTCTGTATTAAAAACCGTCTGTGATAATCTGGAATTATCACAGACGGTTTTTTATTACAAACCGTCTGTCATAGTAACAACCAATCAAATTGCATGCAGACAGGGATCACAAAATAAAAGGCAAATTTATTAATTTCAATTCGAGGCAAATTTATTACAAATATCGCAGAGATAAAGAGATTGCCAGATTCTAATCTTCTAGGCTTCGTACGCTTCTTCTTCGAATTTGGGACATGGAGGAGCGCCCGCTGAGTTCTCAAACGCCGTTAAGATTGCCCTTGTCCTCAGCACTTCCTCCTCCAGCATTGGCAAATGATCAGTAGCGTACGTCATAAGCTCGTAGAGGATAGCATTGTAAGATTCCTTAGAATCTGCCATTTCTGCTTGGGCGGCAATGCTATCCATCAATCTCTCCATTGCCACAAATGCTTCCTCCGCTTTGTGCACATTGTAGAGAAGAACGAGGTTAGCGCGGTTTCCCTTTCCTGAGCGGCAAGAAAACACCTCCGTCGACGGCGGATGATGAGGTCCAACTGATGGATGGAAGGGAGTCGAGGGAGGAGAGCAGGGCGTGAGCGGAGGAGCTGCTCTAGACGTGGATTATTGGCCGCCTATGTAAGGTTACGGCCGAACAACTCATGATGGATAGATGAGAGGAAGGAGATCGTGGAAGAACAAACACTAGAATCCATATTAATTGGTAGCTAGTAAGAACAGTACGTAGGAGATGTACGCGATCACAAGAACAACACAGATGAGAGTGTACATATGTAGAAGACCCTGGCGCGCATATTTAACCTTCAGCATAGACGGTTCGTATACCAAACATTAATGAAATAGACGCTTCGTATAACGAAGGAGATACGTTACACGAAACACAAGAGATACGTTCTAACTTTTCATTATCACAGACGGTTTTGAATAAACAACCGCTACGTTATTGCAACGTCATGACGGTTTTGAATAAACAACCGTCTGTGAAAAGCTGGTTATCGCAGACGGTTTTGAATAAACAACCGTCTGTGAAAAGCTGCTTATAGCAGACGGTCTCTGACAAGCGGGGCCCTGTCCGCCGGTCGCGTTGGTGTGCGATCGGCGGCGGTGGGACCCACATGTCGACGGATTTAATAAATAGCTCGACCTCGGCGCTGCGTGGCGGGGCTCGAACGCCGAGGGAGTAGGGGGAGAAAGAGATCGCGCTGATAGCCAGGGGGTTCACTCGGTGTTGCTTACTCTATAAGGGTAATAATACCTTTTGAGATATCTCAGGGAGGCGGGGCGTGAACTATCACAGACGGTTGGAAACATGAACCGTCGTAGTGCGTATCGACGCAGGCGGTTCGTATTAAGAACCGCTCGCGAAAATTTACGACTATCACAGACGGTTCTATATATGAACCGTCTGTGATACGCTAAAATCACAGACGGTTGGTATTAAGAACCGTCTGTGATATTGTTGACTTCACAGACCGGTCGTATATAGAACAATCAGTGATAATTATGACGGTTATTAATACGAACCGTCGTGATATATTGATTTCCTGAGACCGTTTGTGGTTGGAACCGTCTTTGATATTCTGCACCATATTTATTACTGGGCGTCGACACAGTTATGTCGTCATTATTTCGCTGCATCGGTGGAGCAAGGCGGCCGGCTTTAGGGAGTTCAGGGTAAAAACATATCGCCGTCTTCTTAGTGATCTGATCAGAGGTTAGTACTCAATTAATAGCTTAAATCTAGCTAGCTAGGTTTAGAAAGATGTTGTTAGTTTGCTCGATTTCAGAATGGGTAAGTACTGGCTAACATTCTTTTAATTTGTTACTTGTGTAGCGTAGATGGACCGGCGGATGTACATTGAGAACCGTGTGAGTGAAGAGTACATCAATGGCGTGTCTGCATTTAGAAGAGCGCCGAGTGGATATGTTGAAGAAGGGATAGCATATATGTACTGCCCATGCATTGATTGTGATAATCTCAAGATGTTTAGCAACTCAGCGCAGATTGAAGCTCACTTGATTCGAAGGGGTTTCAGAAAAGAACACAAATGTTGGACTAGTCACGGTGAAGAGAAGAGTACACAAGAAAGTAGTAATGACATAGTTGAGGGAGACAACAACGATATGCCATTTGTGGACTGTTCTTTCGATCATGAGGATAAGTCACAGGATGACAATCTGGATCAGATGTTACGTGATGCAGAAGGGATCTATAGTGAGAGAGTTTGGTAAATTCGAGGGCTTGATGGAGGACTCGGAGAAACCTTTATTCTCGGTCGCAAGCCGCAACACGAGTTGTCATCGGTTCTAGAACTGCTGAAATTGAAGGCAAGCAATGGTTGGTCCGACAAGAGTTTCACGGCATTGTTAGGTCTCCTAGCGGACATGCTTCCAATTGGAAATGTGTTGCCAAGAACCACCTACCAAGCCAAGAAGATTCTTTGTCCATTAGGAATGGAAGTAGAAAGAATACATGCATATCGAATGATTGTATCCTGTCTAGTAAAGAGTATGCTAGCTTACATGTTTGTCCGGTGTGCAAAGCATCCCGATACAAGCGTAAAAATGACTCTGATGATGGGAAGGGCATTGAGGTGAAGCAAGGACCCCCGCTAAGGTGTTGTGGTATCTTCTGTAATCCCCATTTGAAGCGTTTGTTGCAAACCGCAAGGATGCAAGATTGATGCGTTAACCTTGGGAGCGCGTAAGAAAGACGGAATGATAAGACATGTTGCTGATTCTGCCCAGTGGAGGAACGTCGATAGGATGTTTGTAGATTTCGGTGTGGAACCGAGAAATATAAGGTTTGGGTTGAGTACGGATGGAATGAATCCTTTTGGTAACATGAGCGTGACATAGCACCTGCCCGTGACTCGTGCATGTACAACCTTCCTCCTTGGTCGTGTATGAAGCGGAAGTATATTTTGATGTCACTACTTATCCAAGGGCCGAAGCAACCTGGCAATGATATTGATATGTTCCTAGCACCATTGGTGGAAGATCTTACAATCTTGTGGAGCGAAGGTGTACATGTATGGGATGCGGACAAGCGAGAGAACTTCACTTTACGCGCCATGTTGTTACGCACCATTAATGATTTTCCTGCCCTTGGTAACTTTGTCGGGGTTGAGTACAAAGGAGCCAAAGCGTGTCGCCTTGCTTAGATTATACCGAGTATGTGGTTGAACAACTCTCGTAAAGCTGTGTACATGCGTCACCGTAGGTTCCTTCAAAGTATCACCCATACCGCAAGATGAAGAAACAATTTGATGGAAAAAGAGGATGACTCGGTACCAAGACCTTTCAGCGGGAAAGAGGTGTATGATATAGTCAAGGATATAAACGTTGTGCTTGGAAAGGGACGTAAATTGAGAAAGAACATATGGAAAAAGAGGTCGATATTTTGGGACTTGCCTTATTGGGAGCACTTAGAAGTTCACAATTGCATCGATGTTATGCACGTAGAGAAGAATGTATGTGACAGTTT
This sequence comes from Bonia amplexicaulis, assembly GCA_036346245.1. Lineage (NCBI taxonomy): Eukaryota > Viridiplantae > Streptophyta > Magnoliopsida > Poales > Poaceae > Bonia > Bonia amplexicaulis. Next base: position 8,621,520 of record CM070762.1, read on the forward strand.
GATTGGTCTTTTACTGAATATTCCTGATAAAACAAAGGATGGTGTTAACGCAAGGCGTGACTTGGTCGCTATGAACATCGGGACCGAGTTAGCAGCGATTGAGACCGCTAAAGGCCGGACGTACCTTCCCCCAGCTTGCTACACTCTATCTAAGTCCGAGAGAACTGAACTGTGCCAGTCCTTACGTGGTGTGAAAGTTCCATCCGGTCACTCCACCAGCATGAAGAAACTTGTTTCCATGGAACATTTGAAATTAATTGGCATGAAGTCTCACGACTGTCATGTGCTAATGACACAAATGCTACCTGTTGCAATTAGAAGTATTTTGCCGAACAAGGTTCGAGTGATAATCATAAGGCTATGTTATTTCTTTAACGCAATTGCTCAGAAGGTCATTGATCCCGATGGACTAGATGCTCTGCAAACCAAGGTGGTGACAACTCTTTGTCATCTAGAGATGTATTTTCCTCCATCATTTTTTGATATCATGGTCCATCGCATTGTCCACCTTGTGAAAGAGATAAAAATATGTGGCCCCGTGTTTCTACGTCATATGTACCCTTTCGAGAGGTACATGGGAATTCTCAAGTCCTATGTACGCAATCGATCCCGACCGGAGGGTAGCATCATCGAGGGTTATACAACAGAAGAGGTCATTGAATTCTGCATTGACTACATGGCTCAGATCGAGCCGATAGGTGTACCTCTATCTCGTCACGAGGGGAGGCTAGAGGGTATCGGGACTATCGGAAGGAAAGCAATAACTCCGGATCAAAATACGTATGCTCAAGCTCATTTCACGGTTTTACAACACATGACTGAAGTGACCCCATATATTGAAGAGCACAAGGACATGCTACGTCAAGAGAATGCAGGCCAGTCAGAAGTTTGGATCACGAGACAACACAACCGTCAGTTCAACGAATGGTTGAAGGCGCAATTGACTAGGAGGTCGTCAAGTGAAACACTACAATGGTTGGCAAAAGGGCCAAAATTTACAATTGTGAAATGGCAAGGATACGACATTAATGGCTATACATTTTATACAACAGATCAGGATAGAAAGAGCACAGTGCAGAACTCAGGTGTCCGTATAGATGCCTATGATGCGCATGTCGATTACGGCCCAAGCTCGTACTACGGGCTTGTAGAGGAGATTTGGGAGCTTGACTACGTAATATTCAAGATTCCTCTATTTCGTGTCGTTGGGTCCAACTCCCACGGGGTGTAAAGGTCGACAAGTACGGCGTCACTACCGTGGATCTCGAATGTGTAGGATACAAAGACGAACCATTTGTACTTTCATGAGGCAGGTTGTTCAAGTATTTTATGTAACCGACCCGGCAAATAAGAAGCGCCATGTAGTTCTTCAGGGAAAAAGAAGGATTGTCGGTGTTGAGAATGTTGTGGATGAGGAAGAGTACAATCAATTTGATGATTTACCTCCATTCGGAGACAGCATCAGGCTCGAGGAAGAACAAGGAGATGAAGCAAGCTATATGCGTGTCGATCATCGTGAAGGGCTTTATTTAAAATGAAATAGCCAAGTGTAATACATATAACTATATATATTCCATTGTAGTTGTAAAATGACTCAAGAACTAGAAATTCCTCTATTTATTATTATGCTTGCGTTTTTTCCTAAATGTAACTGTATTCCATTGTAACTGTACAATGTACAGGCACATACTATAGGAACTAAGTGTTAGAAACTGTACAATGTACAGGCGGTTATATAAATGGAACCGTCTGTGATATCAATATCACAGACGGTTCTACATATAGAACCGTCTGTGATAATAAACTATCACAGACGGTTCTATAAATATAACCATCTGTGATAGTTTATTATCACAGACGGTTCTATATGTAGAAGCTGCGTGATATTGATATCCTGACGGTTCCATTATATAACCGCCGTGATAGTTTTCCTTTAAATACCGATCGAGCAGCTAGTTCTAGTCCGCGCTAACGCACTCTCCAACACCCCCTGCTAGCTAGGTTTTGCTCCCTGCGACGCCGATCCCTCTCCCGACGTCGCTCCCTCTCCTGACGCTGCTCGGGCCCCCGACGCCGCTCCCTCCCGACGCCGCTCCCTCTCCCAACGCCGCCCGACTCGACGCCGCTCCCTCTCCCGACGCCGCTCGACCCGACGCGCTCCCTCTCCCGCGCCGCTCCAACCGACGCGCTCCCTCTCCCGACGCCGCTCCCTCTCCCGGCCGCTCCCTCCCCGACGCCGCTCCCTCCGGCGCCGCTCCCTCTCCCGACGGTGGGTTGATGGGTTTTCTACATTAATTTGATTCTAGAGCTCAATAATAAAGTTTTGTTGCAACCCTATATCTGAGAGCAAATTAAAATCATTATCAACATGTTATGTTCTTGAAATACTTATTGTAGTCATGTTCCTTCTTTAAATCTGTTTCTATACATGTGTTGATCATATATGTTAAGTTTACAAAAGGATTAGCATGTAAATACATTAATGTTATGAATGTCATGCTAATGTTAAATATGTCATATATGATATTCATGTTGAGTACATACATTCTTTGCAATGACTTAATTGATTCTTATATCAATATGTTGATTAAGTCATTCATATGCCAAGATTACTATTATCATAATTGTTTGGGTGATTACTATTATCATAATTATTGGAATTAAAATAGAAAATATGCTTATACCGCAATAGCTTTTTCTTAGAAGAGAGATGGTGTCCACACAGTCGTCGTCGTCATCTGGGTCTCACGCTCCCAAGATTGGAATAACTAAGCGTGGCCGAGGAGTATCGAAAAGGCCAGAGGGCCGAATGACAATCACGGAGGTCTCTCGGTTGGGGTCCTCTCGCAAGCCAAGAAAGCAAGACATCATTTCGGACTACTGCGGGATAATTGGAAGGCAACGGGTCCCCATCACCATAGCAAGCTGGAAAGATTTGGCAAAGGATCACAAAAATCAGCTATGGGAGGAAATTACAAATTCGGGAGGAAATTACAAATTCGTTCGAGATCCCAGTAGAAGTACAGGAACTCGTGCAAAGGCACGCGCTACTCGCAATGGGAAAAGCATGGAAGAATTTTAAGAGCACTCTTGTGACGCAGTACGTGACCAAGGATCTCACGCCCTTCACGAGGTATCCTTTCGTGTCGCCAGAAACATGGGAGGCCTTTGTGCAGATGAAGACAACGACGGAATTTGAACAACAAAGTGTGGCGCACAAGGCAATTCAGTCACAAAATACTCACCCTCACAGACTCGGCACCGCTGGGTACGCAGGTAAAATCCCGCAGTGGAGGATGCAGGACGAGGTCGCAATCCGAATGGAGGCCTCCCCGCCATTTGCCGGGATCGCAAAGCAGCGCTCGGGCGGTTAAGGCGAGGTCATCAACCACATCTTGGTGTCTCTTTCAAAACCCCGAGATGAGGAAGTGTCCAACGCTGGTAAGATTATGTTAAACTAAATAGTTGTTAACACATCTTGAGCTTCATGGGTTCAAAAATAACATGATTAATTGTCTCTTGCGGCAATCATTGACTACCGAATCTTCTCGTGGCTCCTTTCAAGAATACGGGAGAGATTTACTATCACGAGCCTTGGGAAACAAGGAGCACCGGGTCACACACGAGGCTTGGGGGTTTACGTATCTTGGAGGCACGGATTTCCAGATTACTCCGAGACATATAGGAGTAGGAAGAGATCCAAGGCGTCGCAATGAACAAATGAAACATGAGCTTCGTGCTCAACTTGAGGAACAACTATCGCCTCACTTCAAGAGCGCATCGCCTCACTTCGAGGAGAGATAGATTCATTGAGGGAAGAAGCGAGACAAGTTCGCAACCAATCGCAACCCATCCCTACTCTGCGATACCGGTCCCCTCAACGTCGCGATGGCTGTGCGCCCACACCAAATCTTGAACATAGTGACGCCCATTTACCTATCGATGATATTCAGGTATTGTACCTCTTTAGAATGCTACATAGATCTCTCTAGTGGACACCTTAACTCATCTTGTGTCATTATGTAGGAGCCCATGCCTTGCACCCTCAGTCGGGCTTGTAGGCTCTATTCTGCTGACGCGGACGAGGATGGCATATCCATTGCTATCGAGGATGTTGGTGCACGGTGTACAAATAGAGAACGGTTTTATAAAGGTTCGGTGGACATGATTCTCGATGTTTTAAGACCGTTCCTCTTGAAGCTCCCAAACGAAGAGATTAAGACATTGGGGATGCCGTCCACACATTCGTTCAGTGGCCCAAGAGGGACATCGCCCTCGACTTGCCGTGCCACGATCTCCACATCCAGTGGCCCAAGAGGGACATCGCCATGGACTGTCACATCGGCTCCGGTGGCTCCACCTCCACTCTGGTTCAAGCTTTGTTGCATCGGCCCGCCGAGACGCCACCGAAAGCGTATCATAAGCGAGGTTGTAAGACTCAAGCCAAGAAAATTAAGGCACGTCCCGGGCCATGGAAGTTCATTCTAGGAGTGTCGTTGGTCCCGAGTCACAATTACCCGGCTTGGTTTGGTTTGCAATACATTGCATAGGCGGTACATGATGAAGTCCAACATGAAGCCAAACCGGCAGAGTGCATTCACTCTGAGATATACGGAGGCGCATTTCCTCCACGACTCGGGCTACATCGTTGTGATATTCGAATACTTATTCTTACTATTCAATCTCGACGAACTCGACGCCTCACTTCTACGATGCTGGACATTGTAAGTGTACTATACAATGAAGTTCTACATTCACGTTATACCGATAAATGTCATTACTCTTTCCTTATGTATAGATACATGATTCAACAAGTAAAGCGATCGCGACAACCAGTGGGTTTCCTTGACCCTCACTTGGTCTCCGAGCAATCTATCAATGAAAATACCTCCTTCGTGGAAGGTTACATAACGAGGGGATTGATTGCTCACATCGACAAGGAGTATATCATGGTACCCTTCAACCAAGGGTAAGTGCTTCACTAGTTGCCACACATGTTTCATTTTTACTTTACATGTAGCATGAACATAGGATTAATCACTATGACGACACACATGACTAGGCATCATGGATTTTGATTGTGATTGTACCAAAGTGGAGCAAGGTAATATACCTTGATTCCCTACTTAAAACAACCACGACTTGATCGTGTGCAAGAAGTAATTAATGAGTAAACTCATTTCCTTCATACATAACTCTATTGTAATATTTCCTTCGTTTGCAACGGCCGGGCTAACTTTTTGAATCATGTAGGTCGTTACCGCTTATGTTGCCCTAGGAGGAAAACACAAGAAATCGATGACATCTGCGACACAACACACGATTTTGGTACCGCTACAACACAAAAATCCTATATCACACTTTGTTATAATGCCTCTAGAAATAACCATGCGGTATGTAATTCTATTTTGCGGTGCCACCGGCTGGCTACAAGGCAACGTATGTGGATTCTCGTTTGCCGCCACATGAAGGAAATCATGGATACTAAGATCAATGATCCGGAGGTACCGTGTCCTTACAATAATTATTATTTTCTAATTATATATATGTATCACATGCTAATTAATGACTTAACATTGCTCCTAGCGACGGCGGTGGATTTCGACAAAGTGCATATGATCTTGACAATCTCATCGAAATTGTGGAACCCTCTCTCAATTCTTAGTAGCGAGGTCGTAAATAAGGTGGAGAGTTCTACCCGGCAATGGTGATAATTAGATGTTGAAACATTGTATTCATTTGTGCTTAATCAAACAAAATTCATTTGTAAGATACGTGTAACGATTTTCATTCTATATATGTAGTATGTGATGTTCTAGCCTTTGTCACATTCATTTGTAAGATCCGTAACGATTTTCATTCTATATATGTAACGATTTGTGCTTATCGTCATTTATCGTAATCGCTTGCTTGCTTTCGGAGGGCATGGCTAGCATATCCCGAGGCTAGCCAAAAATATCAAATAAAGCGGTTATTGCAACAGCTAACACAGACGGTTCGTTGTTACAAACCGTCGTGATATATATCCTGCATTGTTTCAAAGACGGCCTTTGTATTAACCGTCGTGATATACACAATATCACGACGGTTTTATTTAGAACCGCTGCGTGATAATATTCATATCACGACGGTTGTATACAAACACCGTCGTGGTATACACAATATCACGAGCGGTTTTATTTAGAACCGTGCGTGATAAAATCATATCACGAGCGGTTGTATACAAACACCGTGCGTGGTATACAATATCACGACGGTTGTATACAAACACCGTCGTGATATTGTGTATATCCTGACGGTTTGTATAAAAACCGTCGTGATATAATTCATATCACGAGCGGTTATATACAAACACCGTCTGTGATATTGCGAATATCACAGACTGTTTTTTATTCCAAACCGTCTGTGATATACACAATATCACGAGCGGTTTGTATACAAACCGTCGTAATGTGAGTTATCATAGACGGCTTGGGAGCCGTGCGTGATAACCACCTATTATCATCGACAGATAAACAGCGGCGGTTCAGAACCGTGCGTGATGACGATTCAAACCGTGCGTGATAGGACTATCTGTAGCAGTGATAGTACCACCTTTGTGGCACGACGATGAGACTGCACAAGATATTCTTACGACACTTACGACAAGAGTGTGTTGTGCAGTCTACCGTGGTGTCACAACGGAGGTGCTAACTCTCGGCAGTAGTCGGCGTCGTCGAGGAACAAGCTGGATGCAGTGGATGACGGTAGCACCACCTTTGTGGTACAACGGTGAGACTGGACAAGACACTCTTACGACACTTACAACAAGAGTGTGTTGTACAGTCTACCGTGGTGTCACAACGGAGGCACTAGCTCACGGTGGTAGTCGATCAGCGTCATCAAGGGGAGGATGCAGGAAGCTATATAGTGGATGAACTCGCGCGTGACTGCCGGTGGTAGATGGGGAGTAATAAATAAGAACCGAGCGATGGGAAAACCGGTGCCTGCCATTTGATGTGGAGAGAATGGATGGGTGAGATCGAAATCCTGGGAGATACGCTACGGATCGATGACGTGTCATTATCAAATATAGTTTGTTATACGAACCGTCTATGATAATCAATATTAGAGATGGTTCGTATAACAAACCGTCTCTGATAAGGCACATATCAGAGCCGTCTGTGATATTAATATCAGAGATGTTTCGTATAACAAATCATTTCTGATAACACTTAAATATGCGCGCACTAATCTAGCTCTTGTAAACTGACCTCTCGATCATCTTCTTCACCAGATTTCTCAATAATGACATTTAATATTCTTTTGATCTCCTTCCTCTCATCTATACATCATGAGTTGTTCGGCCGCAACCTTACACGCATGACCAACAATTTATATGCGGAGTAGCTTCCCGCCACGCCCGCTCTCCTTCCTCGACTCGCTTCCATAATCTGTTAGCTGGACCTTATCATCCACCGTCGACGGAGGTGTCTCGTTGCTGCTCAGCAAAGGGAAACTGCCCTCGGCCTCGTTCTTCTCTGCAATGTGCACAAAGCAGAAGAAGCTCTTATGGCAGTAGAGAGACACATGGATAACATTGCCAATCAAGCAGAAGCGGCTGATTCTGAGAAAGCTTATCATGGTATCTTCTATGAGATTATGGATCGTGCTAATAATTTGCCCAGTCTGGAGGAGGAAGTGCAGAGGGCAAAGATAATCCTCACGGCATTCGAGAACTCAGCGGCTGGTCCTCCAACTCCAAAAGTCGAAGAAGAAACATATGAAGCCCTGAAGACTAAGATCTAGGAATCACTTTTTTCTGAACTTTTGTAAAAAATGCGCCTTGAATTTGTCTCTCGTCTCAGTAGCTTCTGTAGTTCATACGACAAAGAACAAAACACAAACGGTTGTAAATAAAAACCGTCTGTAATAGTTTTATACTATCGCAGACGGTTCTAATTAAAAAACTGTCTGTGATAATGCGTATATCACATACGGCTTTTAAACCTAACCGTCTATGATAGTTTCAGAGACAGTTTTAGCCATGAACCATCTGTAATAATCAAAGCACAGACAGTTTCACATAAACCATTTGTGATGAGACCGGGCGGCAGGGGAGGCTTAGTAAGGCTCGAGCCTCACCTCCCGACGGCGGACCCCCCCCCCGCCCCTCCCGGCGAGCACCGCGGCGGCCGGCCGGCCGAGCCAGCCGATGTCGGTCTCACAGAGGCTTTAAGGTTTAAGCCCAATAACAACAAGTAACAAACAAAAAAAGCAACCCATTTCCCTTAAAGAGGCCCAGTGGCCCACGAAAATACACAATCACTATTCACAGGTGGCCGCAGACCCAGAGGAGCATAGATCCACTTCGGCACTTCCAGACTTCCCACTTCCCAGCCTCCTAGGCCAGATCTGGCGGCGGCGCGCGCGCGAGGACTCGGCGGAGGAGTCGAGCGGGCGGCGAGGGGCCGGCCGGGGGGGCGAGGCCGGGCGGCGGCGGTCGGCGCCGTCGGTGAGTCTGGGATGGTGGACTCAGAGCGAGGCGAGGCGGCGACTCCGAGCGAGGTGAGGCGGACTCCGACTCTCCGAGCGAGGCGAGAAGGAGCGGAGCTGCTGAGGAGCCGGGAGCGACGCGAGGGCCGAGGAGCCGAGGCGCCGACCGCCGAGCGATTTGAGAAGCGAGAGAGAGATGGCGTTGTGAGGAGCTGCGCTGCTGCGGGCGAATCAAAGAAATAAGGGCTGGAGGGCCGGAGGCGAGTAGAGCGCAGCGCTGCTAGATTGCCGACGAGTGTCCCATTTGAACAGTAACATAGCCACAGAGGATAGGTTGCCGACGGCTTCGCTTTTTTGGTAATTTTTCCATACTTTTTTATCAATTTAGGCATTTAGCATTTTAGAGTTTAGATTTTAGACTAATAATTTATTTATAGATTTTGCTATAATGGAGAAACGAACTTTGTGCAACTATTTCACAAGTAATTCAAGTGGTTCTCGTCCAACCGATGAGAGTACAACTCAACCAAAGAAGTTATGACTAGAATTTAATCTAAATGAAATAATTGCCGATCCGGCACTGCGCATACCAATTGAAGATTATGCTAACGAAATTAGAGATCAAGTGAGAATGACATATTTATTGAATGGCCCTACCCGAGTAATTGGATATTCATTTCCACAAACATTGGATGGCAAACAGTCGCGGTCCTTTCAAGAATCATGGTATAATAAATTTGATTGGTTGGAATATAGTGTGGAAAAGGATACCGCTTTTTGTTTCTATTGTTTTCTTTTCAAGAAACCGGCACAACCCAATACATTTGGAAGTGATGTATTTACAAAGGATGGGTTCTCTCGTTGGAAGATTGCTTTACAAGCTTTCAATGAACATATTGGTAGTACAAATAGTTTCCACAATATTGCAAGGGGTCTTTGCGACGACTTCAAAAATCAAAGGTCAAGTGTGTCTAGCAAAATCAATACTTATAGCAAGGAGACCGAAATTGCATACAAAATTCGTTTAACTGCATCTTTAGATTGTGCAAGATATCTTATAACTCAAGGTGAAGCTTTTCGAGGACATGATGAATCCTCTACTTCCATCAACAAGGGGAATTTCAAAGAGTTATTGGATTGGTATAAAGATAAAAAGGAGGAAGTGAAGGTGGCATTTGATACAGCTCCAGGGCATGCAGTTATGATTGATGTGCCAAATATGGAAGATTCTATTGGAGTTATGGGTAAATCAGTACGTCGGAAGCATAAAGTAACTCAACATCATTATTACAAAGTTGACATTTTTAATGTTGCTATTGATGCAGTTATGAATGAGATGAATCATCAATTCAATGAAGTTTCCTCGGAGTTATTGGTATGCATGTCTTGTCTTGATTCAAGCGACTCCTTCTCTAAGTTTGATGTTGATAAACTTGTTCGGCTTGCTGAGATTTATGCTGATGATTTCATGGGTGCTGATCGGCTTTTCTTAAGAAGTCAGCTTCAAACCTTCATTCTCAACATTAAAAGAACTGAAGAATTTTATGGATGTCGTGATATATCAAAACTTACTCAATTGATGGTTCAAACAAGGAAAGATAAAACCTTCCCGTTGGTATATCGCCTCATCGAGTTGACATTGATACTTCCAGTGGCAACGGCATCTGTTGAGAGAATATTTTCAGCAATGAATATTATCAAAATAGATTTGCGCAATAAGGTAACGGATGAGTGGCTCAATGATTTGATGGTGTGCTACGCTGAGCGAGAGATCTTTAAAACCATTGATGATGATAAAATCATAAACCGTTTCCAAGGCATGAAGTCGCGTAGAATGCATTTGGCCCGTGATTCAAATTTGTCTCGTGGTTCAAATTAGCTTATTTGTGGTATGTTGCATAATTCATATGATCTAAATTTTCATTATTATTCACAATTTTCTATTATATAACTAATTTTCATATGTTTCATACGCATGTGATTTATTTCTACTCCGTACTCATAGTAGAATAATTATATATTATTGGGTATGTGTTTTCTATTGTCGAGGTATGTACTTTGTATTTCTCTGTTTTTCGTTGTTTGTCTTCAAGACTCCAACTGTATAATTTCTGTATGAATTTGAAATTCTATAAGAGTATGAGACTATATTTGTGTCAACTTAGTTTAGTCCGATAAATACTTTAGCTTACCCTCAATTTTAATCCTGGCTTCGCCACTGGATGAGACGTCTATTATAGTTTGTTTTGTAATAGTGTTAGTGTGAACTTTATGATATCACAGATATATCCTTGCCCTCCCTAAATTTCTAGACGTATCCTTACTGGGCGCACTCGTGTGTCTATATACTGTGGTGTGCGGGTGCCCCTGCTTTATAATGGAAAGAAAATAGTTCCACGCTACGAACAAGGCCAACTTTACATGCAAGCTAGTCTTTGTTTATTCTCGTTTTTAATATATCCGAATGTGTGAAACAAGTGGTGGTCATTTTCACGTGCAACTAATCTTGCATTGTTTTCCTTTCTTTTCTTATCCAAACTGTACACGCATCTTACAACCAAGTTTTTTTTTTTCTAAACGGCCTCTCCCGGATTCCCTTAATCAAGAAGAAAAACGGACTTTACAGAGTTCAGTTTTTGTCACCCGCTACCGCAGCATTTTACCTTTCGTTTTCTACGAGTAGGAGCACCAAGGCCTCAGCCGGAGAACAACGAAAGGCACATCAAACCAGCTACAGGTCAAAGTTGAAAGATAAAGAACCAACATCAGCAGAACGAAACATCTTAACTATTACACAGCCGAGGCAAACTTTTCCTGCTCCTCCAATAGAGCAACAACAGTGTCTCCTTCACCATCCACTGGATCTTCACCTTCGGTCAGCAGCAGGGGCGAAGCCACCGGGTAGGCTTCGTAAGGCTTCAGCCCACCCTCGGTCCGCCCGGAATCCCCCATAGCAGAGAGTTCATTCAGACATCCACTGAGAACTGAGCTCGGTGGCATGATCATCAGCGGCCGAGTGAGCAAATCTGGTCATCTAGGCGGTGCCGCGTCGGCCGAGCACACATCCGGGCGGCAGGCTAGTAGATATGGGCGGCGGCCGACGGGCTAAGGCGCCGACGCCGAGCAGATCCCAGCGGCATGGAGGTGGCGGCCGAGTTGCGGAACAGCGGAAGTGCGGAGGCTCCTTGGCGTTGGCGACTGCAACTCCCGCTACTGCTTGCTCCCGTGCTACAAGGTGCACGTTCTCGTGGCTTGCAGCTTGTAGAATAGCGTTCGAGAGATTTCTCGCTCCTGTTGATTCGATGTCGGAGCTGTCGCGTGTGGACGCCCACAAGGTGTTTGTCGAATTGCAGCAATGAGGCTGCAGGCTTTTGGAGGGGACAGTAACTGATTTCTGTGCTAAACATTTAGAATTGTTAGCTTTGGTGTGTTTATATGGTGGCGTACTTACTCCCAGTCACACTCATACGGTGCATTTTCGTTGCTAATTAGGTACAGATGATTGCCGCATTACGCTGGCTAATGTAATTTCATGAAAAAGGTTGCTGACCAATGTGCTGGATTTAAGCTGTTTTATTTATCATATCAGATTGGAGTAGCTCCACTAAAAGGGGACAAAAAAGATGGAAGAATTAAGTGCATATTTTCCATGTTTCCATTATATAGGACCAAGTTATTTTGGAAGATAATGAAGCCTAAGTTGGTCTACAAATCAGATTCCTGGACCAAGTTTAATTTGATTCAACCTATGCATCTCTCTTTCTCTATCCCGTGAACAAATTAATGCAACTTGTTGCTAATTGATCCTTAATTTGCACATTTCAGGTGTGCAATGTAATATTTATTGATTCCCCGGTAGGAACTGGGTTTTCATATTCCCAAACAGAGCAAGGATACAGCTCAAGTGACACCAAAGCTATCAACCAAATCCTCATCCTCACAAAGGTCAGACTTCCTGCCTTTCGGTCCCAGATCCCAACCACTAATGTTGTACACAAACTGACGACAAATGTCTATCAAAATAAGCCCTCACTAACATGCTACAATCAGTTCTACGATCTTCCTTTCTAATTTTGCAATGGATTGATGAGCATTCGAAATTCTTATCAAATCCTCTTTACATTGCCAGTGATTCATACTGTGGTATGATTGTGCTAACCGTCACCTTTAAAATTGCCAGAGGTAACCTCCAATATCTTTCAGTTTTTGAATAAACACATTTTGGTCTGTGAATAAAGTAATAAGTGACTTCTCTAGGTAAACAAGTTGGCAACAAACCAGCTCTTAATCTAAAGATTTGGGGATTCTACCATATGCTTACCAATGGAGAACATCGCTCCCCCTGGTCACCTTCTTTATATTGAATGTTCATGATCATTGATAATTAGTTATCGTATCACTAATTTTGCTATTTTTGATATGCAGATAATTAATCTCTATTCACTGGAAGTATATTTATATATTTTCGGGACGCACTTCCATTATTGAGGTACTTTCGTTGTATCTCTCTCTTTTTTGCTTTGTTTCTCTTCTATTTATGTATGAATTTTAATTACATAAAAGTAAAATACTATGTTTGTCACAATCTAGTTTAGCCTACCCTCGATTTTGTTCCTGGCTTCGCCACTGGTCAGCAGCAGCACAGCTCTTCCCTCTGCTCCTCCAGTGAAAGAACCCTAACACTAATTAACTCTAAACAGTATAACTAGCAATAATTAAAAAGAAATTAAGAACTATTATAACATATTAATTACTAGAATGAATTACAACTTTTAACTTTAGACCTCAAAGAAATGAAGTAAAAACTAATTATTACAACCCTTTTGATTACAAAATTGCGTACGTATGAAAAACTAATTTCTAATTACAAATACAGTAAGCTAAAAGCTAAATTAATTTTTGTATTGCATTTCCTTACCCTATCTCCGCGTGTTGTCAATGTTAGTATCCCAAGCTGGCCACCCCCTTCTTTTCTTTTGTAGTCAGAGAGCAAATCAAATAACAATCTAAGATAGAATAAAAAGAAAGAGAGGGAAAGAACGCTACTAAAAAGAGACTATACTAGACGACTACATCATAGACGGTTCCTATGAACCGTTTGTACTGTAACTATCACACAGACGGTTTATATTAACAATCATATGTGACATTTTCACAGATAGTTATTTATACTATCCGTCTGTGAAAAAGCAAGACAACACAGACTGCTTTATCACAGACGGATGGTATAAATAACCGTCTATAAAAATATCATAGAAGATTGTTAGTATAAACCATCTGTGATAATGCAAGGCATCACGGACAGTTCGTATTAATAACCGTCTGTGATAATTCATAGATGTTTATTTATAAGAACCGTCTGTGATATGTGCATTGTCACAGATGGTTCTATAACAAACTGTCTCTCATAATGACACGACACCGATCCGTGGCATCTCCCTCAGGATTCTGATCCCACCCGTCCATTCTCTCCATATCGAACGGTAGGCACTGGTTCCTCCCACTTCCCCCTATTATTTACTCCTCCTCTTCCTTTCACTCCAAGATGCGTGAGTTCTATTAGCTGCTTCAAGATGTGTGAGTTCTACCGGCTGCTCTTAGCTAGTTTATCCACTCCTAGCTTGTTCCTCGACGACACCAACTACAACTGTGAGTTAGCGCCTCTGTTGTGACACCACAGTCTACTGCACAAGACACTCTTGTCGTAAGTGTCATAATAGTGTCTTGTGTAGTGTCACCGTTGTGACACAAAGGTGACGTTACCACCGTCTCTCCTTCATTGCAAGGCACCACGGAAGCAGCTAGCTACCAAGAAGCTGCTCAAGTCAGCGTCAAGCACATTCAGCTCGCGTGCTGCTAGGATCTCTCCTTCTTCTATATTTTTATCCTGAGTTCGTAGGATTAGGAGATGTGTTCTTGCCATGTTTAAGAGATGGGTTCATAGGATTAGGAGATGTGTTCTAGCCATGTTCTTGCTATGTTAGATGGGTAACCTACTCATTATCTTCTGATGCTATAATGGCTGATTCTAATGGAATGTGCTACTGTGTTTGTTGCTGTATTTGCTTGTTTTCAAAGGGCACAGTTAACATTTCTTGAGGCTAGCCAAAAAAACAGAAAAATTTAGGTATAATATGAACTATCACAGATGGTTTTGTGGTATAAACTGTCTATGAAGCACTATCACAGACAGTTCTATATTACAACCGTCTGTGATACTCGCCCATCACAGACGGTTGGTAGCTAGAACCATCTGTGATGGTTGGTGCTACAGTGATAGGTTGGTAATCGGTAGTTGATGGTGTAGTAATTGATTGATGATCGATAGTCGTAGACTGGGAGTTCTATGATACTTGTGTTTTTTAAGTGTTTTGAGCGGAGTGATAGTATTCCTGAGTACTTGTGTTTTGGAGTACTCGATGAGCGAGCGACCGGACTTTACATGTAGGGCATAACAAGTCATAATGAGTAGTATAAGGCTGATTTCTAGAAAGCAATGGAATTTATAGTCGTGGCTGATCTATTTCTTGTTGATGGATGATTGAGAGTGTGTTTTGAGTATGCGGACTAATGTCGGTCAAGTTGAGTGTGTTTGGAGGGGTTTCAGGTCCCTTGGTTTTTGGAAAAGATAAAATTTTGAGCATGTGTTTCAAGTAGACACGGTTTGTAACGTTAACCTATAAAAGCAGGAAGAGGCTATGGGTTGACGTGAAGGAGATAGATAGGGCTTTCATCGAGATGGTTTTTGGTGCAGTTTTAGATAATTTTTACAAGGTTTTGGCATTAATTTTTGTCTAGGGATTTTAGGGGTGCTTGTGAGGGCACTTTGTAAATCCACAAAAATCTAGCAATAAAGATCATCTTGAATCAATCTGGTTTGAGTTTTGCTTGATTTCTCAAAGGCTAGAGTGGTTGAAACCTTCTTCGACTATCAGGAGATTCCAAAAAGCGGTGACAATCATTCATCGCCCCTTTGATTGCAGTATTCGATCATACAAGTTGTATCAGAGCCATTTGCGATGGAACCAGATAGAATACGATTTAAACAATATCCATTCAAATCCGCTCCGATTGCACCCTACCTCTCGTGGAGCCATGGAGAAGGACAAGCAAGCCCGGGCCCGACGTTCCCCTCCTCGCGCAGCGATGCTCCAGGGCGTCGATCATCATCTCCTCCCTCCGCCAACCCCGCATACCGCCGACCCGCCGGGGCTCCTCCGCTGCGGTACCCTCTGATACCCCCGGTTTAGCGTGGGTTGTTTGGCGTCTTACTGGTGCGCTTTCTCTCGTCGTAGGAGTGGGAGCTCCGGGCCGCCGGCCTCCTCCGCGGAGCCACGGCAGACGGCGGCGAGGTCGCCACCACGCGGATCTCCGGCATGAGCTGCTCCTCGTCCTTGCCCTGGTGCCCGTCCTCCTCCTCCTCGGGCTTCTCTCCGCAGCGGCAGTGGCTGCGTAGGGAGCGCTTGATCTGCGGGCCGACGACGTGAGATGCCGCGGCGACCGAATCCGAAGCGTTTGGATTCGCTTCTCCTTCCTGGGCTCTGTGAGTTGCTTCTGCTGTGGTGTTGTTCATAGCTGAGCAGGTTTGGGGATGGTGTTTGGGGTAGTACATGCATCAGTTTTGGTGGTTTCGGTTTGTGTGCGGTAGGTGTTCGACCAAATGCCCGCCCCCCTGTGTAGATGCGTGTAGCAAGCAGAGTTCTGGTTGCAGTGCTCGCTGACAAATGAAACCAATGCACGAACGGAGCTTCCCTGTCACCGCGTTCCCTGGTCCCCTCCGTGTTCCCCTCCGTGTTCTCTCTATCTGAACCGCTCGTTATTGATCCAACGGATCACATCAGAAATTTTTATATTTTCACCATTTGCCTATTTTCACCTGAAATTTAAAAAATAAAAAATATTAATCCATCATAAATAATAAAAAATACAGAAAAATTTTTTTCCTGTATTTCTTATTATTTATGATGAATTAATATTTTTAAATTTAAATTTCAGGTGAAAATGGGCAAATTGTGAAAATATAAAAACTTTTGATGTAGGTCGTTGGATCAATAGCGAGCGGTCCAGATCGAGGGAACACAGAGGGGATAGAGAATACGGGGACAGGGAAGCTGCGTTCCCAATGCATACCGGCGTGTATGGATGCACTGTTTTCTAGTTGATGTGGCTTAGATGATTGATACTGCCTTATAGTCAAGTGCTGATGATTTCTGTCAAGTAGGGGCAGAGCCATCGAGTGGGCTTCATCAGGTTTCCGCCCGCCCTTGGCCCACTCTGAACCCCCCTCCAAAGATGGGCCAACCCAACACTAGCAAAGATGAATTCATCCACCGAGCACCCCTGGCCACCCTCGGCCCACCCCAAAACCCCTCTCATCACCAGCAGAGATGAGTTCATCCACTGAACACCCCGGCCACAAGCACATAGCACAGACCTATAGACGCACATGCACGAGAGATGAGAGAGAGGCAGAGAGGACCTGCACGCACGAGAGATGATTGATACTGCCTTATAGTCAACTGCTGATGATTTCTGTCAAGCAGGGGCAGAGCCATTGGGTGGGCTTCATTAGGCTTTAGCGCGCCTTTGGCCCACTCCGAACCCTTCTCCAAAGATGGGCCGGCCCAGCACCAGCAAAGATGAATTCATCCACCGAGCACCCCTGGCCACAGCACAGCCTGAGACCTCTGATGCAGGCGAGCCTTTGGGTGGGTTTTGTCAGGCTTTAGGTTGACCTAGCACTAGCAGAGGTGAGTTCATCCACTAAGCACCCCCCGCCATAGGCACACAGCACAGACCTATAGACGCACATGCACGAGAGACGAGAGAGAGGCAGAGAGGACCTGCACGCATCTGGCGGTGGTGGCTAGCGGCGCCCAGCGGCGCGACGGTCGTCGATCAATAGGCCAAGGCGCCAAGTAGATCCCAATAGCATGGCAGCGGCGGCCGAGCTGCGAAGGTGCTCTGGCGCTGGTTACTAAGTCCTAAGGTGTGGTGTGTGCGTCTGGTCGGTGCGTCATGGGCGGGGGGCTGAGGTTGACTGGCGAGCAAGAGAGGAGGACTAGCAACTAAGGGAGGCAGCGATTGAATTCATTCGGCAGGGGTGAACTAGCCTACTGCTACTGGGGACTTGTCACTTGGGGTTGGGGATTTTTGTCACCGACTAACTACCTAACAGGCCGACTGGCAAGTGGCGACTGGCCGAGATCGAGCCAAAGAGGTAATTTGTTAGCTAGAGCCTAGAGATTATATTGAGTTCTTGTATTTCTATAATTTTAGAAATTATATGTATCATTGACATTGTCCAACTTGAATTCTTAGAGGTAATTTCTTAGCTAGAGCCTAAAGATTTATGTGTTCTGATTAGATTTGATGTGTCATATTTTGTTGATAGATTTTCTATAATGAAGAAACGAACTTTGTGTAACTATTTCGCAAGCAATTCTGGTAGTACTCTCCCAACCAATAAGAGCGCAACTCAACCAAAGAAGCTTCAAGTAGAATTTAATCCTAATGACATTATTGTTGATCTAGTGCAACACACACCAATAAAAGATTATGCTAATGAAATTAGAGATCAAGTGAGGAGGACATATTTATTGAATGGTCCAACTCGAGCAATTGGGCATGCCTTTCCAAGATATTGGATAGCAAAGTGTGGGGATTCTTTCAAGAATCATAGTTTAATAAGTTCAATTGGTTGGAATATAGTGTGGAAAAGGGCGTCGCTTTTTTGTTTTTACTGTTTTCTTTTTAAGAAACCGGTACAACCCAACACATTTGGGGGTGATGATTTTACAAAAGTTGGGTTCCCTCGTTGGAAGATAGCTATAGATGCTTTTAATAAATATGTTGGTGGTCCAAATAGCATCTACAACATTGCAAGGGGTGAGTATGATGACTTCAATAATTAACGGTCAAGTGTGTTTAGTAAAATGAGTAATTACTCTAAAGAAGCCAAAATTGCATACAAAATTTGCTTGACTGCATCTTTAGATTATGTAAGATATCTCATATCGCAAGGTGAAATTTTTCGTGGACATGATGAATCATCTCCTATCAATAAGGGCAATTTCAAAGAATTGTTGGATTGGTACAAAGATAAGGAGCAAGTGAACGAGGTCTTTGATACAGCTCTAGGCATGCAATTATAATTTCTCTAGATATTCAAAAAGAGTTTGCGAAATGTTGTTCACAAGAGGTCACAAAAGTGATTAACGGTGAGTTTGGAGATATAATTTTTGTAATGCTTATTGATGAGTCTCGAGATATATCAATAAAGGAGCAAATGGCAATGATTGTGACTTTAGTTGTACATCTTTTTTAGTCATGACATGTATATGTTGTTGTGTTAATCTAACTTCGCAAAATTTGTGGTATAAAAATTTATGAACGAACAAGGGAGTGTCATAGAAAGGTTTCTTTTTATTGAGCATATCGCAAATTGTACATCTTCGACATTGAAAGAAGTTTTAATTGCTTGGTCGACATGGGTAACCTATTTCAAGACTTCGTGGACAGGGCTACGATAGAGCTTTCATATGAGAGGTGAATTTAATGGCTTGTAAAAACTTATTCGAGATGAGAATCTATATGCTATCTATGTCCATTGCTTTGCACATCAATTACAGTTGGTGATTATCACTATCGCAAGTTGTAGTAGAGCTATTGCTGATTTCTTCAACTATGTCCCCCTTATAGTGATTGTTGTGAGTGCATCTTACAAGAGAAATGATATGTTGATTGTGAAGAATCATGATATCTTATTGGACAAGTTGGAGAATAATTTGATTTCATCTAGGACAAAGCTGCATCAAGAAGCTAGTCTAGCTAGACCTGGAGATACTCGGTGGGGCTCACATCTCAATCTTGCTTCGTATGTACCAAATGTGGGAGGCAGTGGTGGATGTGCTAGAGCTTGTAAGTGAAAGATACTTGTCAAAACTTAACTCATGGTATAGCAACAGGTTTGCTAAAAAAGATGGAATGCTTTGAATTTGTATTCATCATGTATTTCTTAATAACCTTATTGAGTATTATAAATGAGCTATCACTTACTTTGTAGAGGAAGTGTCAAGACATTGTTGAAGCTATGTGCTTGACACAGAATGTGAAGGATCGTTTGCAAGATATGAGAGACAACAGGTGGGAGCCTTTGTTTGACCAAGTTAAAAGCTTTCGTAAGACACATGGGATTGATGTGCCAAATATGGATGGTACCATAAGAGTTATGGGTAAATCTATACATCGGAAGCATACAGTGACTCAGCATCATTATTATAAAATTGATATTTTCAATGTTGCTCTTGATGCAGCTATGAATGAAATGAATCGTCGCTTTAATGAAGTTTTCTCGGATTTATTGGAATTCATGTGTAGCCTTGATCCAAAGGACTCCTCTAAGTTTGATGTTAATAAACTTGTTAGACTTTCTGAGATTTATGCTGATGATTTCACAGTACATGATCGGTTCTTGTTAAGAAGCCAGTTTCAAACCTTCATTCTTACTATTAGGAGAAGTGATGGATTTCATAAATATCGTGATATTTCAAAACGTGCTCAAATGATGGTGGAAACCAAAAAGATAGAACTTTCCCATTGGTATATTGCCTTATCAAGTTGACATTGATCCTTCCAGTCACAACAACATCAGTTGAGAGAATATTTTCGGTAATAAATATTATCAAAATAGATATGCGCAACAAGGTAGCTGATGAGTGGCTCAATGATTTGATAATGTACTACACCGAGTGAGAGATATTTAAAAGCATTGATCATGAAAAGTCATAGGACGATTCTAAGGTATGAAATTTCATAGAATGAATTTGCCTCATGATTTAATCTGACGTGCTAGTAGTATATTATGTTTTCCTTGAATGTTCATAATTATTTACAATTAGTTATCATGTCACTAATTTTGCTATTTTTGATATGCAAATGACTGATCTCTACTCACTGGAAGCATACTTATATATTTTGGGATGCGCTTTCTATTACCGAGGTACTTTTATTGTACTTCTCTCTTTTTTGCTTTGATTTTTTTCTATTTATGTATGAATTTGAATTGTATAAGAGTAAAATACTATGTTTATGACAATCTAGTTTAGTCTACCCTGATTTTATTCCTGGCTTCACCACTGCTGTCAAGTGCTTTGCTATGATTGTGCCATGGATGGGAGATGCTTTGCATGCAGCATCATGTTCATGCTTTGCTTGATTTCACATGTACAACTTGTACACAGCAGGGATGCTCACAATGGACAGCTTGCGGCTCCTTGAGCCCAACAAACTAGCAGGTCATGCAATCGGTACGACTCTCGTGGGAGTCGATCGTCCAAACGTCTGGAGTTCCATGGAAAGCGGTGACATCCACCATTATGCTAGTGGCATGGGAGAAATGCCTGAATCTTTCGATCAATGGCTTCCACACCGGAGTACCTCATCTCCCGATGGGGCCTCACGAGAGCTAGGCATTTGGTGGAACTTCCACTCACTTTTGTAACACCCTAATTTCCTATTGCGGGGAGCCGTGCCTCCCTCCAACTAAACTCTATATTCTAACCTTGCTTCTCCTCCTTAATTAAGGTCCTGTTTGTTTCGGATTCTAGACAAGCTAGCTACTTCTAGTAGCCAAAAGCTCTTCCAAACAGTCTAGCTTTTAGGCCAGCTACTGAGAATCTGAAAATCTGGGGAAGGCACAATTGTACTGAGACCGAGAAGCTGCAAAAACCCAGCTTCTCACAGATTCTGCGGACTAGTGTCATTAAAGTTCAAGTTATTTACCCACAAAATGCCACTGGATTCAGCTATCGAGTGAAATATTATAATGCACATTGCGTATATTGAACTTCTGAAAAAAAAATAGGAACAAATTATGATTTGGAGACATGGTAGTTATCAATATTAATATCTAAAATTATGATTTGGAGTCAAATTTATTGTCATGAAATTTTAATATTAGTTTTTCAATGTTTGAACTAAGTACTACAAATTTACAGTATAGATATCTCTTCTATCAATACATAATCAGGACATTAACTCACCTAAGGGCATTTTAGTCAATACATCTATCAGGATACCAACTGCACAGCTAGAATTCAGGATGTCAAACATGCTAGCTACTCAGACCAGCTGCTACTCAGACTAGCCAGCTACTCAGAATCTCCAGCTAGCTACTCAGACTAGCTAGCTACTCAGAATCTACAGCTCCCCCAAACAGAGCCTAAGATTGGAAGTCCTCCTGCCTCCGTTTAAAAAAAGGGTAATTTGACAAGAGAGTGATGATGGCCTGGTATGAGCCAGAATGTGTAGTAGCCTTCACCTCTTGCCTCAGTCTACATATACCCAGAAGATACAGATTCTAAATATCTGATGATCAAACACTAGAAGTTTGAATCCAAGCAATACTCAAATTTAGTTTTTGATATTTGGATTTGAATATGGAAAGAGCGTTGTTCGATCCGTATTCCACTGAATGCAACCTAAGGAGTGATAGCAAAAACATGTGTGGGAGTGAGATGTGTGCTTCTGTTCCCACATACATGGAATGAGGTGTTTCTTTAGCTTGGCCTCGCTCATTTCGGCTTCAGCTGCTGGCTTCTGGTTTATTATTCACTATTCATAAATTTCATATTTTTTTTGAACTTTTGGCTTTTTTTTAGCTTTTTTGCTGGTTCTTCTTTTACTATATTCATTTGCGTTGTCCGTGATGAGCTAGCATATTTTTCTATTTTTAATTTTGTAGGACCGAAATGGCGACAGAGGGGGGTGAATGTCGCTCTCTTTTAAAATCGCCCCCGAGAATTCGTACACTGTTTTTCAAAAAGATGCAAAACAAAACACCTCACAGAAAATTAAAATTAATCTTGCTGAAATTTGGAACGCATGCTATACTAAAAAAAACCAGCATAAAATAGAGAGTACTCAGTAAAAATTTCAGCTGAAAACAATGTCGTTTAAACTGCATGCAAAATGGATAAAGTTCAGGAAATAAAAAGAGAAACACTAAAGAAGCCTGTTCGGCAGTGCATACTTTGTTCCTTTCTAGTTGGCAGTCTGCATGTGTCCATCTGAACAAAAAAAAACTTGCTGCCAAGATACTGAACCAAAAGCAGTCAAAAATGCTCGGCAAAAGAAAACCGCCAGCGGCAGAGAAGTCACAAATCTGCAGACTGAGTTCAGAACACAAACAACAGGGAAAAACAAAGCCAAGCATAAAAGCAAAAGAAGAAAGAGGAACAGCCAGATGACAGAAGATGAACAGAAGACTGTTTGTTTGGTAAATATTGTAGAGAACCCGAAATCAGTGAATTGATCGAATTCTTACTACTCTTCTCAGGTCAAGACTTCTGGACTTTAATCCAAACAGCAGAAGGACATTAGGGACTAGAAAAGACAACCAAATAAGGGTACAAAGGTTGAAGATAGAAAATAGATCAGGCAAGAAACTTGAACAGAAAAGTGACTGATTCTTTGAATCTTTTTCATGAAGCTTTGGAATATCAGCTGAAATTGGCCTCAAGATAAGATTGACAAAATAAGAGCAAATTTAGCCAAGAAATCAAAAAGGACCAACTCTTTCCTTCCTTCAAACCCTAAAATCCTGTGGACAGAGGAGATGCTCCATCTTGACTCTTGGAGAGAAAACAGTAATTAAGAAGATGTCACTCGAGAATGGCTAACCAAAAGACCTTGGAGTATCTCCTAGTTGAGATCAATACATTTTGCAGCTTCTCAAAACAAATCAAACACCAAAGAACAATATCCAGAGCAGAAAACGAGGATAAAGAATAGAGAGCATAAGAGGTCAGATAACTCAACTAAAAGACATCTCAGAATGAAATTAAGGAAGAGAGATACACGATTACAAAAGATATCAACTCAATCCATCCTCTCCCTCTCAAACCTCAAGAACACCAAGAGCCTCACATGCTTCTTGGGAGGAACACAACACACACAAAGTGATGAATAATCTCTAAAAACATGTCAAGTGTCCTAAGGGGTATGCAGCCCCTCACCTCTATTTATAGCTCTTGGCTAACGGGTCTCCAACCCGTTACGCCGGCTAAACCCTAACGGAGCCGTCTCCCGCTTGTGCAGCCTTGCGAAATTCCCGTTCGCCCCCCGCACCTTCCGGGAAGCTTCCGCGCTCCTTGTCTCGCACGCCTCGCAACCACCTCGAGTCCACGTCGTCTTCGACACATCCCGACCGTTCTGACCTCAGCGCCACCTGCGCCTAGTCCGGTCCACCGTGTCTCGCCACGACTCGCCTCGGCGTCCCCTGACCACACAGACAAGAAACACGTCAAATAGCACCGCTCGATACATGAAAGCGTAATAGAGACCAAACCTGTCGCATCAGCAGAATACGCCTCCTAAACCCATACGACTAGGTTCGACCAAGTCCGACCGAGCCCGTTACGCCACGCAACGTCTAGGTCCGAACCAACCGACTCAAACTCGACTTTTCGTAAACGATGTCAATTACTCATCATACACAACGGGATGACCTCCACATGGTCTCTCAAATTTTTTTAAATTTAATTATACCAAATAAGTCACCTTCAGCTACAATAAAATTTCAACCGTTACAATGTAATTTCAACCATAAGTCATAACTTTTCAGTTACTTCTACTTGAAGAAGACTGCTTTGATCTTCACAGCAGGGGACACCTGTCAAACCCCAGTGATAGTGCACATGATTCAGGTTGTGGCCTCGAACCCGTATTTTCTTTATGGCTTATTTTTTGTGGCTTATGGCTGAAAAGCATCGTAGTGGTGAAAAAACACATGGTGACAGAGGTTTATTTAACATAATTAAATTTAAAAATTAAAAATATAAAAATATGTTAGCCCATCACAAACAACGCAAATGAATACGGCAAAAAAAGAACGGCAAAAAGCTCAAAAGTCAAAATTCGAGAAAAAGACGAAATTATGAATAGTGAAAAATAAGCCAGAAGCTGAAGCCGAAACGAGCGGGGCCTTAAAGATGCAGGGTTCCTCCTGGATATTCTCGTTTACTATCCCGCTTAGCTTGGCTTTAGTTTCTGATTTTTGGTTTCTAATTCACTACTTCTTAATTTTATCTTTTTTGGCTTTTTTAAGTTTTTTATCTTTTTTCATATTCGTTTGTATTGTCAGTGATAGGCTAACCTGTTTTTTCTATTTTAATTTTTTTTAAATTTAATTACGCCAAAAATTATCAGTATCTATAATGCAAAAAAACCCAACTACAGTGTAAAATAAGTACCTCAGACTGAGCGGGGTAGTCTTCTGAAACGCCAAGCACAGGCTGTAGCACCTCAGAAAGCTTAAAGTACCCTGGCTGTTGGATTTAGGTGTCGCTCCAACTGGCTATAGCTGCGGCTTCTGGTTGTTGGATAAAATTATACTATAGCAACTATTAGGTTTTTTAAGTCATTCAATTAAAGAAAAATAAAAAAGAGAAAAAAATAAAATATTGTTATATTTTTATAGACAATACAAAGAAAAATGGAAAAACATAAAAGCAAAAAAGACGATAAAAGACCAAAAAGTTAAAAACCGAAATTAAAAGACATGGTTTCTAATTAAAAAGGTTGAAAGCCAGATGCCGAAACTCTATGGAGCGGAGCATTAGTTAATTTTAGGATTCTCATATAAAATAGAACGAATCCAGCAAAGGAATTTTTCAGACGATCGATTTCGTGCAACAACCGGACGTGATGATGTGGACTGACTGAAACGCCACGTGGTGGAAGGTACTGCCAAGTGCAAAGACTTCCGCATACAAACCGAGTAGCTCCGTGAGATGCCGCGGCGACCAAATCCGAAGCGTTTAGATTCGCTTCTCCTTCCTGGGCTCCGTGACTTCCGCATACAAACAATCGCCCTCGGAGAAATCGCTATGAACTTGCATGGAACGGCAGGTAGAGGCTTCTTGAATTCCACGCGTCCACTCAAGCTTGACCTGGCTGGCCTGCTCTTCGTCTTGTATACGGGTTATGTAGGCAAACGAGCAAGGGAGACAAGCAGGGGCTTGGTTAGGGAGCGCTTCAGGTACTTGCTGCACATTTCCTCCTCTCCATTCGCCTTTGCACATTCACATTTCTGCAGGCAGGCTTGTGTTGCAGTCATGACCTTGTGTGCTCCAAAATTGCCAATATTTTTCCTTGAGTGTTTGTTTTCCTCTCATGTCCCTGGTTTCGTTATTTGTGTCCCTCACCATTTTTAGCTGAAGAGATGCAAGCTACCCTACCCCTATGGAACAACAAATTGCCTGCAGAATATTAAATATACAAACATATGAACCACCGATGGAGATTCTGAAGGGGAAAAAGTGCAATTTATCTCTGAATAACTATAATTTAGTATTCTTAGAGTATATTGGAGAAGTAAAAGGAGACTCGACATTGCTAATTACTATTGCTTTTTCTCAGATATACTCTTGCTTGCCTTTGTGACTTTTTCCTTCTGATGCATGTGCCCACAATGAAAAACTCTTATCTGTGGAGTCAATCAGACCCTATAAAATGCATAAGTGAATTGCAACCTACACTGGGTAATCTAAAAAATAGGCATACCAAATTAGGAGAGCACACCATGTGTTGGAAATAAGATGAATTGTTTTTCTACCAAACTGTATCTTAGGAACAACAAATTGTATGTCATATAACTCTAAACAATGAAAGCAACAGGGTTATAATCCAATAAACGCATAATACTAGGGGACGCACAATTGCACATAATTTTCTCTTTACTTCATTGCTATCTATGCAGTATGCTGCATATGCAGGGCAAGTTTATTTTTACAGATTAAATATGAAAGTAACAAAAATTATCAGACTTCAAAAGGAATTATAAAAACCACTAAACTAACTACTAGAAAAAAAAACCAGCCTTTTCTTAACATAGACATAGTCTATTACCTATTTATGGTATTGCATTGTAGTGCTACATTTCTACTTGATGATAAAATCTCATGATAGTGGCTGGCATGATTATTCTTGTGAAACAAAAGAGAAGCATTCAAGGCTCATTTTGTTCAAATGTTCTTGAATGTCAGGGAACTGCACCAAAATGTTTCCCGTTCTCAAATTGCTTCTCTTGCCGTATCTACTCCTACTGGCATCAACTTCTTGTGCTCAGGCATTGCCGTTCAGCAATGAGACTGATCTGAATGCATTGCTAGCATTCAAGGCAGGTGTCAAACGTCAGTCAGATGCACTGGTGTCATGGAACACAACCACTGACTTCTGCCACTGGCATGGTGTCATCTGCAGCCTCAGGCATAAGCAAAGGGTCTCGGCACTGAATCTCTCCTCGATGGGGCTTCTTGGCTACATGGCCCCTTCCATCGGGAACCTCACGTACCTGAGAAGTCTAGATCTCAGCTACAATCTACTACATGGAGAAATCCCTCAGACGATTGGCCAGTTGTCGCAAGTGTCATATCTTGACTTGTCAAACAATTCGCTACAAGGCGAAATCCCTTGGACAATTGGCCAGCTACCGCGGTTATCATACCTCTACCTGTCAAACAATTCACTTGAAGGTGAGATCACAAATGGCCTGAGGAACTGCACTCGCCTTGTGAGCATCAAACTTGACATCAACAACCTCAATCGAGAAATCCCTGATTGGCTTGGAGGCATGTCGAGGATTGAGGCCCTGTCACTAGGGAAGAACAACTTCAGTGGGATCATCCCAGCATCACTTGGCAACCTCACATCGCTGCGGGAACTGTACGTCAACGACAACCAGCTAAGTGGTCCAATACCTGAGAGCCTTGGCAGGCTCGGTAAGCTTGAGGTGCTGGCACTGCAAGTAAACCACCTCTCAGGCGCCATCCCAAGAACGGTCTTCAACGTTTCCTCACTGATCCACATTGGTCTGCAGATGAACGAGCTGCACGGCACACTGCCCTCTGATTTGGGCAATGGCCTGCCAAACATCCAATACCTTATCCTTGCTCTGAACCATTTCAGAGGAAGCATTCCGG
The DNA here is from genome assembly GCA_036346245.1 of Bonia amplexicaulis. NCBI lineage: Eukaryota > Viridiplantae > Streptophyta > Magnoliopsida > Poales > Poaceae > Bonia > Bonia amplexicaulis. Next base: position 8,648,978 of record CM070762.1, read on the forward strand.
CCTCAATTGCAAATGCAACCAGAATGTACTCCATAGACCTCTCAGGTAACAACTTCACTGGTATCATACCCCCAGAGATCGGGACGCTCTGCCCAAACTACCTGTTGCTCCATGGGAACCAGTTGACGGCAAGCAGTGTCCAGGACTGGGAGTTCATCACGTTATTGACGAATTGCAGCAGCCTTCGTGGTATCACACTTCAAAATAACAGGTTTGCGGGTGTGCTGCCAAGCCCTATCGCCAACCTATCGGAGCACCTACAACTCCTGGACATTAGATTTAATGAAATTTCTGGCAAGATACCAGTTGGCATTGGCAACTTTCCCAAACTAACCAAGCTAGGGCTCTCTAGCAACCAATTTACTGGCCTCATACCTGAAAGCATAGGAAGGCTGAAAATGCTCCAGTTCTTGACACTAGAGAACAACCTATTGTCTGGGATGATGCCGTCCTTGCTCGGGAACTTGACACAATTGCAGCACCTTTCAGTAGACAACAACATCTTGGAGGGACCTCTTCCAGCAAGCCTTGGGAATCTACAACGGCTTGTCAGTGCGACCTTTTCGAACAATGCACTTTCAGGTCCATTACCTGGAGAGATCTTTAGCCTGCCATCCTTGTCATACATTCTGGATTTGTCTAAGAATCATTTTAGTAGTTCTCTTCCATCTGAAGTTGGTGGTCTCACGAAGCTCACATACCTGTACATCCAAGGGAACAATTTATCTGGGTTGCTGCCAGATGCTCTCAGCAATTGTCAGAGCTTGATGGAGCTCCGTTTGGATTGTAACTCCTTCAGCGGTATCATTCCTTTGTCTGTAAGTAAAATGCGAGGTTTGGTACTGCTAAATTTGACCAAAAACAGCCTCACGGGCACAATTCCTCAAGAATTAGGACTCATGAATGGCCTGAAAGAACTGTATCTTGCGCATAATAACTTGTCTGCACAGATCCCTGAGACCTTGGAAAGCATGACGTCACTGTACCGGCTAGACATATCCTTCAACCATCTTGACGGGCAAGTTCCAGCACATGGCGTGTTTGCCAATTTGACCGGATTCTTGTTTGATGGGAATGATAAGCTTTGTGGTGGTATTCAAGAGTTGCTTTTACCTTCATGCCCAACCAAATCCTTGGAGCACAAGCAAAGGATACTCCGAATCATTCGAAATGCAGTGATCCTGAGTGCCAGTATCATCTTTGTATGCTTCATCTTAGCACTTGTTTTCTTCTCATTGAAAAAGGCGCTAAGACCTCTATCTGTCAGAACAACACTGGTAACTCCTTTCATGAATGACATGTATCCTCGAGTTTCTTATTCCGACTTGGCCCAAGCAACAAATGGCTTCACAGCCAACAATTTGGTCGGCACAGGACGCTATGGATCTGTTTATAAGGGGAGGATGCCGCTCAAAGGGTCAGTAACTACTGTAGCTGTAAAGGTTTTTGATCTTGAGCAGTCTGGTTCTTCGAAAAGTTTTGTGGCCGAGTGCAAGGCACTTAGCAAAATTCGCCACCGTAACTTGATTGGTGTCGTAACTTGCTGCTCTTGCTCTCACTTGAACCAAAATGACTTCAAAGCCCTTGTATTTGATTTCATGCCTTATGGGAGCCTTGATAAGTGGATACATCCAGGTGTAAATCCATCAAATCCAGAAGTTCTAACATTACTGCAGAGGTTGAATATTGCTGCCGATATTGCCACTGCACGACCTCAAGCCCAGCAACATTCTTCTTGGGGACGGCATGGTTGCACATGTCGGGGACTTCGGCCTTGCGAAGATTCTCACAGATCCGGTAGGAGAGCCATTGATCAATTCAAAGAGTTCTGTGGGGATAATGGGAACAATTGGATATGTTGCTCCAGGTAACTCAGCATATTTGTTGCAACAATTGTTGTGTTTGCTCAGCACATTACTGATGTTGTTTGTGCACTGCAGAGTACGGTGAAGGTGGCCAGATTTCTCCACATGGCGATGTCTACAGCTTTGGTATTGTTCTCCTTGAGATGTTTACAGGGAAGTCACCTACACATGACATGTTCACCGATGGATTGACCTTGCTGAAGTATGCGAAGATGGCGTATCCAGCGCAACTGATGGAGATTGTTGACCCCCTCCTGCTATCAGTTGAGAATGCAGGGGGAGAAATCGATCGTGTCATGTACCCTGTCACAAGACTCGCAGTAGCATGCAGCACGAAGCGACCAACTGAGAGGTTGTCCATGAGGGACGTTGTAGCTGAGATGCACAGAATAAGGGCTTGCTATGTTGCAGAAGTAACTACCAAAAGTACTGGGTGACGTAACATTAGTGGCATGTGTTTGGCCTTTAGCTTCACAAAAAGATAGAGGGAAGCAAACATTGGTGGATGATACGAGAAAAAACCATGTGCATTGAAAAAAATGATGATACAATTCTTTTAGTAACATCATTTGATGGTAGTAAATTTATAGTTGCAAAAATGTAAATGCACAAAGATGTTAGGAGGAAAAGACAGCACTGTTTACCTTGATTTTCCTGAGCGAAAGGCTTAAATTCAATTCATGCATTCTTGCTCTTGCTCTTTCCATTTTTACAGCTACCTCTCAATACAAGAAGGTAAACAGGTCAATACAGTCAACTAGTCGAAACCCAAGTTAGGGTACAGCACTAGAGCTCTCATGAAGATTGAACTACCTACTTGTTAGAAGGTAACAACAGGAGGCCTAACATGTGGAGAACGCAGCGTACACATTCAATAGGACAGCGTGTATCTGCGTTCTAGAGGTTGTTGATCCTAGCATGTGGAGAAAACATACACACATGTACATATGCGTGTGATATGAGTAGATATGTGAGAGGTGTGTATATATGTCTATCTTGTACCTCTTAAAAAAAAAAGATAACACGGGCTGCATATGATGCTCCAATGCAACAAGACTTACCACACCCGCTGAGTTCAGAGGAAAACAATGGTCTTATTGACTTGAGCACTTGGTGTTTCATGGAAATGCATAAGAATTTTTAATGGGTCCTTCGTACACAGTCTTTCCACCTGGCAATGCCCTTCCAGTAAGTTGTGTTCCGAGCTGTTGCACCAAATCAACAGTCTGAAAATTTAATATGATAAAAATTGAGTTCTGTCTCAGATCCATTGGCAAGCTACATTTATAACAAAAATTGAGGATTTCTTAATCAAATTGAGCTGGACAACAGAAAATAATTTTGTTTAAAAAAAAAACTAGCAACGAAGGCTGATGGGGAAGTCTCTGATGTAAGTACAAATTACTCGAGAACACCAGAGTACATTAAGTTAGAGCATGCTAGCTGCAAGCAAGCATGCCTTAGATTTTATTGGAATGGTGTTTCTTAGCCATGATGAACTGCAAATTACATATTAAAATGTTAATCTCACCTCGGGGAAGAATTTGCACCGCTAAATCGCTGGAACAATGCTTCCTTCATCATTTCCATGGATGCAGGCATTAGCACTGTTCAATGTTTGATTGGTCATATCCATCAATCCCACAGATCTAAGTGTTACAAATTGGCCCATTTAATTATGGCATATTTCCTTAATTCCAAAGCATGCATGGTTTAGTACCATATTGCTAAGGAAAGGTGCAGAAGACCAATTTATAAGGTGGAGTCATCACCACTCCTTGAATATGAATAGAGATGGTATGTGGGGGTTCTGTCTAGTCACACGCACGCACGCACGCGTGCATGCGTATACGTGTATTTTCGTGTGAAAATCGTGTGACTTGTGACGCGCGACGCGTGACCGTGTCGTGACGTGGTGCGCCACTTGGCAGACCAAGTCCATCTCTATTTTTGCTGAACTCTGCACCACTCTCTCTGTGTTTGAATGAGATTCAAACGTTTGAATTTGAGGCTTTATTGGGGTTTTGATGACAGGTAGTTACCAGTGGATAAATGGCTGGTTGAATGTGTCAGTTACCAGTGGGTAAATGGCTGCTTTAATCATGCCAGTTATCAGTCTGTCTATTTATATGTCTGGAGAAGTCCAGAGTATGTGCGAGAAACTCACTGCCTCTATTTTCTTCTTCTCTGTGATTCTGTGCTTGAGTAGTCTTGTCTTGTTCGAACCTCGTCGACTTTTCTTCCCGTGCACACGGAAGGAGGAGAGCGGCTATCTCGAACCATTCTTTGCAGAGTACCGCACGGGCGCCAATAAGGTTTCTGGGCAGCGCTTTTGCGCGACCGCTCCTGCACTACGTCATCTACGTTCTGCACTGCGTCAAGCCTGCGCGGCTTCCTGTTCTTCTTTAGGCTAACAAGTCGTTCGCGCGCACGTACGACTTATATTCTGAAGTATGATGAGTAGCCTGCTATTAGTAGTAAGTTTTGTATCACTAGTTAATTATAGTACATATTGTACCGACTTTATTTATATCAGTAAAACCACACGTGAGTTTTTGTTACTCTGTAATCTCTCGTACGAACAACCCAAAAGCCATAAGTCATAGCCAAAAGCCACAAGTAGGGCTGTAAACAAGTCGAGCTCGAGCGAGCTTGGCCTTCCAGGCTCGAACTCGAGTTGGGGTCCGAGCTTGAACCTGAGCTCGAGTAGGCTCGAGCTCGGCTCGGTGAAGCTCGCTAACAATTAAAATAATTTATTATGCACTAATTTTCAATAATAAGAAAATTTTAAGTTCGACATCGGCTTTAGTAAGCTCGATAACAGTCAAAATAATTCAAATATACACTAATTTTCAATAATAAGAAAAGCTCGAGCTCGAGTTCGGCTCGAGTAAGCACGGTAAGAATTAATATGTATTACTATTTAAGCTCGAATCGGAGTTTGTGAACTATTCGAGTTCGGCTCGGTGAAGCTCGCGAGCTCGAGATCAAGCTCGAGTTCGGCTCGTTGAAAGTTCGAACCTAGCTCAAATCGAGTCTAGAATGAGCCAAACTCGAGTAGCTCGCGAGCTTCGAGCTTTTTTTATAGCCCTAGCCACAAGCTGCATAAAAAAAAAAGGCCCATAACTTGTGATCGCTATTGCCTTTTGACTTGGTTTTTGGGATAAGCTTATTTGAATGTTGCATTGACAAGCTTTTGGCTTGTCTGATGTCTCCATTACTACTACATTCTATGTGATTACATAGCTCTCTATTCTATAGCGGCATCTCGGTAAATAAATCAATAAATGTTAACTTCTAGTGAATTGAAGGATAATTTAAAAAGAACGTGATCCATCGTTCAGACATGGTTGTATTCCATAAGCGCATAAAAGTTGGCCTGAACATGCTAATCTCTTCCAAATTTCAATGAATGCTGCTGGTCCCAAAGACTTTTTTTGTCAGTTTGAATGAATCTTTAAGTATTGACATTTTAATTCTATTTAAGATGTTCCTTTAGGAAGGCTGCAGTGTAGTGTGTTGTGAGGAGGTCCCACGAGAAATGAATAAACTTGGAAGAAGTTAAATTTATTTACATACAAATTTCTTTGATGGCATCGTAAAATTTCAGAAATTGTGGGTATTTTGTGTAGAAATAAATTTTTGCTTCAGGAAAATTTCATAAAACCCCATATGAGTCACTTGTATTCAGGTACTAAATAGCGTTCATAGCAGCCACTATAGCACCCACAATATCAGAAGCGAGGTCTAAGCGCTACTGAGACGATGTAGCCCTTGAGAATAGCGTCCTGGAATATAGCGGTCGCTATTACGGTGACAGCGACCAAGTTAGTAGCGATAGCGGTGTTGAAAGTTATATCTGCAATTTTTTCAGTAGTATACATACTTGCTATGCTCATAAATTGATGTAGATATTTATTCCATATTTTTTTATACTAGTAAGGCTTTATATATGCACATATAACCCAAAATTATGAATAATTTAAAGATTTTGATATAGGAATAGAGCGCCCGCAATATCACCCGCTACCTAATATCCGTTACGAGCCCACTATCCACTATTTAGAACCTTGCTTGTATTGTCGTTTCCCCCTACATGTATCGTGGTTTTTTAATCACGGATTCTGGTGAATGAAGTCATTTGACCACCATCTTTTTTTATTTGTTTTCCTAGTTTATAGTTTAAAAACAGCGGCGGTCCTAGAACAGTTAGTGACTTATGCATGGTGAACCCAGCTGTTAAACGAAACTACACCATATGTGTTGGTTGGTGTTTCTTAGCTGAAGGTGTAAAAATGTCCATACATCTCTCTACTGCAATTGATTTCTAGATGTAGATAAATAAATCAGTCACTGAAGTGCTTAAATGGGATTTAAGAAATTTGTGTTATGAAATCTATGAAGCAAGAAAACACACAGAAACAGCATATTTTTAGCTGCTGTTTATGTATTTATGTATGATGAGCCTGCATGGTATTAGGTAGTTGGTCACATAAAGTAATCTACCCTGTTTGTTTTAATTCGTGATATTGCCAAGGCTAAAGAAGCAAAAAATAAAACCTCTATTGCCTCGTGTAGTCATTACTTTCCTACTTTTAATATTTGGCGCAGAACAGTTGTTTCTCCCTTGAGAGGCTAAGAGTATATTTTTTTCCTCCGAAACTGGCGGTTTTTGACTTTTGCTACAGTACGTAACTTTCAAACGAAGTATTTTTTCAATATGAGGTCTATAAGTTAAACGATATACACGTTAAAAGTCTAATATCTGTACCATCCAAATCACAAGTGAGTATCTCTCCGCATCAGAAAGTAAATGTACCAAAATTCAAAATTTCATTAAAAACCATAAGCCGCAGCCGTTGCCAACAGACCCTAAAGTTAGAGTATGTTGTACGGGGTGACAAGAAGAATCTATTCGAGCTTATACATGTGATTGCAACAACCCCAGGCCTGAAAAGCTTTTGCAAAGGGAATCTTGTCAACATCCTTTGAACTGCTCCATTCAAGGCAGTCAATTTCTACGCATACGACATTTACAAAAAGCAGTTTGTCAGATGGTCTGGTAATGAAGAAATTACAAGCTTTGAGAGATTTATTGCGGACGCTGCTACTGGCGTTACAGCAACAATATTGGGCACACCAATGGATGCGGTATTTATTTATCAGTTTATCTAACCTTGAGCGTTGTGAATGAAATGTTTTCTGAAGTGCAACTTAATGGTTGAGTTTACCTCAATTAAGGTGGTGATCGGTTCGGCTGAAAGCCGAAAGCTTATGACTAAAAATCATGTGGTGGCTAAAAAACACATATGTGAGAGAGGCTTATTTAACATAATTAAATTTAAAAAAATTGAAAAATATAAAAAAATATGTTAGCCCATCACAGACAACGTAAACGAATACGAGAAAAAAAGAACCGACAAAAAAGCTCAAAAAAAAGTTAAAAATTCAGAAAAAGACGAAATTATGAATAGTGCAAAAATAAGCTTAAGTCATAAGCTTAAGGTGGTGATCATTTTGGCTTATTTTTGGTGGCTTATGGCTGAAAAGCATTGTAGCTGACTGAAAAAACATTGTAGCTGACAGATGCTTATTTAACATAATTAAATTTAAAAAAATAAAAAATATAAAAAATATGTTAGGCCATCACAAACAACGCAAACAAATACGACAAAAAAAAAGAACCGGCAAAAAAGCTAAAAAAAAGTCAAAAGTTCAGAAAAAGACGAAATTATGAATAGTGAAAAATAAGCCAGAAGCCAGAAACTGAAGCCGAAACGAGCGGGGCCTAAGCCATGTTGAACACCACCTAATAAGGGCCCCGTTCTTTTTTATTCTAGCTTATGGCTTATGCTGCAGTAATTATCTTTTAAACGGAGTGTTTTTTCAAGATAGACAAGTCGATTATAGTTGATACTGTACCGACTTTAGCTATACCGGTCAAAATTGCACGTGACCGTCTCTCTCTGTACTCTCTCACGAACAACCAGAATTCAAAATCCATAATAAGCCACAGCCGAAAAGAATGAGCCCAAGGTTTTAATTTCAGATTAGGTCAAAGATGGTGGCTCCTACAAGTGAAGCTTTAGGTGGGTGTTACGGATTCCTATTGGGGTCGATTCTATACGCTCCGGACTCATCAACCACAGGCCTCAACGACAGCGGCTAGATGAGCTACATGTGGAAACTCGATGTGCTACAGTCTGGGTGTCGTGGGATCAGCAGGACGTATTCACAAGCATGATTGTCACGGCGGACTTGGCGACCTCTGCGACTGCCGGGCGCCAGGATGCCTAGGCGTCCAAGCGGGCGCCTAGGCATCGACCAGGCATTCTAGGGTGTGCAGTGAAGCCAGCAGAGAGCAGACGTAGGCAGCATAACAGATGAGCAAAACTGCAGAAGTATTGGGGGAAGGCTACTACATAACTTGCACTTGAAGAGTTGCAGTCCTGATTCCTGAACTTCTGATTGCGTCTATCACTTACACCATCCCTTGATAGAACAATAGCAAGATGGAAATCTGTTGTTGATCAGTTGTTTCTTGTATATGTAATATGTAACAATGTTAGTTGCAGTCTTACAGATATTAAAGAGCATTGTGAAATACTAAAATTCCTCAAGTTTGTAATATGTAACTATGTCAATTGTCAAGCTAATTGCATAGTGCAAACCTTGGTAGCAATTGATGTAGTCTTGTATCATTGTATGTAAATGAGTAAATGACTCAATCATGGTCAACAGAAGATCTTTTTTGTGATGGAAATTCATGCGTATGATATAGTGCTATTGCTTTCTGGTCCAGGTCTCCTCAACATGTGAAATCCTTCATCTAGTCATCAAGGAAATTTGAGTTCACATCATGCTTTTTCTTGTGATTTTTAAGAACAGGTTGTTTGCCAGTTAGGTTTGTAAGGAAAAGAAATGAAATAGAATGAAGTGAGAAGATAAAATATGGTAGATACAATTAGATATTTACGCATTGCACTAGACTTCGCAAGGTCTGTCTCTTCATTGTTAAAAGGATCAGCGCCAACTTTCTTAGGTTGACTAGCTTCTCCACTGGTATTGGTATCATTCTGATTAACTTCCTGAAAGAGAATGGCCATATCATGCATGTCATTTGCATTGAAGTTATGTCGTCTCATCTAACCGCGATCGTACCGGTACAACGTTGTATATTGCTATAGTACGATTCACACTCCTATATTGCCAGATAAGAGTTCAGTGGATCATTTTCGTACATATGCATTTCATGAGAATATTCCTTATTATAAGGATATATGAGATATTGCTCATGAGAGTCACTTATGGCATGTGATATGTGGATCATTTGCATACATATGTATTTTATGGGGATAATCCTTGATCTGATGCTATATGCGGTATTGGCTCATGAGTCACTTATGGCATGTGGTATCTTCTTGTGTTTGCTGCGAGTAGTAGATGTGGTTTTGGTTATGAATGAGATTTCAGTGAGGATGATGAGAATTAATTGTTTATGCTTTATCATTATACTTCAAGTAGACAACTCGATGCTTAATCATCCACAGTTTAGTTAATTTGTTAAACAGTTTACTTGCTGTGATTTTATCTCACCCTTGTATTCTCTCTCCTAGGTGATCCTTAAGCATGTTTGCAAAGGGTAAAGCAGCACGACACCATTACACAAGTTTTCTTGAGTTTTGTTGTAATAAGTTAGAGGATTTATTTTAACTGTAACTTAATGATGTTAGATCGTGGTTGGATTTAGTGGGAGGGGGTTCGAGCAACCAAAACTAGGTTGATAAAGGATGTTAGTGCACTGTTTTATGTTCCTATGCTATTTACTACCTCCTATGTTATGTTGTGTTGTTATGCTTCTGCGTAGCATTTTTGTTTTTGGGGAGTTGTTGCTGGATTTTTTTTCTTTGTAATCCAGTGGGTCTTAAGTGTAGTTTAGTTGCATCTTGGGGTAGTGTGGTTCCTAGGGTGTTACATCTTGTGGGTGAGGTCTCCCTCACATTTATAAGTTATACTTTTTTCCTTTTCCACAACTAATATGAGATAATTCCCAACAGCGATTGCTTATAACATATGGCCTGTTCTCTAGGCCACAAGTCGGTCGGCTTTTGGCAGCCGCTACATACCTAACTTTTAAACGGAGTATTTTCTCAAGATGGGATCTACAAGTTAAACATAGTACACGTTAAAAGCTTAACATCTGTACCAGCCAAAATCGCAAATGAGTATCGATCTCTCCGTAATCTGTACCGTAAACAACCAAAATTCAAAAATTTTAGTCAAAAGCCATAAACCGCAACAAAAAAGAACAGGCCCATAATGTGCTGGCATTTACTTACTGGTGGCTTGTAGTGGATAGATTTGCAGCCGAGTGAAAACATCCAGACTCCCTGCATTTCTTACCTTTTCTTTTGTATTAGAATTGTGATTACAATCCAAAAGAGGTGTCATTCTTTAATCTTCACCCTGTTGCATCCTTCTTGGATGTGATGATTTGCGGCAATTTTGGTAGTTTCTTGGGTCCACCATTCCCACAAAATATGTTATGATGCAGGAAAGGACACCTCACTTTTTCACTTTTAGATCCACACCTTGTGTGTCATGTCGGTTTTGTTCACTGGCAGCTTGTGATTTGGATCTACTTGTTCTTCCGCCTCATGGTCGGAAGCTTCAACGAACTGCTGTGCCGTGCTAGCTTTCCAGCTGGAACTGGTTCTGTTGCTGCTAACTGTTGGGTTGTCAATACTAACCTGTTGTGAAATTGACTCACTTTATGGTTTTATTGGAATTGATAAATTGGTTTAACTGTCCTTTCCTGTATTGGTTTCCCGAAACAATCAGCAAGCCGCAGCAACAATGCCAAAGGACCGGAGAAACTTCAACAACACGGCCGTACACATCATATGGAACATCTAGAAGGAAAGCATGAGGTCTGGCAAAACCAAGGAGGACGTAGACGACAGGACAATAGCAGTTCTTTTTAGCTTTTTTTTTTTGGCTTTTAACTTCGGTTTTTCTAAACGAAACAACCTGCATGGTTTCTCTACATGGTTTATCGAAACTATTTTTCTAAATAATTTTTCGAATCTAAAACTGTATATATCATCCACATTAATGATGTTGATATTCATCATTTTAAATAAGATGGACAAAAACCATTATCCGTAACAAAAAAAAAAACAGAGAGCAGGCTAAAAGCCTTTCCACGGCCAATTGTGCTACTCCAAACGCCCAATTCCTTGGCTTCTACTCTACTACAGCTGCAGCATGCGGACCTTTCTTAAGCCTTCACTTTCTGATGTGATGGCTCAGTTGTTTTACACCTGACCAACTGCGGATTAGCGACCACCCATTATAAGCCATATTTTAAACTGTTTCTAACTTTGACTTTTAAAAACTAATTTATAAATAAAATGGTTTATCAAGATAATTTCTATAAATTATTTGTAAAAATTACTGCACGAGACGCTTTAGATAAAATGCCTTTTATTCTCTCCATCTTTCTAATGATCTGTCAAAAATCAATTTAAAAAACCTAAAAGCCACAGCACACCGTGGCCATGTTTACCTGGCACCTTTCGGAATCTATATTCTGCGAGAAATGAGGACTTTTGGATGTGATGTGTCTGCAACTTTGCATTGCACATGAAAGGTACTTGCACTAGTGACCTCTACTGGCAGCAGCAGTTGTTGTTCTGCAAGGGCGAGCTTATCTGGTCGAACTGTGCGAGTGCAACAGCCGCAAGTTGGTGATAAGACAAGAAGCATAGGGGTCTGTTCTTTTTAACTACGACTTGTAACTTTTGGCTGTAATTTGTGATTTTTACGCTGTTTATATGAAAGATTACAGAGTAATAGAAATTCACATGCGGTTTTTGCCAATATAAATGAAGTTAATAAAATATGTACTACAATTAACTAGTAGATCCTATCTTGAAAAAATATTTCGTTTAAAAACTAGTTACTGTAGAAAAGCCGAAAAGCAGCTTTTAGAAGCTGAAAAGAACAGGACCTAGTCAATCAGTCAGCTCGTAGGTGAGCGAGGTACCGAGGTGACTGAGGCTCTTTTGGTTCAGTTTTTAAAAGTTGTTCGTTAGTAATTAACTTCTAAATAAAATATTTTTTTAACACAGGACTTATAAATTAACTATAGTATACACTACAACGACTTTATTTATATCGACTATACCCATATGTGAGCAAGGGTGGAACTGGGCCTCGGACTGGGTAGGCTATAGCCCGAGGCCCAGCAAGTTTACTAGTACTACCTCTATTTAATACTACCTTTATAACATATATACTATACCGGCCCAGCCTGAGGCTTGAAATATTGTCCACCCGGCAGCCCAAAGCGAGCGCGCGGCCACACGCCCTCGGCCCACCAAACCAGCGAGATATGCCTCAGTGGCAGCTCGTCCCAAACCGTGCGCGCCCTCAGGCCTCAGCCACCGAACCCTAACCCTAAATAAAATCCTCCGTCTGCCGGCCTCGCTTGCACGACGCCGTTACGGCGCCGCCCACGCCTGTAGTCCTTCACAATGCCACTGGCCTCGCCTGTGCGCGCCACGCATCCACCGGCCGCTGTCCTCGCCCCTCACTCCCGATGCGACGACGCCGCGGTCCGCCGGCCAGACTCGCCTGACGACGCCACTACGGCCGCCCTTGCCTACACGATGCAGCTAATCGCCATCTCGCCGCACCGCCCGCCTCCCGTCTGCACTACCCGACGCGGGCACCCCTCTCACTGGTTGCCTGTCTCCGCCCGGTAGCTGACACACCCTCCCGGTCAACGCCGCTGACGCCCTCTCCCGGCCCGCCTGACTCCTCCCTCTCCTCTCGGATCTCGGCCAGCGTCGTGGTAGCACCGGTGCTAGCATCTCCCACCTCCCGCCAGCGCCAGCTTCTGCCTCCCGTCTGGTCATCTCCCCTGGAACTCTAGCTCCACTTCCTCCTCATTTCCTCAACCTCAAGAAGCAGCAGCGATGCGGTGCAAGCAGGGCAGCGACAGTAGGCTACCACTAGTCCAGTACTAGTGTGCTACCTCCCGGTGCCCCGGCCCTCCCCTCTACTGCTCCACAACTCTACTCTTCCGGTCATACCCAACCCCAATCGATAGGTCACAGGTGAAAATCCCCCTTTTTCAGATTTTGTACCCCTTTTTTCAGATTTTGTATGTGTTTTGGAATTTGGAGGAACTGTAATGGTAGTTTCAAGAATTAGGGAAAAAAAATCTGAGGATTCAGGATTGATCATTGGTGGGGAGATGGGGCACTTATCTGAAAATATTTCGAGGCTACAAATTAAGGGTTTTGAGGCTGCCTGTTCGGCTATTCAAGTGTTCATGAATCATGATAGTGGACTAATGTTGAAATATTGAATGAATAAATTTATGAATGCCATGTGCTGAGTACTGAATGCCATGTTTTGAGGCTGCCTATTCAACAGTTCAAGACTTCAAGTGTTCATGATATTGATATAGCTTTAGCCTTCAGTTATAACCTACTAGTCCAGTAGCATTCTTGGTCTTAGCTTTCTAAACCAGAAACTAATGTAAGCGGCAGAGCAGTACATTTAATTAGGGAAAGAGAAGTATCAAGTATACATTTACCAAACTCAGTTGTACAGACATAACATGAGGAGTTTCATTTTTTCGAGTCTGAACTATGAATCGTCTAAATATTTTCAGTCTGACAAACTAATTGAATTGAATTTTTGGCTAGATCTAAAATTAAAGGGGAGGGAGAGAGAGAGTCAGAGAGATATAGGGAATTAGGGATTATGGGTTGCGAATTGATATAACATATTAGGGATTTTGTGTGAGTATTGAAATATTGAATGCCATGTTTTTTGCTGTTATCTAGAATTCGGTATATGAAATGAAGAGGAGCAAGACATTTAAATTTCATATATTTTGTTTGTATATATCCTTGTTTTGATTTACTTTGTGTGTTGCCTTTGTAGGTTTTAGTTCTTGTTCGATTATTGATGAAGAAATATAGACACCTAGGAAGGATCAAGAATGGACAAAATATTTGTTATTTAGGTACTCAAATTGTATTCCTCTACTTTACTACATTCTTTACACGTTCTTCTTGTTCTTAAGCATATGGTTCAAATTTCATATCAATTACGCATTTGCGCTATACCTTTTTGTTATGCCTATATTTGGCATAAGTTCTATCCATTAAAATTTAGCCCCAGGCTTGGTGGAATCCTGGATCCGCCACTTCATGTGAGTTTCTATTACTCCGTACTCTTTCTCCTACAAATAGCCTAAAAATCATAAACCACGGTAATAAATCAAAGCCAAAAAGAATAGACCATGTGACCATGTGATTGGTTTTTTTTGGTCGGGACACACGTCTCCCTTTCAGCGGCCAATAGCCGCTAATTGACCACACAGAAGATCTATAGCGTTATCCACTTAGACGCACTTGCAGACACCGCATAGTAACATATATATATATATATATATATAACTCCTTAATTTATATAGACGCAAGACTAAATCAATTTTCTTAATATACCTTATTTGAATGGTAAATAGGCAATTATTTCATCTGGTAATCACTCTACTCAATTCATTTCTTCCCTCTTCTCTCAACTCCTCTATCTCCTTTCTGTCAATCCTCATCCTCTAGCTTTTTTGTCCTCTCAAATAGGCAATGTCTTGCATGAGACAGTACTATCATCTCTCTTCCTTAATTGCTCTTTTACATTAGCCTTTTGTTTACTTGGTATATTATAGATACTGCTTACATCATCCTATCGGGAGTGCCTACTATCTTATTTGTTATTTTTCACATTAACTATATTTTTTCCGAACATTAATCCTAATTGGCCACAATATTAGAATGGGTAAGATTTTTAGACTAACTAGATTCTAAGGTGTGTTTATCCTAGGTCAGCTCTATAGGTGTGTTCTTTTTGGCTGTAGCTTATGGCTTTTGATTCTACTATGAGCGTTTGTGCGAATAAACTGAATACTGATAAGCCACTTCGAAAATGCTATTCTAATAAATCGATTCAAAACAGCGGTAGAGAAACTATTTCATTTATTTGTTAAAAAAATAAGTTATAGACTGAAAAGAACTGAAGCAACACAACTTGTTGCAAACTCGCGATGCTAAGGTGTGATCAGTTTGCTCGCTGTAGTTTTGGCTTTAGTTTACGGGCTTACAAGTTAAAAGAATTTCATCTCTAATGTACTCAACTAATATGCACCCTCTCTTCTCCATCATCTTATGCCATCCCCAATGTGTGAAATAGCTGGCACGAAGTAAGGAGAGTTCTGCTTAGAGGCGACTGGAAAGTGAACACTCATCACCAAGAAAAAAGATCACTTGCTACATAGTTACGAAGTCTTTTTATTACGGCGTGGGTCCCACTAGCAGCCACAGATGAACAGAATGGAACTTTGATCCTATTGCCTTGATATACATGGCTTTTAGCTACTTTTTTTTTGGGATAGTAGCGGATCGTACACATGGTTTTTAACTTAAAAAATCATTTAAAAATCTATTTTAAAAAATTATTCTATCTATTTTGATTTTTAAAGAAACAAAAAACCAAAATGATAGCTTTTCACAGCTGGTGTTATATCTCAGCAACTGCAGAGGACCAAAAAAAAGCATAAGGGTCTGTTCTTTTTAGCTGAAACTTATGGCTTTTAGCTGTGGCTTGTAGCATTTGGACTGTTCGTGCGAGAGATTACAGAGTAATAAAAATTCACGTGTAGTTTTTACCCATATAAATGAAGTCGGTACAATATGTACTACAATTAACTAGGAGACCCAATTTTAAAAAGATACTCCGTTAAAAGCTTTTCACGCGCTGCTCCAAAGCACAGGGCAGGAAGCTGGAAGCTTCGAGTGGGGTTTTTTTGAGTGAGGCTTATGGTTTATGCATGTATTTTTGAATTCTAATTTATTTATAAAAGATAATATATAAAGAGAAATAATCATATATAATTTTATCTAGTATAGTTCAACTGGATATAATTAATCTTAGACCGCCTCGAAAACGCGCGTTTAACGTTGTGGTACTGTTGATCCGTACATAAGCGAGAAGCTAATTCGAACACAGGGGCGCAACGGTCATTTCCCCTCCTAATCTCCTCTCCAGTCTCTACCCATTTCCGGCGGCCAAGCTGGCTTAAACATCCTTCCTCCCTCCGCATCTCTTTCCCAAATCCCCGAGAAAATCCCGTGGAAATCCACCAGACCGAAACCCCGAGAAATTCTGAGGTGATCCCGATGGCGGCGCCGGCGGAGGCGCGGCGCTTAGCGGTCGTGCCGCAGCTAGGTGAGCGACCCTCTCTTCCTCCCCGGACTCCCGCGGCGTGGCTCTCCGTTTGTTCTGGGCTGCTACGAGCACTGTTTGGTTCGATCCGATCTTGGTGGGTGTGCTGGTTCCGGTCAACGCGTGTTTCGTGATTGGTAGGGTTACGGACTACGGACGTTGGGGGGAGCCGTGGTTGCGGAGGAGGAACCATCTCTGCGTCTGGTCTCGAGCGGGATTGGGGACTTGGTAGTGGAGTAGCTTGGTGCTCCTCCGCTGGGTGTGTTGCTTTTGAGGCGGAGTTGTTGGGATGTTTGCTGGTTTATGGCGGCGGCATGGCACGGATTTGTTGGTAGGTGTGCTGTAATAATGGATTGGTGCAAACTGGGCCTTTTCTGAGGTTTCTTTTAGGGTTGTTGAGCTTCTTGGATGGAATCTCAAGTGGGAATACTACAGGGTTCTGCAAGGGTTTGGTTTGGAAGATTAATGCTTCGAGTTTGGTGTTATGGAAAGTTGGAGATGCATGGGTTTGATCTGCAGATGTTCTCTACTGGAAAAAGTTTGGAGATGCATGGGTTTGATGTGCTCTACTACTGGGAGTCTCGGTGTAGGATAGTAGGTCTGTTCTTATAACTGGGGTAAGGTTTGGGTTGGGGAATTGAGGTTTGTATAAAAGAAAATACCCTTGCCTCATGACGTTTTGGTTTGCACATTAATTACTGATCAATCCAATCGCTGGAGTAGGGTTTGGGTTGGGGAATTGAGGTTTAGCTGCGAACACGTCCAGTAGGGCAGTTTGATTTTGGCAGTTGTCTGTGTTAGCCTGTTCGGGTACAGCAACAGACCGTTTTGTTATCCATTTAGGATGAGGGATCATGATGGCTTGCAGTTCTGTACTTGTGTGTGCCCGAGTGTGCTGATGTTTCTTTTGGTTCTCAAATTGGGGTTCGCTTTTATTTTTTGTTAACCTTGTCTATGCTTTCTGGAGGCATATGGTGCATGCCATGTTGAGAGTTTTTGTGGGTTAGCTGAAATTCGTGGTTTTAGTTGGGACTTTGGGATGAATGTTGTGGCCATGGTAACACTTTCTTTCTCTAGAGTAAAGATCCCTTTATTCCAAATATTCTGTTGAGCTTATATCAAGTTTCTTGAGCGTTGATTTAAGTGTTTTGAGTGGTAAAGCTGACTCCTGTTTGCATATCAAGCTGTTTTTGCCTGCTGGGAGGCCAGAAGTTTTTTTTTTTTAAAAAAATTCAATGACAAGATTTTTATTGAAGTCCTCTCTTTCTCGATATTTTATCTTTTTCGGTTGGATTTACTGCTAGAAAGTTGGATTTGCCATTCTGGAGATGTGTAGGGCCATATGTTGTACTTAGGTTTGATATTTTGTGATGAAGAGCTCCCTGCTTCATTTTGAAGTTATTCAATAAGGCGAACAATCTTCACAGCCAGTGCCGAATGGCTTTAACATTTTACTAAGAGTGTTGTGTCTTGGAGCTTGATTATGAGCTTATGGGGGGATTCATTCCTTTACCAGAAATTCTGTTGGTGTATTACCAAAAGGATCCCCCACTTGGAAACAATTGTACATTGTTAAACATTTTTGTGAAGACTTTAAAATAGCCGTAGTGGCAATTTCATTAATGTTCAAAACTGTTGGTTGCAACTTTGTTGCATTGCTTAACTGTTTTGCATGATGTGTGAACAGATATCAAGCAGATACTGAAGGAGGCTCAACAACGATGGCTACGCCCTGCTGAAATTTGTGAAATACTTAAAAACTACAGAAATTTCCGTATTGATCCAGAACCACCAAACACGCCTCCAAGTATGGACATATGTCAGCTATATCAAACGCTGCTGCAATTTGTTGTGTTTTTACATAAAAGTAACTTTCCTTGGTGAATCACCATAACGATAGCTGATAAAATATTGTTTTTAAAGCTCAGCAGCTGCTTGACTTCTGATTGCATGCTGCTTTATGAAAGTTTTCTTTAAGCCCAACAACAATGGCTACGCCCTGCTGAAATTTGTGAAATACTTAAAAACTACAGAAATTTCCGTATTGATCCAGAACCACCAAACACGCCACCAAGTATGGACATATGTCAGCTATATCAAACGCTGCTGCAATTTGTTGTGTTTTTACTTAGACGTAATTTGCCTTGGTGAATCACCATAACGATAGCTGATAAAATATTGTTTTTAAAGCCCAGCAGTTGCTTGACTTCTGATTTCATGCTGATTTATGAAAGTTTTCCTTAAGTAACTTCTGATTTCATGCTGATTTATGAAAGTTTTCCTTAAGTACTTAATGAAATTCTGAACATCTGTAGCTGGTACTGTGGTAGTACCAGTTTGTTATTACACTGTACTATATAACTGTATTTCAGCAAAATTTCTATGTGCTGTAAAAGTAACTAAAACGAGAAATGCTACACTGAGCTCTCTGACCACCAGGATATAAAACATTAACCAAGACTTAGGGGTGCGCAAATTCAAAAAATCTACCTTTCATTGACCTGGTCATCTTGGTTGTAACATAATTATCTTTAATTATGTCCCCATTACATATGCTTAAAGTTGATGAAACACCGAATATGTACCATCCTTAGGTGCAATAGATCTTGGCAACTGACATTCTTCATTTCTTGCCTAGGTGGCTCACTTTTTCTATTTGATCGGAAAGTATTGAGGTACTTTAGGAAGGATGGTCATAATTGGAGGAAGAAAAAGGATGGAAAGACTGTCAAAGAAGCCCATGAAAGGCTGAAAGTAAGTGCTTTTGTTGGACTTCTTATGCTTGTTGTGCTCTGATTATTTGGTAGTGCGAACAAAACTGAATGCTGTTCATAAATCCAGTCTGGAAGCGTTGATGTGCTTCACTGCTATTATGCACATGGGGAAGAGAATGAGAATTTCCAAAGGAGGACTTACTGGATGTTGGAGGAGTAAGTGGATTTCCATGGGAGACCTTGCATGTTGCTTTTCTAGTTGTGCTATGTTATGTGTTGGAATGCCTGCTAGAAGGCGCATAACTGCACTCACCTGTTGCACATGCACGATTGTAGGTGTTTATATTTGAATATCCTTTTATTTGATTTTGCAGGGATTTTATGCACATTGTCCTTGTACATTATCTTGAGACCAAGGTAAAACTGAAGCCTCCTCTCTTTAACTTAAGTGATTAGATTTGTATCTGCCTTGCATTTATATTCCATAATCCTGTATGCATGAGTTGCGTTGCTTCCTGTTAGGATCTTATTATTTGATTTTTTTTTGTTGTGCTTTTCTGGTAAATTGCAGAGCTCCTGATTTTAAATATTTATTTACTAAATACCAAATCTCATACTATATTGTACAGTGCTAGTTGTTTCAAATAGTAATATAGACCTGTGCTAACATGTTATATTTAGAAAGCGTTATGTTTTATAAATTTGTTCCTTCTGAATTCTGATGATTGAGTATTACATATTGTTATGAATATTGTGTGTATGTTGAGGAGCCCCAATGGGCAATATATATAGGGAGTACAAAGAGATATTACAGGGGAATATGCCATATGGGATAAGGAAAGAGAGGCATATAAGGAAAGGAATAATACAATTCCTATTCTATCTCTAATACCCTTAACACTCCCCTCAAATGCAAGGTGTGTGCAATAGCATTGCATTTGAAAAAGGGTTAACACTAAAGCAAGATAAATCCGAAGTCCGAGTCTTGATGATGTCGCTATGCGCTTTTGAATAAACTGTCAAATCAAGTCGAAGAGGAATAACTAGATGCATGACGGCGTAGATCGAAGCCCAAGAGGCGGCAGCAAGTGAATGCAGGGAGCGGCGGCCTTTGAAGCTGGGGTGGCGGCTGAGAAGCGGCGGCATCATAACGAATTCACGATCCGCACGCGGCCGAGAGAGAGTAGGCGGCTACGCCATGCAAAATAAAATCCTACACTTCTATGACTGACAATAAATTTGTGGACTCGCACGGCTTGAATGAACTAAAAATTAGAAACTACAGATTTTGGATGGACGCAACGGAAGACTCACGAAAAATAAAAGACTGACTAAAAAAAAACAGATAGACGCATGACGCGGAATAAAATAAAAAACGCCATCCACACCTCCGACGCCATCCATCACACCGCCTCGCCATCCATCACAGCGCCTCGGCCAGTGGCACGAGTACGCGCCCCTCATCTCCTCCCTCACACCTGCACGCGGGCGCGAGATGCCTCCTCCACTCCTTTTCCTCGCGCATGTCTTCTCCACCGTCTCTCGTGGGCACGGAGGCGCGGAGGCGGCAATGGCGGCACATGCGCGCGGGCGCGGAGGCGCGGTGGCAAGGAGGCGGCGGTTGGATCGAGCCCGGTCGAGCAGCACAGGACGATTGTTGGATCTGGCGGCGTCGGCGGCTCGGGCAAAGTCGGATCTAGTGGCGGATCCGGCCAGAGGCGGCGGATCCGACGGATCCGGCGAGGAAATGGCGATCCGGCAAGCGAAGTCGATCCATGAGGAATGCATATCCGGCGGCGGCAAGAAGTGAGGAACCGAGGCCGGCGGCAGCGGCAGCGTTGGCGCGGCGGCTACGATGAAGAAGCCGAGGCGAGCGCGAACTCTGGCCGGCGGTGATGCCGAGGCGAGCGGCCGGCATGTGGGCTTGAGGCACCGCGACGAGGAAGTCGATTGATCCCGGCGACGGCCATGAGTCAGCGACGAGGAGGCTGAGGCAGACAAACTAACAGATGGCCGCCCGGAGAATCCTCCGGGCGGCAGATGCTAAGATTGATGAGGTTAGGGTTTTAACCTAAGCTCTGATACCATGTTATGAATTAAGGTTATTAAGGCGGTAAGGCGAGGCGAGGCGACCTGTTACTCGCTGGAGTCTTGCTGTTGGTGATAGCAAGATCCTTACTCTCATGGAGAGGATGACACTTGGAGATGGGGCAATTTTTCTATTTCTCACACAATGCCATACCAACCCGAGGGTTGGGGATACATATTTATAGTCGCCAACCACCAAGCATATGCTAAGATGCTAAAGCGATCTCGCCCTAGATGTTGTCCTAGATGTTAGTCAAGGATGCTAAAGCGATGTTGTCCTAGATGTTGTCAAGGATGCTAAAGCGATCTTTGTCCTAGATGTCTTGTCCTAGATGCTAGTCAAGGATGCTAAAGCAGATGTTGTCCTAGATGCTAGTCAAGGATGCTAAAGTAGATGCTGTACAAAGACCGCAAGATGTTGACTTATTCATCATTCTCCCCAAGTCTTGTGTGTCGCCTTGTGGGAAGTTGAACCATCCCGATCCTAGAGCGAGCTCGAGGAATTTGACCTCCCAAGAGGCTTGGTGAGCGTGTCCGCAAGTCGATCCGTGGTGTTGATGTAGCTCGCCTTGATGTCGCCTTCATCCAAGCAGCCTCGGATGAAGTGGTACTTCACTCGGATGTGCTTGCTCCGTTCGTGGAAAACATGGTTCTTTGCCAGAGCCAGAGCGGATTTGCTGTCCACCCTGAGTGCCACCGCTTGTGTCGCCGAGGAGATCACCAAGCGGCCGAGCGAGCCGTAGCGCTGAGTCGAGCGGTGGAAGCCGCTATGTACTCGGCCTCACCGATGTGGCCACCACCGCCGCTTGATCGATCGCCACTAACGAGGCACTTGCCGAGGAAGAAGAGAATCCCGCTTGTGCTCTTTGCCGGTGTCGATGTCGCTGCGTGGTCGTCCGCCGTGCAGATGGCGAAGCGTGCACGGACACCTCGGGTAGTGCAAGCCGTAGTCGGAGGTGCCCGCAACGTAGCGGAGGATCCTCTTCACGGCTCGCCGATGCTCCGCCGTCGGCCGCCGCATGAACCGATGACGTAGCCAACGCGAACGCCAAACGGACGCGTGTGGACGAGGTAGCGAAGGCGCCCACGATGCGCCGCAGATCTTGCGTCGCGCCCACCTCCTCCGCCGTGCTCTCACGACTCGCCTTTAGCCTCCTCCATAGGGTGTGGGGTGGGTTGCGATCGGTGAGCCCGCCCACCGACGGTGCGCTTGGCGTGGCGGTCCGACGAAGGGAGATACCGGAGTCGTCCCGTGGACCTCGATCCCTAGGTAGAAGGAGAGAGCCCAAGTCGCTCATCCGGAAGGCGGTCTTCATCTCGCCTTGAACGCCGACCTCGGCCTCCTTGGAGCCGTGATCACCGTGTCGTCGACGAGACGCCTACCGGCAGGCGTTGCCGCTTTGCCCTCACGCAGACCCGCGACCTCGTGTGCGCTCGCTGGAACCCCATTTGCTTGAGGTGGAGTCCGACTTAGCGTTCAGCTCGTGGTGCTCGCCGCAGCCATAGAAGGCCTTGCGCAGCGTGAGAACCTGCCTCCTTGCCGGGATGACGAATCCCGCCACGACGGACGTAGGCCTCCTCCTTCAAGTCGCGGTTGAGGAAGGCGGACTTGACGTCCATGTGATGGACGCGCCAATCCTCTGAGGCCGCAAGTGCTAGGAGAAGACGAACGGACTCCATGCGCGCGACGGGTGCGAAGGCGCCATCAAGTCGATCCTCCGCCGCACGAAGCCTCGTGCAACCAAGCGAGCCTTGTGCTTGACGATGGCGCCGGCTTCATCCCGCTTGCCTTGAACACCCACTTAAGGGTGATCGCGGTGACCGGCGGGAAGATCCACCGCCCCACGTCTTGTTTCGCCGACGGCGTCCATCTCTCGCATCGCGGCACACCATGCCGCTCTCTCCGCCTCGGCGAAGGAACGAGGCTCGCGCCGTCGTCTGTGCGGTGCGCAGCCCGCCTGGAAGTCGCTGCTGCGCCAGCCTGTGGACCATTGCTTTCGCCGGGAGGTCGCCCACCAGATGCAGAAGGCAGAGGCTCGCCGCCATGGTGGCGTCGACGCGGTCCTCGTCGTGAGACAATGAGTAGCGAACTCCACGTCGCGCCGCTCATCATGGACAAGGTTGGGGCCGATCCGGTGGTGTGGTGGCCGGTGCGGGGAGAGCGGTGGCCGGTGCGGGAGAGCATGGGTGGCGGTGGTGAAGAGTGGGCGTGGCCGTGCTGAAGGTGGTGCACTCATGGGAGCCGGTGGCGAGCAAGGTGTCGAGGTGGATGAGCTCGGTGAAGACGAGCCGCTAGCTCCTCGGCTCTCTCGAAGTGGACGAGTCGACAACAAAGTCCACGAGTCAAGTCGAACCGCCGCCCACCGCCTTGTCCCACGCCCGCCCGCCGCCGTCGAACACGCCACGCGAGATGCGACGCTGCGGTGTGTGGTCGAGGATGCGGAGAGCCTTCGAGCCCTCCGTAGCCGGCGAACACTCCCGAGTGCTCACGCCGCCGAGCTTACTGATGTGGCCAAGCTCTTGGCGAACGCGAGGGAGCCAAGACCCGCAGTGGAGACCGCCGGCTTGCGCCCATGCCAAGCCTCGTCAGACGCCCCGCCGCCTAGCGCCTTGGTAGGCGAGCGGTTGAGGATGTAGACGCCGCCACCACCGCCTCTCCCGAAGAGTAGGCATCCCTCTCGCTGAGGAGGGCCCGAGCCATCCCCACAACCGCTCGTTGCGCTCGGCCGACGACGCTGCTCGCCGCGGCAAGACGGCGAGGAGTAGTGGCGTGAATGCCCTCATCGCAAAGACGACGCGAATTCACCGCCGTGAATTCTCCGCCGTTGTTGTCTGTGGCGCAAAGACGCGCATCTTGCGGCGCGCTCGCCTCCGCAGCGACTGCGTGCGCTCGATGGTGTCCGCACCTCTCCCTTGCCGCCGAGGACCATCACCACATGTAGCGGGAGAGGTCGCCGACGGCGGCAGGAAGTAGCGTCGTCTCCGGTGTGGCGGTGTCACCGGGCCACACAAGTCCCGTGCACGAGCTCGAGCTCTCCTTGGCTCTAAACCGCGCCCCGGGGGAAGCGGAGTCGCCCGCCCGTCAACACGCAGACGCCGCAGAAGCGCCCACATGGTCAAGGCACGGCAGCTCGCACCATTTTCGCAGACCGAGCCGCCGGGGCCTCGAGTGAAAGGTGCCCAGCGCGCTGTACATCGCCACGCCCGTCGTCCCGACGAGCGGCGAGACAGAGGGTTGTGCCACCGCACGTGAAGAATGTAGAGTCGATTTTAGCCTCTGGTTACCTTGGCAAGAAGGCGGCGAAGATCCCAAACCCAGACACCCGTGCTCGATCTCGACCATGAGCCGTTCTCATCCACCGTCCCAAGGCGATGATGGAGTTCCGCAGATCGGGGATGTAGTAGACGCCGGTGAGCAACCCGTGCTCACCGGACACGTGGTGAGGATGACGAGCCGACGCCCTTGATTTCCACGCCGAGGCGCCCCAAACTTGACGGAGCCTCTGACGCTAGAGTCAAACTCGGCGAAGAACTCCGTCGACCGGTCATGTGATGGGCGGCGCGGTGTCGAGGCACCACCCGTCGCCTTGTTGTTGCCGGGTAGAGCCGAGGAGGGCATGTGCTTTGGCTCATCAAGGTGGAGTAGAGCCATGCGGTACGGTGTCTGGTGAAGGTAGTTCGATGCTCGCATGAGCAATGAACGAGCCACCGCTCCTCCTCTCGCTGCTCGCGACGTGGGCTGGCCGCGTCGTGGTCGCCGACAACCGCCCAATGACCAAGCTTGCCGCAGCTTGTGGCAAGAGTCGCCTCGTCTTGGCTTTTGCTTGCCGCGCGCTACTGGCGCCCACGGCCATCACCCTAAGACGTCCCCCGCCCGCACAGGCGTCTTTGCGCGGCTTGCTTGCGCTTGCCACGCTATGTCGCGTCGTGGAAGAAGGCTCCCTTCTTCCTGTCACCTGGCAGCGACCACCGCTCCCGAGCGAGGAGGAGCTTCCGCCAATGGTGACGGGTCCCAGAGGCGCGTGGCTCATCGCCGCCGACGACCTTGAGGCGACCCAACGCCTCCTCGATCGTCATCGTGGAGAGGTCCAGCAGGGACTCGATCGAGCGAGCCGTCTGCTTGTACTTCTCGGGGACGCAGCGGAAGAGCTTTTCCACAGCTCTCTCCTCGCCGTAGGTGTCGTCGCCGAACTGCACCACCGCGCAATGATGTTGAGACGGAGGCAAAGTCATCCACGCCCTCACCGGCTTGAAGGCTAGGTGCTCCCACCCGCGCGGAGTGCACGTAGTGTAGACTTGCGGGCGCGGTCCGCCGATGCGTCTTCGCAGACAATGGCGTCCCAAGCCTCTTTGGCGATCCGCTTGTTGGTAGCGAAGCGCATCTCTCAAGTGATCGCGGCGATGAGAGCATCCAGCGCCCGTCGATCCTGGTCGTAGTCGACGTCGCCGTACCGGACTGCATCCCACATATGCCGCACCTGGAGCTTTACCCTCATCACCGCAGCCCACTCGACATAGTTGGTCTTGGTGAGGGTAGGCCACCCGCCGCCGGGGCCGACGTCCCTGACGACAGCCTGGTACTCGTGGTGACCACGGTACCGTACCGGGGAGAGAGAGCCGCGTCGCCTGTGAAGGCCGCGCTCTCCGTCGACCCGTACGCTGCCGCCGTGCGCGCCTCCTCCAGGAGCGCCACCGGCGCGTCCGCCTGTCTGCCGCCGCCGCGATCGTGGGCGGCGCGGCCGCCCATCGCGCCTTCGCCATGCGCCTCCTCCTCAGAGAGCTCAAGGTCTGCGTCGGCCGTCATCGCGAGATGGGCTGCTGGAGCTGCTGTAACCTTGACCTCCGCTGCCGCCGACGCGCTGTGATCTGCCGCCGCCGCCGCTTCACCTCCGCTCTGCCGCCGCCGCCCGATGCCGCCTTGACGCTTTTTCCGCCGCGCATGCGTCTCTCGCCGCTCGCTGCTGGCTGCTCTGCTGCGCGAGCTCGGCCGTCTCACGACGCCGCATGCTCGAGGCGATCGAAGGCTGGACCGCCTGCGGACATGGCGCGCTCTTGGGGCCATTGCGTGGAGAGGGGCGCTCGACGAGTGCCGCCTGCCTCGGAGAGAGTGAGCGGGGACCGGAGCCGCTGCTGCTGCTCACTGGGCCGCCGCGAGGAGGAGAAGGAGATGAGCGAGGAGATGCTCAGCTACGAGGATAGTATAGCTCGATACCACTTGTTACTCATTTGAGTCTTCTTTGTTGGTGATAGCAAGATCCTTACTCTCATGGAGAGGATGACACTTGGAGATGGGGCAATTTTTTCTATTTCTCACACAATGCCATACCAACCGAGGGGTTGGGGATACATATTTTAGGTCGCCAACCACCAAGCATATGCTAAGATGCTAAAGCGATCTCGCCCTAGATCTTGCCCTAGATGCTAGTCAAGGATGCTAAAGCGTATCTTGCCCTAGATGTTTGTCAAGGATGCTAAAGGATGTTGTCCTAGATGTTGTCCTAGATGCTAGTCAAGGATGCTAAAGCGAGATCTTGTCCTACATCCGCCCTAGATGCTAGTCAAGGATGCTAAAGCGAGATCTTGACAAAGACCATGATCTGATGACTTATTCATCACGACCCACCCCCCTCACACCTTTTAAGCGGTAAGGCGCGAGACGAGGCGATGCCTTACACACATCGTAAGGCGAAGAAAACAGCTCTCTGTAGAGCTAAATTAGAATAAATTCAAAGAGTGAGAAGGACTTAATTGTAATTTTATAGAAGTCTGAAGGCTAAATTGCAAGATTGATGGCTTCTTAACAGTGGAAGGACTTAACTGTAATATCATATAAGTCTGAGGGCTAAATTGCAAAAGCGCTGTTAAAACTCTGCCGATCCGTTTTACCCTAGCCGCCGCTGCAGATGGAATCGACGCGGCTTCGTCGTTCCTTTCTTCTCCCAACAAAGCGACGGCGAGGGATTCGGCGATACCGCCGGCAGCCCACTCCACCGCTCCACCTCTCCCCTGCTGCTCCACCACCAGCTACCTCGCTGACTGAAGAGGACGCGGAGCCGAGACACCGACGGGATCTGCAAGATGGAGGCGCCGCTGAGAGATCGGAGCGGCGAGATGGAGGCGTCGCCGTCCGCCGCCAAGTTTCCAGGTTTTTCGCCGCCTAGGGTTTCTTCTCGCGATCTCTTCTCTGGTTTAGCCACCGGCCCACCGCCTAGGGTTTGCTTGGGTTCACACCTTTATTTGGGCGCGGCCGTCACCGCCTTGGTGCTGAGGCGGACGCCATACATGCGCAGGGCAAGGCGGTGGCGACGCCTTGCCGGCCGGAGGCGCTTTACCGCTTAAGCGCGCCTAAGCTATGCCTTAATAAGCATAATATGAATATTGTGTGTATGTTGAAGAGCCTCAATGGGCAATATATATAGGGAGTACAAAGGGATATTACAGGGGAATATGCCATATGAGATAAGGAAAGAGAAGCATATAAGGAAAGGAATAATACAATTCCTATTCTATCTCGAATACCCTTAACACATATTAGAACAACTCAACTCTAGATGCTTCCTTCTTGCAAGCAAAACACACTCTTTATGGACATATTTTGTGAGATTGAGGTCTTTTTTTATTATACCTGTGTGGTGCATGTTTATGTATCATAATTTTTGGCTTAATGATATATCTCAGCATGACAAGTATTAGTGTATTGCATGGTTTATTACCAATTTCAAGTCCCAGAAAACAAAGGTTTGAGCCAGTGCTTGGCTTGAATTGTAATTAAGAAAAGTTGGTTGCTATTCAAATCTGGATAAACATGTAAACCCGTCGCAGCATGGTGCTATGTAAAATGTTGACTCTTAATATAGGTGGCTACATCAGATGCTATTATTATTGAATAACATCTAACAATAGTGGAGACGATTGGGGGAAATTCAAGAGAAGAATATTGTGTATTTGTGTTTATAGCAATTGTAAGAAGCTAGCTGATAGTGAAATGCAAGATCTGTTGCAAGTTGAAACTGATTTTTGAAACACAGTACTACTTATCTACTGATTTGTTTAGACAAATTGATTTTCATTCATATTCTTTAGTTTGGTTTAATTAATTCTTCTTATTTCAAATTCTGAAGAAAATTAGTCATTGCCTGTTCTGTTGGGAAGAGTTGTTTTTCCTCTCCTGTTTTGCTCTTGCAAGAACTAGCTTAACATCCCATTGATATCTCACTATGTGAATATGATCTTCAGGGTGGGAAATCATCTCGTGCTAGGGGAAATAATGACATGCTTCAAGCAGCTGTTTTGGATAGTCCATTAAGTCAATTACCTTCACGAACTATAGAGGGTGAAAGCTCACTTAGTGGACAGGCCTCTGAATACGAAGAGGCAGAATCAGGTAGAGATGTTTGGCTATCTTCTTCTGTTATGTATAATGACATTGAAAATACTACACAACTAAAATAGTTTCACTGATACATATTCCGATTATGCACAGCGTATCTAAAGCAAAATTCGGTGCAGCAGATACTTATTCAGGAGGAGCCGGATACCACTCTTTCACTCAGATGCAGCAGCACCAAAATGGAATTGGACCTGTGATTGATGCTTCTATTTTCAGCTCTTACGCTCCTGCTTCATCCATAGGTAATCAACACTAGAACTAATTTTCTGTGCTTTGAACCTAAGTGCAGTTGATCTTAATCCCTTTCGTTGTCACCAAAGTTTCAGGTAACTACCAGGGATTGCAGCATGCAATGGTACATAATACAAGTTTCTATTCCGGTAGTCAAGATAGTCCACCTGTGGTTCTGAATGATTCAAGTTTTGAACTTGCAACGAATGGGCGTGAAAGTCAAACTGATCTTCCATCATGGAATGAGGTGATGAAACCGGATGAAGGGTCTGTTCAAATGCCTAATCTCCAACTTCCTGTTCCTCCTGAGCAAGGCACTTTCACAGAAGGCCCAGGAGTTGATGAATATTTGACATTTGATGAAGTATATTCTGATGGACTCAGTATCAATGATTTAAGTGCTGCAGGTGCTGATGGAGAATCATTCTGGCAGGTATGTTGTGTGCATTTTCGTATGGTGATACGCAAAATAATAAAAACTTTGTAGTTCCCCTGGTTTATGCGCTGAAATCAGGAAAATATCAAACTAAGTTTCATATTACATACTATTGTCCATATGTTTAACTCCTTGATATGAAAAATAAGCACCAGTACCTGTCATTGTCAACAAATTCTGAGATTTTGTTGAGTTCTTTTTGGGTCAAAGAAAAGAGCTTCCGTTTAGTGCACATTCACTGGTTACAAACTAGTGCACATTGCCTCAAGTTAATTCTACCGTAATGCTGAATTTGCGGTAAAGTTTTTCTATTTTCTATTAAATCATGGTAAATTTTAATTACTACAATCTGATCTGATTCTTCTGGCGATGATCTCTAGAATTTCTATAAATATTATTTTATTACATTGCTTGTTTAGAAGATACATTGCCTATTGCTTTTAGTTGTTCTTGTGATAATTACTTTGTATGATCAAAATTCTGTACTTGGCTGTGTCCTCTTGGTGCTTGTATGTGGTTTAATTTTCTTGGGTCAGCTATCTAACTGAAGCTATTGCATCTCAGTTCTCTAGTGCTACTGGTGATTTATCTGCAACAGAGAACAGCTTTCCACAAAATGATGGGTCTCTAGAGGCAGCTATCGGTTATCCATTATTGAAGACTCAATCATCCAATCTATCTGATATCCTAAAAGACAGCTTTAAGAAAACTGACAGTTTTACACGATGGATGAGCAAAGAGCTTCCTGAAGTTGAGGATTCCCAAATTCAATCCAGCTCTGGGGCGTACTGGAACACTGAAGAGGCAGACAGTATCATCGAAGCATCAAGCCGTGAGCCACTGGATCAGTTTACTGTGGCTCCAACACTTTCACAGGACCAGCTCTTTAGTATAGTTGATTTTTCGCCAAGCTGGGCGTATACGGGCTCAAAGACTAAGGTATTGTACAGTTAATGTGTAACTTTCCATCTTTTCACTGAAACTAGTGTTTTGCAGCTGCTCACAAAATCTCTTGCGTGCCATGTAGGTTTTAGTTACTGGTAGATTCTTTACCAATCAAGTCACCGAAAGATGCAAGTGGTCATGTATGTTTGGAGAAGTTGAAGTTCCAGCAGAGATTTCAGCAGATGGGACTCTCCATTGTTATTCACCTCCACATAAACCTGGTAGAGTCCCTTTCTATATAACCTGCTCCAACAGATTGGCCTGCAGTGAAGTGCGAGAGTTTGAATTCCAACCTAGTCCATCTCAATTCATGGATGCTCCTAGTCCATATGGTGCAACAAACAAAGTTTATTTCCAGATACGTCTTGATAAACTGTTGTCCCTGGGACCAGATGAGTACCAAGCAACTATATCTAACCCCAGTCTGGAGATGATTGACTTGAGCAAGAAGATAAGTTCACTGATGACAAACAATGATGAGTGGTCCAAGTTACTGAGGCTGGCTGATGATAATGAGCTTCTTACTACTGATCAGCAGGATCAATTTGCTGAAAATTTGATTAAGGAAAAATTGCATGTCTGGCTTCTTCATAAAGTTGGTGATGGTGGCAAGGGACCCAGTGTGTTAGATGATGAGGGGCAGGGCGTACTTCACCTAGCAGCTGCCCTTGGATATGATTGGGCTATAAGACCAACAGTTACTGCTGGTGTGAACATAAATTTCAGAGATGTTCATGGATGGACTGCACTCCATTGGGCTGCATTCTGCGGCAGGTAAGTGATTAAAACAGTGATAGTAGGTAATGCATTCATATTTCTGTTTTGGATATTGAACTGCCTGTGATTTTGTTTGACCTATGATGCAGAGAGCGGACTGTAGTTGCGCTTATTGCGCTGGGAGCAGCTCCTGGAGCTTTGACAGATCCCACTCCCGATTTCCCTTCTGGAATCACACCAGCAGATCTGGCATCTGCTAATGGCCATAAGGGAATCTCTGGTTTCCTTGCAGAGTCTTCTCTGACTAGTCATCTTCAGGCCCTCAATCTGAAGGAAGCCAATATGGCCGAAATATCTGGTCTACCTGGTATTGGAGATGTTACTGAGAGAAGTGCATCACAGCCTGCAATTGGAGATTCATTAGGCGCTGTTCGAAATGCTGCTCAAGCTGCTGCTCGTATTTACCAAGTTTTCAGGGTGCAATCCTTCCAGAGAAAGCAAGCAGTTCAATATGAAGATGAGAAGGGTGGGATATCGGATGAGCGTGCACTTTCACTTCTGTCTGTCAAGCCATCCAAGCCAGGGCAGCTTGATCCCCTTCATGCTGCTGCATCTCGCATACAAAATAAGTTCAGGGGATGGAAGGGGAGAAAGGAATTTCTTCTTATTAGACAGCGAATTGTAAAGATCCAGGTATGTTAACCGTATGTATCACAGTGCACTGAATTTTCTAGTTTTTTCTAAACACTCAATAGTTGTAGTACTCTTTTATCATTCATTTGTTCAAATAGAAACGCTGTGGAGTTTGTTGTTTGTCTGCCACCTGGAATATTGATGAATTGTGCATTGCAAAGACATGTCTGATAGCAAAACTTCTGGGATGGGATACTAAGATGAATGTTACCATAGTGGGATAGTCTTTATTGTGCTTTACGACTGCTCAGTGTGTAATTCACAATGTACTGTCCATTTCGTGCTTTTTGAGAAAATTGTCCAATTTGTGTCATTGGCTACTAGCATAGATTCATCATATGCCTGAATATGCTTTTGTACTGGATAGGCTCATGTGCGAGGCCACCAAGTGAGGAAGCATTATCGGAAAATAGTTTGGTCTGTTGGGATAGTGGAGAAAGTTATACTGCGTTGGAGGCGAAGAGGGGCTGGGTTACGTGGGTTTCGGTCTGCCGAAGGTGCAGTAGAGAGTAGCAGTGGTGGAACGAGTAGCAAATTGATCACAGATAAACCTGCTGCGGATGATTATGATTTCTTGCAAGAAGGACGAAAGCAAACTGAAGAAAGGCTACAGAAAGCTCTTGCCAGAGTAAAGTCCATGGCTCAGTACCCAGAAGCAAGAGACCAGTACCAAAGGATTTTGACCGTTGTATCAAAAATGCAAGAGTCACAGGTAGTATCCTGGTTTCTTAGAAATTTCAAAAATTTCGACTAAATTTGAGCATCAACTTTGTTGTTTTCCCGCAGTTCTATCCAAATTGTAGGCATGTACTACATATGGAATACTTATACCATTTTTAACTGCTGATCTGACAGGCTATGCAAGAAAAGATGCTCGAGGACTCAACAGAGATGGATGAAGGCTATTTCATGAATGAATTCAAGGAGCTGTGGGATGATGATACACCTCTCCCTGACTATTTCTAGTGTTCTCAACTAATTGGTGGATGCCTTTGTAAATCGTCCATTTTGTCTCTTCTTCAGTGCTGCTGAATTGATACACATGCCGATAACCGAAAGTATTATCGCTAAAGCAAGCATATGATCATATATGCTTTGATTTGATATCAGTTGTGGTATTTGTTGCTATTATGCTATAGTTTTTGTGTACAGTAGAATCTTATCTACCATTGAAGGAGCCATGTATTTACAGTATGAAACTGATGTAAAAAGTTAAACATAGGGATCGTATCATAGGCTGCATGTGTGCAGCAGTTGGGTGTTTGCGAGGGCTCCGCTATTATGATTCCCATGTTACAGATTGCTTTGTGCCTATTTTCCTCGTTTTGGTTGATTAATGCCTCGGAAATTTATGTTTTATGATGTTTCTTGCAGCTTTTTGTGAGGGAGGTATTATAGTGTACTAGGTAGGGATGAAAACGGGTCGAATTCGGTCGGATATTGCTTATTCCATATTCTATCCTATATTTTTTCTCGGATTCGGAGTCGAATACAAATAGTGTCGGATACGAATACGAATCCGGATAGTATCGGTCACAGATATGGAACGAATACGGAGCGGATGCGAATACGATAACGAATATCTCGTCGGATATTACGTAGGAATACAAAAGACATATAGACGGGTAGAAAATGTAATGTAATAAATTGGTTGAAAAAACTATCAAACCTCACATGCAAACATGCAGTTTTTTGTGGAACATCTTGGGGTGATCAGCAAGTTTATGCATATATAGATTGGTAGAAAATGTAATATAATCTAATGTAACAAAAAACATATATAGACTGGTACAAAAGGTATATACAAAAGGTTTCTCCAACTGGACAATACCACCAAAGAGTAATTGTGATGGATCCGACTATCCGAATCCGAGAATCCGACTCCGAATCCGGATATCCGAAAATATAACCGGGTATTATCCGATAAAATCCTGGATAGTATCCGTATCCGTCGGATAGTTATTTTCCGAATCCGAATCCGTATCCGATAATTATCCGACATAACTATCCGAATCCGACTCCGAATCCGAATCCGATAATTATCTGACATAACTATCCGAATTCGATCCGACTCGAATTCGGCGGTCGATCGGTCAGGAAATATCCGATCCGTTTTCACCCCTAGTACTAGGTTAACCACCGGCACATTGCTGCTTGTCTGAGTGCGTACAATATGTCGTATTGAAGGCTATTGAGAATATTAATGCATAGTCTACTTATGTCTAATGTTCAATTAATCTCATAGTTAGACAATTGCCAACTAATGCCATGTTCAATGGTATAATATTAGCTGTCTATAAACCTTACCACAAAGGATATGAGAGAGATGATATGGAGGAAAAAGGAAGAGTATAAAGAATTAGACCGTTTATTATATAATAATCGATTGTAATACGATAAATAAGATATATTGTATCATGAAAAAACTATCTACAAAGATATGCAAAAAAAATCCTATTATAGATGATATAAAAAATATTATAGTCAGTAGTTATCTATATCATTATATATGTCTTAAAAGAGTCCATAGTTTTGATCATTCAATGTTTACTTCTACGAATGTAGATTGAATGCAGTTAGCTTTTGGCACATCCAAGCTATCGAGTTTCAAACGTAACCACATGTTTTAAATGAGATTCCATTTTGGATCCCAAATCCCTATTTGACACGTTTCTAGTGTTTTTTTAGAGACGCTGTTAGTTGGTAATGGCTGTACATTCAGATGTTCATCATGGCATTTACTCTGCGTTTTACTTGAGATTCAATATAGGACATGAAATTTAATTTGAGACATGGCATTTACTCTTGCGTTTTACTTGAGATTCAATATAGGACATGAAATTTAATTTGAGATATGACGAGGGTAGAATAATCCTTAAATTATTACGTTATTATTTTTTTTGAATATACTCTTTATCGATAAAAGGTAAATATAGTAGGATGGCCATAAACTCTCCTACAACCATATGATCGTAAGCTCTTCTACGACTATATAGTCATAAGATTTACTGTGACTATCATTTGGTCATTCTATGACCACATAGTCGTAAGTCTTACAGCGACTACCCCAATGGTCATAAGTCCTTCTACGATTAAATAGTCGTAAGTCTTACTGCGACTACTCCATATGGTCGTAAGTCCTTTTACGACTACGTAGTCGTAAGTTGACTTATGATCACCTTATGGTCGTGGAATTTCTTGCGACCAATCTATCTCCGATTAACTTGTCTACGATGAATAACTGCATCGTGGGTTCGTTTGATAAGGCAGTTAGAACGTGTGTTTATCCAATAACAGCACATGATCTCTCTGACAACAACCGCTACATGGCGAACGGCCTTTTACATCTATCTGACAGTAACTTTTGTCAGGTAGTTATCATCTGATGAAGTGTTGAGGCGTCTTCTGACGCGGGATAACTGCTATCACTTCACTGGCTATATAAATGTTAACGTCAAAGAGAGAAGGAGGGGCATTCGGATCGAAGGAGGAGATAGTGCTCGGCATTTGCATGACTCTCAATTGTCTGGTGATTAGTGATCACATAGAAAGTAGGGTTGTTATTCTCTTAGTAGAAGGCCTGAATCTGTACAAAAATTCTCGTGTCTGTACTCTGCATGTGTATACACCGGGTCTTTTAAGAGTTTCCTCGAATCTAAACAAATCATACGTAAGATCGATATTAAAACATTGACAGTTGGCGCAGTCCGTGGGGAAATCTTCTTCCAAGACTCCGGTAATTTCCTCGTCGGCAAGTTTCTCTTTTTCCTCCTGATGTCCTCATGGCAGATGAGTGGAACGAGGAGAATTGTTTTGACTTGGCCAACTACGTGAGTATCGATGTGGAGGCCTGCTACGACTACGAGCATACCATGCTTGCTTTCGACGGTGGATGTCTCCCTGAAGATTCATCCGGTGATCTCAGAGACGCCGCCGCCGGAAAGGCTAATGAGGGATCAAAGTCCCCCACAACAGTACGCCCAATAGAGGACTCATCTCCCCTAAGTGACAAGGGCCAATCCGACCATGATGAGGACTCGCAACGTGATAATGGGTCTATTCCCAAGCGTTCGAATCTCACGGCGTCGCCCCATGCAGTTTCGGAGAGCCCTAGATTCTGTCGATCGGGGAGCGCATCGCCAACTGCTAGTGGTGACTCTCTCGACGACCCAGCGAAGGCAATGAGTGGACACACTTCATGTTCATCCGCATTCTCGCAGGGAACAGACCAGGCTGCGGATGGTTATAACCTAGACTTTCCCTACCCGGCAGGGTTTACTCTAGGCCACGAAACAATCTCGCTCGACAATTCTTCGGATGAGGGGGCATCCCTCAGAAGTGGAGATTCTAGACAGAAGGCCTTTGCCCTGCCCTCATATTCTCATCACCCTCTCGGAGGAAGGCCTATGGATGCTCCCCGATGATCACACTCTCCCTCTTCTCATGGGAATAGTGATGAGACCTCCAATGATGAGCCCGATCAGTACTCTGATGAGCTTGGGAGAAATCCTAGAAATACTCGATCTCCTCTGAAGTAGCCCCAGTTGGCATCAGGAGTCGAGGATCTTGAGACTGCTCAGCAAAGGCGACTTGCCACCCAGAGTGCTTTACCTGGGTGGGCCCAATACCAGTCCGAAGAGGCACAGGAGCTTCAACGGATCAATGACTTGCTCGAGAACCTGACTCAAGAGCTTGCTCGAGCGCTAGGCTATGACCGCTTCGCTGAATACATTGCACGAAGGCTTCACGACGTGATGGCCCGACTTGAGCAACCTCACCGACGTCCCTTCGAGAGTCGACAAGGAATGATCGTATGTAGTCATTCACGAAACTTACCTCGCAGGAGTCGGTATGGTGACGGGCCACATCGCACCCAATCAATGACGGGCCACATCGCACCCAATCACAATACCACCTTGAGGAGAATGTTCCGGATTGCTTCGGATCGGCAATTCGACGCTCGATCACCACTCCGAGCAAGGAACATGCAGCAGAAATGGACTATTAATATCATCCTCGAGTGGATGAGACCTATTATAGGTCCGGTCCGCCCACCGTCAAGCATCGTCGAGTGCGTTCACCTGGCGATACTAACTACCTGTTTCCACAAAGGAGACATCAGAAGATTGTTGTCGATGCCAAGCATTCGTGCTCGAGCTCCGAACAGTGCACTGGCCGCCACGGTTTTGACCAATGACCATGGAGAAATTCGACGGGTCTTAGAATCTCATCGAGTTCCTTTATATTTACACGACTGCGGTTCAAGCAATAGGAGGAGGCGAACACGTCATGGCAAACTACCTTCCAACGATGCTCGAAGGATCTGCTCGATCATAGTTGTTCAACCAACCTTTCGAGTCGATCTACTCATGGCAGCACCTCTGTAACCTTCTAATGGCCAACTTTCAGAGTATACACAGTTGCCTTGAGAAGGAGGATGACCTGCATCGAATGCACCAAGGCAACGACGAGACCTTCCGGCAATTCATCCGGCGTTTTAGCCAGGTTCGAAACTCAATCCCGGAGGTCTCTAATGCTTCTATTATTAGGGCATTCAGACAGGGGGTGTGCAATCAAAAATTCATAGAGGACATCGCCCTGAACCCTCCAACCACTGTCACCGATCTCTTCGAGATGTCCGATCGGTATGCAACACCTGCCGAAGCGGTCAAATGGACCAGGACCATCGACCAGGCCGACCGCTGTTCCAAGGAGCAAGGTGATGGCGGCAAGAGGAAGGAGAAGGCCAAGAAACCTGGAAACAAGATTAAGAGTCACAAGTCTCGCGCCGTAGGGTTGAAGGAGGTCTTGGCTATGGGCAATAAGGAGCCACATAACTCTAAACAATACTCCAACTGGGGCAAAGGCGAGGCACCCGCGAGTAAGGAAGAGGGACACGATCTTCACAATTGACAGTCCGCTTGTAACAACTAAGGAGTTGGGACAATTGAAGACGTATGAAGATTTTTCATCCAACTGTTTTACATTTGCAAGATCTATAGCGGTCTTTTGTCAACGCCTTTTCTTTGGTGTGATTCAGATTTTCGGTTTGGCGCTTCGCGATGCCAAAGTGCGATCAAACGTTGTTTTATTATGACACGAAGTACCGTACGTAGTGTTCGACGGACGAGCGTCGGGCTAGGCCAACGGGAAGCAAAATCCGGTGGTTTGGTTGCCCGCGTGAGCTTGGTCCCAAAAAGCAACCAGGTCTAGCTGAGGTAAAATACGAGCTATTAAAGTATACAAAGATGATTTAAAGCGAGCTGGAGTCCCTCTGCGCCGTCGCCAGAGCCTCCCTGTCATCGGAGCTCATTGCCGGCGAGCGCCTTCCGCCACATCGAGGATGCCATCATCGCCGAAACTCCTCGGTCCTCCAGTCAAGATGCCATCACATACGCGTTCTCCTCATCGACGCCGTGCTCAAGCGTGCTTCCTCTCCCCATCACCGGAGCTCGCCACACCGGGATGCCAATGTCGCTAGCACTCCAAGGCCCTCCACCAGTCAAGTGCGGGCCGTGTGTGATGTGATCACGCCACAAACACATACGACCATACCGTCCAATATCAAAATTGAACTAAAGGTGAATTCGTTTCTTCAGCTTCAACATAGTTTAAATGAGAATATGATGCTACATAATGATAAAAATATATATTTTTACAGCACCATATCACTTTTACACCAATTCAAATAAGAGATCAAGTTGGACATGTTTTAAAATGCAATTCGGCCTCTAGATCAATTCGGATTCAGCCTGACAGGTCCAACTTTAAATGTGCATAACTTTCACATACAAAATCCGTTTGAGGTCCACGAGTACTTGTTCGAAAGCTTTTCTCGTCATCCTTCCAATGGATATGATATCACCTCTAAATTCCTTCTGTATGCACCACAATCATCAAAAGAGTCCGCGTTGGGCTCATACTGGAATCGGATTCAGACTGCTGCGATGTTGTCAAGTTCAAACGGACATAACTTTGTCATACGGACTCCGTTTGGGACGTTCTTGGACTTCATAGAAAGCTTATAAAGTCTACGTTCTAAAGGAACCAACCCCATAATTAAATTCTATCCGATCCAGTCGCAATCTTCAAAATAGTCCACATTGGGCACGTACTGGAATCGGATTCAGACTGCTGCGATGTTGTTAAGTTCAAACGGACATAACTTTCTCATACGGACTCCGTTTGGGACGTTCTTGGACTTCATAGAAAGCTTATAAAGTCGAAAGGGTGTTGCGCCACCTCCACTTGGGTCCATGGACCTTGTAACCCTATATAAGAGCCACTGCCTCCCTATGCTAGGACATAGATTTCCTTGAGTTTTGGTTTAGCCCTTGTGCAAACTTTTGTTCTTCAGTTGTGTCGGATGACTACCTGTCAAGACAGCCTTCGGAATCCCACCTTTTGAACTCAATAAAAATATTTGCAATTTCAGATTGCTTGTTATCTTATTCTTGTGTGTTCTTCGGTTGCATGTAGGAATAGACCTTCGTGGTCAGGTCAACCGCGTTCATAGCACGGTTGATAACGACTTGGAGTGTGGTTCAGCGATTGCTAAGGCGCAAGCGACGTCGTTCGGTTGTAGTCGGTTCGTAAGGGTCACCTCTACCAAAATCGAAGTTATCATCCTATCGGAAGATCGGGACCCCATCACTCTCATCAGGTGGTATCAGAGCTTCATTTGACCGGTAGGAATTTCTTGTATCTCTAGTTAGTAGATTGGTTTTTATTTCCCATAGTCCAGAAAAATTGCCCTACAAAAAGAGTTAATTTCCGCTGTCCAAACCCCGTTGTGCCTTTCAATCTGTTAGTTTTGGTTTGCTAAATTGAATTTGTGTTCATTTTAACTTTGTCTAGTTGCTGGTCATATCCTTGATTCCATAAAAATCCAAATTAGAAAAATTTTCCCCACTCCAAACCCTAATTCCAATTCGGCTGAATTTTCCTTTCTCTGCAGCCGCCACCAACAAGGTCATGACTTTTGATTCCTTGATCCTTTTTGTGTGAGACCTCCTCCATTAGATTGATAACTTCAGTATCTATCTGCCTGTAAAGTTTCGCTTCAATCCAGTATGGCCGTAAAAAGATATCTGCGGTGCAAGTTGACCTAAAATTCCAGTTTGAATCTGCAATAGTCTGCAGTTGTGAGTTTTGTGCGAATTTTTCAGTCGGTTTTCAGAACTTGGTCCCAAAACAAAAGTTGTAGAAAAAGCCATCATAAAACAAATAAAAAAGGAATCATTGAAAAAGGGGCAACTGACAGAAAGTTATGGCTAAAATACCGACGTGCTGTCTAGTGGACAGAAATCTTCAGTTTTCAATTTTGGGTCAATCCTTGTGTTCTTCAATTCCAAATTGCATTCTATTGAATTATCTTGTGTCTATCACTCCTATGCTTTGTTATACACTTATTTAGCCTTCATCCATCATTGTTTGGTCAGCAACATAGGCTAAGTGCTAGATACGAACTATAATTCAATTATATGTAATTTCTAAAATTAATTGGTTGTTTTCCTTTGCAACAAAATACATAGTCTATCCAAACTCCACTTCTCAACTAACCAAACAGGTCTCGCTGTACCAGCAATCGCTATACCAATCACCTAAGGCAGATTTATCACGAACTAGCCACCGGTTGTACCACCTGTTTGCTCTGGTAAGAACTTGTAAGAATTTGGTAAGAGCTTGAGAGATGCGTTAGTTGATTTGAACCTCCATATCCTAGTAGTTGATAGGAACATATACTTGTGATTTATTTCCTTGTTTTCTACTAACCATGGCAGGTTCACGGGATGATTACGAGATAGATCTACATCTTCGAGCCATTGATCGGGAACTCAAAAAAATTCGTGAGGAAGATGGACGCTTGAGACAAGCTTCTTCACCACGGGAGGTATATGATCATGATAGTACGTCTGGTAAAACTAAAATCACTTTGCCATACTTTGCTGGTGAATTTGATCATGATGCCTATATTGACTAGGAGATAGCACTAGATAAACAATTTGAATATTATGATTGGTCTGATAGGCAAAAGATTAGAGCTACCACTAGTGTTTTTATTGATGATGCAATACTTTGGTGGAAATACTTAAGTAAACTTGGAAGAGTGCCTCAAACGTGGCATGCATTAAAGAAACTTTTAAGAGATCACTTTGTTCTTAAATATCATGCTGATTATTTGCTAGCTAAATTGCAACGTTTAAAACAACGAAGTAGAACTGTAAGAAAATATTATCATGAATTAAAAACTCGTTTATTGCGTTGTGGCTTAGAGGAACATGCTGAAGTTACAAAGAATAGATTCTTATGTGGGCTTAATAAAGAAATTCAGGACCTTCTCATTCACGAAGAATATAATTCTCTCCCTCATTTGTTTATACTTGCTTGTAAGGTTGAAAGTCAGATTGAGGAGAAATTAAGAGTGCTTGATAATAAGAAATATGAGAACAAACCCGCGTTTGTGCTTTTTTCTATGACTAACAACTTGCAGGTAGTTGAGAACCATGTCGAAGAGGATCATGAGCTGATTGAACCATTGACTCCATTGGTTGAGAATGAAGATAAGGAGATGGATGCATCTACGTCATCTGAGGAGAGCCAAAAAGGTAAAGAACATGGTGCTATTATCACTCACAGTGAGTATGCTTATGAAAAACTACAATTATCCACTATTCATGCTAATCTAGAGCAAAACTTAGTGGAAAAAGATTTTGACACGTAGATGTTTCGGGTAGAGAATTCAGACTGCATTGACTCAAGTGCACCATGTCATGAAATAAATAAATTGCCTACTGTTTTGAGTGATTCTTGTGGTGAATTAATCACATACAATGATCATGTGGCTTTTGTTAGATATAAAGAAGTTTTGACTATAATTTCTCCAGCTAATTCATTGTGTTATATCATGTTGGATCTACCTATGAAATTGTCACATGCTATGGAGAAGGTTTCTGAACTTGCATGTTCAAAATTCTTGTTTAGTGCCTACACCCCTGGGTATAAGTTTAATTTAATTGGATAATATGGTGTAGAAAATTAATTTCTTGTATATCAAATATGCATAACTTGTGATCACATGGATGAGTTTAAACTTGGTGTTTTGAACAACGCTTGTATGCTCAATCTTGTTCATTATGAAAGAAAAATAAAATTTAGTGATCATTCAATACCTATGTGTTCTTCTTTTGTTGAACCATCCAATTTGACAATCTAAATAATGAAATTGATGTATGTAAGAACTTGCAAATCTTTTCAACCTTACTAGATGAATTTGTTGTTGCTCAATTGAAATCTGATTATATGGATAAACGTTGTTTGATTCTAAAAGTCGTAGCTTCGCCCATATGTGCCACCACTACAAGTTTACAACTTCAGAGACTTGAATTGCATAAATGCTTCACTTACATTTGCAAAACTAGTTGCAATAATTGCCGTGTGAGAAATTTTGATTTGCTCATAAACATATATGATTACTCTTGGGTTAATAATACAATGTGCTTTTATGATCGCTGCTGTTTAATAACAGTAATTGTGCAACAACGGAGAACTACTAAAACGGATTACATATACATATACCATGTATACACCTTGGCTTCTTTGTTACCCTATTTTCAGCTTATCAAAACCCAAGGACGACTTTATTTTCAAGAAGGGAAGGATGATGAGAACATGTACTCTATGGATAAAATCATATTTGTTGTGCTTGTTGTTCCAAGGTTTAGCCCTTGTGCAAACTTCTGTTCTTCAGTTGTGTCGGATGACCACCTGTCAAGACAGCCTTCGGAATCCCACCTTTTGAACTCAATAAAAATATTTGCAATTTCAGATTGCTTGTTATCTTGTTTTTGTGTGTTCTTCGGTTGCATGCAGGAATAGACCTTCGTGGTCAGGTCAACCGCGTTCTTGACACGGTTGATAACGACTTGGAGTGTGGTTCAGCAATTGTTAAGACGCAAGCGACGTCGTTCGGTTGTAGTCGGTTTGTAAGGGTCACCTTCACCAAAATCGAAGTTATCATCCTATTGAAAGATCAGGACCACATCGCCCTCATCAGTGTGCATGCCCTGTGCCATGGTAGCCGGAGAGAGAGGTCCATGGAGAGGGGTGAGAAGATAATGACAGGTGGGCCACAGTTGACAGACTGGATAGAGGAAGATAACCCAAGGGCAAAGATGACATTTCAACCGATTCTCTCTCGAGTAATATTATTTTAATTTCGTGAGTGTCCAATGGCAAATGACCATAAATTTACAATGTTCATCAGCGTCGAATATCGCTTTCACAGTATGTTTTGGCGAATGACACAAACAATCAGTGTCTGGGAGCCGATTTTGCCTTTCTTTTTTCATTCAATGATACACACTTGTTTTATATCTTGCTCAAATACGCATTTCGAAACAGCTCTGAAATTTTAAATTTTTAGAAGTTATTTTGAATTTTTCTGAATTTTTGAATTTCTTACCCAATTCGGAAATTTTCGGTGGAAATACGCTTTCCCGATTCGGGTTTCCGTTTTCTTCCTCTCCCTCGCGTCTTCGCTCGCGCGACGTCTCCCCGTCATCTTCGCGAAGCAACGGCGACGCCAGCACGGCTCGCGGGGGAAGCCTCCATCGCCGCTCGGGAGTTCGCGCCATCCCACCTACCAGGTCCACCGGTCAGCCGCCATCTCCTGTGTTCCACCTTGGGCCGCGCGCCGTCCCGCACGCCGAGCCAGCGTGGACACTGCCCCATCCTCTCGCGCCTTCCCTCGGTCGCCCTCTCACAGCGGTCAAGGGATGTAACCGCGCGCCAGTGACCCTGTCAGCTCCCCCTCACAGTCTCTGCACCTGCCCGCACCTTCCCTCTGCCCGTGCCTACGTGGGAGAAGCTCGGCCGCACCCCTTCCTCGTGGCCAGCTCGATACACTCGATGCGGAGCCTCTCAGCTGCGTAGTATCTGCTCCAGAGACGCACACGCCCGTCCCAGAGCAGCCGATTAGCTTCTCATCGCCTCAGTCGCCGCCGATCATCCTCCCTGGTCCCGGTGAGCCCTAGCTCAAATCCTTTGATTCCGTCGATTACTTTTCGATTCCTCGCTCTGGAATGATCCTTAGTGCACCCTGATCACAGTAGAACACTAGCTGGGACAGTAGCATTTGCCTAGTGGGCTGGCAGCTGAGCTCGCCGTCGGCCGAAAAGACCTCACCGTGGCTAGCACGACTGAACTATCCTCGAGCTAAACCACCACTGCCATTAGCTTCCTATGGTGCTGTAGATGGTGAAAGCACAGCCAATTCGACCTGAGAATCACCGGAGTCCCTTAGCGCCGCTGG
This sequence comes from Bonia amplexicaulis, assembly GCA_036346245.1. Taxonomy (NCBI): domain Eukaryota; kingdom Viridiplantae; phylum Streptophyta; class Magnoliopsida; order Poales; family Poaceae; genus Bonia; species Bonia amplexicaulis. The sequence goes on from CM070762.1 coordinate 8,692,671, forward strand.
AGGTCATCTTCTTCCGTGGCGCCACCACCGTTGTTCATCCCGGACATTCTAAAGTGCCAAAATGGAGTTCTAGTGTCAAACCGCTTCACTGTGTGAAACCCATTCCTACCCTGGAGCCCTACCGCCGTCAGATCGCCGAGGGATCGAGCTCGCCGCATGGGAAAGGGGCGGCGGGAGGAAGAAGACGACCTAGGGGGCGACGTGGTCGCATCCGGGGCGTTGGCTTCGTTTTAATCCAGCCGTCCAAACCGGTTTAAACGTGGGCTGTTGATTCTTCATAACGGTACCATCCGAGCGCCCGCAGCTGCGGGATCGCGCTTGTCCGCGCGGGGCACGCGTGGCCCACTCGGCCGCCGCACTGTGCGTGTGGGCTGGGCCGCACTGTTCACTCAGGCCGAGCTCAGTACTGTTCACAGTATTTTAAATTTCAGAAAATGCTTTAAAAATTGTAGAAAATTCTAGAAAATCCCAAAAATCACAAAAATACACTATTTTGACCAGAAAAATTTCTAGAATTCAAAAATGGCCTTTATTTCTTTAATTGGGAATTTTAGAATTTTATAAATTGAAATATAAGACTTTAGGTTTAGTAAAATCTTTTTACTTTTTATTCAAAAATTCAAATACCATGTACTATCCAAGAATTAAACTTTAAAATTAACCAAACATTTTGTTAAAGATATTATGCGTTAGTATTTCTTTTATTATATTGATTTCCTTGATTTTATTAAAATCAAGGTTTGACTTGTGTTATTATTTTATGTGTTTGCGCTAGCTCCCGAATTCGTCGAGGTTGCTGTTGCAGAACCAGAGCTTGCTCCCCAGTTGTACGAGATTGTCGAGATCCCAGATCAGCAAGGCAAGTCATAAGTTTTTGATCATGTTGAATCCCATGAAATTACAGTATTTAGTAAATATTTGCATTATGGTTAGTTGTAAAATGTTAATTGCTTAAACTAAAATGTTTAGAATGACATGATATTTAGTTATTCCTACCACTGATAAATGCTCTGTGTTACTTGATGGTCATATTCACCTTGACAACCTTAGTAAATATTGATTTACAATATTAAGAATTATAGATCATCTCACATGACATTTTATACTACTAAGTGACTTTGGCTGCTGGCCAGTAGAATTGGAAAATATATATCAAAGTAGGAGTCAGAATGTGGGGTCATCACGATGTGATCCAAGCCCACGGCTCTGCTTTGATAGAACCCGAGATAGGAGTCAGAATGTGGGGTCATCACGATGTGATCCAAGCCCACGACTCTATCATTGGGAGAACTAGGGGGAGGGTCAGAAAGTGGGGTTATCACATTGTGATCAACGCCCACGACCAAACCCTAGGTTTGGACCTAAGGTAGAGAGGCTGGTGGGACTCCGGTTATCCGGACTAGGCCTACCGCTTTACCCTGGGATGGAGGCTGTTTGGTTTGGTGGTGGCTGGTGCTGTTGAGCTCAGCAGAAGTTCGTGGTTGGTGCCTCAGTGAAAATTTAAGGACAAGAACCTTGTGCCAAATAAAGAACATGGTGATCGCTCAGACCACAGGAGTTGACTTGTCAACACTGGTTTAGTAGCTGCTCAAATCGATTTAACCTCTACAGGCTGAGGTGTGTTGATGACGTGGGAGTTAGGTATGCTGCGGGTACCTAACAATGGTAGTGTTAGCTTAAAACGGCAGGGGAGGTTCAGGTTGAACATGTGGCGTGGTCGAGCGATGCTACCGGTAGAGTCTATATAAAGAAATGAGCAGTGAAACGACCTGGCTTTCTTAACTCTGTCGCGAGAGTTAAGGGATCGTGTGGGTAAAGTTGAGCAACTCTACAGAGTGAAATAATGGTATTCGAATACGCCGTGCTTCCGGTTAATGAAGCTGTGTTAATTGGGTGATTCCAAACATGAGGCATAAGTATATCTTTGATGTTAAGATGGATAATGATGAACACTTTGATAATTGAAAACCCCCTGATCTTAAGGAGCAAATGTTTAACTTTTGATTGTTTACAAATAAAACTGCATCCACAAGTGTAATAAACCCCTATATACCCATCCTTGAATATCCTTGCATATAGTAAGAAAGGATTACCCTTGTGGCTTCTTTGAGTGCGGTGGTACTCATGACTTGCTAAACAATTTACCAGAAGGTCAATGGATACAAGAGGAACCAGCGGAAGAAGGAGCCCTGGAGGAGCCAGTCATGTCCGATGATGATTGGTGTTAGGTCTTAGCCTCGCTCAGGCCGCCTGTGTGTATTTTGTAATAATATGTGGTTTGTGGGACTGCACGCCCGTTGCTATACTAATATCAACCATATATTGTAATAAAGTGAAGTCTTTATTGTGTGTATGTACTGTTATGATAATCGCTTTAATTGGAACGCTGTAACTGTTCATTTCTGTACTATTACGGAGTTCCGTACCGTCTCCAGAAATAGGGGCGTTACACATTTCCCTTGGACTTAGCCATCCATGCAAGCATGCACATGATGCATATGTGTAGCATGTATGCTGTGGTTATATTGAAACGTCCACGCGGTGGCTATGATTGAGGATTGACATATACAGCGGCTTTAGTCTTTGCTGTTTAAAGGACAAAGACCAAAATATGCATACGATTGAGTCCGAAAAAAATATGCATTTGATTACGCCCGTGTGCTTGAGAGGAGAGAGAGAGGGAGGGAGGAAGAAATAGATTTTCTTTTCTTTTGTATTTTTCTGCGCGAATCTTAGGCTCTGCTTGGTTGAACTGAAAAATAGTGGTTTATGAATGAAATTGCACTGTAACTAGCTGAAGTTACACTGTAGCTGAAGGTGACTTATTTGGTGTAATTAAATTTAAAAAAAATAAAAATAGAAAAAATATGTTAGATCATCACAGATAACACAAACGAATACGGAAAAATGAACCGGCAAAAAAGCTCAAAAAAGCCAAATATTCAGAAAAAAACGAAATTTATGAATAGTGAAAAATAAGCAAGAAGCTAGAAACTCAAACCAAAATGAGTTGGATGTCAAGGACGATGAACGGCTAATAAAGTAAGCATCTTCAATGGGCCAGGTCAGCTATCCTTCGCCCTGACAATTTGGATTTTAGATGAGGTGGTGGGGATTTATGGAGGAGAGAGAAAAAGAAGATGTCTCTTGCAGGAGAGATGACCCTATCACATAGCACAACACGGTAGAGGCAACTGAGACAAGGGTTGCAGCAAAGTTGTCCCTTGCCAACGCGGTTTCTAGGGCAGTTGAATTGAAGCAGCATGACTGATGTGGCTTCTCGACGGCGATAACGACCGTGGTGTGGCCATGACTCAGCCAGCCGAGACGACGACACAACCATTGTCACCGTTGTGGTCGTGGTGACCGTAATCTAGCTGCCCAAGAGGGTGACGATGGCAGTACGAGCTCCACAGTGGTGACAGCATCAACCTTCACATCGAGATGGCAGCTTCGGTGATATAAGCTCAAAGGTGGCAGCACATATATCTCCACAGTCGTCAATGCCTTATATCCATTCAGATCCGATTGCCAGTGCCTTCGGATTTGGTTGGATTAGACCGGATCTAGCCTCCGATACTAGCTCGGATCCATCTAATGTTGGTAGTAGAGCCAAGGAAAACACATGTGACGGTGCGTGTGGGAAGGTGTGGGGAGGCATAGAGAGGGCGGCAGCAGTGATGAGGGAGAAAGCAGATATAGGTAGCAACGCCATGCGAGGGAGCGGGTGGGGTGGGGAGAACTTGACCAGCATGATAGGAGAGAGGCGACAAGTGTGAGGGAAGAGAGAGAAGTAATATAGTTTGACAAAGGATGACATGTGGGACATGGTTGGAAAAATATATGATTGTGTTGTATTTATTGTGCAATCATTGCTAAGAGATAATATACGGAATAGTTTTGTGTCAGTATATCATATGAGCTGCGGTTTAAAAACAGCTTTAGAGGTAGACCGTTCAAGATGCCCTTATGCGTTCGATGGTCAACAATTAATATTGATATGCGTCTCCGTCAAAGGTTTACTAGAAACTACTTTTCTGTATAAAAAAAGAACGGGAAGCAGACTCAATGGCCTATACTACTTTTTTCCTTTTTCTCTCCAAAACTTTCTTCTGCTTTCTCACTGCAGCAGCGATCTCGGCTACATTATCCACCACACGCTACATCATCCTCGCCGTCTAATTTTTTATATGTTCGTATGTACACAACGTGTGGTGTGCGTGTTCCTTACAAATTATAATCGAAAAAAATTGTATACGTCAGGAATTAACCGGTGAGTACAAAAGTGGTACAACAAACCGAGCTCGGATTTCTCCAAGGAAAGGAAGAAAGACAAATCTAGAGCTACAGCTGTACAAGGGGTGGGTGCCCCGCCCTAAATACCGCCGGCGACGAGCCGGAGAGGAAGGGGTGTGGCCGGATCTGACGAGGAAGGAGGAGAACGAGAGGCCCGGATATTTCTGCGTAGAAAGTTTGTATTTTAGTCCCTTTTTTGAAAAATATTCACATTTAGACCCCTGGTAGTTTTAATTCCGTTTTGGACCTGGGGTGTGGCGTGACCCACGGCGCCGAGTAGCTTATCTCGGCGCCACGCCCACGGCGCCGAGTTGCCGAGCCAGCGCCGGGTGGTGGCTGTGTGGCGCCGGCGTGGCAACATCTCGGCGCCGTGGGTCTGGCGCGAGCTCGGCGCGTGTGTCTGGCGCCGAGTGTGCAAATTCAGGCTGCCGCCGTCGCCGGTGGCGCTCATTCGGCGCCTTCAAAATAATCCGTAGCTTTTGTGTGCGATCTCAATATGTAATTTTGACTTGAGAACAAGTGAAGAGTGTCGGGGATTACCATAGACGTGATTACTCACCGAGTAGATTATATGTGCCTATACGCTACCATGAGTCGATATGGGAACAATCCGTGGAAATATTACCCTGCAAGATTATATGTGCCTATCGCTACCATGAGTCGATATGGGAACAATCCGTGGAAATATTACCCTGTGCAAGAACACAATTTTTGTTCTTTTGCAGACATTTGTGTGCTTGAAAATGTGAACTTTGTATGTAATGATTTACAATTTTGAACTGAGTAGACATGATTTCCCTGTTCTTGTCTATATGCAAACTAATCAATTATGAGACATTCTTTGGAGCAAGCATGGGTGGGCAACATTATGCACTCTATTAAATTGTAGTTTAGTGAAGCACCGACACATAATACCGTCATACCGGTAGTCTCAAGTGCGATCGATCTGACTAGGCAAATACAATACAAGATGCATAATATTAGGATTGCATAGACCGTAGATAGCGTGGGTCTATTACATTTTGTCTCTTGGGTGTAGCGTAGTTGTTTTCCTTTCTATTGGGCCACGAGGATGGCTCATTGCATCATTCTTCTGTCACTCTTGATTGCTTGCAGCGCATCCTCCTTGGTCTTGAGAGCTGCCTCACGAGCTTGCAGCGCATCCTCCTTGGCCTTCAGACGGTTTTGTGCCACTATCACGGCGCTCTTGCTCAAGGCGCATCTGGCGTGCCACCTCGCGTTCGAGTCATCTTGACAAAGTATTGTCCTTTGTTTTCCACCTCCACCGCTTGGTTATTTGGCCATGCCGGCGACACCGATCAACCCATTCGACGAACGTGCAAGCCTATGTGTGGCGTGGTAGATGTCATGGATCAAGTTGAAAAACGATAACGAGAAACAAATGATGTAGTTGTCGTCGTTACCATGAAGTCGTCATCCAGGTCTGGACACTTGAAGAACCTACAACCGTATTTGGCTCGTTGTACTCGATCCGTCCAGACTCCCAACATCGTCCTAAAGCCGCAATGGCACTTCGGGCGCTCATGCCACTCCGGCACTCCAAATGGGTCGGAACTCGTGAAGACATTGTTGTGTAGTAGTATTGTGATGGCTTGAGGGAGATGTGGTATGGAAGACATAGGAGGCCTTTATGTAGGCATGTTAGGCGGTGCGGTGGGCATAGTCCATGGAGAGGGTGTCGACGACTCTTTTCGCTTTGTCGATTTCGGTTCAAACAATAAATGTTCCTATGTAGGCTTTTCGAGTCGTAGTCTCGTAATAAATTCATAGTTCGTAGCCTTCTTAGTCTTTTGCATGAAACATTTCGTAGGCTTTTCGAGATTCGGTGTAGCAATAAATGTTCGTATGTAGGTTTTTCAGAGCCTGTAGTCTCGTAATAAATTCATAGTTCGTAGCCTTTTCAGTCTTCTGTCATGTCACTGCGCAAAGTTGGGCTCTTTTGTCATGTCACTGTGCAAAGCTAGCCTCTTTTGTCACGTCACTGCGCAAAGCTGGCCTCTTTTATCATGTCACTGCGCAAAGCTGGGCTCTTTTGTCATGTCCTTCGCGCAAAGTCGGCCTCTTTGTCACGTCAATGCGTAAAGTCGGCCTCTTTGTCATGTCACTACGCAAAGTCGGCCTCTTTGCCATGTCATCGCGCAAAGCGCCAACTCGGTTGTGGTCATTGCGATAAGTCATTCCGTTCGGTATAAATAGCGTGTTGGGGTCCCATGGCATTGTACGCAGAGAACCCTTTAAATCGAACAAATGCGTTCTCTTCCGTGGTGAAAATATCATGTCGGAAGCGGATGTGCCAGTCGAATTTGGGTCACCGAAGGAAGACCTTCCCTTACAAAGGAGGGAGATCTTGATGCACGCATCGCTTGGTACCAAGGGGCGTGCTCAACCATCGTGGCGAAATGTAGACACAATGAGTCTGTTGTCGTGCAGGTCTGGATGCCCCGTCCGATGGCGGGCGACGTTTCTTCCGATGCCCAGCTACGAGGTGAAAGTAGTAATACTACATTTTTGTTATTGCTTATGGACCCTCCATGTTTACCGTCCTTTCCCGCAGATGGCAAATGCGACTTATCCATTGGATTGACCCTCCTCATGAACGGTATATTGTCTATTATGTGGATACATTATGGCGTGAATATTGGAGTTGGAGGACCGGATCGAGACTCTCAGTGAGGATAACAACGACCTCCGCCAACAGATGCAACGCGAGAGGGGCAACGAGGAGATCGTCAATATAGGAAGCTCTTATGATCCCACATGTTGCTGCGCGAACCCTAGTTGCATATGTGCGTGCCACTTCCACGACGGTCAGCCACGTCCGAGACGGCCCGCATGTCCAGGAACCCGTCATGGGTTCGAGGACGAAGGATGGACAGCTCCTGTATAGAATACACCAATTGTTTTAGTTAATGCAGCAACATAAAATGAAATTACACAGGAAGTGATGAAGCGGTACCCTCCCTCCACGGTGAGCCGCCTCGGTGGTTCTCCTCGTAGTACGGGTCTAGCAGGTGGAACTGAATGGCCTCCATCCTAAAAAAAAATTGAATTTGTCAGTCCAACATAGAAGAAAACAAAACATTCAACATGCATGAAATAATGGAAATAATAAGAAATTAAACAAGAAACATAGCAAATTGCATATGTGAAAACAGCTAGACGAACTACGAAACATAACGAAAAACAAGCACTCGCACCTGACTAAGTGGCCAATGGCATGTGCGTGAATTGTGGCCAAGTCTACCACATACGCTACATTGGTTACGCTCGGGGCTCGATGAAAGGGGTTGCTCTCCTCGCCTCGTTCTTCCGGAAGTTGATCCATAACCATCTTGTGTCTCGTCCTCTTCACGGTTCCACGTTTGTTCCAACGGCTACTCGGATCCGCAATATATTTGGGCCCGGTGTATGGTGGCCACTCTCCCTCATCCCGGTAAGGCTCGAAACGGGGAGACCACGTAAGCACAAGGTTGTCAACACTGAACTCCCGAGGTATCTTGCTCTCATAGTCGAAGTTGCGATGTCTTGCTGCTGCCACGTAATGCGAACAAGGAAAGTGGTACTGTCTCGGTTTACCACATGTGCATGAGAAATCAATAAGGACAACCTTATGCCTCCTCGTCACGGAGCTCTCCATCGGTCGTTGTACCACCCTTTCTACAACCTCGTAAGTGCCCGTGGCGTTGTCAAAACAATGTACCTCATGTGCCTCACCGCCTTTGCCCTTTCAAGGTGGCGCTTGGTTTAGCGCCCATCTCACTTGTTTACTCAGCGCCATTGCATGTGCGTGTCTTTCATTGAACCAGGCAACAAGCTTGTAAAAGGTGAAGGATACGATAGCATTGACGGGCATACCACGTATACCCCTAAGCAAATTATTAAATGATTCCGCCATGTTGCTTGTCTGAAACTCGTACCTCCAGCCACCATCGTCATGGGCCCTTGTCCATTTGTCGACATCTCTCATCAATCCGTCAACCATCGTCTACCTTCTGCGTTTGTTGCGGTACTAAGTCGCCCAACTTCTCACGGAATAACTTGACCTCAAGCATTCTAGCGACCTCCTCGAATGATGAAAGTTATCCTTCGTACTATCCTTACGGAGTAGATTCTCGACTAGATGCCGAGTGCACCAACGGTGGTGCAAAGTCGATACCCGTGATGTCTGCTCTGTCTGGTAGCAAGTATGCCCTGATGTCTATCAGATATGACACCAACCTCCCTACCAGGGCCGACCATGTGCCTCCGAACGAGACGCAAGAACCATCCCCAGCTATCTTTGTTCTCCCTCTCAACCAAAGCAAACGCCAAAGGAACCAACGCGTTTCACGTCACAGAAATGGCTATCGAAGTGTGCCTGGTACTTGCCAAGAAGAAACGCATCGTCAATGGAGAGGACGGACGATAATGCCGAAGGCCTCGATGGATCGGGCAAAGCACCGTAAAGCACGGAAGAATATCGCATCCCATCTTGAGTCCATTCGTTTGGTTTGGGACATGCTCATAATGCATGCCTGGATTAACCGCTTTGATTGCATTCAAGAGTCCGCAAGCGCAAGTACCCATCTTCCCAATCCCCATATATCATCTTCCGGATCGTTGTTTTGCCCTCCATGCTTTTCCATACCTTATCGCGTATCCAAATTTCTCCTTAACAATCCCGGCTAGTGTCTTCACCTTCATATTGGGTTCTCCCTTTACTATGTGACACAATGACTTAGCAATAATGGTAGAGGTCAGCACGATGCTTCATTTGAGCTCTACTTGGCACAAGTGTGTGGGCCAACGATTCTTGTGATCTTGAACTTTCCGTGTCCTTCTACATTTCCTTGCACAAACCCTCCATTCACATGTTTCCTTCTACACAACCTGTACCTCCGCTTCACATAAGAATGCCTCACCTTGAATGGCCTCTTCGAATCCTTTGAATACTCCAGTAGCCACCTTTTCAATCTTGACAAGTCCTCAAACACTATGCCCTTCTCAATTGTCATGCTTGACCCCTCGGGAGCATCTAGCAACTCGTCATCCTTCCTTCGCATAAGCCCCATGGGAATGCCTAAGATCGTTGAATTCATGAACCGATGGATCCGGCCGGGCAATAACGCGCTGATTAGCTCAATATCACTTTCGGTCGCTCTCCAAAAGGCGGTCATCATCGAGAATCAACGGCCCTAGCGATCTCGTAAGGCTCGGATCATCCACAATTTGAACATCCACCACCGTTGGAGTCCCTGAGACTTCTTCAACGTTGCCAGATGGAGCAACGGGAGGAGCACCCACATTATCAGGAATGTATCCTACATCACAAGCACGAAAACGATGGGATTGAGACAAAAGCATGGAATGACGGGAAAAGGCTAAAGAGTTGCTCGACACTTACTGGGATGATCCTGAGGGGCCGCCACGACATCATCATCCGACATTCGACTCGAAGCGGTGAGAAATCGACCCTCGTTCGGGCGAGATAGAGCATCGGGCACCTCGGGCACTTCTTCCACATCCACCGCAAGGTCCCAGAACGGAGGGTCAAAGGGTGCATGATCCTCACAACCAATTAAGATCAATGGACCATGAGGGGTGGGATCAATGGACACCTTCCGCACAACAAGGTCCAAACATTGGAACTCAGTGTTCATAACCAATTTGACATATTTGTCCCACTGATCCTCACAACCAATTAAGATCAACCGCCTTAGAATTGTATCTTTCGAACCGAAGTGAAGTAACCCCTCAACTGTGATGCTCTCCTCGTTTGCATGACAATGTACCTCCTCCCGGGCCCTAGCAACCAACTCACTAAACGACGGCCGATCACTGAATATCAGAGGCACACTTTGCATTTCAACAAATCGAACATTTCCATAATCATCACTTGTCACACTGCCTCCATGATATAGGGTGACTAGCTTGTCCATCTAGTTCATACGAGATGAATACCTTCACACGATAATTCCTTCCCTCCGCATACAATCAATAAGTATGAGCTCATAATGGGCTCGGATATGGGCGACCTAATTGTGTTCACCGGTGATATCTCAGTAGCCAAAACGAAAGCTCGACAAGGACAGCGGCGTCCCCTCCCAATAACGGGACAAAGCAACCGCTCAAAGCGGACTCTAAAAAAAAGTTTCAGTACGTGATTTGTAACAATATCACTCGTGATTTGTAGCAATTTCGCTGTATGGACGCATACATGAGCAACCTAGTAACCGATGGTGCAATGTATGTGATGTAATGAGATAATGGAGGGAGGATGTACGCCAGTGGCTTCCCTATTCTATTTCTAGCTTGTTCTTCACATAGTTCATTGAAGAGAATGTAACTAATCTACTTAACCAAAATCCAAATGTGCATTTGTACTTTTCTAGTAGATGTATCAAATGTGCCTGACCAAATCAAATCGTCATTGTCTACTTAATCAAATGTGCACAGTGTGTCAAATCTTCATGAATCATGCACATTGCACAGAGCAAGTTTGATATCTTCATAAATCATGCACAAGCATAACAATTTAACAACTAATGAGGAATGTCACGGGAGGAACTAACCGGGAGGCGGGCGGGCGGGGAGGCGGCGGGGTCTGGGAGGCGGGGGCGGGGGGCGTGGGTCGAGGAGGCGGCCGGGAGGCGGCGGGCGGGGAGGCGGGGGCGGGCATGCAGGGGCGGGGGGCGGGGGCGGGAGGCATGGGCAGGGGAGGCGGGGGGTCGGTGAGGCGGGCGACGCGAGAAATGAACGAGAATGGGGGCTCGGCGTTTAGATTGCCGTGAGCTCGGCGCCAAGATCTCTGGTAGAGCTCGGCCAGACCCACGTGGCCGAGCTCGGCGCCACGACACCTGCCAGCCGAGATGTCGCCACGTCCGCGCCACGCAGCCGCCTGTTGGCGCGCGGCTCGGCGACTCGGCCGTGGACCACGGCCGAGATGTGCTACCTCGGCGCCGTGGGTACTGTGGCCACCCTGGGTCCAAAACGGAATTAAAACTATCGGGTCTAAATATGAATATTTTTCAAAAAGGGCTAAAATAGAAAAATTCGGCGTTTCTGCAGAGTTGCCCTCAAATACGGAACATATCGGGAAAAATCCATGGTGCATGACATGTGGGTCCATATGGCCACCAGACCACTCCAACACCAACAGTCCAGCGACTGGACCCAGTCCACCCTTCGCACACCTAGATCTCCGGCGAACGACATGCCCCCGCCCCCTCCGCTGCCCGCCGTCGGCGTCCGGCGGCGGTGGCTGCACCGGCTCAGCCCCACGGTCGCGCGGGACCGCTGCTACACCCGCTCTTTCCGCTCCGCCGGCCTCCGTCCGGCCGCCGTGCCGCTCCCGGATGGCGCCGTCGTCCACCTCTGGCTCCCGCCCCCCGACCCGGCCCTCCACCCCGTACTCCTCCTCCACGGCTTCGGCGCCTGCGCCACCTGGCAGTGGGCCCCCTTCCTCCGCCCGCTGCTCGCCGCCGGCCTCGCGCCCTTCGTGCCCGACCTCGTCTTTTTCGGCAACTCCGCCTCCCCCGCCGCCGACCGCTCCCCGGCCTACCAGGCCGCCTCCGTGGCCGCCGCCATGGCCGCGCTCCCCGGCGCGCCGCAGAGGTACGCCGTCGTCGGCGTCAGCTACGGCGGCTTCGTGGCCTACCACCTTGCCCACGCGTTCCCGGCGGCGGTGGAGCGGCTGGTGCTCGTCGCGGCCGGGGTGTGCCTCGAGGAGGCCGACCTGGCCGCGGGGCTCTTCGCCGTGGAGGATATGGCGGAGGCGGCCAGCCTGCTGCTGCCGCAGCGGCCGGAGGATCTGAGGAGGCTGATGGAGCTCACCTTCTACCGGCCGCCAAATTTCATGCCGTCCTGCTTCATCAGGGACTACATCAGGGTGGGTTATTCAGTGATTTTCAAACTAATTTAGCTGCATTTTATTGCGTTGCAATGTTGCGTGGTTGAGATTCTTCACTGAGGATTAGCTGGTTTGATGGGTGGTTGTGGTGTTAGAAATTCCAATTTGATCTAAAATTGCTACCTGTAGCCCTATAAATTGAAATACATGGGAAAAGTTGCATGGGTATACCTGTATTTGGTTGATTTGTTGCATGCGAGCTGATCTTAATTAGTTTTAACATTTCACAGTTAGAGAAATTCAGTAATTTGTTGGTGTAAGCTCTAATTCAACTAAAGTTTTTTTTTCTTTTCTATAGGATTTGATGCTTAGGTTTTCCATTTTCATTACAAGCTAAGATCAATTCATCTAAAGAATCATTTTTTTTCTATAGGATTGGTGCGGGTAATTGACTGACTGACCAACTATTTTAGCTTCATCAATTTTGTTGCAATGTTGTGTGGTAGAGATTGCTACTATCGTGCTCTTTAGAGGTCCAGCAGAGACACCTACGGCGAGGAGAGAGCTGTGGAAAAGCTCTTCCGCTGCGTCCCCGAGAAGTACAAGCGGATGGCTCGCTCGATCGAGTCTCTGGACCTCTCCACGATGACGATCGAGGAGGCGATGGGTCGCCTCAAGGTCGTTGACAACGATGAGCCTGGCGCCTCTCGGGACCCGTCACCATTGGCGGAAGCTCCTCCTCGCTCGGGAGCGGTGGGGTCACGGCCAAGGTGACAGGAAGAAGGGAGCTTTCTTCCTGACAGCAACCGCAGCGTGGCAAGCACGGCAAGCGCGCAAAGACGTGAGCGGGGCGAGGGCGTCCGAGGGTGATGACCGTGGAGGCACCGGTGCGGTCACTGGCAAGCAAAGCCAAGACGAGGCGACTCTTGCCACAAGCTGCGGCAAGCTTGGTCATTGGGCCAAGGATTGTCGGCGACCACGACGCGGCCAGCCCACGTCGTGCAAGCGAGGAGGAGGAGCAATGGCTCTGCTCATTGCTCATACGAGCATCGAACTACCTCCGGCGACCTACCGCAGATGGCTCTCCTCCACCAGACGAGCCAAAAGCACACGCCTCCTCGCCACGGCCCAGAACGACAAGATCGACGGGTGGTGCCTCGACACGGCGTCACCCATCACATGACCGGCCGACGGAGTTCTTCGCCGAGTTTGACTCTAGCGTCCGAGGCTCGTCAAGTTTGGGACGCCCGCTGGAAATCAAGGCGTCGGCTCCGTCATCCTCACCTTCGTGTCGGTGAGCACGGGTTGCTCACGGCGTCTACTACATCCCCGATCTGCGGAACTCCATCATCGCCTTGGGACGGTGGATGAGAACGGCTCATGGTCGAGATCGAGCACGGTGTCTTTGCGATTTGGGATCTTCGCCGCCTTCTTGCCAAGGTAACGAGGCGAAAATCGACTCTACATTCTTCACGTGCAGGTGGCACAACCCTCTGTCTTGCCGCTCGTTGGGACGACGAGGCGTGGCGGTGCCACGAGCGCTTTGGGCACCTTCACCGAGGCCCCAGGCGGCTCGGTGCCACGGAAATGGTGCGAGGCCCGCGGTGCCTTGACCATGTGGAGCGATTCTGCGGCGTCTGCGTGTTGACGGGCGAGGCGACTCCGCTTTCCCGTGAGCGAAGTTTCGAGCCAAGGAGAGGGTCGAGCTCGTGCACGGGACTTGTGTGGCGGTGACACCGCCACACCGGAGGACGACGCTACTTCCCGCCGCCGTCGACCTCTCCCGCTACATGTGGGTGATGGTCCTCGGCGGCAAGGAGAGGCTGCGGACGCCATCAGCGCACGCAGTCGCCACGGAGGCGAGCGCGGCCGCGAAGTCGCGCGTGTTGCGCATGCACAACGGCGGCGAATTCACGGCGGTGGTCGCCGTCATCGCTACCGATGAGGGCATTCGGCGCCGCTACTCCGCGCCGTCTGACCGCAGCGAGCGGCGTCGTCGGCAGCGCAACGAGCGGTTGTGGGGATGGCTCGCCCTCCCGCAGCAGGGATGCCTACTTACGGGAGAGGCGGTGGTGACGGCCGTCTACATCCTCAACCGCCGCTTACCAGGCGCTCGACGGCAGGACGCCGTGACGAGGCTTGGCATGGGCGCAGCCGGCGGTCTCCAGCTGCGGGTCTTGGCTCCTCGCGTTCGCCAAGGAGCTTGGCCACATTGGTAAGCTCGGCGGCGTGAGCACTCGGAGTGTTCATCGGCCACGCGAGGCTCAAGGCTCACCGCATCCTCGACCCTGTCACACAGCGTCCGCATCTCGCGTGACGTTGTGTTCGACGGCGGGCGGGCGACGGGACAAGGCGGTGGGCTACGGTTCGACTTCGACTCGTGGACTTTGTTGTCGACACGTCCACTTCGAGAGAGCGGTGAGCTAGCGGTGGTCTTCACCAAGCTCGCCCACCTCGACACCTTGCTCGCCACCGGCCCGCCACTCCACGCCTCCCGCACCGGCCACCACTCTCCCGCACCCGGCCACACCACCGGATCGCCCCCCGGCAACCGGTCCACGACGAAGCGGCGATGGTGGAGTTCGCTACTCATTGTCTCACGACGAGGACGCGTCGACGCCTACCACGACGGCGAGCCTCGCGCTATCGTACCACGGACAACATCCTCGAGCCGTTGCCGTCCACGGATCGGGCGCAAAGACGACTTCGCGGGCTGAGCGCTTGCGGCGACGACGGCGAGCCCCGCCCTTCGCCGGGCGGAGGAGACGCGGCATGGCGTGTCGCGATGAAGCGAGAGATGGACGCCGTCGGCGGGCCGGGCGTGGGGCTGGCGGATCTTCTGCCGGCCACCGCGCGATCACCCTTAAGTGGGTGTTCAAGGCGGCGGGATGAAGCCGCGCCATCGTCAAGCACAAGGCTCGCTTGGTGGCACGAGGCTTCATGCGGCGGGAGGGTCGACTTGATGGCGCCGCGCGCGCCGCGCGCATGGAGTCCGTTCGTCTTCTCCTCGCACTTGCGGCCCGGGAGGATTGGCGCGTCCATCACATGGACGTCAAGTCCGCCTTCCTCAACGGCGACTTGAAGGAGGAGGCCTACGTCCGTCACCGCCGAGATTCGTCATCCCGGCAAGGAGGCAGGTTCTCGCTGCGAAGACCCTACGGCTGCGGCAGCACCACGAGCCTGGAACGCTAAAGTGGACTCCACCTCAAGCAAATGGGGTTCCGGCAGGCGCACACGAGGTGCGGTCTCATGGCGGGGCAAAGCGGCAACGCCTGGCGGCGGGCGCTCGTCGCCGACGACTGGTGATCACCGGCTCCAAGGAGGCCGAGGTCGAGGCGTTCAAGGCGGAGATGAAGACCGCCTTCGGATGAGCGACTTGGGGCTCCTCTCCTTCTACCGGGATCGAGGTCCACCGGGGCGGCTCCGTATCTCCCTTCGTCAGACCGCCTACGCCAAGCGCACCGTCGAGCTGGGCGGCCTCACCGGCCGCAACCCCCCACACTCCTATGGAGGAGAGGTCAAGTCGAGCCACGACAAAGACGGCGGAGGAGGTGGATGCGACGCAAGATCGGCGCATCGTGGGCGACCTCGCTATCTCGCCCACAGCGTCCGGTTGGCGTTCGCCGTCGGCTCGTCGATCGGTTCATCAACGGGACGACGGCGAGCATCGGCGAGCCATGAAGAGGATCCTCCGCTACGTTGCGGGCACCTCCGACTACGGCTTGCACTACCCGAGGTGTCCGTGGCGCAAGACTTCGCCGCATGCGGCGACGGCGACCACGCAGCGACATCGACACCAAAGAAGAGCACAAGCGGGATTCTCTTCTTTCTCGGCAAGTGCTTCGTTAGGTGGCGGTCGATCAAGCGGCGGTGGTGGCCCATCGGTGTGAGGCCGAGTACATAGCGGCTTCCACCGCTCGACTCAGCGCCGGCTCGCTCGACCGCTTGGTGATCTCCTCGGCGAGAGACAACAAGCGGTGGCGCTCGGGGTGGGCGACAAGTCGCCTGCTCGCAAAGAACCCGTTTTCACGAGCGGAGCAAACACATCCGGGTGAAGTACCACTTCATCCGAGGCTGTTTGGATGAAGGCAACATCAAGGCGAGCTACATCAACACCACGGATCGACTTGCGGACTGCTCACCAAGCCTCTTGGGAGGTCAAATTCCTCGAGCTCGCTCTAGGATCGGGATGGTTCAACTTTTCCACAAGGCGACGCACAAGACTTATGGGAGAATGATGAATAAGTCCCACATCTTGTGGTCTTTGTGGGGTGGGCACATGGTTCTTGTCTGACTTTAGACTAACATCTTGGACTAGCTTTAGGGCAGCTTTAGACTAGCATCTTAGACTAGCTTTAGGGCAGCTTTAGACTAGCATCTTAGACTAGCTTTAGGACAGCTTTTGACTAGCATCTTAGACTAGCTTTAGGACAGCTTTAGACTAGCATCTAGGACTAGCATCTTAGCATATGCTTGGCTGGTTCTCAGCCTATAAATTTGTATCCCCAACCCCTCAGGTTGGCATGGCATTGTGCGAGAAATAAACCAAGAAAAATTGCCCCATATCCAAATGTCATCCTCTCCATGAGAGTAAGGATCTTGCTATCACCAAGAGCAAGAGTCCAGCGACTAACAGACCTTAACTGTTAAATTGTTTTGCTTGTGCTGGAATGCTATTGTTTCCATCCAGTTCTTTTAACTAACTGTCTGATGTAGCACACCTTGTGGAATCATCATTCCCTTCACTGCTGTTAATAGGTTAATATCATCAAGTTTTTTATTATGATAGTGCTCACAATACATACAAATTGAGGAAAATGTATATGTAATAATTAATTTTATGTACCTATAGTAAGATTTAAATGTGATCTGCACATCTCCAGGGTGGTCCTCTAGCTTTGTACAAAATAGCTTGAGGGAAAAATTGACTAGATTTATACATTGTTTTGTGTGCTTTTACATAAAGAAAGTCATCACTTAGTTAATTCTTCTAAATGTATAGTAGCTTTATACATTTTCTGTGTGTTAAATTGCAGGTTATGTGCACTGAAAATGTGAAAGAAAAGACTGAGTTGTTACATGCTTTGATCAATGGTAAGAAGCTTTCAGACCTTCCTAAAATTAACCAGGTAATGATTTTGCCGTTCACAGAACCATCTCACCTTGTTCAATGGGCCTACACAACTTGATGCAAGATATCGTCTTGCTTTTTGTCTAAGGTGTTGTTTTCTTTACAGTTTAATAATATCTTTGTTTCATATTGTGTAAATTTAGCAGCAAACCTTGATAATTTGGGGAGAGCAAGACCGGGTCTTTCCATTAGAACTTGGCCTACGGCTGAAGAGGTTTGTGCCTAGTTGCTATTGTCATCATTGCAAGTCTTTACCATGATCTAATAAACTTTGTTATAAATTCAGACACTTGGGGGATACATCGGAACTCGTCATTGTCAAGAACGCTGGCCATGCCATAAACCGTGAAAAGCCAGCTGAGCTTTGTAGGCTTATAAAGAACTACATCGTTGATCCCTCAGTCAAATATCGAGATGACCACAAGGTACACAACTCACTGCTGTAACTATTTATCCTTGTCGAAAACCTACTACCCATGATACTATGGGCCTGTTCTTTTTGGCTGCGGCTTATGGCTTTTGACTGAAATTTTTGAATTTTGGCTGTTTACGGTACAGATTACGGAGAGATCGATACTCATTTGCGATTTTGGCTGGTACAGATGTTAACCTTTTAACGTGTACTACGTTTAACTTGTAGACTTCATCTTGAGAAAATACTCCGTTTAAAAGTTAGGTACTGTAGCGGCTGCCAAAAGCCGACTGGCTTGTGGCCTGAAGAACAGGCCCTATGATCCACTGCACATTCGTGAAGCCCTTAGGGTGGAAAAAGCGCACCTATATCTGAATTGAAAAACCCGCCTGTCTTATTTGTTTGCTGGTTGAGTAGTCTGTTGACATTTCTGACGAATTTGCTCCCTCGGTTCACAGGTATTCTGGAAGAAGGCGATAAAAAGATTCGCTGGGTCGAGCCTGAGGAAGGTGGACTCTAGCCGACCTCTGCTATAACGCATACATACACTGACTTGCATACGATGCAAGAAATCTGATTCTCTAATTGTGATACGCATTTTGTTCAAATGCTGACAGCACGTAAATGTTTACCATTATATGTACAGGCATTCTGTAACATCCGCACCTGTTTGCATTGCCATCGTTTGTGCTGGTTACATCTTCTTTATTTTTTGTTTTATTTGAGGGGATTGTGCTGGTTACATCTGACAGAGACAAAGGAAGGACGCAAAAAAAAAAAAATGACTCTAATGGATGCAAAACACAAGGCTGTGACAGCCATGTTGGGTACACTATCCCCACAACTCACTGACCATAAATCCATAATCTTTTCGGTGGATTGAACCGGTTGGTATAAGTGTAATCGACGATTGCTTGTGTATGTCCAGACAGGGGTGGATTGAATGTGCAAGGATGGATCCAGTGACCCCAACTTGACTTAACAAGAAATTCATGAAGAATGGGGCATCATTCTCTCGAATAGGTAGTTTAAAATGCGTGTATTCAAACTTTAAACATTGATCCCTAATGTATCCAAAACTATTTAAATCTCTCGTATGAAGATGATATTAGTATATTTATTACCGAGGATACTTCCATATTATCATTTTTTATCGATTAGTAAAAAACGAATGGAGGGAGTAGAATTTATCAATGTTAATTCATGCCTACCGTGACTCCAATGACTTTCCTCGGAAATCCTGTAGACAAACACATTGCACTGCAGCACCGGATTCCTCGCGGCCCAATCAAAACCTGCTAATTGGAACATTGACTCTCTCTGCACCAGCAGAAAGGGAATGACCTACGAGGAGTACTTCGATATGTACAGAAAGTTTGTGATTGCGACTTAAGTGGTTGCGATTTGTGGCTTGGAAATTAGGCCATGTTCATTCACGCTGAAGATTCTTATAACATGCTTGTGGTTTTCTGGATACTTACGTACAATGTGTCTAGCTCATTGGCCATTCGACAACGGTATCTTATTCATGTACCATATTTGTCAGGAAGATGTGCCGCTTTAATTGCTGGAAGACCGTTAAATTTGTAGCTAGAGGAAAAAAGAAGTGGATAAGTCTAAATTGGAGAAAAGCCTGGCCATCCTCTCTGTTACAGTTCTACCGACTATGCCCAAGATTTTACGACCACTTTATAGTCGTTACGATCATGTCCTGTAGTCGTACGACCACGTTGTAGTGGCTACGACTAGCCCTATGTCGCTACGACCACTCTGTTGGTCCATCGACCATGTTGACAGTCGTTACGACCACACTGTTACCACTCTGATCACTCATTGCTCCGACTACATGATCGTAAATTTCAGCTGAAGTTACGACCACGCTCACCGCTTCTCAATGCACTTCCTTCGACAACGGTCGATCACCGTAGTCGTAACGCCTTACGACCATGCAGTGATTCTGTCGACCGCTCACTGTGGACGTACCCTTACGACCACGTCTTCCTATGAGACACTTCGTATAACGAACCGATCCGTGGCGTATCTCCCAGAATTTCGTTCTCACACGTCCACTCTCTCCACATCGAAAGTTACGAACATCATAGACGGTTCAGATAACAAATCGTCTTGGGCTACTTCGTCGTGACATTCAAAGACTTATTCTTATTATTCAATCTCGACGAACTCGACGCCTCACTTCTACGATGTTGGACACTATAAGTGTATTGTACAATGAAGTTCTACATTCACGTCAAACTGATAAATGTCATTACTCTTTCCTTATGTATAGATACATGATCCAACAAGTTCGGCGACGGCGACAACCGGTGGGTTTCCTCGACCCACACTTGGTCTCGGAGCAATCTATCAGCGGAAATGCATTCTTCGTGCAAGATTACATAACGAGGGGATTGATTGCTCACAGCGATAAGGAGTACATCATGGTACCCTTCAATCAAGGGTAAGTGATTTACTAGTTGCCACACAAGTTTCATTTGTACTTTATATACAACATGAATTTATAGGTCTCACTGGATTTTGATTGTAATTGTACCAAAGTGGAGCAAGATAATATACCTTGATTCCCTACTTTAGGGCAACCACAACTTCAGTCGTGTGCAAGCAGTAATTAACAGGTAAACTCATTTATTCCATACATAACTCTATTGTAATATTTCCTTCATTTGTAATGCCTGAGGCTAACTTTTTTGGAATCACATAGGTCGTTTACCGCTTATGTTGCCCTAGGAGGGAGACATAACGATCCAGTGACACGCTGCGACACAACACGCGATTTTCGGTATCTGCTACAACACAACAATCCTATATCACAGTTTGTTATAATGCCTCTACAATTGACAATATCTATGTATGTAATTCTATATATTTTGCAGTGCCACCAACAGCTACAGGGTAACGTATGTGGATTCTACGTTTGCCGCCATATGAAGAAAATCACTGACACTAAGATGAATGATCTGGAAGTTTGTCAACCTTCCGATAATTATTATTTTCGATTATATATATATATATATATATATATATATATATATATATATATACATACATGCTAATTAATTACTTAACAATGCTCCTAGCGACAACGGGTGGACTTCAACGAAAGTGCATATGATCTTGACAAACTCGTCAAAATTCGTGAAAATCTCTCTCAATTCTTGCTGGCAGAGGTATAAAAAAGACTAGAGAGTTCCACCCCGGCAATGGTGATAATGAGATGTTGAAACATTGGATTCAATTGTGCTTAATCAAACAATTCATTCAATTTAATTCATTTGTGAGATTTATGTAACGATTGTCACGCTACATATGTGTGTATGTGTGTGTGTGATCTGCTGGTGTTGTTTCATTCATCTGTGTGATTTGATTCATAGAACTTTGTTTTATGATTTTTAGTACTTCATGATATATGTTTCACCTGTTAGCTACAAGATCTATTTGGAATGGCATATTACTATTCCAAAAGGACCTTGAGACACTGGTGTGTGTAATTTGATTCAAAGAATTTAATTTATTTACGCTCATAGCTCACTGCAGTTAGTTATTTCTTATAAGAGAGGTGATGTTCACACAGTCATCATTGTCGTCATCTAGGTCTCACGCTCCGAAGATCGGGATAACTAAGCATGGCCGAGGATTATCGAAAAGGCTAGATGGTCGAATGACCATCATGGTCTCTCCGGATGAGGTCCCTTTACAAACAAAGAAAGCAGCGGTAGCATTTCGGACTACCTGCGGGATAATTAGAAGGCAACGGGTCCCTATCACCATAGCAAGCTGGAAAGATTTAGCAAAGGGTTAGAAAAATCAGCTGTGGGCGGAAATAACAAATACATTCGAGGTCCCAGCAGAAGTACAAGAACTCGTGCAATGGTAGGCGCTCCTCGCGATGGGAAAATCATGGAAGAACTTCAAGAGCACTCTTGTCAGGTAGTACATGGCCAAGGATCTCACGCCCTTCACAAGGTATCCTTTCGTGTCGCCGGAAACATGGGGGGCCTTTGTGCAGATGAAGACAACGACCGAATTTGAACAGCAAAGTGTGGCGCACAAGGCTCTCTGGTCAAAAAACACCTACCCTCATAGACTCGGCTCTGCTGGGTACGCGGGTAAAATCCTATAGTGGAGGATGCGGGACGAGATCACAATCCGATCAGAGGCCTCCCCGCCATTTGCCGGGATAAAAAATGAGCGCATCCGAAACTGGTTAAGAACGAGGTCATCAACCATGTCTTCAGGTGTCTCCTCTTTCAAAAACCCCACAGACGAGGAAGTGTCACAACGTTTGGTAAGATATGTTAAACTACATAGTTGTTAATACCTCTTGAACTTCATGGGTTCAAAAATAACATGATTGCCTCTTGCAGCAATCATTGACTACCGAATCTTCCCGAGGCTCCTTTGAAAAATACAGGGAGAGAGATATACTATCACAGGGCTTGGGAAACAAGGAGCACCTAGGTCGCACGCGAGGCCTAGGTGTTTACGTATCTTGGAGGCACGAATTCCCAATGACCCGAGACATATAGGAGTAGGAAGAAATCCAAGTTCTATCACAACGAACAAATAAAATAGGAGCTTTGTGCACAACTTGAGGAACAACTATCCGCCTCACTTCAAGAGAAGACCGCCTCACTTCGAGGAGGGATAGATTCATTGAGGGATGAACTGAGACAAGTCCGCAACCAATCGTAACTCACCCCGTTAATGCGGTACCTAGTCCCCCTCAACGTCAAAGTAGCTGCGTGTCCACGCCAATTACTCAACATAGCAACGCCCACTTACCTATCGACGATATCCAGGTAATGTACCTCTTTAGAATGCTACATAGATAGATCTACCTGGTGGACGCCTTAGCTCATCGTGTATCGTTATGTAGGAGCCTACGCCTTGCATCCTCAGAGTCAGGCTTGTTGGCTCCATTCCCATTGACGCTGGGCGAGGGATGGCGTATCTATGGCTATTAGGGACGCTGGTGCACGGTGCCCAATTAGAGACCGATTTTGTGAAGGTTCAGGTGGACATGATTAATGATGTTTTTAGGACCGTCCCTCTTGAGAAGCCCCTAAACGAAGAGATTAAAACAATAGGGGATGACGTCCACATATTCATCCAGTGGCCCAAGAGGGACATCGCCTTAGTCCAGTCACATCGGCCCTGTGGCTCCATCTCCAGCTCCATTTCTGAAGCTTGTTGCAACGGCTCCTATAGAGATGACGCCGAAAATGTATCGTAAGCGAGGTGCTAAGACCCAACCGAAGAAGATTAATGCGCTTCTCGGGAAATGGAAGTTCATTCTCGGAGTGTTGTTGGTCCCTGAGTCACAATTACGCAGGCTTAGACTGGTTTGCAATACATTGCATACCTGGTACATGCAGACATCCAACATGAAGCCAAATCGGCATAGTGGATTCACTGTGAGATACACGGAGGCGCATTTCCTTCACGACTCGGGCTATTTCATCGTGACCTTCGAAGACTTATTCTTACTATTCAACTTCAATGAACTCGGCGTCTCACTTCTACGATGCTAGACATTATAAATGTACTTAATGAAGTTCTACATTCATATCATACTGATAAATGTCATTACTTTTTGCTTATGTATAGATACATGATCCAACAAGTCCGGTGACGGTGACAACCGGTGGGTTTCCTCGACCCACACTTGGTCTCTGAGCAATCCATTAATGATAATGCATCCTTCATCCAAGATTACATAATAAGCGGATTGATTGCTCATAGTGACAAGGATTACATCATAGTACCCTTTAACTAAGGGTAAGTTCTTCACTAGTTGCAACACAAGTTTTATTTGTACTTTATACGCAACATGAACTTAGAATTAATCACTATGGCGACATACATGACTAGGTCTTAATGGATTCTGATTGTGACTGTACTAAAGTGGAGCAAGGTAATATAGCTTGATTTCCTACTTAGGAGCAATCATGATTTCACTCGTGTGCAACAAGCAATTGATATGTAAACTTATTTTCTCCATACATAACTCTATTATAATCTTTCTTTCGTTTGCAATGGCCGAGGCTAACTTTTTTGGAATCACGTAGGTCGTTTAGTATTTATGTTGCCCAGAGAGGAAGACACAAGGAATCTAGCGACACAGTGTGACACAGGATGCGATTTTCGGTACCCGCTACAACACAATAATCCTATATCACACTTCATTATAATGCCTCTAAAATTGACAATATCTATGTATGTAATTATATTTTTGCAGTGCCACCAGTAGCTACAGGACAACATATGTGGATTCTACGTTTGTTGCCATATGAAGGAAATCATAGACGCTAAGAAGAATGATCTAGATGTTTGTTAACCTTTCAATAATTATTATTTTCTGATTATACATATGTATATATACACACACATGCTAATTAATGACTTAATATTACTCCTAGCAACAGCGTGTGGACTTCGATGAAAGTGCAATTGATCTTGACAAACTCGTCGAAATTTGAGGAAACATCTCCCAATTCTTGCTAGCAAAGGTCATAAACAAGACTGGAGAGTTCCACCCCAGCAATGGTGATTAGATGTTGAAACATTAGATTCAATTGTAATCACTCAATTGTGCTTAATCAAATAATTCATTCAATTTAATTCATTTGTGAGATCTGTGTAACGATTGTCATGCTATATATGTGATCTGCTTGTGTTGTTTTATTCATCTGTGAGATTTATGTAATGATTGTCCTGTACTATATATACATGATCTTGCTTGTTTTCAGATGGCATGGCTAGCATATGCTGATGCTAGTCAAAAAGAGTAATCAACATCGCTGTTGAAATAGCTATCACAGATATCACAGACGGTTTGGAACACCGAACCGTCTGTGATATGCATCATATCATAGATGGTTAATATAAAAAACTATCTGTGATAGTCGAATATCACAGACGATTTTTCAGAAAAACTGTCTGTGTTGTAAGTTATCACAGACGGCTGTGATAACCAGCTATTATCACTGACACATAAACGCAGACGGTTTAGAAGTCGTCTGTGATGACGGTCTTAAACCATCTATGATAACACTGTCTATAGTAGTGGTAGTGTCAGCTTCAACTTAAGCTCCTGTAAACAGGGAGCAACTTATGTTTCTTTTCTTTTTTTTTCTTTTTGAAATTACGGCCAAAGCTCTGCCTTTCACCTAAGAAAGGAGAGATGATCCTGGAATCAAACCTGGGTGGGAGTCATGCACACCTTACCAACCGAAGCTTACAATCGCTTTGAACTGAGAAGCCAAAACAGATCAGCATCGAGTTAAGCTGTTAGAGCACATTGCGAAACTCTCTTCTACATCTAGCGAATTGACGCCAAAAAAAGAAGCGTCGGCCACATGCATATACGCATGGATGGAACTGCTAGCCACGTAAACTTACAGCGTTACAACTACTTATGGTTTTTCTTTTAGACGTTTTTGGCGTGGGTTAGGTGTTGCTACAGAACAATGTCGGTGGTGCAATGCACCCTTAAGATCTGCCATTGTCGTCACTGGATTAATTGTCTTTGTAGGGCTTTCAGTAGTAGTTCATTTTGTCAGTACGGAACCCTTGAGGGTGTTCAAGTGGGATCTACACATGGGTGTCTAACTTAGCGTAAAATACTGCAATGTTTAGCAACTTTGATGGGAGCTATTTCGAGATAGAGAATATATAAAACCTTTTCCTAACTCCACCCTCACCGTTCTGTCTCAGACTGTCATCTCTACTAGCCTCGAAGGCGCGGCGCCACGAGGCACCGTAATCGCGAGGAATTATTTAAAAAAATCCAAGGGCATATGCACATTTTCGAGAAAGGTAAAGGGTTTTTTTTGCAAAAAAGCGAGGACATGTACGTAAATAAAAAACCGCGGGGGACCTGTACGTAAATAAATGAGGACCCGTACGTAATTTCAAAAACTACGGGGGCCATAACGCAAAAAGGAGGGGCTAAAAAAAATTTCCAGGGACTTTTTTGTGAGAACCAAGGACCTGTACGTAATTTCGGAAAAACACAGGGGCTTTTTCTCAAATTTGGTCGCCCGACCGATCGAAATTCGCCATGCATGGCATGGCGGTGAAGCGATGGCGCCGACGTGGCGTAGCTCGCAGCAGAATCCCGCATGAGAGTAATAGGGGGATGATTTCCTCTATTTTTGACGAGAACCGGAGGCGGACTTGGTAGCGGTGCCTCCCCTCTCAATCAGGGGTCTACAAAAAGCTCGGCTCACAAGCTGCTTGAGCTCGACTCCCTCTATACTTGATTTGAACTCGACTCAAGCTCCAAACAAATCGAGCTCGAGCCTAGGTGAAAGCTCGTGAGCCTAGCAAGCTCGAACTCAAATAGTTTGACATGGCTTGAGTAGATATGTAATAGAATTCGTATGTTACTTTTTATCAGCACATTAAGCTCCTTACCCTTTTCTTTAATCAAATGTTTATTTTCCTCAAGGCCTAAAGCCACCTGTGAGCCAACCTATGCTCGAGTCGAACTCGAGCCTACTCGAGCTTTATGCAGCTGCATGTGAAAGCTACATGTCTCTTCTTAACGAGTTTACTCTTCTTAACAAGTTTACTTAATCTTTAGATCGAGTCGAGCTCGAGTCCAGATCTAAGATCGATCCTAACTTATGCTCAGCTTGAGCTTGACTCATAGGCAGAGCCACCTATTGGCGACCCTAGGCGGTTGCCCGAGCTCACCGGTGAGCAACCCTGTTGAGCTCCATTGAACTCACACCGGTATTCTGCCATGCGGTGGCTGCCTTTGTCTGGGCTTCAGCATGGCGGCCTGCCTTGTCTGGGCTCCCATCGTTAGTTGGCTCTGCTACTGGCTTGACTTGAATTTATTAATTTCAATCAATCAAATACGTACAGAGACAAGGGATCACAAATAAAAGGCAAATTTATTAATTTCAATTCGAGGCAAATTTATTACAAAAGTCGCAGAGATAAAGAGATTCCCAGATTCTAATCTTCTGGGCTTCGTACGCTTCTTCTTCGACTTTGGGACTTGGAGGAGTGCCCGCTGAGTTCTCGAACGCCGTTAAGATTTTCCTTGTCCTCAGCACTTCCTTCTCCAGCATTGGCAAATGATCAGAATCTGCCGTTTCTGTTTGAACGGCAATGCTATCCATCAGTCTCTCCAATGCCACAATTACTTCTTCCGCTTTGTGCACATTGTATATAAGAATCAGGGTGAGGGCTGTTTCCCTGTCTTGAGCGGCAGCGAGACGCCTCCGTCGACGGCGGATGATCAGGTCGAGCTGACGGATACAAGAAAGTTGGGGAAGGAGAGCAGGGCGTGACCGGAGAAGCTGCTCAAGATGTAAATTGCTGGCCGCCTGTAAGATTCCGGCCAAACAATTCTTGATGAACAGATGAGAGGAAGGAGATGATGAGAAGAACAGTAGAATCCATATTGTACGTAAGAGCAGTAGGAGATGATGAGACAAGAATGCTACAGATGAGAGGACAGTACGTATGTACAAGACCTGGATCATTAGGCGCGCATATTTAACCTTGAGCACAGACGGTTCATATACACCAAACATTAATGATATAGATGGTTCGTATACCAAACATTAATGAAATAGACGCTTCGTATAACGATCGAGATATGTTACACGAAACACAAGAGATATGTTCTCAGTTTGCATTATCACAGACGGTTTTAATTTGAACACCGTCTGTATTGGCGGCGTCGTAGACGGTTTTTAATAAACAACCGTCTGTGATAATATTTATTGCAGATGGTTTTTAATAAAAAACCGTCTGTGATAATATTTATTGCAGACGGGTTTTAATAAAAACCGTCAGGATAATTCCTGCACGGTTTGTAATAAAACCCGCTCGTGATAATGCCACTAAGCATTTAATGCGCTGCTCAGACCGCATCTGTCTTCATTTCGATCCAGATCTAGCCACTGCTGCGCACTCCTTCGCTCGGGGAGGCGAGCTAGGCGATTTCGAGCCGATTAATTTGGTGGGAAGAGACAGAGATTGAGCTTTGAAGATTCATTCATACTTTTCCTGGTAGCTCTAGATATGGTTAGTAAGGAAATTTGTTTTTTCTTTAATTGCATTATAATTTAGATCTAAGTAATTAGTGAGTGTTATTGAAGATGGTTAATTTGCAAAATTGTTGGTTATATATTAGCTGTTGTGTTTATAATATGAATTGAGCTAGCAAATTAAGCCTCAATATAATACATGTGGCGGTATATATTTAGTAATAATTAGTTAATCTAATTTTTAATCTTGAGTTGCTATATATGTACGTAACGAGGACCAAGTCGGATGTATGCCATGAGCCGTGTGAGTGAAGAGTATATTAATGGCGGTCCGCTTACAAGAGCCGCCGAGGAGGATATGTTGAATAAGGGGGTGGAATATATGTACTGTCCATGCGCTAACTGTGAGAATTTAAAGATGTTTAAGAACCGAGGGCAAATTGAAGGGCCCGTGACTCTCTGCATCTATAACCTTCCACCTTGGTTGTGTATGAAGGGCCAAAGCAACCAGGGAATGATATCGATGTGTACCTAGCACCGTTGGTAGAAGATCTAAAAGTACTGTGGAACGAAGGGGCTGTGTATGGGATGCATACAAGCGAGAGAATTTCACTTTGCGCTCCTTATTGTTACGCACCATAAACGATTATCCTGCCATTGCTAACCTATCGGGTCGAGTACAAAAGGTGCCAAAGCTTGTACCCATTGCTTAGATGATACCGAGTGTGTGGTGAGACACTCACGCAAAACGGTCTACATGCGTCACCGTCGGTTCCTTCGGAGGGCTCACCCATACCGCAAGATGAAGAAACAATTTGACGGAGAGAAGGAAGACGGTTCAGCTCCAAGGCATTTAAGGGGACACGAGGTTTATGATATGGTTAATGATTTAGATGTTGTCCTCGGAAAGGGACGTAAAATGTGGGCTCATGATAAGAACACCTGGAAGAAGAAATCAATATTTTGGGACTTACGTTATTGGAAATACCTAGATGTTCGACACTGCATCAACGTCATGCACGTAGAAAAGAATGTATGTGACAGCTTGATTGGTCTCTTACTGAACACTCGTGACAAAACAAAGGACGGCGTCAACGCACGGCTTGACTTGGCTGATATGGACATCGGCCCGAGTTAGAACCGACGAGAATGAGATAATGGACGAACGTACCTTCCCCTGCGTGTTCTGATCTGTCCAAGGCCGAGAGAACGAAGCGTGCGCTGCTTGCATGGTGTCAAAGTTCCGTCGGTTACTCCGAACGTGAAGAAACTTGTTTCGATGCAAGATTTGAAGTTAAATGGCATGAAGTCTCACGATTGTCATGTGCTGATGACACAGATGCTCCCTATTGCAATTAGAAATATTTTGCCGATCAAAGTACGAGAGACAATCATGAGGCTATGTTATTTTTTTAACACAATTGCTCAGAAGGTCATCGATCCCGAAGGACTAGATGCTCTACAGGACGAAGTGGTGATGACTCTATGTCATCTTGAAATGTATTTCCCTCATTCGTTTTTCGATATCATGGTACATCTCATTGTTCACGTTGTGTCGGAGATAAAAATGTGCGGGCCCGTATTCCTACGTAGCATGTACCCATTTGAGAGGTTCATGGGAATTCTCAAGTCCTACGTACGGAATCGATTTCGCCGAGGCAGCATTGTCGAAGGTTATGCAAGCGAAGAGGTCATTGAGTTTTGTATCGATTGTATGGCTCAGACTCAACCGATAGGTGTGCCTCAATCTCGTCATGAGGGGCGGCTGAAGGGTATCGGAACTATCGGAAGGAAAGCAATCACTGCAAATATGGACACGTATATTCAAGCCCATTTCACGGTCTTGCAACACATGACTTAAGTGGCGCCTTATGTCGACTAGCACAAGAATGTGCTTTGGCAGCAAAATCCGGAGTGGCCGGATGTTTGGATCATGAGGCAATATAACAGTCAGTTCAACCAATGGTTGAAGGAGCAAATCGCTAGGAGCTCGCCAAGTGAGACGCGGCATGGTTGGCAAAGGGCCAACATTTGATTGTGACATGGCAAGGATATGACATAAATGGGTACACATTCTATACGCAGTCTCAGGATGTAAAGAGCACAAACCAGAACAGCGGTGTCCGCATAGATGAGTTCAGTACCGATGGGTCGAGAAACTCGTACTATGAGTTCATAAAAGAGATTTGGGAGCTCGACTACGTGGTTTTCAAGATCTCCTTATTTCGCTGCCGTTGGGTGCATCTCCCACAGGTGAAGGTTGACAAGTACGGTGTCACTACCGTGGACCTCCAACGTGTCGGATACAAAGACGAACCATTCGTGCTCGCCAACCAAGTTGTTCAAGTTTTCTATGTAACCGACCCGGCAAATAAGAAACGCCATGTAGTTCTTCATGGAAAAAGGAGAATTGTCGGAGTAGAGAATGTAGAAAGAATACAATTAATTTGACGATTTACCTCCTTTTGGAAATGGCATAAGGGTCGACGACGAACAACATGACGAAACTAGTTACGTACGCATTGATCATCATGAAGGGCTCATTTTTAAAGGAAATAAGCAAGTACAATGAGAATGTGCTTCATATATGTGGGCATTTGCATATATGTATATAACAATGCATTTGTCTGATGTATATGTGAAAATGTGTGATGTAGAGTCAATTTTGAGAATGAGCAAATGTGTAAAGAAATACACTGTGTGAATGCCGCTGGTTGGTGTTGTATATGAATGCAGCTGGTTGGTGTTGTATATGAATGCAGCTGTTGGTGGTTGATCATGAATGCAGCTGGATGGTATTTGTCTGAATAACTACAGTCAAAGGCTTATCGTAGACGGTTCTACACTTATAACCGTCTGTGATATCAATATCACAGACGGTTATAAGTGTAGAACCGTCTGTGATATGTATACTATCACAGACGGTTCTACACTTATAATCGTCTGTGATAGTATACATATCGCGACGGTTCTACACTTATAACCGCTCGTGATATTGATATCGCGCACGGTTCCCACGTGTAGAACCGCTCGTGATAATCCTCCTATAATTATCTCCGCTAGGGTTTTCCCGCCGTATGCCGCAGATTATATTCTACATCTAAATCCCGATCTGCCTCGCCGCCGAGCCTCCGCGTTCGAAGACCGACGCCGGCTCGCCCACGCCCGCACCTCCGCCGCCCGCCTCCCGAGCCCTCGCCACCGCCTCCCTCGCCCTCGCCGCCGCCTCCCGAGCCGCCCACATTCAAGACCGCCGCCGGCTCGCCTCCACGCCCGCCGTCCTCGGCCGCCTCCCGCCGCCTCCTGAGCCCTCGCCGCCGCCGCCTCCCGAGCCCTCGCCGGTAGTAACCTTGTGAGTACATTTGCTCCTATTCAACTTATTTTTCAACTAGTCGATGAGTATATGGCTTAAGTAATATAAGGAAGGACTCAATCCATGCAGTATAAAACATGCAGACTTAATATGCATGCATGCAACGTGTAAAAGACTAGTTCTTTGGTGTATGTAACTCTTCTAATAACTCTAATGAGACACATCTAACATATGATATGTACT
This sequence comes from Bonia amplexicaulis, assembly GCA_036346245.1. NCBI lineage: Eukaryota > Viridiplantae > Streptophyta > Magnoliopsida > Poales > Poaceae > Bonia > Bonia amplexicaulis. The sequence goes on from CM070762.1 coordinate 8,723,943, forward strand.
ATGATTTGCTCATGACTAAAAGCAAGGCGTTTCCCTGTATGGCCACATAGAACTTTGTTTAGAGACCTTGTAGTAATAATATATGCCAGATAGACCTTCAAAGGGCTTGAAGCAAGTGGTACACTCCAGTGTATCGGATTCAATGAACTTGATTTACTGGTTTGTGCCATTTGCTTCATAGCCCTCGCCGGCCGCCTCCCCTCCCCTCTACTCCTCTCCTCTCTTCCAATTCAATATGATCACTTTCTTATTTTATCCTTAGAGACCCACAAATTGAGCAACATGTCATCCGCGCATTCTTCAACACCATCGCCGGAGGCGTCCGCTCCAACATCAAGACGCCAAGGAAGAGAGCTATCAAAGAAGCCTGAGGGCCGATTTACCATCAAAGCGGTCGATGCATCTGGGGTCCCTCTCCTTCCTCACAAAGCGAGAAGCGCATTCGAACGATCGAATAGTTGCACGAGAGCGAATTGAGATCACATTCAATTCGTGGAAGAACGTTCCTGAGACTCGGAAACGTGAGCTGTGGACCGAAATTTTGGCATCGTTCGAGATCCCAGAAGAACACCAAGACGTCGTGCAACGACAAACCTACCTAGCGGCGTGCAAAGCATGGAAGAACTTTAAGAGCATGCTTGTCAAGAAATACGTGGAGACGGACGAAACACCTATTCATAAATACCCATTCCTGGAACCACAATGGGAATAGTTCAAGGCGATAAAAACAACTGAAGATTTTAAAAGTACAAGTGTGGCGCATAAGGCCCTCCAAGCAAAAACACACACCCCACGACTTGGCATACGGGGTATGCGGGTAAAATCCCATGATGGAGGACGGAGGATGACTTGCAGCCCAACAGGACATCGCCCCACCATTTTCCAATATCCCGGATGAGCGCGCTCAAAATTGGATTAGAGCAATGTCATCTACAACGACATCGGGGGACGTCTCCTTTTGAAACTCTGCAGACCAGCAAGTGTCCCAGCGTCTGGTAAGATATCAATCGAAGTACGTAGCTTGTAATTACTTGAACTTGCATGCAATTGAAATAACATGTCGTGCTCTTGCAGGAAGAACTGAGTTTTGAATCTACCCTGGGATCATTCCATGGAACAAGGGAGAATGATATGCTCTCCGTGGCCCTGGGAAACAAGGAGCACCCGGGCCGTACGAGAGGCCTTGGGCTTTACGTTCCTTGGAAACATGGTTTCCAAGATGACTCCGAAATGTATCGGCGTAGGAAGAGAACCAAAGCCGAGCGTGAGGAGCGGCTACAAGAAGAGTTCAAGGCAACTCTTAGAGAGGAGATAATGGGTGAGCTGGCTGATGTAATCAGAGATGAGGTGCGAAAACAAACAGAAAGTCAGCAGGCCCCTGCTCCCGTGGTAGCTAGCCCGCATAACCGTCCGAGTAGTTGCGCATCGAATCCGACGGAAAGCGTGGCCAAATTTCCTGTGGACAACATCTAGGTAAAAATTATTATCTCTCCAATGCTTGCTCCATTCATAGACCTATTGGAGTAGCTAATTTTGTATCGTTATGTAGGAGCCTACGAAGTGCAGGCTCCAAGTGAGATGTGCCTCCGTTCCCTTGTACGCTGCTTGGGGCCAGGCATATCAGTTTGGTATCGGGGCCAGGGTGCACGGTAAACCTTTAGCGCCAGGCTACGCAAAAGTTAATTTGGATGGTGTGCATGTCAATTTTCAGATCGTCCCACTACCGAAGGCCCCCAACGACGACATCGTGACTCTAGGGCAGGCCATTGGAACATTCATCCAGTGGCCCAAATGTGACATCTCCCTGGAGGCTTCTTCACTAGTGGCCGGACCAGAAGGGCAGCACGAACCAGAGCTACAAGCGCTGGTGTTATCTCCACAACGGCAGCACGAACCAGAGCTACAAGCGCTGGTGCTATCTCCACAACGGCAGCACGAACCAGAGCTACAAGCGCTGGTGCTATCTCCACAAGGGCAGTGCGAAGCAGAGCTACCTGCACTGGTGCTATCTCCACGGGTGCTATTCTCGCCAAAGCAACTTGCAGCGTCTGAACCATTACGGTCGTCTACCATAAAGTCGACCTACAGTCGAGGCAGTGGCAAGGGCAAATCAAATATGAAGGATGATGACGATACCCCGTACATGCTATTGGCCCGCAAATTCGTGCTAGGCGAGCCGATGATATTCCCGCAAGAGCACCTCTTAACCCTAGGACTTGGTTGCCAAATATTACACAATTGGTATATGCAACAGTCCAATAGGCCAAAGGCAGAACGACGCTCAGGTATCACTATCAAATTTAAGCGGGAACATTTCCAGCACGAAGTTCAGGATTGTGTCTTCGTGGTGACCTTTGACGATATATTTGATCTTTTCACACTCAACGCCTCGACGCCTCACTGCTCGATCCGGACGCCGTAAGTCCGCATAATCACGTCTCGCTCACGCCATACCGATATATGCCATAATTTGTTGCTTTTCCGTATATATATAGATTCATGCCGAAGCTAGATCATCGAAATTACCAATTGGTTTCCTGGACCCACGCTTGGTCGCCATTGATACCATCAAGGAAGATGCATCCTTCGTCGAGAGCTATATTACAACAACACTGCTGGTTCACCACTATAAGGAATTTCTTCTTATGCCATACAGTGAGCACTTCCATTGGATTTTAATTGTAATTATACCAAAATGGAACAAGGCTATATACCTTGATTCTTTAAATAAGAACAAATCCAAGTACACAGCTATCACCGAAATACTCGATAGGTAAGTACATTGTACATTGTACTCTTTTTTTCTTCTGAATGACTAATCTAACTTTTTTCAATAATGAAGGTCGTTCGCCGCATACATTCAACAAACACGTGGCTCGACGACAGGGGCCAAGCCCTTGAAAGATTCTCGCAATTTTCGGGTATTCGCTAGCTACACATTAATTAATCCTATACAACACTTAACAGTAATGCCTTTTGATTTAACACATTCTATTTTTTGCAGTGCCACCAGCAGCAGCCGGGCAACACGTGTGGATACTACGTGTGCCACCATATGAGACTACTCCTCAATTCCTCGAAGATCAGTAATTCTAAGGTTTGTCAATCTTCCTACATTTATTTCATACTTGTCAGGTTATATATGTAAGCGCGCTGATTTTCCTATCGACAGGCTTCGCCCATCTCTACATCTGCATTGAAACAGCTGGACTTTGCAAAAACTCGAGGAGAGTTCGCTTGGTTTTTGTGCCGTAAAGTCATCAGATCAGATGAAGAGTTCCACTGCGCACTGTAATTATGAATTTGTTAATGGATATTTTATTTCATTTCAATTAATTCATTTGCGAAATGGATGCCTTATGTTTGTGAATGAAATGTGATATATTTGTCAAATGAATTGAGATCTGAATTGTATGTATACATATACTTGTTCATCTGCTTGTTTTAGAGGGCATGGCTAGCGTTTCCTAAGACTAGCCAATAAACAGAAATAGATTCAGGGGTATAAAGAAACATCATAGACGGTTTGTAACTCAAAACCGTCTGTGATATTGATATATCACAGACGGTTCGACAACTGTCTGTGATAACCTTCGATTATCACTGACCCATAATTTCAGACGGTTCACAAAATTGTCTGTGATGATATTTTTGAACCGTCTGTGATGACATTTTCTGTAGTAGTGTGGGATGACAATAGAGACCGCTAGATCGATGGCCACGATGGATATTCTGGTAGCCCCTCCCATGATGGGCACGGCAACAGTGATCGTTCGATGGACCTAAAGGTGGCAACGCCTCTCGTCCTGGCAGTGATGACGGTAGGGCGCGGCAGCACGTAGCGCGGGAGGAACTAAGTGCACTATTTGATAAGTGGGGTAAGTAAACTACTCGTCTTTTCTCGTCAACTTAGATTTTTGATAAGTCGATTGGTGCATTTAATTCAATATAGTATTAAAACCAAAATATCTTAGGTTCAAGATTCAGTTGGAGCAATTCAAAAATAATTATAGCTCACTTCTATTCCGAGGATGAACTAGCCCGTACATATAACTCAATAGAAGACTATCGTGGCCTATTTAGCAGTGCATGTACACAGATTTTTTTCCTAAATGTATGAACCACAATTTTGTACGTTCTACGTAAATCCGCTATTTCAGTGGCAAGTGCCAGTAACTGATCCTGATCTGGAGATTGGATCAAGTGACCCGCTGCAGGTATTTTTACTGTTAAGTCTGGTTATTATACTGAATGGGAATATCAGTTTGGGGGCAAGAAGAAAAAGAAATGCAGGCTTGGGCTGCGCAACAAACTCCCAAGATATGGGAGAAAGTGTGGAAGTAACACGTCCCCGGAAAAGTGAAGATTTTTCTATTGCGTGCATCACATGGAATCTGTTGAGAAACCTGGGCTGGGCTGAAGCCTTGGCTCATGATAAACATCTTATCAGTAGACTATAAATAAAGAGCTATATCGGCAGATTTTGTACATAAGCAAATCAGAAAAGCAATAAAGAAAGATCAGGAGTTCTCTCTACCTCTCTGTGTTTTCAATCTATTATTCTGTCTTCTGTGATTGATCTCGTTTTGCATTAAGCAGAGGAATCGATTGGACTGGTCGGCAGCGACGGTTCCTCAACAGGTTATCAGCACAACTCGCTCTGGTGAATCGAAGGTAATCATCGATGCTCTAATAGATTGAATTATCTAGATCGCTCTAAATTCGAAGTTTTCGCGTTCTAGATTAATTTTTCTACGGTGCAAATCCGCTCTAATCTACCGCGAGCACACTTGAAGTCGCCAGCACAATGTCGATCGGTAGATTGCATCACAGAGTAGATGTTTATTACACTGTACATAAAAAAATAAAATTGGCACGGTAGCCCCGTACGGTCGCTGCGACGAAGACGACGCCGGCCGGCCCCATACGCGCCACCCGTCGCCGGTCAGCCGTCGGCCATCGGCCTTCCTCCTTATGCGCATCGCCGAGACGGCCCAAAGCCGCAGCAGGCGCCCTGGCCGCCGCTCACCTGAAACCGAGCTAACCACCTCCGCTTTGCAGAGCCACCCCGCGCAGCCGCCTTGGCTCCTGTGCGCGCTGCGCCCGAAGTGCGCCCCATCGGTTCTCGCAAAGGCACCGCCGTGCCCAAAACGCGCCGCTGCCTCGGCTCCCATGCAAAGCCACTCAGCCACCACCGATCCGCCTCCTCGTCGCACGAAGCTCGAAGCGCCACCGGTCAGCCGTGCGCCCGGACGTCGCCGCTCGCCCGGTCACCGAGGCCGACCACCGCTCTGCCCGGCCGCCTCCCGACTCAAGCCGAGGAGCCACCGCCGCACGAAGCCGCCGCCGAGGCCGCACCAAGATGGCTCGAAGATGGGCGCCGCCGCGGCGTGGTCGATGGCCCACGCCGAGCGCCGCCGCCTCGCTTCCGCCCGGCCGAGCGCCGCCGCCGCTTCCGCCCGGCCAAAGCACCACTCGCCGTGGCCGATGGCTCGCAGCCGAGCGCTGCCACCGCAGCCTTCGCATGCCGCCCCGCCGCTTGGGCCGCCCCACCAAAAGAGTACCGGGGTAGGGAAACCCTACCCCCAATTTTGAGTGGGGAGACAGGCCGTATGGGCCAAAGCGTGATGGGCCAGGGGAGGGAACGCCCGGCCGGGAGTGGGGCAGGCGGCGTTTTGCAGAAAAGCCTCGGAAGTTATGAAAATTACCGAGCGGCCCTTAAATCTTGCATATGGGTCCCGAATTTTGCAGAAAGGCCCTTGCAATTCCAAAAATTGCGAATAGGTCCTTAGATTTCCAGATGGGTTCCGAATTTCGCAGGAGACCCCTCGGAAAATTAGGATGAACTTCTCCGCAAGAATTACGTCACTTAGCCACCTGGGAGCTCTGCTGACCGTGAACCACACCGGGAGCTACAAGGTGTGAAAACCCTTGATGAAATGGAGGGGAAGGAAGGGTAAGACCGCAGCCCAGAAAGACACGTCAGACGCTCCGAGTGAGAATAAGGCAAGCAAGCCTAAGAGGTACGACAAGACCTATGGCCGGCAGGACCAAAGCTGCTTCAAGTGTGGCAAGTGGGGGTATTGGTCGCGAATCTGTAAAGAGCCGCGGTATGTCATTGATGCCTTCCAAGCCCAAAAGAAGAAGGATGGCAAAGGGCAGCCTGAAGCCCACTTTGCATCCGTTGAGGGGGAGAGTTCTGAGCAGCTACTCGCACTGATGGAGGTTGAAATCATCCCGGTAGCAGCAACCCCTTTCGACCTAGAGGCAGCCACCGCCATGATTTTTTTTGTAGAGCAAATCACTCCCAAGAAAATAGCAGAAGAAGTATCTGATTTTCTAGCAGATTTAATCTAATACACATAATGCATTTAGACTTTAATTGTCATTTATTTTGTGTGAAAATGACAAGTTAGAACTTGCATGGATGGTACTTAAGCAATTTATTTTCTCGTGATGGTTGGATGATATTTGAATAAATCATTCATTTATTCAGTTTATAATATGCATGATATGTTCTGATATTGAATTATTTTATTTATGTGTTAATTGCCTTCTAATACATGCTAATAAAATATCTTATATTAGAACACGTGTGACGCTCTATGGAGGAAGTGTGCTTAGCTGACAACGGCACAACGAATACCATCTTAAGAGAGACAAAGTATTTGTAGTCAATTCGTAAGAAGCTGGTAGCCTTACAAAACTCGCCGGTAGCGATACATGTATAATTGGTTCCGGAAGAGCCACAATTATACTCCCAATAGGCACAACTTTGGTCATTGAAGAAGGCTTATTGCACCCAAAATCGACTAGAACTCTCCTAAGTTTTAAAGATATTCGCGCAAATGGTTTCCACGTTGGGACTGAAGAAGAGTACAGCAAGGAATACCTGCTCATTACGAAGTGCAAAGAGAATGGAAAAAGGGTATTAGAAAAAATTTCTTCACTAGAAATTAGGCTATATTATATCAACATCAAGGCACATGCAGCCTACACCGTCCTAAAGACAGTTTTAGAAGCACTGAACTCTTCTATCTCTGGCATGATAGATTAGGCCACCTAGGTCTTAGAATGATGAGAAATATAATTAACAATTCCCAAGGACATAATATTAATGTAAAGAATTTTCTAAATCACGAAGATTTTGTGTGCCCTGCATGTGCCACCGGAAAATTAATTACTAGACCCTCTACTCTGAAAGTGAAGGATGAAGTCCCTGCATTCCTAGAGCGCATCCAAGGAGACATTTGCTGTCCCATTTAGGCCCTGTTTTTTCGACTTGAAAAGTCGCCGCTTTCTACAAGAACTAGCTTTTAAACGGAGTATTTTTCCAAGATAGGGTCTACTAGTTAATTGTAGTACATACTTTACTGACTTTATTTATATTGGCAAAAATCGCACGTGAGTTTCTGTTACTCTGTAATCTCTTGTACAAACAGCCCAAAAGTCACAAGCCGTAGCCAAAAGCCACAAGCCGCAGCCAAAAAGAACAGGCCCTTAGCCTCTTTCAGGGCTATTCAAGTATTTCATGGTGCTCATTGATCCTTCCTCGAAATGGTCACATGTGGGTTTATTGTTCACAAGAAACCATGCTTTCACAAAGCTGATCTCGCAGATCATTCGCATTAGAAATATCTTCCCTGATCATCACATAAAGTCCATCAGAATGGACAACGCTGGAGAATTTACTTCAAAGATATTTGATGATTATTGCATAGCGATGAGAATTACACTTGAGCATTCTGTACCGCATTTCCATACCCAGAATGGTTTGGCAGAGGCATTAATCAAAAGAATTAAATTTATTGCCCGACCCCTTTTGCAGAATTGTAATTTACCAGCTATATGTTGGGGACACGCAGTCCTACATACAATGAATCTCATCAATTTTAGATCATCGTCCTACAACATCCATTCACCTACGCAACTAGCGCAAGGGTCAACACAAAAAATTTCTCATCTCAGGAGGTTTGGATGCAAGGTTTATATACCTATACCCCCTCCACAGCATACTGCAATGGGCCCTCTCCGCAAGACTGGGATATACGTTGGTTATAAGACTGCATCCATAATCAGGTATTTAGAACCCATAACAGGTGATTTGCATACCGCCCGCTTCGCTGATGGCATTTTTGATGGGGATAATTTCCCAACATTAGGGGGAGGAAATAAACCCCTTAAGGAAAAATATCGGGAAATTACGTGGCAAGCCACGAGAATCCATGCACATGACCCGCGCACTAGTGAAGCAAATAAAGAGGTCCAGAAGATCATTGATTTGCAAGCATTAGCAAATTAGTTGCCTGATCACTTTAGTGATTTCAAGAGCGTGACTAAGTCGCATGTGCTTACATGCAATGCACCAGAGAGGGTTGAAATACCGAAGAAAGTATAAGGTATCCCTAATCCCATCCAAAGGCCTCAAAATAAAAGGACGAGAACTCCGGCTCCTCGAATCCCAAGTAACCGGGGACGCCCGGTGAAAAAGGATAAGAAGGCTTATCACAGCCGATCACTGAAGTTTCCTAGAATCAGAAGGGGAGACAGTTGAGACCTGGCACCAGTATGGCACCCTCAGGAAAGGGCATACCAAATTTGAATATTCTCTTGGAGGGAGAAACTGGCATGGATGTGTGCGCAAACATCGGATCTGAAAAACTAAAGGGACTCGCCACCGCAATTAGAAGAAGCGATGTGCAAGAAGAAGCTCCAAAAGAAGCAACTCATGATGAAATAACTATAAATTATGTGCACACGGGAGAGTCCATGAATAGGACAATAGCCAATGTTGATATCTACTTCGCAAAGAAAATTGCCACAATCATCGATTTTGATCCCGAGCCCGCATCGCTCGCTGAATGTAAGAAAAGATCAGATTAGGAAGATTAGAAGAAGACAATAGAAACAGAATTACTATCTCTAAACAAACGAGAAGTGTTTGGGCCCGTATGCCGTACACCTCCCCAGGTGCACCATGTAGGACATAAGTGGGTATTTGTTTGAAAGAGAAATGAAAGAAACGAAGTAGTAAGATATAAAGCAAGACTGGTAGCATAAGGTTTCACTCAACGTCCCGGAGTTGATTATGAAGAAACCTACTCCCTAGTCATCAGTGGAATTACCTTTAGATATTTGATCTCAATGGCAGCGAACTTGAATCTAGAAATGAAATTGATGGATGTAATAACTGTATATCTTTATGGAAACTTGGATTCGGAGATTTATATGAAGATCCCTAAAGGAATCCCTCTCCCGAACCAGGACAGAGCAAATATAAATTTGTACAGTGTGAAGCTCAGAAAATCTCTATACGGACTGAAACAATCTGACAGGATGTGGTATAATCGCTTAAGCGACTTTCTCTGCAAGAAAGACTATACGAACAATGAAGATTATCCCTGTGTGTTTATACGACGATACAAGAATGTATTTTGTATAATCTCAGTGTATGTAGATGATCTGAATATCATCGGGACAATGGAAAACATAAAAGAAGCAAGTTCTTACCTGGAGTCAGAATTTGAAATGAAGGATTTTGGTAAAATCAAATACTGTTTAGACCTACAGCTTAAACATATCCTAAAGAAATATTAGTACATCTATCGGCCTACATCGGAAAAGTGAAGATGTTTCTATTGCGTGCATCGCATGGAATCATGCCGTGTGACTGTACGCTCGTGAACAGGCATATTATACGTAGCGGTCAGCGCCCAATCTGCGACACAGGAGCAGAAGATATTCAGTGCCCGTCTGGGTCTTAAAAATTTCATCGCTGAAGAGCTGGTAAGCGTTCACAATCTAGACTAACTTGTTAAGGGCTCCTTGATTTGGGGGCCAAATTAGAAGTTCTAACAACTTGTTTTCGAGAAAAAAATGTTCTCACAACTTGCAAATCATTTTTATATAAAGCCAGCTCTTGCCCAGTGGGCTTTGAGACTTGTTATTTTCTTCATGTGCTATTGTTTTCACAAAAATGTTCATATTCCAAAGTTGACTTGATTCATAAAAAATAGTTTGAGAACAAGGACGTTTGCAAAGTCGCTACTTGTCCTGTTTGGCTGCGATGGACACGTCTTTACGATGATCATTGAGGTTGGAATATAATTTATCCTGATAATGAAATTTGCAATGCTAGGGAATATAATATTCTAATCAAATCAACCTCGTTCCAATGATATTAATATTTCTATGTAACTACCATATAAACTTGTTCTGGAGCTAATATAATAACCTTTTTTTTTGTCTAAAGACCTGTTTGGATGAGTGGGAGTTGACTTCGAACAGTGCAACAAATGCCCCTTCTAAATGGATCAACTCGGTAGCCAATGAACAGTTAATTAATATACCTTTCATAGAAGAGCAATCTAAATTTCTCATGAGACTAGTAGAATGCCCATACGTTACAACGAAAACACTAATTTTATATAAGATTTTATAGGAGCACACCTATGTTGGCTATGCATGTGTGTCACATGGGTCACCAAACTTTTGCACTGGTGGAGCATTCGGAAATACCAAACCAATAATGATCATATAACAATTACGTAGTCTGCATTGTTACACCATTGTCTGCGTTGTTACACCATTGCTTAAGAAGGTACAAGAAAAAAATTTAAGTTAGGACCTTCAAATTATAAGTCACATTTACAGCTCAATACTTTATTCTAGCTCCATACCGATCAAACATAGAAAAAAATAACAACAAACGTGTTCATTTTTATTTCACGGCACAAAAAATTTACAAAAATCAAGTAACACGTGCAACGTTATCTGATATTCTATATAACATATTGATCTTGTTAAGGTCAAACTTCTTAACATGAGGAATCTGCTTGCTCTCTTTTTGTTTTGCATTTTGTCTTATCATTCACACAAGTCGCAGTACAGAACTCCAACCATGAACTAAAAAAATAAGAAACAAAGTAGATACATCACATAAGATGTAACATTAATGTTGATAGCACACGCATGGCCAAATACAAAGTAGATCCAACAAAAGCATGACCTCAACAACATGAGCAAGGTCAAATACGGAGGATTACCTGGTGTGGTGTTTGAGCTCAATGCATACTTTGCTGCATATAGCGCTCTCTCCTGTGCACCAAGAGGAATTAAACAACATGAAAGGAAAATTTCTCCAAAGTAATTATAAAATGTTGTATCTTAGTACAGTAGTTTTACACCTACCATAAAAGAAGGATGGCAGAATGATCACACATTTATGAAACCAATAGAATCATTTCTTAATTAGAAAATGATGTGCCAATGAAAAGTTACTCGATTAAACTTCTTTGGATAATTAGGACATTGCACATAAAAAAAGCAAAAGAATAAGTAATGCAAGAATTAACTTCTAGCAAGTGCAGATCATGGCCTTTCTCAATCAAACCTTCCCAGTAAAACTAAATGCTTTGTAAGAAATAGAAGTTGAGAACAAAAAAAAAAAAACAAGTGCAGATCATAGCCCTTCTCAATCAAACCTTTCCAGTAAAACTAAATGCTTTGTAAGAAATAGAAGTTGAGAACAAAAAAGATAGAGCTAATTTTTACTAACTACATGAGCAAAATCAAAATGGATGAAAGATTTTATACCCTCACTGGATTCACCTCCCCCACTTTGCTATGATAATTTATCCATGCCTGTCCATAAAAAGTAGATGAATACTACGATTAGCACATTCACATTAAGGCATTAAAATGGTGTAAAGATAGCATCAACATAATTTGGACAAGGCAGCAATGATGCACATCTGATTATGTTGTCTTGCAATATAATTTGAAGCTTGGGGAAATAATTCGTTAAGTGCAACAATCCTACCGCATAATTTGAAACTCGGTAAAATAACTATAACAAGTAAAAATAATTGGCTTTGTTTAGACGAGTCAGCAAATAGCTCCAAGCTTCCAACCACATCAACTCCATTTTGCTGGTTTGAGCATTAGATAAGCACCACATTGCAGCAGTTACAGATCAACATACATCAGCTCTTGGCCAAGATTATGTATGCACCCTGCTTCTTTATCCACAACTTCTCTCTAAAATTAATTCATAGTTAATAGCACAAGCAATTTACTAAGCTCTTGGCCAAGATTATGTCTGGCATGTGCAATACTACTACTGCACCAAGATTATGAAAAACAAAGATGAGCAAATAGTCAATCCATAGCTATAATCACGTTGCAGGTCCAATCGGAAGTTATATGGTTCATGAGCACCTTTTCAGATTATCCATTCAGTCAAATATCAAACAATTCCTTAGGTAGATAGGCAATTCAGAACTACACACACTATACGCACCAGAGAGGCAATTAGTAATTGAATGAAGCCCCTAATTTAATACAAATGTTCCCAATGAATCAGAAATGAAAAATCACAAATTATTACATATTCAAATTTACAACAAAACATGTAGTTAGATTTGTCTCATTCAAGCATTTCGTCGGGCACCGGTTATGCATCATAATCAGCACATGAGAGAAGCGGTAAATCAAAGATGAAATATTGGAGGTATGGCAAAGATACCTGAGGCGTTGCACTGGGCCTCACAGGCATGGTGAGGACATCAACGATTGCGCCGAGGAGCATAACGGTAAGATTTGGCCAAAGGGAGCAGAGGAGTATGAGTTGTTGTTTGTACATGCAAAAATAATCACACTACCAGTTGCAATTGAGATTGGAGCATGGATGTATATGTATTATGTAGCAATGCATGGGATGCAAGTAAACTATATTAAAGAATATTTAGGCTAACACATAAATAGAAGTTTACCTGCTCTCCCATTGAAAACAGAACATTTTATTGGTCTCTCTGGATTCATTATGTGTATAGGAATCCAAAATGGTGGGCTTAAATTAGAGCTGAAAATATACATTATTTGGCAGCAAAGAAAATCCCATAAACAAAAAATGTAAATAAGTAATTATGCAAAATAGTTTAATAACTCATGAATCCCCTCTGGAGCAAAATAGCTAACAAAACTAACTAATTCTGGCACCTAAAATGGTACTCCATTGCAAAATGAAATTTTCATGCGAGGCAGCGAGGGGAAAAGTAATTTTCAAACAAAGGATGGAGGAATTCTGACCTCAAAATTCGTGCACATGTCTCAGATGCATATGCAATTGCATCCAGCTTCCCACACCAGGCAACTATGTTGCAGTAAGAAAAACCACCAAGATAAATCATTAATTTACAATTAACCGTAGGGCAAACCGAATTAGGCATAGTAGTCCCACCAAGTAAAAATAGTTATAAAAATAGATAAGTCCACATGGAAATTAAGTTTGTTAGCAGCTGTCATATTTCATAATCCACATTGCTAGGTAAACAAATTAATGGTCGTAAGATCAAATAAGAAAAAGACACTCTCTAAAATAGTCAGATATTTAAACCAATCAATTCCACATTAGTGTGGCAGTTAACTGCAATCAACTACTGGCACAAACCAGTAGTAGTTTCAGAAACACAGGCATTTTCTAATTGGCTGCTCCGTGAGATCTGCTCACAGATCAATCAGATACAAATGTGGACTTTTGTTAATGGCTTTATGATGAGTTCCAACACAGCTCCACTATAAGTTCTGGCACAAAGTTAGACAAACCTTGTGCTCACACATCAAAAGTGCAAATAAACTCCTGAATCAGCAATGTCCTGCAAAATAGCGGTTTGCTGCCTGCCTTGTTGATTGGGCAAGGGGGAGGCATGTGTATGCATGAAGAAATGTAGCAGGATTTCTGTAGAACGGTTCAATTGAATTTCAATTTAGCATTAAAAATAAAAATTTCACAAACCGATGGCAAGCCATACACATGGATCGAAAAACATAGGTTTCTCTCTTCTAGTGTGTACAATCCATACATACCAGGGGAGGGAGGCACTCATCAGCGTGGTAAAGTGGCACAGAGAAGCCGCCGTGCATGCTGGTGTGGGACGCGGTCAGCGTCTTGCAGAAGGACTGCATCGTCGGCCTAACTGGCATGGAGCCCAACGTAGAACTCATCTTCTTCGCATCCACCTCATTTTGCTGCAGAAACAAATCGGGCATAGTTAAACACCTCCTCCCTCACATCATAAAAAAGATCCCAAATCTTTCCCCCAATAAATTGATGAAAGAGCTTACTTCGGGCTCCAGCATGAGCATGGCCTGCGCGTAGACCTCGTCGGTGTCTGGCACCGCCTAGCAAAATCCCTAGTACAAATTAACCAACCGAATCGAAATCGAAGCACACAAATAGACTTAGACTTTGTTCACGCACATAGCAGAATTGAAACAATGAAAGTGGTCAAAAGGAAAGAAAACACGCACCTTGAGCTTGACATTGAGGACGCGTCAGGGCAGCATGGAGGGCAGATTGTAGAGGCGCATGTTGTTGCTAGCAACCTGATTCAAGGAAGCCTCCACCTGAAAAACTACAGGAGAAAGTAAATCAGCGTGCCAATCCGAAGCGAAGCAACCTCCTGGGGCTGAATCGGGGGCAGGAGGCGACCTGCTCGATGTGTCGTGGGGCGCATGAGAGAGGGAGAGCGAGAGCAGGAGAGGAGTGAGCGGGGGGAAGCGATGGTGGTGTGGCTGAATGGGAGGAGGTGGGTGGAGCCCTCTGCGAGAGGAATGCGAGGGGAAGAGGGGATGCGTCGTGGGGAGCAGTTGGGAACCAATCATCAACCGACTGGCAGCCAAGAAATCAACCGGCTTGATGCAGGACATACCTGCTCATCGATCTTCATGGCAGGGATGCACTGGCGGTCAAGGATCTTGATGGCGAAGATGCAGCTGATGCCGGTGTGTTGCGCCAGCCTCACTTTGCCGAAGTGGCCCTCCCCTAGTGTCCTCCCGATCTCGTACTTCCCCATCTGCATTCGGCACCCGTAACTGAAGCTAGAGGGGAGGGGCAGTTAGATCAAGAGGGGAGGGAGGGCATAAGACGGATGAGGGTGGAGCGGAGGAGGCGGTGGCAGTGGAGTGGGTAGGAGGAGGCGAGGTGGACCGGAGGAGTAGGGAGGAGGTGGTGAGGTGGAGTGGAGGAGCGGGGAGGAGGGGAGGCGGCAGCTGGGTGGGGAGGAGGCGAGGCGATCGGAGGAGCGGGGGAGGAGGAGAGGCGGAGGAGGCGGCGGCGGCTGGGTAGGGAGGAGGAGGTAGCGGAGCAGTGGGGAGGAGGAGGCCAGAGAGCAGAGATGCGATTGTGGCGAGGGCAGCGGTTTCGATGGAGGAGGTGAGTGTGGGGTGGGGAGGGCGTTGGCGGAGGCGGAGGAGCGGGAGGCGACAGCGGTGCTAGTGGGGAGGAGGAGGCGTCGGCGGAGCGGAGGAGTGGGAGGCGGCGGCGGTAGCGCGGGGTGGAGAGGAGGAGGCGTCGGCGGAGCGGGAGGCGGCAGCAGCGCGGGGGTGGAGCGAGGTCTGCGGAGGAATCAAGGGGTGCAGAGGAATTGAGGGCGGAGTGAGGTTTGCGGAATCGAGCGGAGCAGCCCACATGTCGGCAGTTGCGGGAGAAAGACCTGTGGATAATGGACAGACTGCCACTAACTCTGATTTTTAAGTAGTAGAGATAATTGAGCACTCCAGTTTCTCTCTTCCGTTGGTCATGACCGCGCGTCTAACTCTGATCGGACGGTTGAGATGAACGGAGAGTGTTAGAGTTTGTAATATTGTTTTTAGTTTAGAAGTCATAGTCGTGTATGACTTGGTGGTCGTGTACGAGTTTGGTCGTGGTCGTATAAGAGTCCGCTTCATAGTCGTAGCCGAGTTGGAGTCATAGTCATAGTCGAGTACGACTATGTGTCCGAGTCGTAGTCGAGTTTGCCATGTGGTCAAAAAGCAGGGTATAAAAGGGTAGGCCATTGTACCAAGAGGAGCAGCGAAAACACCAAGTCGACGAGATGTAGTTGCAGAGGGGGTGCCGGGAAGAGGGTGACCGGTGTAGTAACAGGAGCACCAAGTAGAGGCGATGTAGTTGCAGAGGAGGTGCAGAGCATGGAGTGACCAACGTGATTGTAGGCGGTCGGCGTGACCGTAGAGCTTGAAGCGACCAGCGTGGTCGTAGGAGGCAGGCGACCAGCATGGTCATGGGAGATCAGCGTGATCGCAGAGGAGGAGATGACCGACGTGGTCGTAGGTGATCGGTATGGGCGGCCAGTGTGGTCGCAGGTGGTCCATGAGATCGCGGGGCGACAGACGTGGTCGTAAAGGAGTTACGACCACGGTCGTAGAGCAGAGGATCGCAAACGTGGTCGTAAAGGAGTTACAACCACGGCAATCGGACGGAGGGCGTCCGCAAGAGCAGTAGACCTAGTCGTAAAGGAGTTACGACCAGGGTGATGAGCGGAGGTGTCCGCTGGAGCAGAAGCTGTGGTCGTAAGGAGTTACAACCACAGTCACAAAGTTGAGGACGACGACGAGAGCGGAGGTGTCCGCAGGTATTGGAGACATGGTCGTAAAGGAGTTACCAAAAACTTATCTATCATCTCTTTCAATTACAAAAGCATGCATATAAGTTATTAAAAGTAATTGAGTACTAACCTCTGATCACTAAGAAGTAATTGAGCACTAACCTCTGATCACAAAGAAGCAACTGACTTTCACAGATGGTTCTTAACATGAACCATCCGTGATGTCTCAATATCATAGACGGTTCGTGATAAGAACCGTCTGTGAAAGTTCACAGGCGGTTATTAATACGAACCGTCTGTGATGTCTCAATTATCACAGACGGTTCGTGATAAGAACCGTCTGTGAAAGTTCACATACGGTTATTAATACGAACCGTCTGTGATGTCTCAATTATCATAGACGGTTCATGTTAATAATTAACCGTCTGTAAAATTATCACAGACAGTTGCTAGTATAAATTATCTGTAGTAGTTTAAGTACAAACGGTTTCGTATGAACCGTCTGTGATATAGCCGTCTAGTATAGTCTTTTTTATAATAGTATGCGATGCTATATATCATGCAATCATGCACGTAATTCATGATTGGTGACTGTACAGATCGAATTGATAGTTGATGGACCAGAAAAAGACGCCCCAACAGGTTATCATGTCTGGGAGTAATTAATCTGTAAAAAGAAAGAAAGAAAGAGCAGATGACACGTCGATCTTTCTGTGGCTGAACCGATCGATCGGTCCACTTCCTCTTGCAAATTTACCCCCTTTTCTTTCCCAACTCTGTAATGCACATTTGAGAAAAATTTCACACGATCAGAGAGACCCGCATCTAACATGGTGAATACGAAAATTGGTGAGACTACCGTGCAGAGGAGAATGGTTTTGGATACCGGAACTAGAACCAAAACCGAAGGGGGTGGTTGTTGGAATAATCTTGCGGAGATCATTAGTTAATAGGAGAGACTATTACATGTGCATACGTGTTTAATGCACTTGAAAAACATTTTCCCCACCGTCCACTGGTAATCGTACTAAATAGTTGGGAGAAGCAGAAAGATATGTAAACGGAGAGAAGTTAAGAAACTTCTTGTAACTAATTTAGATATGTTTGTACCTACTTATTTTACCATGTGTTCCCAAACCAAAGAACACATTATTATGCCCTACTTAAGTTTTTTTCATCAATTCATTTAAAATAGATAGCTCATATGTAAAAAATAACGAATTTTATTTATATATTTGTCTAGTCTCTAAAATTATTTGTGTGCAAACTGAGCTATGAAGAGCAGAAGAACTAACTATATGCGGATCTGGACGATTAATTTTTGATCGAACGGTTGAGAAGATAGGAGGGAGAACAGACCGACGACCACCAACTTAAATTCTTATAATAGTAAAGAAATATCTAGTTTCAATTAAGGAAAAAAAATTCGATACTTGATATCTCCAATTAGAGTTGCACCAATCTCTCAAATTATAGCACCTGAACGAATAAGTAATCACCAAATCATCCTTGAATTCTGCTTTAAAAGTTATACAATTTACTGCTGGGAGAAGCATAGAGGTACCTCACATACTTTGGTTTGATTTGGACCTTATACGGTAAAACCGGTTATCTAACCCCTGTACTCGCAGCACCAGGTCAAATCAGGTCAAATCAGGTGGTTCTTGGAGATGATGGGGCGTCTGCCATGGAAAAAACATTGACTCAGCATATAAATACTAAAAGGATTTAATCAAGTATATAAACTGATTGGTGGGGTAAAGGAGTCAGCCACACAGAGGACTTATTCTTTGTTGAAACAGTGAAAGAAAGGAGGGCGTTCATGGATGGAGCTCGGGCCGAACTAGGCGAGGGTGGCTCGAGTGTAGTCTAATGGTGGGTCTTTCGGCGGCAAAAGAGGCGGGAAGTGGGTCGGCGACGGGAGCATATTATGGGTCTGTTTTTTCCTCTGAAGTTGATAATTTTTTGTTTTTGATACGGTACCTAACTTTCAAATGGAGTATTTTTTTAAAACGGGGTTTACAAGTTAAACGATCTACACGTTAAAAGCTTAACATCTGTACCAGCCAAAATCACAAGTATCTGTCTCTTCATAATTTATACCTAAATAACTAAAATTTAAAAATTTCAGCAAAAAACCATAAGCTCATCGCAACGTCTGTAATTCTAAACGAACCAATCAGAATTACACACCGATGTCCAAAATTATGCATCAGGAAGGAAGTAGAGGTGAGGCTCCAATCCTCACGTCAAGATGGCGCTACACGGCGCGTGAGCTTTTCTTGGGCCGGCGCGGCGCGCACGTGCCGTGGATGGCGGCGAAGTCCTCGGCGATCTCTTGGTCAGTGCGACAGAGATGCCCCGGCCCTCTTCCTCGTCTTCGCCATCAGTGGCGCCACAGGCGACTGCTGTGCCTCCCCTGCCGTCGCCTCCACTGCTCCTTCCAATCTCAACATAGGCGGCACGCACAATCGTGGTGGCATCGCAAGCACATGGGGTTAGATAACTGATTTTATAGTACAAGGTCCAAATCGAATCAACTTCAGAGTGCATGTACCAAATTTGGACTTTTTCGTTCACATTATGCTTGTTTTAATGTATATATAATGTCATATTCCCTCTTTGCGAGGATACATGTCATATTCCTGCATGTGTCCAAACTAATGATTCTTGCGCTAGGAGAGATATGCATGTAAGACCTTGTACTTTTACAATAGCATTTAGCTCCACACCCTCGATCTGTCGTATTGAAGAGATATACAGAATTGACAGTATAAACTAGCATAAGTGTCCTTCTCTTCGTCGGTGCCAGAGGTGTACTAGTTGAAATTGTGTTAGACCCTTTTCAAAAGTGCCATGGTTTTTCATTTTTGGTTGTGGATTTTGACTGAAATAACACTATAGCGACTGCTATTTTCTCTATGGTATTATATCATTGATACAAGATCGGACAGTAAATTTGTAGACACTCCGATTGGATTAGCAGACCACCAAGGACGACAGGGGACTCAACGAGAATCACACATAAGCGACCATACAAATGCATTGCATATAGGTGTGTTACAAGTGTTACCCATGGCCCCTCCACTTACAAGAGGTCCCATTTATAGAGTGGGAGGAGGAGACGAGTGAAGTTACAAGTCTGTCCCTGGGGCCTAGCCCGCTCCTGAGGTTAGTTTTGTCTTTTTCTCCTAGTGGGTCCTACCATGTCTCAGGAACTCCAGAGCCGGTCCACGGACCTCGTTTGGGGTTGCTTTCAAATCTCATCCGAGGTTGGTCTCCAAGGTCGGCCTCCGGGCCCCGTCCGAGGTTGGCCTCTAGACTTCATCTTTGGTTGGCTCGCGGACCTCGTCCGGTGGCGTGGACCCTGTCTTGGTGGACTCTAGACTTTATCCCGGGGTGTACTCCTGACTTGGACCGAGGTTGGTCTCCAGACCTCGTTTGGGGTTAGCCCGTGGATCTTGTCTGAGGTAGATGCCCTGATATACAATGTCATGTTGAAGTTGTTGTGGGCCCAAGGTAGTGCAGGGACCCTCCCCCAACAGTAGCTCCTCGACGTCCTAGGTGGTCATTGACCGCCCGCTCAGGCTGGCGCACTGACTTGTAAAAGGTGTCAGTGCGTGGCATCGGGTCAATGATTCTTTTTGTAACCTACGACATACTTTGATAATATGTTAATTTACCTTGGCCCTCATGTGAACTTTAGATGATAGGTCATTAACGCGCTTCTGAGTTGGGTTCCCTTGGTGTACATCAAAGGGCCACTGCTCTACTTGGTCGGAGTTCACCATCTCATAAAAGAATGTGGGTCGTGAATAACTATGGAGCCAAGCATTAACCACCTAAATGTCGAAGTTATATGGAGGCGTAGAGCTAGGACCTAGCCCAAATAAGTTGCTCATAAAGTGAGTTCTCGACCTGGCCTTCGTGAGGTGAAGGTATGAACAGGAGTCCCAAGCCTAACTTGCCTAGGCATGGCCACCAAAGAGCAACAAAACCCAGGGGTGCGAAAGGTTGACCCACGTGAACATGCAGAAATAAGTGCCCGACTTGTTAGTTCAAGATGCGTGGAGCCCTTAGGTAAACGGGTTGTTGTGTAAACTTATCAAGATGGGTATGGATGTACCGCTAGTCCAAGGTACGATAGAGCTTTAAGGCACATGAGACTTAGTGGGGCATATGCATCCCCATGTGCGAGCTCAATTGGTGATGCTGTGTTAGACGACATATCAAAATGTGATCGATCGATGCATGCCAACACACCAAGATATTTAAGGTCGATGTGCATACTCGAGACTTGCCTAATGAATCTTGACCCTTAAGGTGAGGGATACACTCTATGCTGTTGTCTTCTCGACTTGTCGAGGCACGACGCTAGAAGCTTGGAGGCGTGCCACATGCTCAGCTTACGAAGGCGTGGCCTATGAAGCAAGGAGTGGCCGATGTGAAGCTATCTTTTGTTGAGGGATAGCCCTCGAGGCTGAACACACCACACGTGAGGTGACGTGTTGGCACTTGTTGAGGTGAAGCGATTAATCCAATAGGCGCGCTAATAGATCGAGCTGAGTTTGGTTGAGGGAATACCCTGTATATTGAGTTGTGTCATACGGAGGTGACGGCATTAAGGAGTGTTGCCCCTTGCTAGGCGAACTAACCCAACGACTAGAGGGGTGCACTGGGGCATGAAGTACTAGAGACTGATGAGTTGCCTATGAGGTGAGGAGGCATGCACCGAAGTGCCTATTAGCCGATTCCTGGAGGGGTTGCTCGTGGTGCGAGTTGCCATCGCTCTCAAGATGCTCGAAAAGCTTTGTTGATGTGCTAGAAGGGCCGAGGCTGTGGGCGTAATGAACCACCTTCTTGGGAGTGATGTGGACCTTGTCGTTGGCGCAGCGTGAACTTAGTTTGGGGGCGACATGGACCCGGTCTATGGTGGCATGGACCTAGTCTAGGGGACGGTGCTCTAGAGGATAGGGAAGGAGACAACACCATGGCTAGGTCTACTACCTCTAGCCCAGACTCACCTGATGCACGATAGGGTTGAAGCGGCATCATCGAAGAAACATAGCACTCGAGACAAGTCTTGAGAGTGCTTCCAAAAAAATTAGCACTGAAGATGAGGCTTGCAAGCACTTCACAGTTGGGGCGAGGTCGGAACACCACCGTCTCCCATCGCAAAAAATTGGCGCTCGAGGTGCCAAGTCTTGGGCAAGGCCGTGCACCGTGAGGACTGTAACTCCACTTAGTTCTTATACTGGCAACTGAGAGGCTTTAGTCCTTATCTTCTTCTTGTTGGTCTAATATTAGAATAAAGCTCACGCCACGGTTTACTGGTTTAGCGAGGGGTATCCCATTACCCCGCCTCCCATCAAAAAAACCTGGTGCTTGGGAGAAAACTCACGAGCGTCCAATGGCCCGAGGGAGGCAAGGACGTTTCTGTCTCCCATAAAAAAACTTGGCTCGTGGGATGAAGCTCATGAACACCTAATAGCTCGTGAGGCGAGGGCATCACCATCTCCCATAAAAAAAACTGACACTATGGATGAATCTCACGAGCCCCAATAGCCCAAGGGAACAAGGACGTCGTCGTCTCCCATCAAAAAACCTAGTGCTCAGGACGAAGCTCACGAATTCTTGGTAGCTCGGGGGGTCACTGTCTCTGTCTCTGTAAGGTGAGTTTTTGCTAACTCAACCTCGGAGGGTGAGTATTCATTGTCTCACTAGGCCTCGAAGGGTGAGTTTTTGCTAACTCAACCTCGAAGGGTGAGTATTTGGTGATTCAGCCCCGAAGGGCGAGTTTTCGCTAACTCAGCCCTAGAGGGTGAGTATTTGGTGACTCAGCCTCGAAGGGTGAGTTTTCGCTGACTCAGCCCTAGAGGGTGAGTATTTGGCTGCTCAACCTCGGACAGTGTGGCTTATGGGGCAAGGAGTGCTTCATCGACTAAGGTACAACCTTCAGGTGGCATGGAATGAGCTGAAGTGTTATACTTGACATGCCAAGGTGAACCCGTCTAGCTAGGGGGAAACCCCTAGTCGAGGAGACGCCATCGAGGCGAAGCGAAGTTTGGCCGAGACAAAGCTGTCGAGGCTGAATTGAACCATGCCAAGGCCAAGTCATTAAGGTATACTGGAGCTTGCCGAGGTGAGTTTGACAAGCTAGGGGGAGCCCTAGTGGAGGAGACGCCATTGAGGCGAAGCGAAGTTTGGTCGAGGCAAAACTAACGACACTGAATTGAACCACGCCAAGACCAAGGCATTGAGGCATGTTGGAGCTTGCCAAGATGAGTCCATCAAACTAGGGAGAGCCCCTAGTTGAGGAGACGCCATCGAGGTGAAGTGATGTTCTGCCGAGGCAAAACTATTGAGGTTGAATTGAATCATGCTGAGGCCAAGTCATTGAGGCATGTTGGAGCTCACCGAGGTGAGTCCATTATGTTAAGGGGAGCCCCTAGTCGAGGAGATATCATCGCGGCCAAGCAAAGTTCAGCCAAGGCAAAGCCATCGAGGTATGTTGGAGCTCGTCGATGTGAGTCTGCTGAGCTAGGGGAGCCCCTAGTCAAGGAGACGCCATCGAGGCGAAGCGAAGTTTTGTCAAGGAAAAGCCGTCAAGGCTAAATTGAACCACACCAAGGCTAAGCCATCTAGGCATATTGCAGCTCACCGATGTGAGTTCGTCGAGCTAGGGGAGCCCCTAGTCAAAGAGACGTCATCGAGGCAAAGCAAAATTTGACCGAGACAAAGCCATCATGGTTGAATTGAACCATACAAAGGCTAAGCCATCGATGCATGTTGGAGCTCACCAAGGTCAGCCCATGGAGCTAGGGGAACCCCTAGTCGAGGAGACACTATCAAGGTAAATTAAAGTTCGACCGAGGCAAAACTATCAAGGCCGAATTGAACCACACCAAGGCCAAGCCATCAAGGCATATTGGAGCTTGGCTAGGTAAGTCCACCGAGATATGGGGAACCTCTAGTCAAGGATATGTCATCTAGATGACGTGGAGTTCAGCCAAGGCAAAGCCGTCAAGGCTGAATTGAACCACGCTGAGGCCAAGCTATTGAGGCATGTTGGAGCTCATTGATTTGAGTCCACCAAGCTATGGGGAGCCCATAGTCGAGGAGACACCATCAAGGTGAAGTGAAGTTTGGCCTAGGCAAAGTAGTTAACGCCAAATTGAACCACACTGAGGCTAAGCCATCAAAGCATGTTGGAGCTCACTGATGTGAGTCTGCCAAGCTAGGGTGAACGAAAGGAGTCTACTTTGCGTGTTTTGCCCAGATCCAGAACTGAGGGCGCACAACTCGTGTGCTTTACCCAAACCCATAACTAGGGGCGGTGCATGTGTTGTTCATACTTACAACCGGAGGTGCTGCATGACCCAGACTCAAGACAGGAGTAGAAGCTCTTGACGCCCCACATATGGACCCAAGGCAACATAAACAGGTTGTGATGAAGCCCAACATGAGAGCCCGGTGGAGTTGACAATGCTGAGGCAATTTATTTTGCTTCAGTGGGAACACGGGCGTGCAACAAGAATCAGCTAGGCCTATGGTTGCAGTGCTGCTTTCGAAGCGAGGAGCCAGGTATTGGAGTAAGCAATATGTGAACTAGAGGGCCTATCTAGATGGCTTAATGCATGAACCAAGCCCAGACGAGCCTTGCGGCCTAGTTGGGGTGGCGACCTGGGATTGCCTCGGGGGAACCCATACCAGCTCCTATAGAAGGGGAGGGCGGATTGGCTCCAGACCAGTTTGAATGGAGCCCCGGGCTAGCTCTGGGGGTAGCGTAGACTAGCCTCGGAGGCAGCATGGATCCATTCTGGGGGATAGCATGGACCTACTTAGGGGGTAGCGTAGATCTGCTATGGGAGATAGTGTGGATGCATAGGATGGAGCAGAGCATACCTTATGTGGTGGACGGGTGGTGCTGCAATGTCGATCCTCCATCACGGTAGACACACAGGGCCAAGTGGAGCCGGATCGACGTGGTGGATGGGCGACATGGTGACGTTGATCCGGTGCGGTCCCAAAAAGAGTTGGAGGATAGGGTCTAGGGCGGTGTGGACCAGCAAATTCTGGTGGAGGGAGGGGTGGTGCTCGAAGTGGTGGACACACATGGTAGGCCTGGCCCAACACAGTGGATGGGCGGAGCAGAGTAGGGGCGTTGCAAACCAGCCCAGGGCGTGTAGACAGAGGTAGTCCAAGCTAGTATAGAGAGAGTCTGGACGAGGTACAAAGAATGCGATCCAGGATGGTAGTGCTTGGACAGAGCCAAAAGATGGGGTCTAGGGTGTGCAGACCAAGGAAGGTTGAAGCCGGTCCAAAGGGAACCTGGAAGCAGCCTAGATGGAACCATAGGACGGGGTCTGGGCCACACAGATGGAGGGAGTCCAGACTATGTCCAGAGGGAGCTCAGACAAGATCTGGAGGATGAGGTCCGGGATGGTGGTGACTGGACAAAGCTAGAGGACGGGGTCCAAACCACGCGGACCAGCCTAGGGCACGCAGACGGAGGGAGTCCAGAGGCACCCTAGATGGAGCCTGTATGAGGTTCAGAGGATGGGGTCTGGGACAGTGATGCCTAAAAGGAGCTAGAGGATGGGGTCAAAGGTACACAGATGGAGGGAGTCTAGAGGCGACCTAGATGGAGCCTAGACGAGGTCCAGAGGACAGGGTCTAGGAAGGCGGCGCTCGAATAGAGCCAAAATATGGGGTCCGGGGCAGATAGGACCAACCAGAGGTGCATAGATGGGGGCTGGAGGAAGTCAGGGCGAGGTTGATAGGGCCCCAGAACATGGGTGAGCACGTTGAGCGTGGACACTGGGAGAGCACCAATCGCACAGGCCGAGTAGAGCTGGGAATGCACTAGACAAGAAGAGAAGAAAGAAAAATGGGAATGGGGAATTGGCGAGTGACAACACCGAGGACTGGTTGGGGAAGAGAACTGGGTAGAGTCGAGCTGAGGGAGAAATGGGGGAGGAAAAGCATGAGTTTCTTCGATGGAGGGGGAGGAAAAGAAGAATGGAATGGAGCTAGTGATTTTGACCGTGTCTTGACTAGTGGGGGTGGCTGGCACGTGAAGGCAAGGTGGCAGTTCATAGTGGACTAGCCTACTGGACCTCCCTAGGAAGATGAGGTCCACCAGTCTAGGTGGGCCAGCACCTCTTGGGAACACCGAGGCATTATGCCGTGAAGTCAATGCGATGCGTCCACTATGCGCTTTACTTGTTTTTGGAGCTTTGTAACTTCTTGTTTCATCTCCCCATGAATGGCGCAAACTGTCATCGATACAAGATTAGACAGTAAACTTGTAGGCTCCCAGAGTCGGATTCACAGAACGTCAGGATGGAAAGAGGAGACTCAATGATAATCACGCAAACGGCCATACAAATATATTGCATATGGGTGTGTTACAAGTGTTACCCATGGCCCCCTTTAATCATAATTGGTCCTATTTATAGAGTGGGAGGAGGATGCAAGTGAAGATACTCTACCCTCAGGGCCAAACTTACTCCTAAGGATAGTTTCGTCCTTTGCACCAAGTAGATCCCACCACGTCCGAGGGACTCCCAGGGCGGTCTGTGGACCTCGCCTAGGGTTCTTTCAGACCCTGTCCATGGTTGGCCTATGGGCTTCATCTTGGGTTGGCTCTTAGACCTTGTTCGCGGTGGCACAAACCCCATCAGCGGTGGACTCCGAACCTTGACTGAGGTCGGTCTCCCGACCTCGTCTGGGGTTGGCCCGCGGACCTTGTTGAGGTGGATGGCTCGATATATGATTTCACACTGAAGTTGTCGTGGGCTTGAGGTAGCGCGGGGACCCTCCCTTAACATATTCAATTAAACGAAAGTAAATAAAAAAAGAAAAACACTATTATATCTCTATAGATAATGCAAAGGGAAAAGAAAAAAAACGCGTTAAGAAGCTAACGCATTTTAAATGGCTTTTGGCTTCTGAAACTAGATGCTATTTGGAATAGAGCCTTAATTTATTGATATGGCCATGTAATAGCAAGATATTCTAACATCATATGTTTGACCAACAACCCATGCATCACATCAGATCTGAACCGAGAGTCCCACCAAGTTGATGGCCTATTCTTTTCAGCTTATATCTTATAGTTTATGGATTTTTTAAATAAACAAACGGAACGGCTTCTCCGACACTTTTTCAAAGTAGTTTATCGGGATAGGTTTTTTCAAACGGTTTATCGACTTATCGGCATTTGGTTTGTTCGCATAAATAATTGGGCTAGTGCCAAATGCCATAAGCTATAGTGATAAACCATCAATTGTAGCTGCCACCGTATCCAGTCCAATTCTGAAATATATTATGTACATAAAATTGACGTGCGTATATATATACATGTATGTGCAAGCTAGAACACGTGTGGATCTATAAGAGATTATGTCATGTTTGACATGTTAATTGTTCGCCATAATAACATCGAGTTATTATGACCTCACAATAACATCGAGTTATTATGACCTCACAAATCGCAAACGGCTGCTCAAGCATCCAGAAGCCAGTCCGATAGAAGTGGCCAAGAGGCACCTAATTTGGTACACGTAAGAGCGGATGATCGATGGCTAACACTTGTGTACGTACGAGCGGCCAAGCAATAATTCTATGCAGGTGGGTCCATGTGCATATGGGAGTTAATTAGGTTTTAGATGTATGCATGCATGTGCATGCAAATCGAATAAATCGGATCAATCGATGTTCATCCGCCACAAATTAAGCCTACGAAAATTACACCACAATAGTTTTGACCTTATAAAACAAATAGCTTATGGCGTTTTAACATAACGTCCTCAATTAGTTACTATGAGTGACAAAAATACAAAGATCATCATAACATGAACCAAGAATAGAATTGGTCGGATCATTGTGACGATAAAAAAAATATTTCGTCATCGAAGATAGTAATGGATCGTAGTCATGTAACGAGGGTGGGCGCAATAAAACAAGAATCTGTTATGAAATATTTCTTTTGTGATGAAAAGGTTTTGTCATGCAATATTTTCGGTTTCTAGGAAGCATAGCTCTTTGGAGAACACGAGGGTATTCTTTTTAAGATCTAATATTGGTTGATTTCTTGTTTGCTGGTCGTTTCCTCTGAGCAGATTGGTTACTGTTGGTTTTGTACTCTTGAACATTTATCTAAAACCAATTGATTTTACATGCCATTTAATTGAATGCAAGCAACATGCTCCATGAAATGTCTGAATGAGATATTTCATTTTTCCAATCAAATAAGTTGACGGAACATGATATTTCTATTGGATATTATGAGATGAGATTGATCAAACTGTTGTCACTAACAATTGCATTTGTAAAACTTTTTTGTCTTGCTTTTTGAACAACGACTGCTTATTTACTCCATTGTATGGTTAGATGGACCGACGTTGGATAAATGCCCAACTATTTACCCCTGCGTATATCAATGGTGTGAAGGATTTTATGTATTTTTCCAAGAATGATTTGAAGAAAATGCTCAAATACGTTGTCCATGTTACAAATGTCTTAATGGAAGGTTAACGCCTCAAGTGGAAGTGGAGGATCACATACATATTTATGGCACGTCAGGTAAATATTTATGTTAGTCATTTAAACTTGGCCAATATTAATTTGTGCATTGGTTTCTTATCTCTTGTTGTTGGATGCATAATATGTCTCATATCTGATGTTCATTCACTTTATTATGTAAGGTTTGACATAAATACCAAAGATAAGCCAACAAAAGATACATGTACTGATATACTCAAGTGGGGTACGACAGATGCACTATAGGCTAAAAAAGTGTTACTTTGATGGTATTCCAAAGAGTCAAGTCTCATCAACATCTCCACTAGAAAGCTAAGTGATAAGCAATTGTGTAGAAGTGGTTTGACCCAAAAAAAACAAGGTAGAAAATTGCAAAATCGTTTGACAATGTACATTTGTAGTGTATTTCATCACTTTTTCGTGGAGAAGTTCTGAAAAACAAACTAAATCTAGGAAATGTTAAACTTCATCGGATCATAGGTTCTCGTAGTTACATTGCCCATCGTTATTCTCTGGTAAGCACTTATTTCTCTAATTGATTAATGAATTTTATGAATTGGTTGAATAATAGTTTGCAAATCTTTCAAACTTTATTTTAGAGGGACAAAATACCAAGGTCAGGATCCCAATGCGCTTGACCTTTTCATGGAGTACCACCTTAGCAAGAAAAAAGGTTTTAGTGAGCCTGTGCAGCAGACAATTATAAGTGCAAAATAGATATATGAATAATTCAAGCATTTCATAAAATTTAGATTTTGTTACTTGTCAAATTACATACTAACAAGTCTGTTGGTTTAAACACAATATGGAAATACCGAATTGTTTTGCTCAACTATTGTAACTCTAGTGACCAGAATATAGTAGCATTCACATATATAAGCTTATTTCCTTTAAATCTTATTTTATAGTATTTATGTTTATTCCTTGCATTTCTAGGTTGCTATAGAGGCTATTAGGGATCAACCTCTAGAAGAAGGCAAAGAACCAGAATCTGCTATAGATATTGTTTGTGAAGTTCTCATCTCAGTTTAATGGAACAAGTAAGTTTCTCATGAATGTAGACATTTAGTCAGTTGCTAAAAAAAATTCACAACATCATCCCCTATGCGCATACAAGAGCTTGAAGAGAAACACCGATTAGATAGTGAGGGAGCAGCTAGGCTATGAGAAATAGTTGAGTCTCAACAGCAAGAACTGGACATATTAAAGAAACATGTCGAAGAAGGGGATGAGTCAAGGAACAAGCAAGAAGAACAAATGGAACTTGAAGAAGAAGCAAGCAAAAAACTAATGAGATGCTTCGTCGCCTGTTGACCGAATCAAATATTTAGTGAAATAACTTGATAGCTATTCAGTGAACTTGAAGTCATGAAAGTTTACTCACTTGACTGGCTAGTACAGGGGCATAGTTCTATTTTGCATGTAACTATGTTGCTGCTGGATGGAGTGTTGAACAATGTCATTTTGCTTGTGTGTGAGTGTTGTAAACTCAGATGATTTTAGAATTTCTTTGACTAATTTTGTTGTTAACTGTGATGTAACCAATGATTTTTGGTGGATGGAAGTAAAATTACATGAGTATCTCAATTATTAATTTTGTGATGTTCCTATGTTTTCGGATATTGTTTGTGACATGATCTTAAAATAATTCTATGATACATATTTTTGTCGGGCAATGACACTTCCCATGGGGATGCAATTTGTCATAGATTTATTTTGTTGTCTTGGTGCTGCATATAATTATGACAAAAGAAAAGCTTAGCATGTGACAGAAAAATTTGTCATAGAATATATTAATATATGACAAAAATATTTGTCATGGTTCACCCTGCCCTGACCATGTCCGAATGGGCAGCCATACCAATTAGTGATAAAATTTTTTCATAGAATATATTAATTTATGACAAAAATATTTGTCATGGTTCACTCTACCTTGACCTTGACCGAAAAAGCAGCCCTACCATTAGTGACAAAAGTCATAGGAAAGTTCACACAAAGTTCACATATCATGACTAAAATGTTTTCGTCATACCATTTGTGATGAATTGATGCTAGTTTGTCACAATATGTATTCTGTGATGCACATAAAAATGCGGCTAGTGTGACAAGAAATAAATTTCACAAAAAAGTTCTATGACATAAAATTATTCTTATGTGATGATTTCAATCATCAAAACTGTTGCAGTGAATTTAAAGCACAATCATAGGATTGACTTTGTGGAAAGACATGAAGTGGTTAAGTCTTATTAGGATTAATAATGTTAATCTGGGATACACTCAAGATCGGATTGCACGTTTGTGTACCTCTTCACATATGCAATGTAGCATTACCTTTTTTTTTCTGAAGTTTTGTATTTTATTCATGGTCAAATACTCTAAGAGCCCTTTGATTACCGATTAACAATACCCTCATAAATAGATTTTTTTTAATAATCTATTTTTTATTCTGAATTACAGTATTATACGTGCTTTTTTTTTTGCAGTTCTGACCATATGTCGCTCCATGGTTGGATGACTTGGGTTAGTTGCCCAACCGTTGGGTGACACGTGGTTAAGTCACCCAGCGGTTGGACAACAATGCCCCAAAGGAGAGGTGAAAAAGAGGACGAGGAGGAAAGGAGAGGAGAGGGAGGGGAAGAGTGGAGGAGAGATCTGCGCATCGATGACGGTGAGTCTACTACATTTCTTTGTATATTTACTTTTGAAACATGGTAAGATAGCAACTGAATTCATTAGATATGTAGTTTTGAAACAAAGGTAGGTTAGCAATTAACATTATTAGATGTGTAGTTGTGTTTGGTATGTCGCATATTATTAGTAGTTGTAAATAGTGTAGTCATAGAATTAACACCAATTTAGTTGTTAATAGTTGTACTTTCAAAACCATAATAGGCTAGCAACTAAAATCATTATACGTGTAGCTGTGTCAGGTACGTCGCATATTGTTAATAGTTGTAAAACTAACGCCGATTTAGTTGTTAATAGTTGTAATGCCACTGTGTCTATACCCTATCCCCAACTCTAACCTGTTAACCACATACCCTAACCCTTAACCCTAAACCCTAAAGTTGTAAACCCTAAAACCCTAATACCGAAATGCGCCTACGTCTATATATGTCGAAGAATATGCGGTTTATGCAAGAATGCAAGTAAATTTTCAGAATTTCCAGAGCTGTGCTATATATAATTAAACCACTAATTGTGTCATAATTGCTAACTTCAAATTGAATTGCAGGTATGGCTCATGATCTTGGTGGTTTGGACCAGCTTTTCGGCCTACCGGACTGGCACGTCGACGCGCAACACCGTGCAAGACGTCGTGTTGGGGAGGAGACGCCCCAGTTGGGGGTGGTCCGTACGTGGACACCCCAACGAGTTGGAGATTGGACCCACGCTGGAGAGATAGGTTTGTCTGCAAACTGTGGCACTTGTTTTTGTGATATTTTTGCTATATGCTGACTTCTTCGTACTTTGCAGGCTAAGCGATGTCGGCCTTCTACCTCTCTTGCGGATGGTAGAGGCCACCGATGAGGACAGTGGTTAGGTCAATGATGATGCAGAGGTCTAGGCTAGTCTGGAGCGGTCATGACGGTTCTCGTTCGATCAGTCACTACTGATAGCTCTGGTGGACCGGTGGTGACTTGAGATGCACACCTTCCACCTCCCATTTGAGGAGATGGCACCCACTTTGTAGTACATCGCTCCGCTGCTCAACCTACCCATTGTGGGAGAGGCTGCCTCCCTGCCGGACATGCCTTCCAACTCATGCGATGACCTACTGGGCATGTTTGAGGGGGTCCTTTTGGTGGAGGCCACAACACCATACTACATTTTCCCGGTGTGACAGAAGCATGGCCCACCCATGTGGTGGCTTTCACTGTTCTGGGTACGTATAGTATCCATTTTCCCTATTTAGCGATGCATTATCCTTGCCATATATGGGCTTCTAATTTTTTGTTTGTGCACAGGTCAAGCAGATGGACCCGAAGGACGATGAGTACCAGGTGTCGTAGCACCTCGAGGTGTACTTGTTGTGGCTATCTGGGTGCGTACTATTTACCACCAGCCACGGTGACTCCATCGACGCCCGCCTCGTGCGGTATGTACCGTGGCATGTGTGATGCTTGCTGTAGGATGAGGCCACCTCTGTCCTCACAGGCTACCCCTCTTGCTACAGCTGTGGTCGTTTAAGCGCTTCTCGCTTGGACGGCCGATGCTGCTCAACAGCGGTCCATACCATGCAGACATGTACCATGGGGGAACCGTGGAGTAGGCAAGCATAGTTTGCACGTACCACTACAAAAAGGGTCATCACAGATGGTTCGAAACTGTCATCGTAGATAGTTTTTTGAACCTTTTGAATTTATGTGTCAATGATAATCGGAGGTTATCACAGCTGGTTTGTGAGCCGTCTGTGATAAATACAACATATATGGGTTGTAACTAGAATTGTCTTTGAAGAATACTATAAAAAATGGCTCAAACCAAAAACCATTTGTGATAGTCGCACATCACAGACAGTTCTAGCTACCAACCATCTATGATGGGCGAGTATCAGAGACGGCTGATATATAGAACCGTCTGTTATACTTTTTCATCACAGACAGTTGGTAAATAGAACCATCTATGATGTGCGAGTATCACATACGGTTTTTGGTTCGAGCCGTCTGTGATAGTCCTTCATAGAAGGTTTATACTACAAAACCATCTGTGATAGTTCATTCTATATCTAAATTTTTTCTATTTTCTGGCTAGCCTTAAGAATTAGCTATGCCCTTTGAAAATAAGCAAATACATCAGCAAACACAATAACACATTCTATTTTCATTTAGATTAGAATCCACCATTACAACATAACACAAGAGGACACCTACAATTTTACAAATATAAGCTTCACGGTTACAAATTCAGAAATATGCTTAACACTATAAGAAACTTCAGGCTAATATAAGCTAGACTTACACATCCTTCCTTAAACTACAATCTAAAATAAGTGGAGCAAGAAAATTTCAAGTAGCAGAAACAAAAAGGCAACGAACACCATTTTCAGCTTCTATGCCAAAAATAACAGAATGCCACACTTTTAGGATGTAACAAGCAGAAGCCTCCTGCCGATGCCGGTGACTTGGAATAGTGCAGATCTTCCATTGCCTTCTTTCATTTCATCTTGCTTCAAGTAAATATTTAGCCGCCCTTGTCAAACCCCTTCCCACCCTTGCCGTGCACAAACAAGTTGGAGTAGTACTTGTGGTATTGGTTCTTGGAGTAGGAAGAGGGGATTAATAAGGGGCGAGAGGTAGGGAGGAGACCAGTGCTTTCCGTTCGATGTGGAGAACATGGATGGGTGAGATCAGGATCCTGGAGGAGATGCCGTGGATTGGTGATGTGGTAGGAAGATATCACATATGGTTCTTATTAAAAACCATCAGTGATGATGGCCAAACGGTATATCATAATTCAAAGACAATATATTGGTGCAATGTAAACAGCTAGTCTCAAAAGATAAAATAGCAAAGTTTTGTACAGCTTATATATGCTTGTTTGAAAGGTTTCTGTGAGATCTAAAACTTTGTAGTTGAGGTGAACCCCAAATTCCGAAGGTAAGATAAAAAATTTTGGCAAAAATAGAAACCAAAAACTTGTGATGCAAATTTGAGGCTAAAGATGGCCAATTTTGGCGGTCTTAGAGAGTGATGCGTGCAAGTAGGTCAGTTGTTTTGGATCGGGCTCGTTGTTAGCTTTCCAATGAGTACAAGAATATTAAAAATGGACATTGTATGCAAAGTTATTTCCGTTTTACTAAAGGTGTCTTGGAACGGAATCCTACTCGGACTCAGGTGGGAGATTATGAAATTTTGGAGGATTACGAGGTGGAAAAATATCATAGAAAGTTTTTAATACAAACCATCTGTGATAACTTCATTATCACAGATGGTTTTTAATACAAACCGTCTGTCAAGTATCACAGACGGTTTAAATAAAAAACCGTTTGTGATACTTCACATACGATTTCACCATGAACCGTCTGTGATATTTCTCTTCACAGACGGTTTGTATTAAAACCATCTGTGATTGTACTTAATACTGACAGTTTTGATTAACCGTCTGTGATGAGACGTCTAGTATAGCTTGTTTTTATAGTAGTGACACCTGTAGGTCATCCGTGTGTATGACAACTTCATCGTGCACCTAGACCGCCTCACCACTGACGACGTGCGCTAGGAGCAGTACTCAACTCAGGAGATGGAGGCCTACGCTCCCAAGTGGTTGTCCTTACTGTGCTAGAGGAACCAGGCATATTGGCTGATGTGGAAGAAGCTCATTTTCGACATTTTTGTTGAGGACTATGTGTTGTATAGGGTGATGGGCCAGTTCGGCCTCCACCAGGTTGTTCCAGTCCCTGTCGGGCGTCAGGTGCCTGACTTAGTCCATGCGTGTGTTACACACAACACATGTTCCTAAATTTTTTGAGTTCTGTTATGATGCCATCTAATTGCAGTGGTACATTTCGTAGGCATAATAGGGGGGGTGGAAACGGGATGAACTAGGCGGTGAAGATGGCGCAGTGGGTGGAGGTACTCGAGGACTTCATGTAGGAGGCCACATCGTACGACCCCAGCGTGTACGCCGAGTACCTCACTGGTACGCTCCGCAGGCACACACTAGGCTGTGCATGTTGTTGACCCTCCTCCCGCTCGTGTACCAGCACTGACCGATGTGTACACTGTACACTTGACACGAAACTTATTCCTGGCGGTATGTACTCTCGTGTTTCAAAATGTCTGAGTACGGTTACCACAATTACAGGTTTGATGCTCTCTTCTACTTCTTGCAGACGGACATTGCCGCTAGGATTGCGAGGAACACCAGGTCGATCATGGAGAAGCTCACCCACGGTTTGGAGGTGGCGCGCGATGAGCTGCTTTAGGTTATCCATTGGGTCCACAGTGCATCCAAGCGTGCCTTGACGTCGTGCAAGACGCTCCTGGAGGTGGCCATGTCAATGCGTACGCTGAGGCCGCCATGCCCTGTAGCTCAGGTAGGAGGCCCCGTAGGGCCACGTCCATGTGCCCCGCTAGCGGTTGACCAGCCTAGAGGGTTAGGGTGGGCACGTGCCTCCCCGAGCACCGCCACCACCGTCACTGGGCCAGGCTGGAGGGTCAGGGTGGGCACGTTCGTACACATCGGCACTGTGCATCATTCCTGGACCTGTACCAGGCAACGTCAAGGCAGCACACATTGTCCCTCAGGTGTGGAGGCAGGGCAGGTACGATAGTTGGCTGCACACCATTGCCCATGTGGAAGGTACGTTTCATCTCTTCAGGTTTGTTCGTGTCGACACATTGCACAAAAAAAAATATCCGTCTTGTAGGTATCGCTGCCCACCCAGGAGTTCATCTATCCCCTCATGAGGATCCCCTAGTGGACGTGAGTGACATCCTTATGCATGATCCGGCGGAAGTTAGGGGAGCACATGAGCCTGCACCTGTCGAGGTTCTTTTCAGGTTGTAGCTCAGCGGTGCCCACGTAGGCATAGGTGGAGTCGACCCTCGAGGCCTTGGGAGCATGGGTCAGCAGGGCTCCTGACCGCCTCACCCTATCAGGGCACCGACACCTCGCCCTAAGGAAGGCCAAGCGGGGCTGTACCGGCTGGCACCGACCGAGGGTGAGACGTGGCGATGACGGAGGAGGTGCTGAGGGTGGTGTAGTGGGCGACACGTAGGGGCCTTCCTGTACTTGCCTTCGTTGTATACATATTTTACTTCGTAGTTACTATGGTATAACTGTGTATGAATTCCGTCGCGCATCGCAATATCACTTACCTTCGTACTTACGAATCATTGCGACCTCAACGTCTTTACAAAATTCTTCAGAAAATTATCGCATTACAACAACATACGATGATCACAAAGTTTTATTACGAGTCTAACAGATTTTTACCCTTAAAAATCTACGAAAATCACGAACAGACTAACCGACATTATCTACCTTTTCTAAAATAATAATAATAACCTACAGACAAGATTTACTAAAGTTATTTCCTACAAAAATTGTTATTTACTCTCCCATAATTATTTCTATCCGATTAATAAAATAGTAATAATAATATTTTAAATCACCCAACTGTTGGGCGACTTGGGCTAGTCGCTCAAACCAGTTGAGCGACTAGGCCATAGTTGCTCCACGGTTAGGCGACATAGGCTTGTCACCTAACCGCTCAACGACAGATGGTTATTACTGCAAAAACATATGTATATTATAGTAATTTGAAATAAAAATAGATTATTAAAAGACTTCCTCAGAGATACCTTTTCAGCAGCCCTGGTGACATTTATATTGTGTCACAAGCCATTATATCTACTGTAAAAATATATATAGGACTGTTTGGAGAGAAGAAAGTCGATTGTGATTAGGCCCTTCACTAGATGAACCTTCGTGAGACCAGTTGTACCTAAAACATTCAGCTTAAACTAGCCATATTGCACTCTAATGACATCACGCAAGCAAAGGATAAGGATAGTGCTTATATGCTTTTCACTCTAATAAAAATAGTATTAATTTTAAAGCACACGAAGGAATAAGTAATCATTATACACCATTCAGTTCTATTTTAAAAGTTAGCAAATCATTTTAAAAAAACATTAAAACAAAAATGATCCAATTGAGATGATAAGCTTCGACAAGAACTAACATTAATCCACTTGCAAGAGTTCTCTACAAACTAGCTACGGACGTGTCAGTTACCTGTTCTAACCAACTCGATCTTTATGAAAAAAAAGTGGAGGAAACTACGTATGTGTGATCAGCTAAGGCCAATCACTGGACAAAAAACGAGGAAAAGAAGAGAAGATAGAGCTAGCACATATACAAAATTCTTAGCGGACTAGCTAGGAAATAATGGCCACCGTATATCGCCAACTCATTGAATAAAAACTCAGGTGCAAATATATGTATTGTACGAGCGACACAACCGCCGACGTTTTTGCACTCGTGGCAAGATGAGGTGTTCTGGCAAATATTTTGAAAGAAGCATTCTGTTCATAGAGACACGAGATCAAGTCCTTGTGATGATGAGTCATTAATTTGATGATCTGTGTATCTGGGTGACCTGACATATTAGGCCAATGATTTCAGCAAATTCAATTCTAGCGTGACGTGCGTGTACCAACTACCGGGAAATTTGTAATTGATCCGAACGTACTATAATAATTTTCCTTTTCATCAATCTGTTCACATCAGTCGTTCACAATAATTTGGTACCCATTAGGCTTATTTGGGAAATCTCACAATGTCGGTGTCAATGAAAAGTTAATTTTAGGGAAGGACTAGCATCCTCGCACCCTCCTCCAGAATGGTGCCTAAGCTCGAAATAACACACAATATTTTTTAGCAACTTGTGTAACAAACGTTGAACTATTACTAGCAAAATAATGACAATCCATCTAAAATTTTAACAAAACTGTCAATTGGAGATCGCTCATCATACAACTTTTACATGCTTGAAAATTCCAAAAGCGACGGATTATAAAATTACGATAAAAACACTACAACATCTTGAACTTCTAGATGCAACAAATCAAAAACATATTTACAACAAAGCTTGAAATAGTAGATCAATCTCCTCATTGCAATAAATAGGCATCCCTAATGCAATAAAAAATAAACTTTGATTCAATAAATCAAAATAGTAACTGCAAACAAATACCACTTGTGGCAACATTTGAAAAAAATTGCAACAAACTCAACACTTCGTATAACATTTTGGAAAATTTGTTGCACCAATCTAGAGAAAAAATATCTGCAAAAAACTACCAAAGGAGGGCATGCGGGTGATGGTGATGGTAGCAACTGACCTAGGGCCTTGTCTCGGTGCTTGACCCCCATAGGCCACACCATAACCTCATCACTGGCCGTCTGCTCATCATCCTCCACCACCGCTTCCTCCAGCCTCATTCCAACCAAATCCAGTAAGCTACAACTGCTCCTCAAAAGGAAGACCTCCACACAAGTTTTGGCTGAGGCAGACGACCTCCTCGA
The DNA here is from genome assembly GCA_036346245.1 of Bonia amplexicaulis. Taxonomy (NCBI): domain Eukaryota; kingdom Viridiplantae; phylum Streptophyta; class Magnoliopsida; order Poales; family Poaceae; genus Bonia; species Bonia amplexicaulis. The sequence continues at coordinate 8,761,913 of CM070762.1, forward strand.
GCACGAGCGGTGGAAAGCTCTGATAGGCAGTTGGTGGTGGAGGTTGCGATGTCGGGGAAATAGCCAGAGTGGAGCAGGGTCGGAGCTCGCCGATGGCAGTAGCTCAGTCAAAGCTTGCTAATTCAATCGGTTGAGGCCCTCCAGAGAGAGAGAGAGAGCATGGAGCGTGGAGGCAGTCATGGGCAGTCCATTGGGGAGAAATGGGTAGATGAGGTGAAGTGGATAAGATGCCTGAGCTTTTTACCGAGGTGGATGGTAGTTGAGCGTACAAACGATTGCCTTCGTATTGGACGTCCTCACCGTATAATTTCCCTTATTTTCAACCACCTGTATTGTTAAAGTTAAATTGTAGGCCTCAATTGTTAGCTTGTGTTGTAAACGTGTGTTGATCCTCCATTAACATATATAATATAGATGCTCATTCTAGAGCGTGCATGCTCTCTCTCTCTCTCTCTATATAGTATAAATAACAGGGGCACCATAGTGTCTGGCCACAAAACATCCTTATCTTTAGATTGCTTTTAGATACGTACTAGTGTGATTGAGACTTTCTATCTATGATTGATTTAGCATGCCTAATATATTATATACCATTACACTAGAACATATATAAAAGCAATTCAAAGGCATAGAGGCTTGATGCCCAGACACCATGGTGTCCCATTTCAGCGTCATATATATATAGGAAAAATACTTTTTACTCCCGGGTGTAATTATACGAGTATTTACTCCAATAGCACCCATAGGTACACACACTGGGGTGAGGTTGAGAGGAGTTCGGCGGTCTGACTGGCCTGTAGTTGTTGGTCAGACCGGTCCTGTAGGTTCAGAGTGAGTTTTGGGTTGAGTTGAGTGGTTCGAGTGTGTGTACCTATGGGTGCTATTGGATGGTTGTATTGTGTTACATAATGCATGGTTTGGCTAATGTGAGTTAAGTGCAAGAAATTTGTGCTCGGAATCGGATTGCTTGGTCTTCGGATATGCAGGGTTGCTTGGAGAGCGATGACTGTCAATGGCAATGGATCAAGACTAGGCGGAGGAGGTATGGTGCTTGCGGTCAGGTAAGTCCGGGTGATGTTATGTGTCTGAAGCACATAAGAGTTGTTTATCATGATAAGGCGAGTTGGTGCATGTGGTGCACTAAGTGATAAGGCCGATGCATATAGAGTCGATTCGTGAGAGTTTGAATGTGTGAAGACATGACGGCTAGTTATTAGACACTACATGCTATGTGTCAAAGCATGCGAAGATGCTTTGATTGATGGGATTAGCATTTTGGGCTATCAGAACCCTTTGGATGAGCCATTTTAAAAAAAGCGTGCTTATGTGTATCACCTGATATAGTGTTGGGTTAATGGGCTAGCCCATGTAAGTAGATGAAACCGAACTAGAGGTGTTGGTTAGTGTTTCTTATGAGCCTCCATATATAGGGAAAGGTGTTGCCTTAGGTGCTAAGCTTTGGGAGTCATGGCTATGTCTTCGAGAGTAAGGGTTAGGGATTTCAAGAAGAAAATTTTGTGTGTGTGCTCCATGGAGAGGAAGCTCTGTCCTCTAGGTGTGGAGTGCTTTAAGTGTCTATCTCCAAGTAAAATAAAGATTTAAATTTTTGTCCAAGTGAGTTTTGTCATAGATTTCTCCTTATGCCTTTAATTTGTTTGGTTTTCTTATTTGGATTTCCTTTCACCTTGATCTTGCTAGTTTCCAAGGATGTGTGGATGATGGAAGAACCTCCTAGAGGCTAGACCCCATCCATCTAGGCAACTCTATAGCAAGTTTTGATGTAAGCTGCCTTGTTTTGGACAAAGGTCAAGACATTGTTAAGTAGCTTATTAATCCATTGATGGAATAGGTTCATAAGACTTTGAGGAAGCTACATTTCAAGTTTTAATATATTTGGTTGAGTAGATTAGGAGTTAGGTCATTTTGAGTTCTTAGCGGTGGGCTATTCTTTATAATGGAATGGCGAGCGGTCAGACTGGTGTGACCCGATCCAGGCCCAGTCAAACCGATGTGATGCCTGCGATCAGACCGACCAGCTGATGGCTTAGCCCATTTGTTGCTTCTTTTGTTCCCTTGACTTGTTGGCTTCTACTTTGTGCTTGTTTCTGCTATGCATCTGATCTTATTAGCTTCTCATAGTTAATAAGTGAAGAAGCCAAAAAGAGTTAATTTTGTTCTAATTGAAAAAGAGGAAAATGTCATTCATACCTCTTGATCTCCGCCGTTTGGTCCAACGCTATCCCTACATCATCATGAGTCTGCATTAAGAGATCATAGAATCTGTTTATTACAGAACAAGGGCATGTGTAAAAGGAACATGCAATGTATCTTTAAGTTATTTTGGAGAGTTATTTTAGAACAAGCCATATAGAGATTACTACATGGTTACACATATGTTATAGTCTCCGAAAATGACTGTCCATTCTTTCCTACAAGAATATCCTAATCTCTTCATCTTTCCATGAGATTTGTTATTCTAGGTCTCTTTCATCCACCCTCCACTCGGAAAATTCACTTACCAGCATTTTCAGGTACTCTTCAAAGGTACCAATTCGCCTGTTGACACGTCAAGGAAAGAGAGATTGTGCATATCACAATGAGATAAAAAGGCTTCTTCTAGTGTGCTCACCCTAAAGGAAAAGGTGATAAATCAAATAATTCCCAAAGACATACCAACTAGCATTTCTTTTGGAAAGAATATTATGTAATGGATAGAAATGAGAAATAATTTATGGCAGGCAGATGTGAAGGAGCATCGTCTGACAGCTGAAGCAAGATTTCTGCTCCAGCACGAGCAAGACTAAAGAAACCTCTCTTTTGGAAAAGAATGGTCATGCTTTTTTGTGCAGATAGGTTATTGATTGCATATATAGGACAGGTGATGTGATCTATACTGGTATTTCTATGTGGGACACCAAGTTGTGTAAACAAAATTCCTTTCTTCAATGGAACTCCTTTTCTCCGATAAGAACTTCAAAATACAGCCCGGCCTCTTGCATAATAACAAGTAATGTTTATTTTTTTTGGTTGAGCCATATATCTAGCAGGTAATTGTTGAAAAGAAAATGTACTTGGTTTCACAGTAATGGCGGTGCAAAGTTAGAACTGAGTTGTCCCTCCCCCCATACTTGCGCGCTTCCACTTCTGGAAGATCAGAAATCAGCAAAAGAACAGAATGGTGATTGAGCAAATCTACAGCTCAGACATTGCATCTACAATTTGGCCGAGCAAAAGAACAGTATGGTGATTGACTTCGTTCCTGTCCCCTACACACGTGGATCCTCTACTCCGTTGGATCATATTTCTGGATTCACAGGAGAGGATGAAGAGCAGCTGATGTACGTCACGTGCCAGGAGGAATATGACAAGAGAATAGGAAAACCATGTTCATGACAAGAGCACTGCAACAGAAAATACGGAATTTGGTGTGCATTGAGCCATTAGTTTGTCAGGATCCATCCGGCCGGCGCACGCAAAGCAGAAACCGACGAACGGTGCCGTACAACCGGTACACGGCGTGCAAGGAACTAAAAGGACAGTCCACGACGGCGCCGCCCATCTGCATATGTATGATGCTTTCGTGGCCCCACCTGTCACCTTCTCACAGCTAAGTCGGCCGGGCCCACTTGTTGGAAGGATCAGTGCTAGCTAGTTTGGTACAATCTTTGTGAGTTGTAAGCAGCCACGCTTTGTAATTTGGGTCCCAAATAATCCTGACGTCTGATCGATCGATCGACTGATTGCTAAAATGTTCTTGTCGCGTCTCGATCGAGCTCTGATTGACGATGATATCATTTTGTTGCCAAGGTGTGGTACAGATTGCGAGTAGGGCAAGGTAAGGAGTAAGTGGTTTGAGTGTGTTTATTTTGATCCACTCAGAATTGCTTGATGTAATTTAGAGAAAATCCCCATTTTTAAATGCACAATTCTGTCTTGTTTATATCTTAAATCTGGAGAACTCTGGTCGACCAATTGTTTGATTCACAATCGCAGTTTAGGACAAAAGCTAGCATCAAACTGTGGCATCCGGCCGTGTAAGACCATCAAGTGTTACCTGCAAAATAGACCGTAAAATGATAGAAGGTGTTTTTATACTTTTTTTAATAATAATTTATATAATTTTAAAACATGATAAATAACAGAACAACATGAGCCAATCCACGGAACAAGACGAGAGGCAATTTTACCGCCGTCTGTCTCGAAATAACTGTGTGTGGCTCCCATCTTTTGTCATGTCCAATATCACAGTGGCTAATCAGTGTATTACCACACTTGACAAAAACATCGCCATCGAATGGATGAATGGCAAAGTTGGTTTGGTGTTCCATGCGTTTCGCACAAAGCTAGCCGGCCGTAACGGGATTGGGACGGCTCCCAACCAGACATGTGTACGGCCTGGGTTGGGCATCTTCTTCCTGGTCTGTGCCGAGCCATCCTTTTGCATGCACTAGTACGGAATTTGACGTCTACCTCAATCTGGTCGTCGTCTGCACATTTGTTGTTCGATTAGGACTGATGGCATCAGTCTAAGGCGTAACAACATTTTTTTTAAGGAGTAGGGTCATGTATTTCCTGTAATAGTTTAGGAGTTCAATTACAATAAGAAAAGATATCATTGTTGTAATATATGCGGTATAAGCATAACTATTAATTTAATTCCAATAATAAATATAATAGTCCAAGCATGATAAATATGGCATAGAAATGACTTAACCAGCATATCAATGTATGAATCATTTAAGTCATTGCAAATTAAACATATGTTCAATTTATATGTCATGTAACAGTTCATAATTAGCATAATCTCAAATGAATATGAGAAATGAAATGCTAACCTTGATAATATAGCAAACATGACATTGTTTAACATTTGATCAACAAAGTGAATAATGTTTAGAGCTCTCAGAAGGCTAGTTGCACAAGATTTGTTCTTGGCCCTCTCCGCCATGACAAAACTAATCATGATTATATATGACAGTTGTAGATCAAGATCTTCAGCAAAATTAAATCTAGCTGCTGTAAAATCTCTACAAATTAAGAAAAACAGCTCACTGGACAGTGCTAAATCTTTCAGAAAACAGTCTCTCAAACATTCACAGTGAATGTCACTGTTTCTACAATTTCGATTTTCAGAGATCGAGAAGGATCAAGCGGACAGAGCCGAACAAAAGTCAGCACTGCCTAGAACCAAAACTGACAGAGATCAACATAGCATGTATAACAAGATCACTGATAGTGATACAAGATAACAGTAGATTTAAATCAATGCTCAAGACCAATCTACCATCACATTCATATATAACCTCAGAATTGTCTTATATCATCACAGAGCAAATATATCACAGAATCAATCTTTGCAAGTTCCCACTAAATAGACTTCACATAAATATGAATTCTATTATCAAATTGCAAAGGAGCAAGAACCAGTTTACTCACAGTAGTGGTGATACTCAAAATCAGCATGAAGAAATCACAAACCAGGCAAGGCACGCATACGGCGCTGACCCAGAAAACCTAGCACCCTCGTATGCCGCAGCAGAAGAGGAGTGAGGTAGACGGAGATACAATGCCCCTCCAGCCACGGGAAGCCGACGCCGGAGTCGAGGGTTAGAGGTGATGCCGCACAAGACCACCGAGCGCTACAGCCAAGAGCACACGAGAACAACCAGAAAAGGTCACAAATCTCTCACAAATCAGCACAATACCCGAGCCTCTAGGGTTATTCCAACCTTTCCCCTCAACCGAATCAAAGAACGACTCAAGGAAACCGTGTGGAATATAAACCCTAGATCACCGATTTGGACTCCTCCGCCGACGGCCACCAGAGAAAGCTCGGCCAACGACTCTTGGGACTTCGAATCAAAGAACCACGACGAGAGATTTTAGATCGGAGAGGAGAAGACTCACGTTTTGCATATGGTCACCAAAGAGAGGGGATGCGGCTTATGTAGGGGAGTGGAGTAGACGCCGGTGGGATGCAGCCACGGCTAGCGCCGAAGCACCCGAGCCTGTGGCGCCTCCATCGCCGTCACTGCCGCCGCAAGACTCGGTCGCCCCAGGAGATGCGGTCGCTGCTCGCGAGAGGCCGCGCATCTGAACCGTCACGCGAGCCAAGCCACGGGAGGAGTTGAAGTCTCCTCCCCTCATTATTTCCGCCGGTCCACTGACAGGTGGGCTCCCACTGACTTGTGGGCCCTACCTGTCATTCTCTCTTTCTTTTCCCATTTTATTTCTTTTCCAATTGGGAAATTACCAATATGCCCTTGCATCTACAACAATCATACCTTTTTATAAGCATTTAAAAAGGGCCAACTTGATTAAAATATGATCTAACGATCAAATTATAACATTTTTACGGTGTCCAAATCTAGAACTTAACTTACATTCAAAAAGACCAATGAAATCCCATAGGAACGTTTGAGTGCGGTCGTAACCCTAACACGATAGCAGATACATCTTGCCTTCTTTTGTTGTCTATTCTGATGAAAATAAGTAAGATTAAGTACACTACGTACTTAGCAAGTTATATGAGAAGACTATTTAACTACCATGTAAGGCAATCAACTGGACAGATTCACGGATTGTAATATGATAAGAATAGATACAAGTTTACTGGTAAAGAACTGAATGACTATTTAACCCTAACAGTATTGTTTACACCATACTATTCACATGAACAATAACTGTGAATAGTACCACACTCCTTTTCATTAGATAAGTGCGGCTTCCCCCTTCTCTATTTAAGGAGGTCGCACTTAAGAGATTATTCTGCTTAGCAGTTTCACCGCATGTTCAGTTAAGGAATCCCAACTTGTGAACTTAATATTTATTCGCAATACAATTTTAGATTGCATCTTGAACACTCTTTCTTATGTTCTCGATTCGCTTGCAGGAGATAGCCTTCTTGGCGAGGTCAACCGTGTTCAGCACGGTTGATAACCAACGGAGCAGTGGTGTAGTGATTGCGAGGGGTTCGATCTGTTTTGGTTGGAGCCTTTCGATCATCAACGTCGAGTTCTCCACAATCTACTTATCAGTACCTTTCATAAGATCGGGCCATCGTCACATTACTTCCTTCATCCTCCCCTCTGTTGTGAGCTAACGCCTCCGTTGTGACACCACGGTAGACTGGACAACATACTCTTGCCGTAAGTGTCATAATTGTGTCTTGTTCAGCCTCACCGTCGTGCCACGAAGGGTTCGTTAGCTTGTTGTCCTGTAATAGAATGTGTTGTTGTGCTTGCCTATATATTTGCTTGTTCCTCGATGACACCGACTACTACCGTGAGCTACCGCCATCCGCTGCATCCAGCTTGTTCATCGATGACGCCGACTACCGCCGTGTGCTACCGCCATCTGCTGCATCTAATTTCTACTGTCTGCTAGGATCTCTGCTTTTTATATATTCTTGTCGTGTTAAAGAGTTGGGTTTGTTATCTTGTTATACTGTAATGGTGGATTCTGATCTTAATGAAAATGGAATGTGTGTTGTGTTTGCCACTGTATTTCATTTGCTTGTTTTCAAAGGGCATATGTAACATCATTTCTTGAGGCTAGTTAAAAAACAGAAAAGATTTTAGGTGTAGAATGAACTATCACAGACGGTTTTGTCGTATAAACCATCTATAAAGGACTTTCACAGATGGTTCTATATACCAACCGTCTTTGATACTCGCCAATCACAGACAGTTCCTAACTAGAACCGTCTGTGATGCGTGAGTATCACAGACGGTTTTTTGTTCAAGCCGTTCGTAATAGTTTTCTTCACAGACGGTTCTAGTTACAAACCGTCTGTGTTATCTTTATCATAGACGGCTCACAAACCGTCTGTGATAACTTTTAATTATCACTGATACATAAATATAGATGGTTTGAAAAACCGTCTGTGATGACTATTTTGAACCGTCTATGATAGCTCACTTTGTAGTAGTGAGGTGCGGGCGAGCTGGTGAGCGTGAATGGCAAGCTGACACGCGGTAGAGAGAACAGTGGAGGTGGTGCCAGGGCAAAAGGTGCCAAGAAGAGGTGAAGGCAGATTTCCCAAAGGAAATTGAGGAAAGTTTCCAGATTTGGAGAAAAAATCAGATTCAAGCAAATTTCAAATAAATACAAAATTTTAAAAAAATTTGGGCATAGAGTTCTTACCTAGAGCCGTTCTGTTGGCGAATTTATCTACGATCACTCGCATCTCAGATCTGCCCCCTCTTTTCAAATAAACTAGCCACGTAGGTGCGGCGCTACGCCGCGCCAGCCACCGTACGCAAAAAAATAAAAGAGGTGATAATTCGTGAGGAGATTTTCAAAAAAAACCAGGGCGAAAACGTATTTTCGAGGAAGGTAAAGGGCTTTTCCGAGAAAAACCGGGGGTAAAAACGTATTTTCTAAAAAGGCGGAGGGGCTTTTCGAAAAAACCGAGGACCCGAACGTAAAAGACCGGGGACCAGCGATTTCAGCGGGGTGCTAACCAGCAAAACGGAGGGGTCAAAAAAAATTTGTGAGGACCTTTTCGCGAGAACCAAGGACCTGTACGTAATTTCGGGAAAATACGGGGGCCTTTTCGCGAAACGCCACCCCAGACCGTACGAAGATTCTCCTCGCACGCGTCGGCGGGGCGTTGGCGTTCGCGCGGGAGAGGCGACGTGGCTAGTGTGCCTGGGCGGGGAGTCCCCCGCTTATCTATGGGCTGGGATGTTGCGCGAGTATTAACAAGCTAAAGTTGAATTAGTTAACGACTTAATGCTGAACCCGAGCGCGTTGCAGCACATCCCACACAGTTGAGTGCCAAATTATTTTTCATTTTGCTTCAACTTTTATATAGCTCGACTTGTCCCTTGCAATATCTCAAAATTGTACAATTGTCTTTCTTTTTCACTTGCTATTTCTGCACAAGCACAAGCAGATCTCTACATAATGGACACCAATTGCTTGCTCAACGTCTAGGCAGGACAAACCATGCACGCCGCCCACCTTATCCAGCAAAATGGAGGGCATGCTCTTAAAGCAAAATCCCATGTCCGTATCTTTTCTTTGTTGCTTAGCTTAGCTTTTCTCTTCTTTCCCTTTCTTTTTTTTTTTGTCTTTTGCGCTCATGTAAATCCTATCGCTCGAAAGTACATGTAACTTCCACTACGTACTCATCTTGGACCATGTTCCTTGATTGATCCACATGTCCAGTAGCACAACTCTACAGGTATTCTAGTTTCGAATTGTTAGTCTTATTAATCTGTCGAGAAAATTCTGTAATTTTGATTCCTAGCTGGTATCTGTCTAATCTTTTTTTAGAGGGGCTTATTTCAAAATCATATATATAACTCCTAGTAATTATTGCGTCTAAAGTTGAAGGTAATAGTCCGTTGATACATTTATGTGAAACCATATGGATCACTCTATACGTGTGACGAGTATTTGATTTTGATATACAAGTTCTATCGAAATTTGAATTTGATTTTGAAGCTTTCAGTTTTTAGAGTTGCTGTCAAGAGAAGCGGTTTGGCCGACCGGTTAATGGCAGTCTGACTGGCCTACCATCGGTGGTCTGACAGGCAGCTATAGAGCGGTCTGACCAGCCGTGTGGCCTTTTGGAGAATAGACACCAAATACTTGCGTATGTGTGTTTGAAAATGTATTTGCATTGGGTGTTACTCAATTTAGAGTTCTGAGCTAAAACTAAATAGAAATTAACTGAAATTTCAGAGAAGATGTTTTCTAGTGCACTTAAGCGGTCTGACCAGCTTGGATGCAGTGGTCAGACTGGTCCCCTTTTACCGGGATTTGATCAGGGTTGACTCAGGCAGTATGACCGACTGTTGGTTGGTGGTCAGACTAGCCTGTGCTTAGCTAAGTGAGTTGAGTTGGGCTTTGGTTGTGTTAGTCATGGCGTGAGTGATGAGGACATCGCTAGTAATGCCAAAGCTAGTAATGAGGCTTCAATAACAGGACCAATAACAAGAGCACGAGCCAAAAAACTACAATCTCAGGTGAACCTGCTCCTTAATGAATATGTCATTGATTTTAATGAAAATTTTATACTACCTAAAAACGATGTTTTACTTGTGCTCAGGTTTGAAAAGTCAGCGATGGACGGAGATCAAGGATATACGGCCGTCATCCAAGGAAGCACAAGTCCACAACATGAACAGTGATCGACCCATGAATAGTGCCACACATGAACAGTATCAGGACGCGCTACAGTGCCGCGCTACAGTAGCTCACGTGCGAATAGTACCACATGGAAAATTTAATGTTGAATAGTTCTTAGGCTGAGACTATATATTGAGGGGTAGACCCCCATTGTTAGAGAGACCACGGAAAATAGATCTTTTATTTTTCAGAGAGCCATGCACTTGGTACTCCTAGGGTTTGTCATATGATTGCAACCTAGAGGGTAATCGGGCATTCTTCCCCGTCGTTCTTGTGATTCCTTGTGATTGGCCGGAGCGACGACGCGTCTACTTGGTGGTCAGGTAGACAGGATCACGAGCCTGTGGTTAGGTGAATTCTTTTGTCGCAGGTTGCTGTTCTAACAGTGGCTGACGTCATCGATTCGTCAGGTTGCATGGATCCAAACTATCTTCATCGATCCTACTCCGTGAAGATCGGGCAATCCCCCGTATCATCTTGGTATCAGAGCGCGGTTGACATGGTAGGATCAATTTACCCATAGTTAGATTTATTTTTTTCCTATACACAAAAGCCAAAAAAAATCTAAACCCTAGTTTTTGCATCTGTTATTTTTCATGGATTTTGTTAAGTTTTTATCTATTAGACTTTTTTTAGGTGTTGATCATAGTGTCCCTTTGCGTGGCTTAATCGCTGAGTCGTTCCTTTGTTTCATCCGAATCCAAAAAAAAAAAAAAAAACATATACGGCTGCTCGGCCGTGCGCTTGTTTTGTGCGGTTGGAAACTTGCTACGTGAGCGCTGCTTGCTGGCGATGGAAATCCATGCATAAAAATTAGACTCTTGAATACTCTTTTAAGTTTCTTGATTCCATCCGAATCTGCTTAAAAAAATCTGATTGCTACAGTGCCATTTCTGTTAAATATATGCATGATTTTCTGTTCATCTTTGAGACTAGTCTTTGATAATTGCATTAAGGACTGTTCTTGATATTAATTTACACTAGCTGAAATTTTATTTCTTTTATGCAAGGGAAAGCTAAACCGTAGTGCCAACTACAAGTAAAAAAAAGAAAGAAAGAAAAAGAAGAAGAGCCTCGGCAAAAAAAAAAGTGAGCGTTGGCCAAATTGGGGTTAGCTAATTCTAAGCCATAATTTCAGCCTGTGTATTTAATTTCTTTGAACAATCTGGTGCTGTTACATTTATATTATTGCAATTGGCTAGCGTCTCTCTTAGTACTTGGTGTAAAATGAGCTATTTAATTCTCAATTTCAGATCGCTTCTATTTTGCTTATTCCTTTGTTGCATCGAGTCACATTGATCTTTACGCGTGCGTTCATACACTTCACTTAAACCTTTTGGATCAGCACTTAGGCAAAGTATTCTAGTTTAGATTATTACTTAACTTAACAACATCAAGAATTTCAGATTGCATAGGTTGATATTTTCCCTCCAGGCTCCACATATAAGCCATTGTTATAATAGTGCTTGTATAATTGAATTCACTTAATCTATCACCTTGTATTGTCTACCGTCACCAAAGTGCGTACACCTCTTCAATTCCATCAAGGACGCATAAGAACTTCGGTTGGTAAGAGAATGTGAGGTTGAGTGAATTCCACAAATAAAACATTCCACATACACATACATAGTTTTTCTTGTTGTTTGTACTAACAATAGCAGATATTCAATATTTTGTTCCTCATGGTATGATTCTCGATATTTGTATTTTCCATTCTATGGAAGTACAGATCCGGAGGAGTACCTTAAATGGGTGGGACAACTCGAATGTGACCTCAAGTTTCAGAAGCTATCCGAAGCCAAGAAAATGACACAAGCTACCGTGGAGTTTGAAAAATATGCATGCACTTGGTGGAAGCGATATCCTGAGAAGCAATATGTCACTACTTGGGAAGAATTGAAGCAGTTCATGAGAAATGAGTTTGTGCCATATGAGTATGAGCTAGAGTTACTTCATCATATGAAGAGCATTCGTCAAGGACGTCGATCTATGCAATCTTATTATGATGAGCTGGATTATGCTATGTATCGTGCCAATATCACAGAGGCATGTGCAAATACAGCTTACTTCAAAAAAGGTTTGAATTCTGAGATCGCTGTTATTGTTCATTTGAAATATGATGGTAGTATGCAGGATCTTGTGAATTATACTATAGAGGAGGAGAAGAGAATTAAGGAAAGACGTACACCACGGTTCAATCTGAGTCCACATTTCAGTTCGCATGCCTTCATGAGTGCATCACATGAGAATACGACCGAGCATAAGACTTTCCCTTCGGCCAAGGAGCCATTTAGTGCTACCCTGTTGCTACATGAGGAGATCATGGTTGATGGTAATTGTGTCATTGCTGGCCCACGATCTACAAAAGATGAGATGTTTCAAAACCCATGTAAAGATGAGAGCCACATAGCCAAGTTGAGTGGGAGTGATAAAAAGAGTGAGTTGTGTGATTCCACAATATGTGAGGTTGAGAGCATCCAAATTAAGAGTGAGAGATATACACAAAAAGAAAAGAGAGAAGTAGATGATAGACAAAGTGAGGTTGATTATGAAACTAGCATATTCATATCTACTTCTAGTGTTGTTTCTCACATTGTGCAGGTTGACATTAAAGAAGAGGAGACAAATGTTCCACAACCGGTACCACTGGAGAACACCGATGAAAAGATAACCACAGCTGGAGATGAAGTACTTGCTGCCCCGTTGTTACATCATGATGATTTGATATCTACAACACCTACATCATCTGAAGAGAATGATAAAGGTAACCATTGTGAGAAGGTGAGTAATTGTGAGAACTCATGTGCTCAATAAAAAATTCCATGTTGTGAAATTTCTTGGATCAATTTACATAATGTGGAATTAATTACTCATAAGAAAGTTCTGTCTCGAATATCTCCTAGTGATTCTTTATATTATATCATGTTCGATGATCCTAAAGAGCTATCTAGTATGATTCAGAATGTTGCCAAAATTTCATGTTTAAAATCACTAGTTAGTACCTATGCCTACACCTATAAGTTAAATTCGATAGGAGATTACCACATGGATAACAAGTTCTATGTTTGTCGAATATGCATTACATGTGATGAGCTTGCTGAATTGAAATTGCTTGGTTTGGATAAACAATCTTTTATACCATGTCATGATCATAATGAGATGAGTTCAAATGTTAGTGCTTGCTGTTTAGAAAGATTTCTTAAGCCAACTTGTTCATTTTTTGTTGTACAATCATGTACAAATAATCAGAGTAGCGCAGTTGAAGCATGGAAGATACTAAAAATTTTCTCCCCCATATTTAAACAACTTGATTGGGTTTTCCCTTTTAATATCTTGTCTATGTCTTTAGAAAAGTCGAGGACGACTTTTTCTCATGGAAAGGAGAATGATGTGAATGATAATATTACAATATATACATCTTATGGATGCTATTGTTCTAATTGGTTTATATAAAACAATGAGATTGACACAATAATTGATTCATACATATATCATGCATATGTATTGTTCTTTTCGTTTACTACACCTTCTGACGTACATGATATGCTAAACAGAAGAAGTGTAATTGACAAATATATATACCATACATACACATTGTATTCTTTGTCTAGTATAATTCCAGGCTATCAAAAGCCGAGGACGGCTTTACTTGAAGAATGGGAGTATGATGAGGACATCGCTAGTAATGCCAAAGCTAGTAATAAGGCTTCAATAACAGGACCAACAACAAGAGCATGAGCCAAGAAACTACAATATCAGGTGAACCTGCTCCTTCATGAATGTCATTGATTTTAATGAGAATTTTATACTACCTAAAAACAATGTTTTACCTGTGCTCAGGTTTGAAGAGTCAGCGATGGACAAGATCAAGGATATGCGGCCGTTATCCAAGGAAGCACAAGTCCACGGCATGAACAGTGATCGGCCCATGAATAGTGCCACGCATGAATGGTATCAGGCCACATTACAGTGCCATGCACAAGACGCGCCTGATGATCAGGCCCATGAGCAGTTCGTGCTACTGATGCCAGGCCCGTGAGCGATCTGCGTCTGCATTAGCTCGCGTGTGAATAGTACCACATGGAAAACTTAGTGTTGAATAGTTCTTAGGCTGAGACTATATATTGAGGGGTAGACCCCCATTATTAGAGAGACCACAGAAAATAGATCTATTATTTTTCAGAGAGCCATGCCTTGTTCCTCCTAGGGTTTGTCATATGATTGCAACCTAGAGGGGAATTGGGCATTCTTCCACGTCGTTCTTGTGATTCCTTATGATTGGTCAGAGCGTCGACGTGTCTACTTGGTGGTCAGGTAGACGGGATCACGAGCGTGTGGTTGGGCGAATTCTTTTGTTGCAGGTTGCTGTTCTAACAGTGGTTGGCACCATCAATTTGTCGGGTTATACGGATCCAAACTATCTTCATCGATCCTATGCCGTGAAGATCGAGCAATCCCCCGCATTAGTGAGTCTATGCAAGCATTAGTCATAGCGGGAGTCCATGCATTGTGGGAATCTTGATGTGAGTGTCAAGTGGTACATGTGTGCATTGGTTTTGACTATGAGAGTAAAGTGCATGTCACTTGTGCTCCAGACGGTTGCTTGTTATTCAATGTACAGAGTGCTTAGTGATTGTTGCGATCAACGGCAAGACCGAGGCTAGGGGAGGTACCCTAAGGCTATGGAGGGTCACGTAAGTCCGGGTGAAGTGTCATCTCAAGCGGAAAAGTATGGAAGAAAGAAAAGGATCATGATGAGGCAAGTACATGCATGTGGTGTCTCATTGGACTTGGGTGTTTCAAGTGATGATGGTCTACAAAGCAGGCATGCGATCATGACGGTAAGTCATTGGGCATCACAAACTTTGTTGTGATGGTTGCTTCAAGGAGATGCATCATGAAGACTGGTAGGTGACAATTGAGAAAATTGTCTGATACCGGGTGCAGAGGTGGTTTGCAAAATAAAGGCGGTGGTCTAAGTGATTTAGGTCATGTCATAGAAAATGGAGTGTCTTATAGGGCTATTAGAGCTATATGAAAGCCGTGCTTTGAAAATTGTGCAAGTGTGTGAGTGTAAAATCTATTTTTTTTGTGAGTTATCGGGTTCCCTTAATTATAAATGGTTGTATCCACTAGGGGTATACTAGTTGTTAGGGTTAAGTGTGAGGTGAAGAACCTCCACTATAGAAGCCCTTGTGTGTGTTGAAAGTAGAGGCTCTCAAGAGGGTTTTTGGAGAGAGGTTAGGGTTTCCTTGTATTGGAAGCTTTGTGCATGTACTCTAGACTTATAACTATGTCCTCCATGAGGAGATGTAAAATATTCTTCTCAAAGTGAAATAAACATCCAAATTTTGTCCAATAATTTGTGCCATGGATTTCTCTTTATGCTTTTGATTTGCTTAGTTTTCTTGTCTGGATTTCATCTTTTCTAAATCTCTCTTGGTACTAAGGATGTGTAAGATCATATCCTATCCATCTAGAAACTTTATGTGGAAAGTCCTTGTGATTGTCTTGTCAGACCGACCTAGTCCAGTTAGACTGGTAGCACTTGCGGTCAGACCAGCCGAGCGATCGGTGATTGAAAGTCTTAGATGATATTGTGTTCTTGGTTTTGGTGAAGCTTGTGAGTTTGTATTTTCCGCTGCGTCGTGTTGTTAATACCAAGCGAAAGATTTTAAGGAGTCATTCACCTCTTCCTTTAACTCGTCATACCCGATCCTACCATTTATCTTCTTAACTTTAGGTGATACAATTTGTTTGAACGGTGGTAGGTGATACAATTCCAAGACATAATGTATTTGTACCTAATTGACAACCAAACCTCTGCTCACAGTTACAGCCCGACTTCAGCATGACCAATGTCATATTCATCAGTGACCAGACCCAAACTGACTATCTTAATAACTCCCAAGCAGTTAAACTATTATCATGAAATTAACAGTGAAGCTAAGCTTTTGCTTAATTTGCAAGCTAGTACTCAACTGTAACAAGTACGCAACTAATCTAAGACAACAGGTGTATGGTTCAGGAGAAGGAGTGGGGCCCACCCACATGAGATGGTGAGTTGGCATCTCATTCCCCATGTTAGTGGGAGAGGGAAGAACCTGAAGTACTCCATGGCTCCTTTGCCTGCAGGCCAACCCCCAATCAGTCGGCAGTGGCGCTTGATTCCTCCTCCCTTTTGGCTTCTGCCCCAAACATTGATTCTTCTTTTGGCCTGTGGTCTAAAATTTTCCCCCTTAGACCTGCTTTA
The DNA here is from genome assembly GCA_036346245.1 of Bonia amplexicaulis. NCBI lineage: Eukaryota > Viridiplantae > Streptophyta > Magnoliopsida > Poales > Poaceae > Bonia > Bonia amplexicaulis. The sequence goes on from CM070762.1 coordinate 8,778,306, forward strand.
TATGTAGTTATGTAGGGCCTATTCTTTTTCTTCGAAACTAGCGGCTTTTGGTTTTTGCTATATTACCTAACTTTCGAACGGAGTATTTTTTCAAGACGGGGTCTACAAGTTAAACGATCTATACGTTAAAAGCCCAATATCTCCACGCCAGGAGAGGTTTTGCTACAATAAGCCACGCTTCAAGACTTTGGATGCCGGACTCAGTCGCCGGCGGGGAGTTAGGGCGGCGTCCTGATGGGGTGTCGATTCTGGGTGCTGTCTGGAGGCACTCGGCACCGGCAAAGATGGGGCCGTCGGCGCCAAAAGTGGTTCTTAGCCATGGCCTTTCGGGTTCCAGGTTTTGGGCGTTGTCAGGCGAGGTAAGTTCAGATGAGGAAGAGGTTGAGGTCCATGGGGAGTCCGGACCGCCGTCAGCAGTCGAGTTCATCCACGATGCGTTGTCTTTGGGGTACTCTATGGACGACGTGTTGATGGCAGAAGACCAGCTGTTGACAACCGATGTTCCGTCTCCGGAGGTTCGTTCCGCCTCAGCTGGGGAGAAGAAGGGCCGACTGGCCAGCCGAGTCGTCAGGGACATTGCTCAGCGGCGGCTGGTCGGCAAGCCTTGGTGTGGGCCTCTGCCTGCGCGGAGGTCGTCGCCGCGGCTCTCTCTGGAGGTTGCCATGGCCAGGGCGACGGTGGTTTCGCCTCGGAGGTCGGCGCGGGGACTCAGTGTGGGTTCGGCTGCTTCATCTTCTTCGATGTCGGCCGCCGCAGCCGAGATCCGGCGCCGGCGCGTTTCAAATTTTGAAATCGGTCTGCGAGCAGTTATGGGTCCCGCTCGGGGAGGTGAGCAGACGGAGGCGGGACGGCTGCGTTGTTTGGGCCGGTCCAGGTGCGCGGCCCAATTTCGTTTTCCTTCTGGTCTTCGTCTTTTTTTCTCCCGTGCAGGTCACAGGCGCGTTAGGGCTCTCGATTCAACTTCCACCTCGCTGTCGACGAGTGACTCTTCGGAGCCAGCGATGGTGGGCGGTGGTGGTTCCGGTGGTGGCAACTGGGGCTATGCTCGTGGTGTCGGCCACCAGGAACATGAATCCGGGGGCGTAGGGCGAGGTAGAGGGGCTGGGACTTCTCATCATCGTCACCTTCAGGGAGAAGGCAGTGAAGGCCAACGCCTCAGTGGTGCCTTCCATGGCCCCGCCCAGGGCTTTGACCCCGGCTTTGGTGGTTTTGGCTCCTCAGCTCGTAGCCGGGGTTGGCCGAGATGCGGTTTCCGGTCCCGTGGCGGCCGGGGCTTCTCAGTTCAACGTGGTGGCATGGCTGGCAGACTCGGCCGGGGTGCAGGTGGGTCAGCTGGAGCAGGGCTGTCAGTGCCGGGTCAGGTGCTTGGGGGCACGGTGCATACGGAGCCTGCGGCCACCATTGTCCCGGCGCCGCCGCTCTCTGTTGAAGCTCTCATTCAGAATGTTGCTATTCCTGTGGAGGCGGGCTTGGAGGCTGTTGGAGCTGTTGAGGGTGTTGGTGAGCCTGCTGGAAATAAGTTGGGTAGCAAGTCAAAATTTTGCAGCCGTTGTTCTCAGAAAGGGCACTCTGTTGCCGAGTGTGTGAATGAAGTGTATTGTTACATTTGTGATGGGCACGATCATGTGAATCATCGCTGCCCGGTGCTAAAGCTTCCAAAACATGTTGCTCATGCGGTAGGCTACTCAGTGGCAGGTCTGGGCTTCTTTCATATTCCTCACGCTCCGCTTCCGAGGAAGAAAGATTCTAAATGTGCTTTGGTGACTGTTGTTGGCGGGTATCTGTCTAAGGAGCAACTTGTGCTGCAACTTCAGAGGATTATCCCGGTAAAGTGGAAGTGGGAACGTGAGTCACACGAGGAGAATTCCTTTGTAGTTCAGTTCCCCTCTAAAGCTGAATTACAGAGATCTATTGCTTTTGGTGGGGCTGATGTGAAGGTGAATGGGATTGCTACTGGAGCTAGGTTGAAATTCCAGGAATGGCATGTCAAAGAAGAAGGGTTTCTCCTTCCGAAGGTGTGGCTTCGGGTGACAGGTTTGCGGAAAAGGTTGAGGGAATATCTTAACTTATGGGCAGTTGGAACTTTGTTCGGATCAACTCAAATGGTTGACATGGTCACTACTAGGAACAATGATTTTGGGCGTATCCTAGTCGCTGTTTTGGATCCCGCTTTAATTCCATCTAGCATGGATGTTGTTATCGGGGATCATTACTTTGAGCTCAAATTTGAGAAGGAGAAGGTGGGTTTTGATGAGAATGGTGATGAGGTGGAGCTGGATTTTGGGGATAATGGAGATGGAGGGGTTGGGAAGAAGGATGTTGAAAGTGAGGAGGATCGGATGGCTAAGAAAGCCAAGTCATCTGATGTTATGGAGGAGGACAATAACACCTATGGTGTTGAGGACGGTGGGACTAATTCCTTGGAAAAGGGTCTTTCTTCTGGCAGCGATGGAGAAGCTGGCCTGGGTGGCATTTCGCATGGTCCAGACAGCTTGCTGGCGGGTGCAGGTGTCCAGGACTTTGAGGCTGTGCGTGGAAGAGTTGGCAGTGACTCAGGTGCTTCATCTGGAACTGCCTGTGCGGTTCTTAAGGCTGCGGCTGGTGCAGGCCACGTTCAGGTGGGTGCAGCGGGTGAACAAGGTGATGTTGGGATGGATCCGGTTGGGGTGGGTGTGATGGCTGCTGCGGCCATCGAAGCAGTGCAGATGACGTCGAAACGTTCAAGTCCTCGGTTGGCTAAGCACAATGATGTGGACTCTTTGAAGAAGGCGAAAAAGAGGGCGGCTTGGAGGAACCTGGACTTCAGTGGAGGTAACATCAATGACTTCTCTTTCATTCCTTTTTCCGATGTTGCCATTTCCTCGAGTATTTCTAATCTAGGGGTTAGCTTGGGTAGCAATCCTAGTTTGGTCTCTAATTCTATTAGTCTTTTAAAGGATGTTGAATTAGCCCGAATTAGAACCGAGCCATCTAGAACGGAGGTCTTTTCTAATCCTGGGTTGTTCAGTGATGAAGATGATGATGAGGTAGAAAATGTTGCTCTTGGTCACTTATGTGGTGATATGAAGGAGGATATTTTGGATGATGAAAATGATCACCTAAGTTGTGATTTCAGAACTGTTTTTAAGAAAAGTAAATCTCTTTCTTTGTCTAGGGCAAAGAGGAAGCCAAAAGTGCGGGTAATTAAAAAACACAAACGAGTTTCACAATGAAAGGAATCTTCTGGAATAGCAGAGGTCTTAGAGACTTGGCTAAATATAGATTCCTCTCTGATTTGTCAAAAGAGCAAAAGCTAGACTTTATCGCTCTTCTTGAAACCGGGAAGAAAGATTTTTCGAAGACTGTCCTTAACAATATTTGTGGGGGGCAAGAATATATTTGGCACTGGATGGAACCTCATGGCCGGTCCGGGGGCATCCTTCTTGGGATTAACTTGGAAATTTTCGACATTGGAAGTATTAGTGAAGGAGACTTCTATGTGAAGTTTCGACTCAGGAACAAAGCGGATGGGTTTCTTTGGGTTCTTATTGCAACTTATGGGGCTGCACAGGCAGAACATAAAGAAGCCTTCCTCACTGAATTGGTCCAAACTTGTGTAAAAGAAAATGACCCTGTCCTTGTGGGTGGAGATTTTAATATCATTCGGAACCCGCAGGAAAAGAGTAACGATAGATATGAGGATCGGTGGCCCTTCCTGTTTAATGCTATCATTGATAGCTTGGATTTAAGGGAACTCGATCTCTCAAATAGGAAGTTTACTTGGGCCAATTCTAGGGAATCACCAACTTATGAAAAGCTAGACCGGATCTTAGTGAGTACGGAATGGGAGTCAAAATTTCCACTCGCAACGGTACAAGCGTTGACAAGGGAAATATCAGACCATACCCCATTACTCCTAGATACTGGTAATGGCACCCATGGCAACAAACAATCGGGTTTTAAGTTTGAGCTTGGTTGGTTGTTGAGGGATGATTTTTATGAGTTGGTTAAGGATGTTTGGAAAATGGAACAGAGAGGCAAAACACCGCTTCATCGATGGCAAAATAAAATTCGAAGGCTTAGACAATTCCTAAGGGGTTGGGCTAAGAATGTTAGTGGCAAGTTTAAGAAAGAAAAGGCTGAGCTGATTAGGAAAGCTGATGAATTAGATAAAAAGGCGGAGACACAGCCACTCAGCAGGAGGGAAGTTGATCTAAAAAATTATTTTAAAGAGAGACTTGCTATCCTTTTGCGGGACGAAGAAATCAAATGGTATCAAAGAGCCAAGACTATTAGGTTGTTGTCTGGTGATTGCAATACTAAGTATTTTCATTTAGTGGCCAATGGAAAACATAGGAAAACTAGGATTTTCCGGCTTGAGCAAGAGGAAGGAATAATCGAGGGCGATGAAAATCTTAAAAGATTCATCACTAATTACTATAAAGGACTCTTTGGAGACCCGGATAGTAATAATTTTTCGATGATAGAGTCCTTCACGAATGATATTACACAAGTATCACAGTCTGAAAATGAAGTCTTAACGACGATTTTTTCAGAAAAGGAAGTCAAAGAGGCGATATTTCAAATGGAGCATAATAAAGCTCCCGGGCCAGATGGGTTCCCGGCTGAGTTTTACCAAGTTTTTTGGGATTTATTAAAAGATGACCTCTTGCCTCTTTTCTCCGAATTTCACAAGGGCAATCTCCCACTCTTCAGCCTTAACTTTGGTATAATTACATTATTACCAAAGCAAAAGGAAGCTACACAGATTCAACAGTTCAGGCCCATTTGTTTATTAAATGTCAGCTTTAAAATATTTACAAAGGTAATGACAAACCGAATAGTCCTAGTGGCTCAAAAAGTGATCCAGCCATCACAATCGGCATTTATGAAGGGTAGGAATATTTTAGAAGGAGTGGTCATTTTGCACGAAACCATTCATGAGCTACATAGGAAAAAGTTAGACGGGGTGATCTTAAAGTTAGACTTTGAGAAAGCCTACGACAAGGTAAAATGGTGCTTCCTACAACAAACGTTGAGAATGAAAGGTTTTTCACCTTTATGGTGCAAACGGATTGATCAAATCGTTCAAGGAGGTAGTGTTGGTGTTAAAGTTAATGATGAGGTAGGTCGTTTCTTTCAAACTAAGAAAGGCCTAAGGCAGGGTGATCCCTTATCTCCTATTTTGTTCAATTTAGTAGCGGATATGCTAGCAACCTTGATTTTCCGGGCTAAGTCCAATGGACAATTCAAGGGAGTGGTCCCCCATCTTGTGGAGGATGGTCTTTCTATTCTCCAATATGCGGATGACACTATTATTTTCTTAGATCACAACACGCTCCAAGCCAAGAATCTCAAGCTTGTGCTTAGTACCTTTGAGCAATTATCGGGGCTCAAGATCAATTTTCACAAAAGTGAGGTTTTTTGTTATGGTACAGCTAAGGATTGTGAACAAGAATATGCAAAACTGTTTGGGTGCAAGCTGGGGGGTCTTCCTTTTAGGTATCTAGGAATACCGATGAATCATAGAAAATTATCGAACAAGGATTGGGCCTGTATTGAGGAGAAGTTCCAAAAAAAAATTTCTAGTTGGAAAGGAAAATTGCTTTCGGTTGGAGGGAGACTAGTCTTGATTAATTCGGTGCTAACTAGTTTAGCTATGTTTATGTTATCTTTTTTTGAAGTCCCTAGAGGAGTTCTTCAAAAATTAGATTATTATCGCTCACGTTTTTTCTGGCAATGCGATGAACACAAAAAGAAATATCGGCTCGCTAGGTGGAGTGTCCTTTGTATGCCTAAAGACTCTGGTGGACTAGGCATACAAAACCTAGAAATTCAAAATAGATGTCTGTTGAGCAAGTGGTTGTTTAAGCTTTCTAATGATGATGGGGTTTGGCAAAATCTTCTAAGAAAGAAATACTTATCTAACAAATCCCTGACTCAAGTGCAACACAGGCCAGGAGATTCTCAGTTTTGGAGCGGCCTTATGAAGGTCAAGGATGATTTTTTCGACGGTGGAAGTTTTAATGTGCAAAGTGGGGGACAAATAAGATTTTGGGAGGACGTTTGGTTAGGGACAAGCCTTTCGAGAGGTTTATCCAAACCTTCTGAGAATAGTGAGAAGGAAAGATGATACGGTAGCTCTTGTCTTACGGACTATACCGCTTAATGTGTCTTTTAGGAGAGGTTTGGTAAACGAAAACTTGATTTCTTGGTATGACCTAGTGTCTAAAGTGGTGCATGTTAACCTCACAAGTGAGAGGATGTGTTCCTATGGAAATATAGCAAGAAGGGCTTGTTCTCAGTTCAGTCCATGTATAGAAACATGATACAACAGGGAGTTCTTCCGGAAAAAACCCTCTTTGGAAGTTAAGGGTACCGCTGAAAATTAAGATTTTCCTTTGGTTTTTAAATAAGGGAGTCACTCTCACGAAAGATAACTTGGCAAAAAGGAATTGGCAAGGAAGTGTCAAATGTTGTTTCTGTAGTTCCTTAGAGACTATTCAACATTTGTTTTTTGAATGCCATGTTGCGAGATTTGTTTGGAATCTTGTGCTTTTCACTTTTGGAATTCAACCACCCACTAGTTTCTCTAATTTATTTGGCTCTTGGCTAAATGGCTTGTGTCTTCAGCTTAGAAACCAAATTTTATCAGGAGCAGCTGCGCTTTGTTGGGCTCTTTGGTTGAATAGAAACGATATGGTTTTTAACAAAATTAAGTCTACTACCTATTTACAGGTAATTTTCAGGGCGACATACTGGATCCGACAGTGGTCCCTGCTGCATAAGGAGGAGGAGCGACCGGCGTTCAAACGTGGATGCCGAGACTTGGAGACGATGGTTATGGCGGTCTTCAAAAAGTTTGGGTGGAGCTTTTGGAATCGAATTAAAGCTTAGTCCTAGTTCTCTTCCTTGTTTGTAGTCGCTCGTCCTGGGTGTGTGGAACCTTGTTGCTTTTTTTCCTGTCTCTTGGTTGTAAGAGCTTGAGCCTGATGGCTTTGGATTGTGTTAAACTCTTAGCTGTGTACCATCCCGGATGGTAGAGGCTGGAACTTAGTTCCGTTATCTAAAAAAAGCCTAATATCTGTACCAGCTAAAATCGCAAGTAAGTATCTGTCTCTCCGTAAAATAGGATTGAAGTCCTCTAGTAAAATCATCCGCGAAAAACAGCTGTGAAATCACACGGTTGGTACGGAGAGCAGAGCCTAGTAAGTACTCTAGCAGCTCTAGGGCGATGGACTTGTGGGCATATTGGAGCTTGCATATATACGTCATGTCATTACTTTGGGGTCGTGTGTTGTAGAAAACATCCTTTAATAATACTACCACCCTAGATAGTAGATACCATTATAAATGTTTGAGCAATAATGCACATGCAGGCGAGAATAAGTTATGTTAACGGCTAACAAGAAAAGTAATCACACGGTATCGTGATGCATGCATTTTTAACTTGGGATGCTTTTAGTTAAGTGTCTCAGTCGACGTATGTGTACCAGTAATTTAAAAATACTGTCCAGGGCCTTGGTTTCTTATAATCAGTCAACAGCTAATGACATGAATAGTTGAGTTGGGCTCTGTTTGATATTCTGGAGTGAGTTTTAAAAGAATAAATTGAACAAGTTAATTGTTATAATCAGACATGGGCATTGGACCGAGCCGACAGGGAACAGGCCAGATGGGCCGTGGGCTAGGATTGTGCCGTGCCTGCCCAGCATGGCCAGCCCATCATATCGTGCTGGCACAGCCCATCTTGCCTCTGGTGAGCCGAGGCACGGCCCACTAGCATGCTAGGTTGTCTTCGTGCTGTGCCAGTCTAGGCCCCACCCTTCTGCACTGTGCCGAGGTAGTCACCTCTCACTTGGGTGGCTCGAACACCGTCACCGTGGAGGATTGCCTGCTCACGAAGGTCGCTTGGCCGCCATCGCTGTGAAGGAGCGCCGCCGTCTAGGGCGGCTCGGCCGCCATCTCCATGGCTGTCTACCACCATTGTCGCCAACGTCGTCGTGGAGGACACCACCTGATCCAATCCATGGCTACCTGGGCCTGTGACCTCCATGGTCGCTGCCCCGCCAAGGTGGACGCGTAGAGGAAGGCAGTGGCGAGGTGGTGCGAGTGGCAGAGGTGTTCGAGGTGGGGTGGCGACTAGCAACGGTGAGGCGAGGGCGGCAGAGGCGAGTGAGCTAGGGCGGAGACGTGGAGCACTATAGAGGAGTGGATGGCGATAGGGAAACGATGATCCGGGCGATGGCAGCGAAGGAAGAGACAACCATGAGGGACGTGGAGGAGCGCCTCCAGATCCAGACCATGGCCACCCAGACGGTTAGACCCATGACCTCCATGGCCACCAGCGGAGAGGTTGGGGCTACAATGGAGGCGAGTGAGGTAGAGACGGAGGGTAGGTGCGGTGGAGGAGGGCTTGCAACGGTGAGGTGGGGATGTGGAAGTGGGGGTGTGCGCTCCGTGGCGACCATGGAGGAGGAGCACATGCCAGTGTCGTGGGTTGGGGCGTAGAGGCGATGGAGGTGGGCAGCTGGGGCCGGCAGGCCAGTGAGCATGAAGGGGTTGTGCATGCGCTGCTCGGCACCGAAGGGGCAAAGGTAAAGAAGAAGAGGGGAAAGGAAAGCGTAGAGGGGGGGAAGGGAAAATGAAAGGAAAACATGAAAGAAGTGGAGTTAATAGGAAAATGTAAAAAAGAAGGAAAAGGAAAGGTGGTATAGAAAATGAAAAATAAAATTAAAAGGAAAAGGAAAGATGGTATAGAAAATGAAAAATAAAATTAATTGTGTATAATTGTAATGGACATTAGACACAAAAATTTAGGGCGAAAGTAACTAAATTTTATTAATTATTGGGTACAAATACAAAGTTAATGTCTCATTAAAAACCTTACATCATAGTATGGGGTACCCTTGGTATCTTCCCTACAATAATGAAAGTGGCTTCCGATGAGATAGTCGACATCGAAACCACAAGTACATCTCGTGCGAAATGTGACACATGGGATATATACACTGATGATTCTTCCACCACAACATGAGGTTGACATCATTGCCCTCCGCGAGGTCAAGCTTGTTGTCTACATAAGTTGTGTCAAGGTAGTGGTTGATTTCTACTCTTGAATTCCATTGTGACTTGGTCGACGCTTTAGAGGATAAACAAGATGCCGGGCCTTTCAACTTCTTCCACACATAGGAAGCGCTCGAACTGTGCCATCCTTATTGCATTGTCTAAGCACTTGTTCTCGATTGACTTGTGATGCCAAACTTTTCATAATACTTATCGAAAACTCAAAAAAGCTCATCATGAATATGAGTGTAAGCCTCAGAAAAATCAAGATCAAATGCTTCTCCAATTTCCTCGTAAACCCCCTTCAAATCTACTAATTTTCTCCAAGGATAAAAATAGTACCAAAACAATAGAGATGTGGAACAACATAAAAATATTTTAAAAATTTTCTCTCCATTGGTTCAAGAATAGGTTTTAAAAGAGCATCATTTATGTTTTCCTTGAAAGCATTAGCAATAGTCCAAAGCCAGTCGATGACTAAGCAGGAAGTAGAATAGTAAACACTAGATAAAACAGTAGTCGCATCATAAAAAAATTTCAAAAATGATGAAAATGACCAGCAACTATCCAATCCGCTTTAGTAACCATCTGCTTACCAGAATTAGTATTGACGAAGAGAGTAATGATGTACTCATAGTTCACGCACCGCTCTAACATAGAATACACACTACTGTAGAAAAGGTCATCACAGACGATTCAAAAACATCATCACAGATGGTTTCGTGAGCCTTCTATGTTTATGGGTCAGTAATAACATGAAGTCACCACCAACGGTTTTTGAACCATCTGTGATGTAGGCTATACAGACGGTTATTAACCCATAACCATTTGCGATAGTTGATTATCACAGATGGTTTGTATAAGAAACCGTCTATGATAGTTGACTATCACAGACAGTTTGTATATAAAACGGTTTGTAGATGAAATCGTCTATGATAAATTTGTCGGATCTCCAAGCAACAACTCCAGAACCCTATATGTAAATCACACTAGTCCAGGATCAGCTAGTGCACACAGTGACAACAAGGATACATATCAAGCACAATGATAAACTTTATTTAACTGAATATGGGCCTGATGGCCAAAGTTTACATCCACAACACATAAGCCAAAATTAAATATAAGCAGCAGAAGGAAAAACCGAAGCGGAAGAAGCCTACTGATTTTGCCCAGAGGCAAACGACAGTAAGACGCGGCCTATACGACCTGATCCTCACCGAAGCCGACGTCATCCTTCGGAAAATGATGAATTGAGCAACATGAGCACATAAAGTACTCCACAAATTACACCAGTAGATTTAACAGAGTTAATGCATGCATAAGCATTGACAAAGGAAGGTATAGTAAGGTTATTTATGCGTAAAACAACATTTAAGAAATACAATAAATAGATTGAAATTGCTGAATTTAATACAGTAAATAAAAACAACATTGTAAGAAAAATAGTTATCGTTTGTGCAGGTCCAACCCCCACACTAACCTAACCACGAACATCCCACCCAACCATCTTTCCCAAAAAGATCTCATATAGATTCCATCCATCCATATGTTTTTTTAATCTCTTATGGGTTCCATCCATCCATAACTTTTTCATAAACCATTTTGAAAACAAGTCTAATCCATGACAAACTTTACTCAACTTGCCCATGAACGTGGGCACTTCTATCCAGGATAGAATATACACTCTGCAGAGATTGTACAACTTTACCCATAAGACATGATCATCCCATATTGCCACCAGATAAACACACTTTCTTTGGTGTGCGGCAAGAAGATAATGACAAGGCCTTTACAATGCAAAGCCTTCAACCTAGCCAACCCAACACTAAGCTTTCACCTCAGTAAGGAATCCACCAGATTGGGACCCCCTCTTGAGCCGAGTGAGACTTCTCATGGCCTACGTCATGCTCACTTTTAACCTACAGCGAGACTCAGGTTGAGACTTGCAAATTAGTCAGCCAGGACTGTCCCATACCAGCCTTGTGGTAGTATGATAAGGCTTTGTAGCAGTAGCTCACAGACCGGTCCTTAATTGACTTAGGCACCAACAACATACCCCTCGTGCCTAGCAATCAGCATTGTGTCACCGAACAACAATGCATGCCAGCAAGCACCCACCACCAAACTGTTTGCCTAAGTCTAAACCAAGTTTTATAATTTTTTTATCAAAATTTCATAGACCTTCTTGACTCACCAAAATCAAGAATAGATTTTATAAATCATCATTTTATGTGAAACAAATTTTCCCACCTAAATTATTCTAAGCATGGCTATGGAATTCTATAAAATTTTCAGTTAATACTAATGTACTAACTAGGTTTTTCTTCTATGGTGACAAGGCACAGTAAATTCAATGTCAAATTTGGCCATAACCAAAGAAATTGGGTATAACTAGAATTTAAATTGAGTTTAAATAAGGTTTCAATAAAAGTACGCATGCATAATAATTTAAAAACAACATAAACAATTTTAATTACTGGGATCAACATGATCAAAAATGTAACTTGCCTTGCTCGAAGTCTTGGTGCTGTGAGTCGTCAAAATCGTACTCTCCAGAATAGTCGTAATCTACACATGCAAATAACCAAATAAAAACAAAAAAATCCAAACAGAATCCAAAAATTATAAAATATATACTGAGGGTAGATTATGATTTTATATGAATTTAGAAAAAAGAATCAATAGATTCGGAGTTTGGACGACGGAGAACGATTCATCGGAAGATCGGTTGGAAAGGAAATTGCTGGAAAATACCAACCGAGGGGATACGTGTGAGGAATGAGGAGAGGAGGTTGTGGTTCAATTTATAGGCTCAAGGGAGTAACCGAACAGCCTCAATTGATTGTCGGAGTGATGATCAGAATTATGGCGGCAGTTTTTTGTGTTTAAAGAGCTCTAACGTGGATGCAAAAAGCCAAAATTGATGGAAATAAATTTGTAGCAATGGTGGGAGATGTTTCTACTGCATGCCATTTAATTTTTGGTAGGAAGGAATTAATTTTGCTTGTATGCATGCATGGCTCAAGGTGGCTTTAGCTGAAGAACAGAGTATTGGTTGTTCTGATGCGTGAAGATGAACAGCAAAGGAAGGAAGAAGAAATATTAGGCTAAAAGGGAATAGTCCAAATGCTTGAAAAAGGAATAAATCTATGGCACTGGATGTGGTGAGAACATTGAAGTTAAGTGTGCTTCAGCAAAAGAAGACTTTGGCCTAGTGGAAAGTCTCACTATTTCTTTTTATTTTTAGAAAAAGAGAAATGCCAGGAAAATATTTGGACACAAAAAATAGAATGGCGATTTTTAATTTTGCAAGATTTGAATTTGAATTTTGGAAGTGAAACCGAAAATTGAATTGAGGCTTTAAAAATGAACTAGGCATTGAATTTTGGAATTTAAATTTTGGGATTACCATCTAAAATTCAAGTATTCCAAAGTATGGCCGAAATGGATAGTTTGAAATTTTTGATGAATTAAAAATTTGAATGGGCTCAATCGGAGCTAGGATGAAGAAGAAGGGCTTCTGGAAGTTTGAATTATAAAGAAATTGATAAATAGGAATTTCTGAAATTATTTTTCTACTGGAAATGATATTTATGATGTCAGTAATGAAATTGATTTTTGGCCGAATTATTTTTGTAAATGAAAAGATTGGAAATGCTGACGTGGCGAGTTGGAGCCGACGTGGCTCGCCACATGGTAGCCACGTCACCTCAACCGGCTAACATGGCAAGGCCAACCAAGGCGGTGCTTGGGACCTGAGGGTCACCATAGCTCTGGTGCTCGGCACCGGCCACCATGTGGCACAAGAGCGAGAGGGGGTGATGGCGGTCACGACGCACCTTGGTGCTACGCGCGGCGATGACCCGAGGCAACCAGTGAAGAGTAGGAAGCGGCGGCGGTGCTCGACTCCGGTGAAGACGGCGTTCCAGCGGCGCTGGTTGATGGCGGAGGGATGGAGGGTGGTCGTCGGGGCACGGGGAAGACGTGGACGGCACAAAGCTAACCGAGGCGGTGGCAATTGCTCACCGATGCTCCGCTGGTGCTTGGTGAGTATGGTAGGCGGTGCTAGAGCTCATCGGGCTCGGAGTGAGGAAAATGGAGGAGGGTAAAGGGGCGACGTGGCTAGGGGATCCTCGGGGAGGGGCTTTTACAGGGCGCGGGGAGGGGAATGGCCGTCGGTTACTCACCGGAGCTTCATCGGTGCCGAGAGAGGAAGAGTGGCGTGCAGGCAATTGGGCGCTGGAGAGCGGGAAAGGAGGGGAGGTCGAGTTGCGAGGTGAAGAGAGGATGCTTGGGGGGTTTATATAGGTGCAGGGAAGAGTAACGGTCGAGCATGACCTCGTCAGCGTTAAGGCGATTTGAAACAGTGTAGTGGCAGTTAGAAGACTTTACATAGAGGGGAAACAGGTGGAGTTTAGTGGGGAGTAAAGAGGGCACTCGGGGGATAATAATGGTGAGAAGAAACGGAGCTCGAGCGCGGGCGACAATGGCGGTCAGCGCAAGGAAGAAGAAAAGAGGAAGAAGACGAGCCTAACAGGTGGGTCCCAACTGTTGACGAGCGGAGAAGACCAAGGAGGGGAGTGGATGGCTGGATAACAGCCACCTGTCGGGGAGTGAATCAGGGTCGTCGAATTTATAGATGAAGGGGTATGTGAAGGCGGGTGGTCGAGATTAAGTCAGGCGGGGGCGGATTTGATCTGGGATTGACACGGGTTAAGACGAGGAGAGAGAGAGGGTTTAAATTCCATTTTTAATTTTGAGAAATACTAGGAAGCTTCAAAAACTCTTAGAAAATAGCAAATAAAGTCTAAAAATTCTAGAAATATTTACAGAAATTCCTGGAGCTGTTTTAGACTTAGGAAAAATATTTCCATCTTAAAGTTGGTATTTATTTGTTTGTACATAAAATACTTTTTAGGTTTGAAATTGATTTTTAAAATCCAAAAAAACAAAAAAAATCCAAATAAAAGCCAAATACTTTAAAATAATTAATTTGAAATATTATTTTACAAAAATTCAAAATATCCTTTATTTAATAATATTTTACAATTTTAATTAAATTAATTTTAGGAAGAAACCTTTTTAAAAGCTAAAAATGGGCAAATAAAATCTTTAAAATTCAAGCAACCAAATAAACCTTGATTTTATTTTAAATTAAATTATTTTTCTGAAAATTTTGAAATAAGCAGCTGGGCTGTTACGAGATTATGTATCAAAGACGATTTGTAGATAAAACTGTCTGTATCACATTTGTTCTAAGGAACCATTTGTGATATCATTTTGTATTGCTAAATTTATTTCTGTTTGTTGGCTAGCCTCAAAAAATACGAGTCATGCCCTCTGAAGTAAGAATAAACACAATAAGTACATGTATACGTCCAATTCACATTAATTTTAGAAACAAGAACATCCATTTCACTAATTAATTAACTCAAATGAACTAAAATTAACCATTCATGAACAAATACATGCATGTAATCTCTAGCAAGTGAATCCTAGGATTAGGAGGTGCTCTACCAGTTCGACCAATGGCTCGTGTAGCACGAATTTTTGGGCCAACAACAAGAAGGGGATATCATCGGTCTTCTTTGGTTTGCCCTTACTGCCTCACCATTTAGAGGTCGACTTCACGGGAGTTGACTGGCACCGGTGTAGATGCATGTGATGCACCACGCCCTTGCTGCATTGGCGCAGGTAACTCTGGTGCAGGTAGCTCTGGTGAAGATACCTCTAGTGGACTTGACACCATTGCAAGACTTTTTCATGCAGTTGACACCAATGTAGGTAGCTCCGGTGCAGACATCTCCCGTGGATTTGGCACCGTTGTAGGACTTTTCTGTGAAGTTGACACTGGTGCAGGTAGCTCCAGGCAGATGTCCATCTTAGGGTACTGGATAAATGTTCTAATGGCTTGCCCTAGAGTCATAACCTCGTTGTTTGGGGGCATCTGTAGTGAGACAACCTTGAAATTGGCATGAATATCATCCACAATCACTTTTGCGAAACGCGGTGCTAGAGTTACACTATGCACCAAGGCCCTAGCACCAGACGGATATGTCTGGCCCTAAGCAGCGTCCAGGGCAACGAAGGCATATTTCACTTAGAGTTTGCACTTCATAGCTACCTACATAATGATACAAAATTAGCTACTACAAAAGCCCTATCAATAGATCGAGCATTATAGAGATAATAATAATTAATAGGATGTCATCGACAAAAAATCTATGGTTGCTTTCGGAGGTAGGGTTAGACGCACAGCTATTCCGACGGTTGGGGGCTGGCTAGCACCGTAGCGACGAGGCCTTGCAACTGATTTCCCCTAAACCTTTCCTCAATGCTTTTTATATGTTGTCGCATCTCATCTATAATGGCATCAGTGATCTCCTCTCTGAGGGATTCACGAATCTCCTCTCATAGTCGTGCATGTGCTCAGCTTTGCCTCTCTTCCTACTCTAGTATGCTTCGGAGTCCTCTGAGAATCCCTATTTCCATGGAACATAAAGACCATGGCCTCTTATGCAACCCAGATGCTCCTTGTTTCCCATGGCCATAAAGAGTATATCTCTCTCCCTGGCTGCTTGGAATGAGCCTGACATAGATTCCCATGGCCATGGCCATAGATTCTGCACTCAGCGCTTACTGCAAGAGCCTGACATGCTATTTCACTTCCTATGAAGTTATGGAGTAGTAATTACAAAATAGGTAGTTCGATATCTTAACAAACGCTAGGACACTTCCTTGTCTGCACGGTTCAAAAAGGAGATGGCTCATGAAAACATGGTAGATGACTTCGCTCTTATCTAGTTTTGGGAGCGCTCATTAGGTATCCTGGCAAATGGCGGGGAGGCCTCCCATAGAATTTCCTGTTCGTCCTCCATCCTCCATTGTAGGATTTTATCTGCATACCCAGTGGTGCCGAGTCTATGGGTATGCGTATTTTTTCCTAGAGAGCCCTGTGCGCCACACTTTTACTTCTAAAATCATCTGCCATCTTCTTCACTACAAAGTCTTTCCAGCACGGTTCCAGAATGGATACTTCTGGAAGGGCATCATATCCTTCTCCATATATTGCTTGATAAGCATGCTCTTGAAGTTCTTCCATACTTTGCACATTGCTAGCAACGCATGTCATCGCATAGAGGCCTGGTGTTCTTCCGGGATCTCGAACGATTGGAAAATTTCTATCACCAGCGCATCTTTCTGATCTTTGGTCATGTCCTTCCACAAATCATATGTGATCTCAATCCATTCCCACGCAACTATTTCGACCATTGTCCAAAATGCGAATGCTGCTCAGCGAGGATTGAGATAGGTCCCAGACACATCAACATCCATAATGGTAAATTAGTCCTCGAGCCTTTTCGATAATCCTCTTCTATGGTGCTTGGATTTTCCAGAGAACAGCACATTAGACGCATGAGGCAATGATGATGGAGAATGAGCGAACGACATATTCACAAAAAAGGGGATAAATTGAAGAGGATAAATTTGCAAGGTTATATAATTACTTATTATACTTGAAATAGAATACCTTAAATATAAGTATGCGATGTCCAAAATATTTCACAAAATTTTCATCAATAAGCATAGAGTTCAGATTTAAAGTGTGTTGTCTTGCTCCCAGATGCAAAGTTGCACAAGATAAAAGCTTGGCCTTCTCAATACTTGTCAATATTCTTCACTAATTAAATATGATAACTATGAATCAGACTTTGAGCTTTCATGAAGATTCTCTGCATTTAGTTAAGAACAATACTACTGAGAATAATCCAATACCTCCTTTTGGTAGAAAATCGAGAATTTAATAGTGCAAGGATTCACTGTTTGAACAGAATATTCTATTAAAAAAAGATAATAGAAGTGTCTATCGGTCTCAACAATTCTAGTAGACACAATCAGCTAACAATGAATCTCCAGAGAATTTTATAACACTAACACTATTCAAGATCAACCAAAATAGAGAGTATTAGTGAACTGGCTGCCAGTAACAAATGACAATAAGAATCAATTCAAATAGGATAAGCATAACAAGGTTATCATTTTAATTTCGTAATATGACAATTATCCTCATCGAGTAGTAAAACCGAGCCCACAAGCATTACAAGCAATGTCTACCAGTACTAGAGTAATTAACAGAAGAAAATTTACTAGTACAACACACACTGCTAGTAATGCAAAATTGAAAGCCAGGATACTCACAAAGCATGTGTAGTCCACAATCCAACAAACCAAATAAACCAAAGAAAATTTGGCAAGCTCACTCGGTGATACCAACCTCTAATATATCTATCGCACAACATAACACCACATAATTCTGATGAAAATAATTTGAACCAAATAATCCAATTGCACAACTACTAGGGTAGATACCAGATCAAACCAAGACCAAAGGCTGAGGAGAAAACCATTCCACCAATCATCCTAAGGCGCATGCATACATACACACATAGCTATGACACGAGGTAAATATTCCAACTAAGTAACACATTAGATCGACAGGATGACAGGCACATCACGCACCAACTACATCCCACACATCCCATTTGAAGAAACAGGATTATCATCCGCTGTTCTAGATTCCAAGAGCCCGAGGGAAAATCGACGGAGACTGGGGCTAGGAGCAGAGCAATGAGATCAACATGTACCTGGATGGATGTGACAGGTGGGATGGGAGGCGACGAAGTAGGTGGATCTGTGAGAGGCTGGGATTTAGGGGGCAGCTCGGGGAGGAGGCGGCGGCGAGGATGGCGGCGATTACGGGAGGAGGGAGAGTGAGAAAATTAATCGTTTGAGTGGGACGTAGGCAAACACTAGAGTCTAAATATAAATAGTTGGACATCACAGACGGTTCTAAAGTAGAATTATCTGTGATAAATACACATCACAGATGGTTCAAAAGTAGAATAGTCTGTGATAAATACACATCACAGATGATTCCAAAAATAACCATCTACGATAAATATATATGCTCATATATATAAATGCAAATTCACACACGCACACACACACATATATATATATGACATATTCTCATATACTTAAATGCAAATTCACATATATATGACACATTCTCATATACATAAATCCAAATTTAGAACATATGACACATAAACATTTCATTCATCATTCCACTTGTTTATTTCCTTTAAAAACTAGTCCTTCATGATAATTGACGCGTATGTATCTAGTTTCATCACGTTGTTCTTCCTCAACCCAATAGACAAAGAACCTTCTTGGCTTTGTAGGTGGTTTTGGGCAACTCATTTCTCTCCAAAAACATACCTGCTAAGAGACCTAATTGTGCCATGAAACTCTTGTCGGACCAACCAGTACTTGCCTTCAATTCTGTAGTTCAAGCATGGCTGACAACATTATGTACTTCGGCTTGCAGTACATAAATAATGGTTTCTCCAAATCCTCCATCAAGCCTCATAATTTAATATACTCTCTATCATCACAGTTCTCTTCTGCATCATGAAGCATCTGATCCATATTGTCATCATGCAACCTATCCGAATCGAAACCGTAATCGATATCATCTGGTGGCATATCATTGACTACATCGGCGATGTTATTATTACTCCCTTCCTATGTAATGCTCTCTTCACCGTGACTGCTCCAACGTGTATACCCCTTTTTGAAACCCCTTCGAATCAAATGTGCTTTGATCTGTGCTTGGTTCTTAAACATATTCAGGTTCTCGCAGTCAATACATAGACAGTACATATATTTCACCCCTTATTCAACATATCCTCCTCGGCAGCTCTTGTAAAATCAGACACGTCATTAATGTACTCTTCACTCACACGGTTCGCAGCATACATCCAGCTTCAGTCCTACGCTACACATATAATAATTTAGTGTTAAATATTGAATTAATTAATTAGTATACTATATATGATCTAAAGTAGCTATATGTAGCAAGAATTAATTAAATTGAATTAAGTAAAAATAGACTATGAATTGGCTAAACCTTAAACCATGTTAGATGTAAATAATCTTCTCTCTACATCAAGCTATATCTAGACCATCTTTTATTCTCACTTTACCAAGCTAGATCTAGAATATAATGCAATTTTTTGATGAGAAACAGTAGGAGGGGCTCCTACTACGCTATATTAAAATAAATAAATAATGTACAGAGAAGGAAAAGAAAGGAGAAGGGAGAGAAGAACAAGAAAAACAGAGAGAGATCAGAGAGACTGAAGCCAAGAAGAAAGCAAATCACGGGTGGCCGACTTGACCCTATGCAACAACAGGGAAGCCTCTAGTTTAAGCCTTGATTTCCAAACATTGATGCAATGTGGCTACTGCTAGAAGGTGAACTCATTTCTGATTTTCCAAATGATCCAGGTGGCCAAGATGAACTTCTCCATGAAGAGTTGACCCCTAAAAATTCACTTCGCATTAAGAACTCTTGTTGGGGTATCAAGACCAGTGAATACCAATCTCACGCCAACATTGAGCGGAGAAGGGACAATTAAAGAAAAGATGAGTAATAGTTTTTGCACTTTGAGAATTGCATAAAACACAATGAACATTGCCATCAAAGTTGATGTTCTTCCTTCTTAGCATATCTTTGGTGTTGAGTCTATCCATTATCCATTAAGAGGAGCCAAGTAAAGACCTTTTGTTTTATCAAGCATCTACACTTCCCACCAGCGGGAAGACCATGAAGTTGTTAAATATTTAAACAATTGAGTGTACCATTTCTGCAAGGAGTACATAGAGTTGCCCCAAATGTAAGTCCATTGATCAAGGGTATCATGGTTAATGACAACTTCATTTGTGATATCTAGCAACCATAAATATTCTAGGTATGCTTCCTCCGATAGTGGGAGCTGAAATAGATCATGGGGCTCTAGCGATTGTATAAAGTTTTTGATTGAAATGTCTTGATTACGGGCATAAAAATACCATCTCAGGTATTTGATGCAGAGAAAATTTCCATCCCAGCAATCCTTCCAGAACAAGATATCTTGACCATTGCCTAGCTTCCCCATTTCAATGCCTCGAAATTGAGTGACACTCTTCATCACATCTTTCCACCAAAAAGAACCACAAGAGCCTGATACATGAGAAACCACATTTGTGTAGTACTTACTCCATATCAATTTAACCCAAGGTGTTTTAGCTCTTTCATAAAACTTGTGCAAGTGCTTTATTAACAAACCCTCGTTGAGGGCTCTTAGATTAAGGACTACAAGTCCTCCTTTGTTCTTTGGCTTGCAGACCTTGTCCCATGCTACCAGGGAGTTACAGCGAATTTGAATATCTGAAGAGCCCCTCCATAGATAGTGGCACCGCACTCTGTCAATTTGATCGATCACCTTTTTGGCAATCTAAGCATACACATATGATAAATGGACTGCAAGGAAAGTACGACATTAACCATAGTTAACCTTCCTCCATAAGATAGGAAATTCGTCATACTAGCAAGTCGTCTTTCCACCCTATCTACCAAGGGTAAAAATTCTTTCACTTTAGGTCTTGTTGTCCCAACCAGGAGGCCTAAGTAGGTGAAAGACATAGTTGACAATGTTCTCTCATCAGGAGAAGGCCCAAGCTAGGCAATCCTGGATTGTTCTTGTTTTGATAAATCCATATTGATTTTTGTGAACTAGGTTGACAATTATCTTTTGAAGTTCGTTAGCCAGGAGCTTTTAAGAAGTTTTAAAATTGAGTTGATCAGGAAAATTGGTCTAAAGTCATTCAAGGTCTCTGGGTTCAATTTTTTTGGGACAAGAGCAATATAAGAAATATTGATGCTTTGAATGTTAACCACCTCAATGAAGTAATCCTAACACAGGGAGTAGAAATCATGTCAAATTATATTCCAACACTTAGGAATGAACAATCCATTAAATCCATCTGGTCTTGGGGCTTTATCCTTTGGGAACATTTTGACTATATCATCTATCTCTTTTTGAGTGCAATCCACCACCAAATGTAGGAGATTGTCAAAATTTGTATTATCTCACTCATAACAAATTGCATTATGGGTTGGGTAGTTGTTCCCATTCTTGAATGAGTTCCAGATAGCTGTTGCCTTCTCCTGATGAGAGAACATTGTTGTTCCATCTTGAAGATCGAGTTCCTTCTAAAGCGCTTTGTTGCTAGTGCATGCAAGTACTTGGTATTTTCGTCTCCTAATTTCACCCAACGGGAGGTGCAGCGCTTCTTCCAATACATGTGTTGGTAGTTTAGAAGCCTAGAGAAGTGATTCTTAACAATATTTCCGAAGTTTCTTTCCTCGATGTATAAACCTCTGTGATCTTCCAGTTTATCCATGAAGAGAATTATGGTCTGACAATTATGAATGATAATATTGAGCTATGAAATAGTTATGCTCTAGTTTTTAAGACCTCTTTGAAGATTTTTAAATTTCACCGTGATTCTTGATGCACTATTAGTTTGCCAAATTGGCAAATACCAGAAAAGAGTAACAATTTCGATGAACCCTAGGTGCTTTGTCCAGTAGGTTTCGAACCTAAAAGGCTGGATTTGGGAATAACCATGGCAATGTACAACACAAGGCGCATGGTCAGACGTGTCCTTGTGTAGAACATGAACTTTTGAATGGGGAAAAGAGTGGTCAATTGATCTCTAGTGAAAAACTAGTCTACCAGTTCCAATAAAGGATCTTCTTGCATATTACTCCAGGTATAGGATCGGCCCTTGAGGGGCAGTTCAGTGAGCTCAATTTTGCTAATAATGCTATTAAAAGTTAAAATATCATTTAAATTTCCTCCCAGCTTATTTCTATTCAGAAAAGACCTAATAAAATTGAAATCTCCCATGAGGATCTAGTTCTGATGCGCAGGAATGTTAAGGCACAAAATCCAGTGAACGAACTCCTCTTCTTTGCCCCTCACATGGACCATAAATATTTACATGACTCCACTTGTTTTAGTTTTGAACTGATGAG
This sequence comes from Bonia amplexicaulis, assembly GCA_036346245.1. Lineage (NCBI taxonomy): Eukaryota > Viridiplantae > Streptophyta > Magnoliopsida > Poales > Poaceae > Bonia > Bonia amplexicaulis. The sequence goes on from CM070762.1 coordinate 8,800,279, forward strand.
AATTTAATAATTTGACCAAAATGAGAGTTAAATAAAGGGGTTTTAGTGGAAACCGAGCTGTTCGTGGAAACCGAGCTGTTCCAAAGGACAAGCAAGCCCCAGAAGCGCCAATAGAGGGAGAGAAATAAAATTTGTCCAGATAGAGGTAAAGTTGCAAATAAAGGAGTGCCCGAAGTTCTCCTTTTTAGTTTCCTGAAGGCAGACAACCGAGCAAGCATTATCTATAATTGTTTTTCTTATGGATCTCCATTTCTCGGGAGAGTTTAGGCCCCTAATATTCCAACAAAGAATCTTCCAGCTTCTAAAGTTTAACGATGGATTCATTGACAAATAAAGTTTGATGCACATGTAACAGAATGCATAGCATTGCTATCCAATAATGACTATCCCAAAAAAACCAAAAGTGTATTGTAGCAAGTCTGACAATAAGAAAAGAGAGATGTGATCCTGTTGTAAAACAACAGAAAAGCTGATCTGCCCAAAATAAACAGTAGTAAATGGTTCAGTCGTTCAATCCTTGTCTTCATTTCCTTGCATAGCAGTGAAGTTCTCATCCTTTAACTCCCTAGAGGGGAGTCAGTAAAGACATTGTCCCCAGCCCTGCATGGTGGGCAGCGGGGCCCTAGGAATCACCAAGGCACCTTCCTCTAATGCTGAGGTTCAAGAGTAGACTTGTTTGTGCAGTTGATCTAGGGAAATTTCCTCCACCCTAGAAGCTTGAGATGCTGAAGACTACAGTCCTTCAAAGGTCTGTAGAGAGTTGGAGGCACATTAGACTTATGTCTCTTGTTACCAGCAAGCTCAGAGTGTTGGTAGCCTTCAGACTGCTTGTTCAGGCAGGGCTTCTTCACAGACTCTGAACTAATAAAGGTGCACCTTGCTTACGCCTTAAACTATATTGGTCAGCAAGAGAGCCCGATGTAGCTGCAGAGTCATCAGAATCCTCTATAATTTTCTCAATGCGAACAGAGGATGTGCACTGAAGGCCCGACCCATTCAAAGAAAAGTCAGGGAGCAAGTTGTACTTAGGGGAATTCCCTACTGATAGAAAAGCTAAAGATCTATTAGGGGAAACTCCTCAAAGGGACCCCAGGGTAGCTAAACCTCTGGATTGAAAGCCAAGAGCCAGGATCTTTTTAGCTTGTATTTGGGGAACTTCGTGATGGCCCAATGGGGAAAACACAGCCAACCCTAGGAAGCGGAAGGTAGTCTAGCAGGCAGAAAGGTAACACCGCTCCGGAAGCAGGTAATAGCTTGAGCGATGAAATGCAAGAAATCAGGTCTAGGTGCTTGAGGATCCAAAATCTGCTGATGAAGTCTAATGCTGAATAGCTATGATGACCAACCAGGATTAATTCCAGATGAGTAGCATCAATGTGTTCTGGAGAAGAATCTTCTTTTGATTGTTGAGACTCTGAGTCCAATAGCTCTGCATTGAGAAATGAGATTTGAGGAGACCGAAGTAGACTCCTGAGGCTGCACCACTTGATTAATTGGAAGATGATCCCAATCTCCTGGTTCTTGTTGTTATGGTTCCCACTGACCCCACTGGCCATCATTAGGAGGATCAGGAAAAGCTAGCTCAATTGGAGGGTTGTGAGCTACATCTTGGTTAACATTGATGAGATTTTCCAGGAGATCTTCGTCTTCCAATCTAGCATCTGGGAAATCTGAATTAAGAACAAAAACTTGAATTGTCCAAGACTCTTTGGCCCCCAATTCTCCACTCTTTTTCAAAACCAAGATCCTAGGGACTGCTTCAACTGAGGGGTATAAGACCTTAACAAGGACCACCCCATAATCATGTCACCCGAGTGCCATTCTAACTGTTTGCTAAATGAAGAAACCATATGAGCAATATAGTGGTGATTAAGAAGATCCATGGGAAAATCGAGAAACATTATCTAGCCCACTTGAGTGAATTAGTCCCTCTCCAATTGATGGCTTCATTGTGTCTAAGGAATCTAATCTCGTGGTGATCATCTAGGTGGTGAGGGTTTCCGAAAATCAACATGTCGCGTTGAATTGCTGAACTAAGCTGAAAGTGAAGGACCGAAATGGCAACAGAGGGGGGGTGAATGGTGCCTTAAAAGCTTCTAAAAATTCAACTCGATCTCTTCTCCAATAGATATATAACTATGAAGAAGAAGATTAGTTGCTCACTTAAAAAACAGAGAAAGAAACAGATAGATCAACACCAACACAGAGCAGAACCGAGAAGACTAGAAAGTACTTGGCGTGGTCGAAGACCAACTGAGGTTGAAAGAAACTTCGTGATCTCAAGCCGTGGTCGAAACTGTCTACCGAGAGAAACAGTCGATCACTGAGATACACAAATACGATCGAAAACAAATAAGCGAGCACATCACCGTAGTCGAAAACCGTAAGAGTGACCGTGGTCAATAATCCGAAAACAGAGTAGTCCAGGCGCACGACCGCCAAACCAAGAATTGAGAGAACTTTTTGCTCAGAGGTCAAAAACGAATGAAACTTGAATCCTAGCAAGAACAAGATATTTAAAAGTGAAAATACCAAGAATAACACAAGTCTTTGCTAAGGAAGGAGAGAACGTTGTGGTCGAACACAGATCAAAGTAAATAGATGCGGCAGACCGAAAAACACAGAAGTTTCTCTGTTTTGATTCTTGCTCTCAGGAATAAACTGACCGAAAGGTCTTAGAAAATGAATCCCAGTTTAGAGCAGAGAGGTACAAGCCAACTCTCAAAGAAAACACAGATAAGCGAAAGAACGAGAGAGCGCAAAGATCTAGTCAAAACACCTCAAGCAAAAACAAACTCGTAATGATACAAAGAGGTGAATCCAATCTTTTCTATTGATCATGGAGGTTTCTCTGACCACTCCATCGGAGGTACACGAGCATCCATGCTCTACCCGAGACAACTCACACAATAGAAAGAAGGGCTCGAGCAACTCGTGAAAACAACCTCACCCAGCCCGAGTCTCCTCCTCTATTTATACTCACACGCCAACGGGTCTCCACAGACCACCCGTTCTGAGAGCTCCAGTGCTTTTACAGCCTCCGGTGCTTTGCCCATTACCCGTGGCAACGGCTCCACCGCTTGCCCGCTTGCACCACCAACTCTCCAAGTCGCAGTGCTTTCTCGGTGGACAGGCTTCCTCATGACTTTGACATTTCTCCAAATGCCCCTCCGCCGCCTTCCAGAAGCTTCCTCCACCGCCTTGTCTGTCCATCTTTGTCGCCCCACACGGCGAACACGTCCTCCTCGGCTTTTCCACGTCGCTCGACCTCAACATCTCCCATGTCTAGTCCCGATTGTCCAAAGCCTCACCAAGACTAGTCTCCAGACTGCATCCAACACAAACAACAAAACATCACATAGCACCGATCCATACACCGCACGACTCACGAGCTCAAGTCTCTTTTCCACGAAATTAGACTTTACCAAACCTTGTCAAAATGTAGAACAAACCAGTCTACAAGGTCCATAACATCACAAGGAACCCAACCGACCAAACCTCACCGTAATCGGACACCACATGTGCCCACACGACCGGTTTAAAGAGCTCCATCGACCACGGTCAATCTGCCGACAACGTGGTCGAAGCCGACCGCCACAACGTGGTCGAAAACCTTAGCATGGTCGAATCTCTCCGAGCGCACAACGTGGTCGCACCACCGATCAAACAACGTGGTCGTGTCGCCCAACGACCACGCCAAAGTGGTCGAACGCCCGACCGCCCAACGTGGTCGAGTCTCCGATCCCACAACGTGGTCGAAGACCGAGACCACAACGTGGTCGTAAACCCTAGCGCCGAGTGCCGACCACGGTCAAATCTTTCGAGGGCTCGCAAGCGTGGTCGTACACCGTCCGATCGGCTCCCGACCACGACCAAACTTCCCGAGAAAGCCGTAACGTGGTCGTAGAGTCCCGATTGATTTCGATTAAGCCCAACGTGGTCGTATCGACTTCCGACCACGGTTAAAACGCCGAGAGACCCGCAGAGTGGTCGTGCGTGAAATCGGCTTCCGACCAGCTCCCAAGTGGTCGACGGGACCCGAAGACTTCCGATCACGTTCAAATTCGCGGGACGCCACAGCGTGGTCGAGACCACCGAACGACTTCGATCACGTCCCGGATGGTCGCACGCACGTTTTCGGCTTCCGATCAGTTCCAATGTGGTCGTGCGGTTCGGGGAAAGTCGTACGACTTTGACTACGACGAGCTAAGAATTTGCAATAAAGCCCAAAACAAACTCAATTTTCCTTCAACCAAGGGTCAATTACTCATCATAAAGATGGGATCATCTCCACATGATCTCTCAATCTCCCCTTGATGAGTATATTGACAAACACCGAAAAATAAGAAGTTGAGTTTGTAAAAGCGACATGGTTCAGAATGAAAATGAAATTATGACCATGTCAACAGAGAGAACACTAGAGCAAAAGAACAAAGAGCAAATTGATCTCCAAAGCTCTAGCAAGTTCCCAGAGAGAAATTTTCTTCCTCCCTTTTTTATTCTATTCTCCCCCTTTTGGCAATAAACACATCAAGTATGCAAGAGAGAGAATAAGTCATGATGATGGATGAAATGGCTGATTTGATTATTCAAAGAATGCGAGCCATGAGAATTATCCAAAATGACCAACATGTATTACACCAAGCCATAACATACAAATATGCTATAAAGATCATGGCTAAGTATGTAAAGTGAAGCTAAGCAATGAAGGTATAATCTGAATTTTTATTTTGAAGTGCTTAGCGAGTCAAGTCAAACAAGATTTTAGTCTAGCTAATGATATCCACAAATGATGCAAGCCATGTTAATAAGCTAAATGGAATCAAGAAGCTAGTGTTGAGCCAACTAGAGTGCTATTTGTTCAAGAATGATACAATTGTTGAAGTACTTTGATTTTTTTTTTTATTTAGCACTTTTGACATTTTTCTTTTGAGATCTCATGATTGTTTTCAATCATATTTTGTCATGTGCTAGACCTCAAGCCTTATGCGATCATTCCAAGCGAGAAGCTTAAGGAAATGATCTTGGTCATCCAAATCTCCCCTGAGTTCATGCCTTGTGCAATGGCAAGCCGTCTCATGAGAAGGAATTGGTGAGATCGGTTTTTCGCACGAAGAGATCTTTTTTGATAGATTGTACTAACTTATGTGTCATCAAGAAACTATATAGCTCAATCTATTGCTCAACAAAGATTCAAGACTCAACTCACCTATTTGACATGGCAAGAATCATAAAAGATAACACAAAGTCGATTAGTCTCAAATATGAACATGACAGAATTAGGTCAAATTTAGCATTGTAATTAACCTATCGTGGCAAAGACTTGACTACACATATAAAGTCATGATCAAATTAGCAATGGAGCATAAGTCATGGCAAGATGTAATATAATGAAAACATGTCATGAAAGGATAATAATCAAGGCTCCATGTAGCTATATTACAATGCATGATGACATGCGAAAATCCACTCCCCTCAACATGAGATGCGACTTTTAGTTCAAGTTGAGTTAAGTCAATATTAAGATCTAGAAGTTCCCAAATGAACTCCCCCAACCAAAGCAATAAAAGAGAGAAGCGGCAAAGAAAGCAAAGCGGTCCTTAAAGCATAGATAAGATATAGAGGATACTATGGCTCGATCGACTCTCATCTACCCCATATGACTCCGTAACTAATAGTCGACCGTAAAACACACACTAGAGAGCAAACACGCACTGCTCACCAGAAGGTGGCCCGACCGCTAGATCACAAGAAGTGAGTAAGCTCAATCTAGTGAGATAAGAAACACTATCCCGAAAGCACAAGATAAGAGCAAGAAGTCTAAGCAACTCAAAGAAGAGAACCACTCTAGCCTATCTTTGGAAGGACTAAACCCAATGCACCGCAGATGCAATGCAATGAAGAAGGATACGAAGCATAAATAATAAGATAAAGCAAGAAGCCCAAAGCTCCCCTCACAATAGTCCATAAGGACGACCACCCCAAGCTCTCTCCCAAAGTCGAAAACCTCGTGCTATCCGGAGGCTTGGTGAAGACATCACCAACCGGTGGTCACTCTCACAACGGAGCACGATGTCACCCTTCTCTACATGATCTCAAGAAAGTGATATCGATATCAATGTGCTTGGTCCGAGAGTGTTGCTTGGGTTCTTAGCAATGCCGATTGCAGACGTGTTATCGCAGAAAAGCGGAACACGGTCGATATAACCCAAAGTCCCGCAGAGTCGAGACCATCCAGTACCAGCTACAAGAATCGGCAAAGCAACATACTCGGCCTCTGCGGTGGACTGAGCAACACCGGACTGCTTCCTCGAAGACCAAGAAACGAGAGAAGTGCCAATGAACCGGCAGTGCTCGAAGTGCTCTTCCTATCTATCCCTACACCGCAAAGTGCGCATCCGAGAAGGCTCTAAGGGATAGACAAGAGGAGGAAGAGTACCAGATACCATAGTCAATGGTAGCTCGAAGGTACCGAAAGATGCGCTTCACCGCCTGGCGGTGAGACACGCGAGGAGAAGCCCGAAACCGAGCACAAAGACACACGGAGAAGTGTATGTCCGGTCTCGAGGCGTGAGGTACAAGAGAGAGCCAATCATGCTTCAATTCCTTTTGATCAACGGCTCACCGTCCTCATCGTGGTCTAGAATGGTCAGAGAAGCCATCGGAGTTGACACCGGCTTTCCATCACTCATGTCAAATCGTCTCAGGAGGTCTCGAGTGTACTTGCCTTGATGCAAGAAGGTACCCTCCCGAGTCTCGCTTGATCTCGAAGCCAAGGAAGAATGTCAACTCACCCATCATGCTCATCTCAAACTCGGTGCTCATGACATCCGAGAACTGTGAAACTAGAGCATGGGAAGAGCCGCCAAAGATGATGTCATCGACATAGATTTGGGCGAAGGAAGGTCATTGCCAAGCCGCGAATGAACAAGGTCTTGTCAACTTTACCCATCTCAAAATCATGTCTCAATAGATAGGACTTAAGCCTCTCATACCAAGCTCTAGGGGCTTGCTTAAGTCCATACAACGCTTTGGAAAGCTTGAAGACATGACTAGGGTATTTGGGGTTCTCGAAACACGGAGGTCGCTCGACATAGACTTCTTCCTCAATGAAGCCATTGAGAAAGGCACTCTTGACGTCCATCTGTAAAGCTTGAAACCCTTAGAAGCTGCAAAGGCAAGCGAATTCTAATGGCCTCAAGACGAGCTACAGGGCAAAGGTCTCCTCGAAATCCGCACCCTCAACCAGGAGTACCCACATGCACCGGTCTAGCCTTGTTTCAATGACTACCCCATCCTCGCTCGCTTGTTCTTGAATACCCACTTGGTTCCAATGATATTGTGATCTCGAGGGGCTCAACAAGCGCCCGCACCTTGTTTCTCTCGAAACTCTCTAGCTCCTCATGCATGGCGTTGACCCAAGACTCATCGATAAAGCATGACAAACGTCCTTGGGTTCAAAAGAAGCTACGAAGGCGAGTGGAGATGTAAAAGTGACACGCCGAGACTTGGAACGTGTGACTCGCTCAAATAGATCTCCAATCATCCTTTCGAAGGATGAGATTTTGGATATGTCTTGGAGGTCTGGATGAGATGAAGAAATGGCCTCTACCTCGTTACCTGAAGGGGTAGGAACAGAGCCACTAGCTCCAGAAGAAGCAGAAGGTAAGGGCTGATCGCCTCGAGGTGCGGTGGAAGAAGGCACCTCAAGTGGTGGAAGAGGTCTTGGATCGGGTAGACAACCCTCATCTCCATCATCCTCATCATCCACGAAGATGGTCTCGGATCGCTCTAGTGAACACGAGATATCGGGCCTAGTCCCTGACCGCCTCATCGAAAGTTACCTCACGTGTTTCTACCAATTTACTAGACTCGCAGCCTGCACCCTATAGGCCCGCGAAGAAGTCGAGTAGCCCAGAAAAAGTCCATCACAAGAACGTGACTCGAACTTATCTAGGTTCCCGGACTTCAGAATGAAACACTTGCAACCAAACACACGAAAATGAGAAACACTGGGCTTTCGCCCGTATCTCAACTCATAAGAAGTGCGGTGCAAGTGTGCCCAAGAAAACTCGATTGGAAACATGGCACGCGGTGGCTATAGCCTCACCCGAACTTCCGCGGTGTAGAGTACTCATCAAGCATCGCCCCGCCATCTCGACTAAGGTACGGTTCTTCCTCTCCACAACGCCATTCTGCCGAGGAACGATGGAGAAGAGGCGGTGCTCTACACTGTCTCACCACGAAACTCTCAAAGTAGGAATTTTGAACTCCGTGCCATTGTCACTGCGGATCGCTCGTAAGGCACCCGGAAGCTCAACAGAAAGCCTACTGATAAGACCTCGGAAATGTGAAAACGTCTCATCCTTCGAGGCTAAGAAAAACACCCAAGAGTACCTCGAATAGTCATCGACTACAACAAGAACGCACCACTTCCCTCCCGCCGATCGCACTCGATTTGGTCCAACCGTATCCATATGGAGCAATGTCCTGCATCGGTCATAGTAATCGTGTGGGAGGATGAGAAGCGGCAACCATCTTGCCGTCTTCGGCATGGAGCGCAAACAAGATCTTTGACCATCTTGAGTTTCGCGAGACCACTAATGAGATCGTGGCGCTAACTCGAGTCAAATGGTCAAATCCAATATGACCAAGTCTCCTATGCCAGAAGGAAAGGTCGCGGGACTCAGAAGCAAGCAAACAACGGAGAGGATCACCAAAAGACTCAGAAAAATCAGCACGAAAGATCCTCCCAAAACGAGAAATCCATAAACCGGACTACACCAAGAATCAAGAATTTTGCAATTGTTTTTCTTAAAGCTCACCTCGAAATTGTCATCGGTAAGCTGAGAGACTGAGAGCAAATTGTACTGCAGCTTGCTAACTAAAGCAACATCTTTCAAAATAAATGAATCATTAATGCGCACAGTACCTTTGGCGATGACGCCCAGATGAAGCATCTCCAAGGTGATCGTCTCATCACCGGAGCTCGGGCAAGGAAGAAAACCAACGGGAATCTCCGGTCATGTGTCGTGAACACCCGGAGTCTACAAGCCAAACCTTTCCCTTCCCTGCCCGGCGAACCTGAGTCAACAAGAGAGCAAAGTCTCAGTAATGGGATAAATCAACATAGATTTTGGCACCCAATACTGAGTCACACGTCGAGCAGAAGAAGTAGTCACACACGACTGACCTCTAACTACCCTACGCCCTCCGTCGCTCAAAGAAGCAGAAGGTCTATGTGCAGACCTGAAGCTGTTGCTGGGTCCGACTACTACGGGAGAGCGAGTCGGAGCACCGGCAGCACGCTGATCACGCCGCGGGTAGCTATCTCGATGGAAACGAGATCTACCCTCGTGACGGCGGAAGTCACGACCGAGAGGGAGCACGAGGACGAAAACGAAAACTCGAAAAACCAAGTCCTCGGTCTGCCCAAAGCTACCAACAAGAGCAAACCTAGACCTTGTGTTGGTCTTAGGTGCACTCAAGGTCCGGGCTGACCACGAATACGCCTAAGAGACTCAGCACGGTCTCTTCGCGCGATCTTGGCGCGCTTGAAGCATTGGTCAATCAGATGCCCATCCTTCTGACAGAAGGTGCAATGATACTTTGCCTTCTGAGGGGCTGAAGTAGCATGAAATGACTTCGCCGAGAGGTCAAGGCTGCAGTGAAATCACCTTGTCTGTCGAAATCCCTTGGACAAAGCCCACGATCTAAATTGAACTTTCTTGTTCTTGGGCTTGACCTCGATCACACCGCGGCTACGGATCCGAGCACTACTGTGGATGCTTCCTCACATCCTCACGGAAATTATATCCTAGACCCTGTTTGAACTTGCAAATCTTTGATTGGTCTAGAATAAGATTGAGATCCTTCTTGCCTCCTACAAATTTCTCGAGAGTGTTCATAAGGTACTGACACTCCCGAAAGAGAGAGGTGCAAGAAGAGCAAGGAGGAGGAGAAATAGCAGAAGGTAAGGGAGCAGGAGAACAGCCAACAGCAGAGGAAAGGCGGCTTGTGCACGCACACCGACGAGAAGGGATGCCCCATCGCTAGCAGGTTGGTTCGCTTTGCTAGGCGTCTCTACCTTACCCGGGGGCTTCTCCCCCTTCTCTACAACCACATTACAAGCACAAGGTGGCTTCTCTAGTAGGTCCTTAGTTAGCTTCACATTTCTCATCCAATGCAATCAAGTTAGATTTTAGTTTGTTACAACTAATGCATGGTGAGCTAACAGGTCCTTAGAAGCAAACCGAGCCAACTTCTTATCATGATCAATCATTTCTTGAAACCTGTTTGGTAATGATTCAAGCTCGTGATCGATTTAGGACAATTCACACATGAAGCAATAGGCTCAAGTAAAAGGCTTGTAACTCAAGAATTTTATGATCCGCCTGCTTTAGATTCATCTTTAAGTTATTACAACTTTCACAAGTCTCGGGCAGATCGAGAAGCATAGTGTAAAGACCTCTAAAAGCATTATCCTTATCCTCACATGAGGTGCAAGAAATAGTCTCAATAGTAGTAGAGGAAACAGGAACCACCCTACTCATCTCAATCTCAGCAAGAAGACTAATATTCTCCACCTTAAGCAAATCAAGCTCAGAGGTCACACTATCATGAGAAGTCCTTAACTTCTCCATATCTCCTAGCAAGGCAAAGGCATGTATCACAATCGTCACGGAGGGAGCAGATATAAGTAAAGAAAGCTCCCGTGACAAACGATCTACTTCTTTCTCCAACTCGCTACATCTAGCTCTAGATCTCGCATGAAAACCTCCTAGCTTAAGAAAAGCTGCATTCGAGTTGGTCATAGGAGGAAATACCTCGTCGAGTCGGAATAGAGATCGTGTCGCTGATCTCGCCCGAGGGCCATGAAGCACATGCCGGAGAAGTCGTCGCCGCTCTTGGGTTCTTGATCACCCGTCCCGTCGTCATCGCTCCATCCCTCCACTTCGTCGAGCTCGAGGTCGTCGAAGGCGGCGAGGACGCGGTGGAAGAGCTTCTTGGCCTTCCCAAAGTTGCGGAACGGCTTCTTGCCTTGCGCCCGAGTTGGGGCCTTCTTGTTGCGGTTCTTGTCGGAGTAGTCGTTCTTGCCGAACCGCCGTAGTCGACTTTGCCTTTCCCCAACTTGGGACAGTTTGCTCGGATGTGGTTGGGGCCACCACACTCGAAACAAATCACGGGTCCTCTTTTCCTTCCGTCCCTCCTCCCTTTGTAAGCATGGGAGAATCTCCGTGCGAGGAGGGCTAGCTGCTCATCCGCAAGCTGCTCTATCTGATCATCGGTTATGTCACAGAGAGCAGCGAGGGAGAATCCGCAAGATGGCTCAGAAGAACCAGAAGCAGCAGTGGGATCAGTGACTAAAGCCATCGACTGAGACTTCGACCGACGAGAGACTATGTCAATCTCGTGAGTCTTGAGGCGAGTAAAGCGCATCAAGAGTCAAGGTCGAGAGGTCCGTGGTGTCCTTGATGGTAGTCACCTTCATCTCCCAAACCCAAGATCGAGTGCAGAAAGCATCCGTCGAGCGTTATCCGAGTCGGAGTATGTGAGACCGACCGCCGGAGATTGCTCAAAATCTTGTGAAAACGTGAAAAGCACTCGTCAAGAGACTCTCCAGCAAGCATCTCGAATTTGTCAGATTCGCTGAACCGATCCTCGCCGAACCGTCTTGATCCGGGAGGTGCCCTCATGGTATGCATCGAGGGTCACCCGGATGTCGTGAGCGGACGACGTGTGAGAGATGCGATCAAATTCGCTCGCTCAATCCTCGTATGATGATGTTCCTTGCCTTTGCATTCGCCTCAACATCGACCATATTCCGGCATTGATGTTCTCATCGGCAGAACAACAAACCGTATTTTCACCTTCCGCCAAATGGCATACCCCGAGCACGGATATATGTTTCCATTCGGCTCTTCCGAAGGGTAATCCAGCCATCAAAGATGGGCGGCTTGGTGGAATACTTGTCTCTGTTATGGCTCTTTGAGACCGGTTAAGATCTATGAAGAAGAGCTAACCGGCTCTGATACCAATTGAAGGACCGAAATGGCAACAGAGGGGGGGTGAATGGTGCCTTAAAAGCTTCTAAAAATTCAACTCGATCTCTTCTCCAATAGATATATAACTATGAAGAAGAAGATTAGTTGCTCACTTAAAAAACAGAGAAAGAAACAGATAGATCAACACCAACACAGAGCAGAACCGAGAAGACTAGAAAGTACTTGGCGTGGTCGAAGACCAACCGAGGTTGAAAGAAACTGTGATCTCAAGCCGTGGTCGAAACTGCTCACCGAGAGAAACAATCGATCAACGAGATACAGTCACGGTCGAAAACAAATAAGCCAGAGCACATCAGCCGTAGTCGAAAACCAGAAGAGTGACCGTGGTCAATAATCCGAAAACAGAGTAGTCCAGGCGCACGACCGCCAAACCAAGAATTGAGAGAACTTTTTGCTCAGAGGTCAAAAACGAATGAAACTTGAATCCTAGCAAGAACAAGATATTTAAAAGTGAAAATACCAAGAATAACACAAGTCTTTGCTAAGGAAGGAGAGAACGTTGTGGTCGAACACAGATCAAAGTAAATAGATGCGGCAGACCGAAAAACACAGAAGTTTCTCTGCTTTTGATTCTTGCTCTCAAGAATAAACTGACCGAAAGGTCTTAGAAAATGAATCCCAGTTTAGAGCAGAGAGGTACAAGCCAACTCTCAAAGAAAACACAGATAAGCGAAAGAACAGAGAGAGCGCAAAAGATCTAGTCAAAACACCTCAAGCAAAAACAAACTCAGAATGATACAAAGAGGTGAATCCAATCTTTTCTATTGATCATGGAGGTTTCTACAGCCACTCCATCGGAGGTACACGAGCATCCATGCTCTACCCAGAGACAACTCACACAATAGAAAGAAGGGCTCAGAGCAACTCGTGAAAACAACCTCACCCAGCTCCAGAGTCTCCTCCTCTATTTATACTCACACGCCAACGGGTCTCCACAGCACCACCGTTCTGAGAGCTCCAGTGCTTTACAGGCCTCCAGTGCTTTGCCCATTACCCAGTGGCAACGGCTCCACTGCTTTGCCCGTTTGCACCACCAACTCTCCAAGGCGTCTGATGCTTTCTCGGTGGACGTGCTTCCTCCGCAGCTTTGACATTTCTCCAAAATGCCCCTCCGCCGCCTTCCGTGAAGCTTCCTCCACCGCCTTGTCTGTCCATCTTTGTCGACCCACCGCAGACACGTCCTCCTCAGCTTTTCCACGTCGTTCTGGACCTCAACATCTCCCATGTCTAGTCCCGACTGTCCAAAGCCTCACCAAGACTAGTCTCCAGACACGCATCCAACACAAACAACAAAACATCACATAGCACCGATCCATACACCGCACGACTCACGAGCTCAAGTCTCTTTCCACGAAATTAGACTTTACCAAACCTTGTCAAAATGTAGAACAAACCAGTCTACAAGGTCCATAACATCACAAGGAACCCAACCGACCAAACCTCACCGTAATCGGACACCACATGTGCCCACACGACCGTTTTAAAGAGCTCCATCGACCACGGTCAATCTGCCGACAACGTGGTCGGCCGACCGCCACAACGTGGTCGAAAACCTTAGCATGGTCGAATCTCTCCGAGCGCACAACGTGGTCGCACCACCGATCAAACAACGTGGTCGTGTCGCCCAACGACCACGCCAAAGTGGTCGAACGCCCGACCGCCCAACGTGGTCGAGTCTCCGATCCCACAACGTGGTCGAAGACCGAGACCACAACGTGGTCGTAAACCCTAGCGCCGAGTGCCGACCACGGTCAAATCTTCCGAGGGCTCGCAACGTGGTCGCACACCGTCCGATCGGCTCCCGACCACGACCAAACTTCCCGAGAAAGCCGTAACGTGGTCGAGAGTCCCGATTGATTTCGATTAAGCCCAACGTGGTCGATCGACTTCCGACCACGGTTAAAAACGCCGAGAGACCCGCAGAGTGGTCGATGCGTGAAATCGGCTTCCACCAGCTCCCAAGTGGTCGACGGGACCCGAAAGACTTCGATCACGCTCAAATTCGCGGGGACGCCACGCGTGGTCGAGACCACCCGAACGACTTCCGATCACGTCCCAGATGGTCGTACGCACGTTTTCTGGCTTCCGATCAGTTCCAATGTGGTCGTGCGGTTCAGGGAAAGTCGCATACCGACTTTGACTACGCCGAGCTAAGAATTTGCAATAAAAGCCCAAAACAAACTCAATTTTCCTTCAACCAAGGGTCAATTACTCATCATAAAGATGGGATCATCTCCACATGATCTCTCAGAAAGATTCCAACTCCAAGTGGATGGGGAGAGCACCTTACCACATGAATCTCAATTGTACTCTAGATGAAATCTCTGATGTCCATCACTGCTTGTGTAATGTCATCCTCCTAAAGAGGCGGACCCATGGTCATAATGGTGTAGTCTTCATGCTAAAGTTGCGGTGACTCTTGCTGCACCAAATCCACTTGAGGAAGAAGAAATTGGCCTCCATCCTCGATGAAAAGGCCCGCTGGAAGAAAATGGCCTAGGTTGATTACTTGAAATTTACCACTGGGGAAGGATGAGGAAGGCGAAGAAGATTCTGGTGAGGAGGTTTCTCTAAGAGAGGAGTTGGGGCAAAGTGGAGCAAGGGGAGATAAATCGGCGGTTGCATGAGAAGTCGCGCCCATTGTCCAGGCCAAGACATGAGACTCCCACCTTTTCTTTGGGCCGACCTCACATTATTAGAGCGTTGAGGTAGAACCCATCTCCGATTAGCTATCAAGCCTGAAGAGAGGCAGATCGAAGCTTTGTGGCCATAATTGAAGCAAGCCCAACAGCGAATCTTATTAATGCATAAAATGGCTAAGTGTCATAATCACAACATCGTGAACAGGTGATTGCCTTGAAATCATCCTCTCCCAGAGTAGGCACAGACTGCAAAGGTAGTGCCCATTTAAAAACAAGTCCTCCAGCTTAGGCAAGTGGTGATTACTAGTCTGAGAACCAATGGACCTTACAGAGAAAGGTTTGAAGGCAGACGAAGATTGAACATGAACCAGAATGGATCCGATGTTAACAATAATAAGATTTTCCAGGAACTTCACCATCGGATGCTCAGCAAAAGTAACTTTCTTATGAACAGCAGGACATCCTTCAAACTTGTTCTTCTTGTGAGAGACACCATCATCTATTCATTCAGATGCTCAGTACGCCACAAATGATATTCCTTATGATAATCTGCACATCCATCCCTCGAGAGATGAAAGTGAACTATGAAATGCTTAGAAGCACAGCTTTGAAGACGACGAACTAGTAAACTACTTGCTTGGAAACAACAGAGAACTGAAAACCATAATCATAAGCCCGTTTGACCTGAAAGCTTGAGAGATCCCCCCTAGGCAGCACTGCAGCTCCTTGGCAATAGAATCCTCTAAAAGACAAAGTAAACCGAGAGAAAGTGGCAAGCAGTAGAAAACCAGAAGAGGAGGAAAGAGGCGGGTGAACTTTCAAACTAATGACTCCTTCAAGCTTCTTTCCCTGAGAGAAGTCCTAGTCTAAGAAGAAATCCGCACTAGTCATGACCCACTACCCCCAAACAGGGGAAGGACAAGATCCTAGGGCAGGAGAGGAGCGATATCGGGGACTATTAGGAACCAGGGAGGTCACCATGAGAATCGCCATGAGAATCGCTAGAGCAAACTAGGGGAATGCCATTATATTAGTTGGTTGAATATAATGCAATTAGGAACAAATTACTAACCATAGATAGTCAAAAACAAATGGATCTACAATCACTCTTCCTAAATCCACGGTCTCCTTTCACCAAATGGTCTCAAAGCCCCCACCCCCTCAGCAACACCTATGAGGTGGTTTTTCGTACAAACCATCTATGATGAGTCACAAGAAGTATCACAAATGGTTTTAAGAAAAAAACATTCTATGATATTTAGTAATATCACATATGGTTCTTATTCATAACCGTCTATGATACTTCACAGACGGTGTTCAATATGAACCATATGTGATATTACCTCTTCATAAACGGTTTTTAGCTCAGCTAGTAACATAGACGATCACTGAACCAAAACCGTTTCTAATTGTATTTAATATTGAACGAGCGAGCGTAGGAATGGAGCGAACAGTTTTGGTCAATCGTCTGTGATAAGGCATCTAGTATTAGCCTATTTGTAGTAGTGATGTGGAGTTCAACTTCACCTTCATGTCGAGGTTGAATCTTCTTGGCCTTTTATTGTTGGCCCTATGATAGTCTATGAACTGGGCATATGTTGTCCAAACTATGTTTCATTACATTCAAACTTGCCTGCATGATGAGATTAAGGATATGGCACATGCATCTTTGGTGGAGGACAAAACCGCCAATGTAGGACTGCAAATGTGTTGTGAGAACCTCCATGGCTATTGTGTTAGCTGAGGCATTGTCAAGAGTGATGGCAATGATTTTATTCTTGTAGGACTGGTATGACAACAGAGGGGGTCAATGGTGCCTTCAAATTTTTCCTCAAGTTTTCGTCGATCTTCACTTCAATAGCTATGAGAAGCTATGAAGATCAGAGACAAAACACCACATGAAAAAACCAAAGAGAAGTCGGATCAAAACAACCTTCATAGGCTTAGTAGTCTAACTGGATAAACAGTGATTTCTGGTCATACTGGTGAACAGTAGTCATTTAGATCGCAACAGTAATTTCAACATTATTTTAGAAATGAAAATACATGAAACTTTTGATCCGTACACCCAAATGACATGAAAATTGGCAAGAACCTTCTCTAGGATGTCACAAACCTATTCCAATAAATGATCAAAAAAATTGTTATCAAAGTTGTGATCTTTTTCAGTTTGAAGGAAGGTTGCACCAAAAACTATGAATATAACTTGCTCGTGGGCAGAGAATGGCCAAGATGTCTCTAGATGTATTCTCACAAAATCACAACAAGTAAGAACACTGAAGAAATCAAACCTAAAATGATTAGATACAAAATCACTTGGTGAGGACAAAATCAAGCAAAATTGGATTTCTTCATGAACTTGCTATGAAAGTACCTGATAGTTGGAGATCGATTTTCAGAGATTATCTCCATCTCTTATATATTCTTGGCATAGCAAGATCACGAAGAGAGAAGAGAAGAGGAAAAATTAACTAAGACAAGTGCAAATTAATCAACATAAGAGATATTCATGGAGATGATCAGAGATTGATGTATTGATACTTAAGGAGGAAAATTTTATATCCACTCACATTGGAGGACAGACAGCACACCACAACACTCTTCTCTCAAACCCTACCCTAACACATGAACACTTCGTCTCAAGATAGGAAGATTAGATAATTAACTACAAGTCTTCGTCCCAATCCATTAAATAGAAGAGCTAGCCAGTCACATCTAACCCTTAATGGATACTATCCACTTAACACACTGAGGAAAATCAGATAACCCCACACACATGAGTTTTAACTCACACAATTCACTTATGCACGCTTTTCAAAGTGGATAAACCTGAATCCACTAAGTCCTAAGCTTTGATCCAACTTGATCAAACTAGCTTCTCCATGACCTAAACCATCCTCCCAAGCGTCGCTCGCGCACCACGGTTTTCTTCCCAAGCCGTTTCTGGTATTTTGGTTAAACTACCAAAATACCCTTCCATTGACCCAGTCTTCTCCTTCCATTGCAATCAATCGCCATGCTTACCACATGTAGGTACACCACTGGCTTCCAAAATGTCGACACATCTCTCCCGCTATGGTTCCACTGGACTACACCTCACTTAGACTAACCAAGTCACATGGTGCAACCTGTTGTTCAAACTTCTACTCAACATTTCTTGCATTTCTCGTGCCATGCTTGAGCTCACCATCTCACCTAGCATTCTCGATCGTTCTGAACCGTGGTTCCTTTATGAGTGTAGCCCTGATCCTCGTGGTTGGCGCGGGGCTCCGTCGTGGTCCCCTTCTTCTTCTTCGCCGCCGACGATGAAGCTTTCTTTGGTGCCATCCTTCTTCGGATCTTGAGGCTTGCTCTTGTACTCCCCACGGACGGCACCAACTATTGTGGTGACAGACCAAACAGAGAGAGAGAGAGATATGGTAGTGGAGAGTTAGGTGAGTAATGCTTAGGGTTTCCTCATGGCCTGTATCGTATATATATATATCCACATGGGGAGTGTTTTTACAACGGTACCCTTACATTTAAGTATCCTTCTCAGGGGCACTTATGCCATTACACATGTCCCACTTTGGGCCTTTACAGCCTTCTAACAGGTCAGCTGGGCTTAGGTGGGGGCCACCCCTACAACACTTACCATATGTAGGTGCACCACTAGCTTACCATGTATCAATAAGTCTCTCCTGCTCTTGTTCTACGGACCACACCTCACTTGACCGACCAAGCCACATGGTGCAGCCCAACATTTGAACTTCTGTTCAATATTTCCTGCCTTTCTTGTATCAAGCTTGAGCTCACTATCTCACCCAGCATCCTCAATCATTCTGGACTTTGGCTCCTCTATGAGCGTAGCCCCAATCCTCAGTGTTGACCATGGTTGACTCCAAGTGACCCTGCACATCCAAAGACAAAGAAATCATTTTCAGGCATAAGGACCTCAGCCCCGGTCAGATCACTGAGGGCTAGCGGCTTGAACCACCAATTAGCACCGGTCAAACTAGAATTTGTTGTCGTGGTTGGACCTAAGAAACATCTCATACATCAAATGCCTCTGCCTTTCATTTCAATTCTATTGCATGCATGGCTAATTATGTAGGGCTTTTGGTAATCCAGATCAAATCACTGAAAGCGTCTCATACAAGCTAATTAAATGATGTCATTCACCTACCTCAAGAAACAAATCAAGAGCAAGCAATACATCCCGTGCATGCAAGGCATCAGTACGACTCAAGGATAGATAACAACATCTTGCCATCATGTACATCAAGACTCTCATTTGATTCAATAACATGCAACAGTCAATTTTTAACCCATTACTAATTTACTAGTACCGATGTACGGCTGGCTTGCAAATAGCTCCAGAAATCTAACAAATCTATAATTCAACTTTTTGACCTTCCCAAAGTGCAATGGTTCATCACAACATAAACCAAGACCTATCACCTGGTCATTCAATTCTCTCTTTTAAATCCTGAATAACCTCTAGTACACATTGGCGATGGCCTCTCCGGTGTGTGCCTGGTTGATTGGCCTAAACCCTATGATTCATTTGTTCAAGTTGTAATCATCATCCAAGCAATGTGCAACAACACTAAGATAGGTTGTCCTTTGGTGGGACGAAGTCCACATATCTGATGTTAAAGCAAAAGAAAATGTAATTTTCAACAACTTCTCTTTCAAACTTGATAATTTACACTCGTAGAGTTCTGCTATGTCACATGCAGTTGTTCTCCTACTGATATGTCAGTATTATGGGCAAAAACCATGTTGGATCGTTGTCTCAAAACTAGAGCTTGCACCCATCCTAATTGGAAGATCCTCAATAACTATACATCTAGCAATTTTGTGTCTAGCTACCTAAGGATTGTACACCCATGTACTCACTGAACCATTGTCCTCAAAGTTACGCTGGGTCTAGACGTTCCCTCCATGCCTCCACCCGGTCGCTATCTTCGTCAAGCATGACTTGTTCCTCCACCTGAACATGCAGATAATTTAGCATGACAATATTTACAAGTGGAATATGCTACCTCACGCCTGTCCTCAATTTCGATGCTTCTCTCCATATGTTGCCAACACTATACCCGTCGACTGTTGGAGCCTCCAGCCGCTGCTTGCATCGATGTACTGGCGTCGATGTTCGGGGGAGGAAAAGTTTGATGACCCTAGCCCCTCGAGAAGGTAAAAGGAATCCTCGAAGTCCTCCATACAATCCATATGACAATCATCCATGCCATAGTCTCCTATACCCGGGGACAATTGGTGAGGATCAAACTCTTGCTCCTGGGGGGAGGGCTAGGGGTGCGAGGGCGTGCTCTCCTGCTCCCCCTCCTGAATTTTTCTTGCCAAACATATTAAGAGACTTGTGTGGCAAAGAGAGAAAAGAGAGTTTGTGGCTTTATACTAAAGAAACAAGGAGGGGAGGGAGATTTTATAGCAATGGAGAAGGTGAATGTTGGCATTTGCCCATTGTCTCCCTGCCTCACCACTCCTCTGCCTTCTTTTTTTCTTCCATCATGTCACTGTAAAAGGATGAGTAGGCCATAAGTGGTTATTGCACTACCTTACTACTCCTCTACCTTCTTTCTTTCCTCTATTGTGTGACTGCAAAAGCACGAGTAGACCTTAACCGCATCATCCCATCCTGAGTCCTCAGTCGTTGCACAACACAACGTGGCACCACTTCAGCCGCCTGTCCATTGCACAGCGTAACACTACCGTTGCACCAACCTATGTCACTCCTTTTCCCACTCTAGCTGCCTCCCTCTCCCTCTCTAGCTCTCCCTCTCCCTCTGTCCTGCTCTCTCTCTCTCTATCTCCTTTACATCATGGCACTACTCCCAGTG
The DNA here is from genome assembly GCA_036346245.1 of Bonia amplexicaulis. Classification (NCBI taxonomy): domain Eukaryota; kingdom Viridiplantae; phylum Streptophyta; class Magnoliopsida; order Poales; family Poaceae; genus Bonia; species Bonia amplexicaulis. The sequence continues at coordinate 8,820,829 of CM070762.1, forward strand.
CCCCCACCGCTCGTCTTCTCCCTCCCTCTCCATTGCCTCCTCTTGTTCCACCCCATCACTAGTCACCTGCTTTCGTAAGCTCTGCCTCTCCCACCGCACCGCCGTCACCCGTCGCCCACTCTCCATGACCCACCTCCCCACCGATGATTCCATCGACAAGATTCACAGTAGATCTGAAGGAGGTCACGATTTGGAGCTGGGAACTGATCGATCTAGTGGATCCGGTGTTGGGTGGTGGCCTCATTGATGCGGGCGGTGAGTGTAGTGTGACGCCAGGGCTTAAGCATGGAGGCACGGCACTGGGCTCTTTGCGGACAGCGAGCGTGGAGGCAGGTGTGGTTTTGGAGAACTGTGATAGTGAGATAGGGATCTGGCCGGTGACACTATGGCCATGGATGATGAGCAAAGGTCGGTTGCAGATTGGGGTGGGTGCAGCAACGGAGGTGGTGTCACGTGTGCGCCTGTAGTCTATCGGTGTCGTGTGCGTGGCGTCTATCGGTGGTGCGGTTGGCACAGGCGTTGATAGTTGTGCTGGCCTCGTTGCAGCATGGGATGGTGCCTGAGCGGTGGCCTTGCTTTCCCATGGTCTTGACGCAGCATGGGACAGCAATGTACACTGCTACAGGTACTCTCTAATGTCTCTGCTTTCTCTCTCCATGATGAACGTGTTGACACCGGCCGTAGGGAAACGCACGTCGCATTATTGTAGTGCCGCGGTAGGGTGCACTGTCGTGTGTCATCGTGCCCTGCCGCGTACCGCTATGCCATGCTTGCATAGGGCTGATGGGCCTATTTTGTGCTGTGTCGGCTCAAGCATGGCCCAAGCAGGCTTCCCATGCCGTGCCACCCATCGTGCCTGCTCATTAGGCCCAACACGACCTTACCAAGCGTGCCACGCCGGCCCGACCCTTGCACGTCATGCCGTGCATTGGGCTGTGTTAGGCCACTTGCCGGCCCAGCCTAGCCCAACGCCTAGTAGGGATGTAAACGAGCTGAGCTCGAGCTCGAGTTGGGGTTCGAGCCTGGACTTGGGCTCGAGCTTAGCTCGGCCTAAACTCGAGTAGGCTCGAGCTTGGCTCATTGAAGCTCGACAATAATTAAAATAATTTATTATGCACTATTTTTCAATAATAAGAAAATTTTGAGTTCGAGCTCGGCTCTAGTAAGCTGAATAATAGTCAAAATAATTCAAACATACACTAATTTTTAACAAAAAGAAAAGCTCGAGCTCGAGTTCGGATTGAGTAAGCTCGGTAAAAGTTAATATATATCACTATTTAAGCTCGAATCGAGGCTCGTGAACTAGTCGAGCTCGGCTCGGTGAAGCTCACGAGCTCGAGATCAAGCTCGAGTTCGGCTTGTTTAAAGTTCGAACCGAGCTCGAATCGAGTCTAAAACGAACCGAACTTAAATAGTACGTGAGCTTTGAGCTTTTTTACAGCCTTAATGCCTGGGTCTAGTTATGATATATAGTTACCATCTTCATTAGAGAAGAAAATTAGCTTAAGAAGTACCAAAAGATGATGGAGATAATTGTCATTTACCCGCCATTAATTAATACTCAACTCCATAGTCACTTCTACCATGAGCTAGATAGAAGCGAATCAAAAGTTTACTTTAGACAATAACATTCTTTTACTTTAGCATTTGTCATAAATTTATTTAAGTGCTATTATTATTTGGGTGTTTATGAACAAGATGACTGATTTGTTTCATATTTTCGCCACATTAGATCAAGATGTAATGGACCTTCTCCTCAAATCCCCTTTACAAATATTTAGTGATATATAAATGCATATAGGGTTTAATCTCCATATATAAGACACTCCCCCACCCTACCCCTAATCCTGGCCTTCACCACCCAACCCCGTCGTCACCCTGCCATCTCCATACTCTATTATCAGTTGTCGCTCCACTAGCACTGATCCCCACAATCGCTCATTCTCTTCTCAGTCTCTAATGGCTTACTGCTGGATCCGCCACGGCCTAGCATTTTCTGTCACCAAAAACTCTATATCGCCTCCTTAGACCCGCTGCCGTTCCGTTTTCCACCATCAACCCTGGCTGGTGGTGCCACCGTCACCTTGCCATGCCCCCTCCCTCTTCCCAACTCTAGGGTGGGTTCTTTTGGGCTGTGACCTATGGCTTTGGAATTCTGACTGTTCGTAAGAGATTACAAAGAGAGACAGTTACATGCAATTTTGACTGGTACAACTGAAGTCGATACAGTGTCTACTATAATTAACTTGTAGACCACACATTAAAAAACACATCATTTAAAAGTAAGTTACTATAGTACCATATATAAGCCATAAACCATGAGTGTACTCGAACCCACCCTTAGAGGTCAAGTGAACCCGAAACCTTAACCCCTAACCCCGCCATAGCCAATGAAAATGCAGCTATTGGTTTGTTCTTTATGGCTTTTAAAAACAGCTTTTTGCTTTTGCTACAGTACCTAACTTTTAAATGGAGTATTTTCTCAAGACGGGATCTACAAGTTAATTGTAGTACACATTAAAAGCCTAACATCTATATCAACCAAAATCGCAAGCGAGTATCTCTCTCCGCATTCTCTGTCGCAAATAGCCAAAATTCAAAAATTTCAGCCAAAAGTCATAAGCCTCAGCCAAAAAGAATAGGCCCTATGCCGACGGGAGAGGACGAGGAGGATATCGCTGGATCAAGAATCACCACACGTTATCCAATGGTTAGAAATTACAGCGACCATTTTAAGACAAATTCCAGTGACTTGTGAATAGCAAATCCCTTATGGGTGTTGATAAATATCACCCGGATATTTTCTTCCTAACTATTATCCAGATTTATGATCATTAGATTAGAGATCCAACGGCCATGAATTCCCCTCCCACCCCCTTCAAAAAAAATCTCCCCCTCCAAAAAATAGGGGCCGTTAGATCTCTAATCCAACGGTCTTAAATCTGAATGATGGTTAGAAAGAAAACATTCGGATGATGCCTGGACACACCCATCCCTTATTATTTAACTATAGGTAACCACTAAAACGTCTCGGGCACAAACTAATGAACCTCTTACCACAAATATGGTGTAGGACCGGATGAGGCAACAGAGGGGGGGGGGGTGAATGGTGCCCATAAATTTTTCCTCTAAATATTCACATATTCCTTATTCTCCAATAGCTACAAAGCTATGAAGATCCAAGATATGAGGTCCAGTAGAAGACAGAGGAATTCAGACTATCTAATGACCAAATCAGAGCACTGTGTGGTTAGATTACGACCACTTGGCGGAAGCTCAAACGTAGTCGAATACATCCACTCAGCAGAGACACAGGGCTGTCGGTAACAGGCGACGTTGATGGGCAGACAATGTGGTCTAGACCGACACCAAGGTCGAAACCGACAACTTGGTTGATAGCTTGTACAGTGGTCGTAACTTTGACCACTCAACCGAAGAGCATCTTGGTAGGCAATCTATGATCAAACAGAATTCAATGAAGTCGATAGCCACCAAAACAAGACTGACAAGATCGAAAGATGAGTCCGGTCGGAACCGTCGTGGTCGTAAGCCAATGGCATGGTCGCACGATCAACATGGTCGAAGACCCACTCGCACCTATAACCGATCGCGGTCGCAGACACCTCATGAGACCGTGGGGCACACGATCACGAGATCTACGACCATCAAGCACTCGGAAACCAAAGGCAAAAGAAAAGCAGATGATCTACGCCTTGGCCGGTCGAAAATCAGAGAAGAGCAGAAGGCCAAGACTTCGTGATCGCAAGTCGTGGTCAAATCTCCAAAGGAAAACCAGTCGACCGATGAAACCCGAGAAGACCAGCAGCTTCACACTAAGTCTTTTCCGTGATCGATACCGACCGGGACCGAGTCACTTGATAACAGAGAACCAAAATGTAATCAGTCGTGAGGTCTTAGCCGTGGTCGATCGCCAACTTGTGGTCGATAACCAAAGCCGAGAAGATATCTGCAATCGAATCCGATCGTCGCCGACCACACAACCGAAAGACTCGATTCAACGATCGTGGTCGTAAAACCGAAAATCGATGACTAACAAATGATTACTCTGTTTTGTCGGTACAGCACGACCGCAGAGCAAAATTTGAGGAATCTTTTTGCACAGAGGTCGAAACCAAATGAGACTTGAACTCTAACTTGTATATGATCTCTAGAAGTGAATTTACCAAGAAAAAGGAAAGTCTTTGTTTCGGCCAAAGAAAATTGATGCAGTCGAAAATAGAACAGAGACTCACTGGCGGCAGACCGAAAGACACAGGGATTTTTCCAAATCAACTTTTGCTCTCGGGAATGAACCGCCAACGGCCTTGAGATGATTCCCGCCTCGAGCAAATCAAATATAAGCCAACTCTCAAAGGAAATACGAAGGAACTAAGAATGAAGAGATGGCAATAAATCAATGAAGACATCTCAAGAACAGCCTCTCAACCCAGATCACAAACACAGACCCATCTCATAGATAAACTCTAACAAGTACAGAGAGATGGGTCCTCTCAAATCATAACACGGGAGGTTTCTACAACCACTCCCCCTGGGAGGACAAGCTCTAGCCCTAGAGCAAACACACACACAGATACACTCCCAAGGGAGGGAGAGGCGGCTGCCTCCAAGGCCTAGCCGACCCACTCAACCCTAACTCTCGCCTCCCCTCTCCCTTTTATAGCCTCACATCCGAGACTAACCCGAATGGATCCATCCATTAGTCCACACTGGGGATAACCCGTAAACCCCACCTAACATCGGGTTTTAACACTCACTTTGTGTAGGACCGAAATGGCGACAGAGGGGGGGTGAATGTCGTTCTCTTTTAAAATCGCCCCCGAGAATTCGTATACTGTTTTTCAAAACGATGCAAAACAAAGCACCTCACAGAACATTAAAATTAATCTTGCTGAAATTTGGAACGCATGCGACACTGAAAAATTCAGCATAAATCAGAGAGTAATCAGTAAAAATTTTAGCTGAAAATAACGCCGTTTGATCTACATGCAAAATGGTCAAAGACAGCCCACGAAAAATGAAAAACTGAAGCAGACTGAGAAGATCAATGGTTGTTCTTCAAAGATTGGCTGGACGGAAGCAACTTGGCTGCCGTGAGACAAGAAAAGGAAAAATAGCCTGCAGAAACCGAGATGAAGATTTTTGCTAGAGAATCAAATGTTTTCAAGCAGTAAACGGAATGAATGAAATGAGTTTCAAAGCAGCCGTGAGTCACTGAATGATAAAGCAATATTGGCTGCAAGCAAGCACGGCAAAGATTGAAGGAGAAGGGATCACAAAACTGCTGCAGAGCTGCCGGTCTGCAAAAACAAAAACGAAAGAGAGCAGTAAAGACTGATAAACAATGACTTTACCAAATAGAGACAGGAGCCACAAGGATTAAAAGCTGCAGGAACAAAAGTAGTTTGTCATAGCTTGAAAGAAGTCGCAGATTTTGACCGACAAAGAGCAAGGAAAAACAGCACACTAACTTTAGAAAGCAGAAGAACAGAGAACTGTCGATCCTTTACTCTTCTCCTCAGATTAATCCATCAATACTTCCATCCAACCAGAGACAACCAGAGACTGAAAATTACTTGCATAGTATGAACAGGAAGTGTTGGCACAGTAAGTACCCAAAAAGAAATGAGGACTAAAAATTCAGCAGAAATAGTAGACCCTAGAGCAATTAGACAGAGAAGCAAGATGCTGGTCTTCTGGATGAAGGTAGTGAATAAAATCTTTGCTCTCGGGAGATCAGCCAAGATAGCCTAGTGAGAGGATCCCAGTTCTGAGCAAAATCAAAACACAAGAACAATTGCAAGAACTGAAAACAGAGTCACAAATGAAGAGCAAAATCACACAGAGAAAAGAAGGAACTCAGAACAACTCAACACATGATTTCTTGAAACCAATACAAGGATATAGAGGAGTCCCGATACGCATAGACATTAGAACAAGAAGAATGATTACAAGATTTTTTAATCCATCCTCTCCCTCTCAATCCTCAAAACACCAAGAGCCTCACATGCTACTTGGGAGGAACACACACACCAAGTGATGAATGAACACTTAGACCCTTGTGATCCTCAAAGGGGTATGCAGCCCCCAACACCTATTTATAGCCCTTGGCTAACGGGTCTCCAACCCGTTACGCCGGCTAAACCCTAACGGAGCTGCCTCCCGCTTGTGCAGCCTTGCGAAATTCCCTGCCGCCGCCCCCGCACCTTCCGGAAGCTTCCGCCATTGCCTCGCATGCCTCGCAACCACCTCGAGTCCACGTCGTCTTTGACACATCCCGACCGTTCTGACCTCAACGCCACCTGTGCCTAGTCCGGTCAACCGTGTCTCGCCACGACTCCGCCTCGACGTCCTGCAGTCACACAGACAAGAAACACGTCAAATAGCACCGCTCGATATATGAAAGCGTAAATAGAGATCAAACATGTCGAGTCATCAGAATATGCAACCTAAACCCATACGACTAGGTTCGACCAAGTCCGACCGAGCCCGTTACACATTGCAACGTCAGGGTCCGAACCAACCAACTCAAACTCGACTTAACTAAACCGATGTCAATTACTCATCATACACAACGGGATGACCTCCACATGGTCTCTCACTTTGCCCGCTAACTCAAATGCTTTGCCTGCTATCCCAACAAACCCGCACTTTGCCCGTTAGCGCCAACTGAATCCACTTCTTTTCTGTCAACTTCTCAGGTGCTTTACCAGAGGGACAACTTCCTTTGCAGCTTTGACATTTCTCCAAAATGCTCCTCCGCTGTCTCCCTGTCCACGCTTGCAACCACCTCGCAAGACTAGGTCTCCTTCGGCTTTCCCTTGTCGTTCTGGACCCCGACACCACTGTGTCTCGTCCCGACCATCCTAGCCTCGCTGCACCTATCTCCGACCGGCCGCACCAGCCCGGTTCCTCATCACCACCTTGAGCTCCAAGTCTTCTTTGGCTTCACCCACTGCTCGGACCTAAACATCTCCCATGTCTAGTCCCGACCACTCCAAGCCTCACCAAGACTTGTCTCCAAAATCATCTTGTCACACACGACTGCACCCGATCTCCTGACCATCTGGACCTTAGCTCCTCCCTAAGCCTAGTCCTAATCCTCCTCGTCGTTGCCTGTCGTGTCCATCATGGGTAGCTACAACTCTGGTTCCTCATCTCCCCGGCTCGCAACCACCTCACCAGCCTCGATCATCTTCGGCGTCTCCAACCGTCTGGACCTCAACACCTCCTGTGCCTAGTCCCGGTCCTCCCACGCCTCACCATGAAATAGTTCAAGTCCTGCAGCCACACGGACAAGCAAACCATCACATAGCACCGCCAAACCAACAAAACAGACTGACACACTCAACAGAGCTCACACCTTTTCCTCGAGAATAGACTGCAACAAGACCTGTCAAAATGATGAACCAACAAGTCCACAAGGTCCACGACTGCAGCACAAACCCATACGACCAAATCCCAGTGAAATCGACCACAAAATGAGGTCATACGACCGGTTCCAATGACTCCAACAGACCACGGTCTTTCTGCCGCTAACGTGGTCGATGCTCGAGCGCCACAACGTGGTCGAGTCACCGAACGCTCAATCGTGGTCGAACCCTGTTCAGACCACATACACCAAGTTTCATCGTGGTCGAAGTCCTCCGACTTCCCAACATGGTCGTGGCCCCGAGTGCCCAACATGGTCGTGGCCCCGAGTGCCCAACGTGGTCGACGCTCCCAAGAGCTCAACGTGGTCGTAAACCCTGGCGCCGACTACCGACCACGACCAACGTGGTCGAAAACCCTAGCGCCGACTTCCGATCACGACCAACGCGGTCGAAACTTCACAACGTGGTCGTAAATGACCCCGAGGCCTCGACCATGGCCAACGAGCCGTAGACTCCACAACGTGGTCATAAACTACTTACCGGTACTTGAATTCGCTCAACGTGGTCGTATAGCCTTCCGACCACGGTCAAAGTACTCGAACGCCGCTCGGCTGGCTTCCGATTCCCACCAACGTGGTCGACGCCTCTACCGGCTCTCGACCACGGCCAATGTGGTCGCACGCCTTGTTGAGTCCTCGATTTGCGACAACATGGTCGTACGCCGTCCGGCTGGCTCCCAACCACGGCCAAAGTGGTCGAAGACGCCACAACATGGTCGTAAACGACCCGAGACTTCCGATCATCGCCAAACCGGTCGACGCATGTTTTTCGACTTCGACCGACTCCAATGTGGTCGATAGCTTTGTTGACTTCAAACCATGGCCAAAACAACAGATTCTTCGGTGCCCTTCGACCACGCCCAAAGTTGTAACATCCCAAAAAAATTTAAATTTGAAAATGTGAAGCTTTTGAATTATTTTTGCAATATATTCTAATTGAATTTGGATTTTTATGGTGTTTCTTAAAGTTTTGGTTGAGGTTCCGATAATTGAAGAAATTCATGAAAAATAAACACAAACATTAGTAATGCCATAAGGGAGAATATGCAAATAATAGAAAACTAAAATTTTAAGTACGAATCTGAAAAGATGATCCAGCATGAGGAGGGAGAAACCTGAGTTAAAATATAAAATCTCATTTTGGAAATAATAGCGTATATATATATATAAACTAGAATTTGGACAATAAAGAATTTTATTAATACAATTTGTAGCAAAGGTTAAATAAAATCAATAAACCTAAATATGAAATGGAAATTCAAATTCAAATTCCAAAATTTCCAAAGCTTTCCATTCTTTTTCCATTTTCCCTCACTTCCATGTGGACCCCACCTATTTTCTTCCTTCCTTTCTTTTCTTCTTTTCTCTCCCTCTCTCTTTCCTCCTTTCCTTCCTCTCGCCTGGGCCAACTCCCCGCCTCCTTCTTTCTTTTTCCCCTTTGTCACAGCCCCGCCCCTGCCCGCTTCCTTCCCTGGCCGCTGGCCCTCCTCCCTTTTCTTCTTTCTTTTCCCCCTCCCGTGCGCTGCGCCACCTTTTCCTTTCTCTGCCGCGCGCAGCGTTCTTCTTCCCCGTGGCAGCCATGCGCGCAAACCGCCGCCGTCGCCCGCGGTTTCTTCTGTCTCCGCCCCCGGTTTCCCCGCGCCACCCAGTCCCCAAAGTCACCCTGTGACCCTCCCCCGGGCCACTCCTTCCTCCTCTGTCTTTTCTCCCGCCAGCGCCCGTGAACCACCGCCGTAGTCTCCTCTCCGTTTCCGCTTCTCCGGCGAAGCTCCAGCTATGGTGACCGTGTCACGGGGTGCCTCCACTCCCCACCAGACTTCCCTCCGACTTAATTGGGTTTTCGCGCGCTGACACTCGCCGCACGGCCGTCTTCCCCATAGCCGGCCGTCGCCGCCATTTCCGCCGCCAACTCCTCCTAGGGCGACCACTTCTCAATTCCGCACGGAGAGAGCAACCCCTCGACGCCCCGAAGCTTTTCCCACTCCTGGCGGAGCTCCTCATCGCCTGAGCTCCTCTCTCCACGGTGGCCTCCCCGCGCCGCCCATGGCCTCCGCCGCCGGCTCACCTCGGACCTTCTCTGGCTCGGTCAACCCCTTGGTAAGCTCCCCCTCCACTCCCTACTGCTCATGCTCCCCTCCATTTCTCTCCTTCTCCTCCTAGCCGCCGCGCCTGCACCCCCTCGCCGCCGGCAAGCAACCAGCCAAGCCGACCAGGCTGCCCCGGGCCGCGCCACCTCCCCTACTGGCTTCCTCGCCTCCCCGGGATCCCATTTTGCCTACCGCCCGCCTCCCCGACCCCGCCGCCGGGCGGCACCGCTGCTGTTCGACGCCGGTTGTCTCCCTATTTCGCCGCCCTCTACTCTTTTGTTGCCTCCCCCTTCGCTAAGTCGACAAGCACATACGGCCCAGTTGGTCGGCAGCCTCGCGCGTAAACGAGAGGTCCTGGGTTCGATTCGGCCAGCTGCACACTTTTTCCAATATGATTTGTTTTTGTAACCCATTTTGATTAGTAAAAAAATTAAGGAAAATTTGGCAGTAATTTAGAGAAGTTAATAAACTTATTAGGGAGTAAATGAGATTATATAATCTTTAAATTAGTTGTCATATATGAATAATTAATATGGGATGCATAAATGAAATAAAAGACCAAAAGTTAATTAGAGCCTCAGTTAAAAATGGTTATGCTTAATGCTCAAGTTAATAAGGATATTAATTAAGAATACATTCAAGTTAAAACTAAGGAAGATAATTAGAAAATAATCCCCGGAAGCTAAGAAAATTAGTCTAGACTCAACTAAAATTTACTTGTACCTCATATATAGATTTATGTGCATGTGGACAAAAGAAAGAGAAAAAAAAGAGAATGTATCAATATGGAACTAGTCTATAGAAGCCAACAAACTGTTGTTAGAATGTAAGTGAAGTTATTTAAAAGTTAATATCTGTTTAGTTACCTTAAGCGAGTAATCATTGTGCCTTTAGCAATTGTTCTAAATCTAAAAATTAATAAAAGAACAACAATAAGATGTGGTTTCGACATAAATATCAGTGCACCGCAAAAACCTTAACTAACATAAAAATAAGGTTTTAAATTAACTATTACCCAATTATAATATGTGTTCTAACCTCTAGCATGCTGTAGGTAAATTGAATATAGTGAGTTAGGACTCGAACCAATAGATTCTAATTCAAAGTAAGTTATGCCTAGAAATAAGTAAGTGTACATAAAATGTCGCACCATAAAATGCTTTCAACTCGTGTTCTAAAAATTAACTTGGTAGGCTAAAAAAACTGTATATATCACTTATATTTATCATATGCCCTAAAATATTAGTGCTCGACAAAATAATGCTCCGCTAAACATACACACTGATTCATAGGTCTAACCTAACTCATGGAACTTCCTTGATAAATATAAAAATAACAAAAGAAAGTTATTAACATAAAAAGATCAAATCATCATATTCTACCACCGACTTTGCCTCCAATCACCCATTAACTCATAATAAAACTAAAATGAATTTATTCGGATTTATTTGGATCTTTTGAGTTATTTGCTTTTATTCGTGTTCAGTCGTTTAGCACGTAATTAGCAATTGGAGTCCTGAAGAATCAAGAGATCAAGCGTGATCAAGAGCGAAGTGAAGATAAAGACCGGAAGGTCTAGAAGAAGCATTGTGTGGGCTCAAGACCGCGGTAAACCGCGCCAGGCGAGTCAATACTTTGATCATGTTGAACCTACATTTTCTGCAAATTACTTTTGTTTAAATTATCAAATTGCATGCTATTATTTTATATGCAACTACATGTTTAATTCGAGATTCTAGTTATATGCCTATCGTTTGCCTTGATTAATATTATACCCCCTTTTTTTGGAATATTGAATTATGCGAACCTTGTCGCCCTAGCAAAAATTATAGTAGTAATCTTTCGAAAATAAGTCCCTAATTATGCGTCATGCTTAGTACTGCATAGATACTCTGGGCGTATTGAAATGCCCCAAGATCATCAACATTTTCAAGCATGAGAAATCGGTTTGGGCGTCATGGTGATAATGACCGGTATTCGTGTTGGATATGATTATTTTATGCTCCTAAAAACCTCAACTTGCTTGAATATCTGGGCGGATGATTTGGGGGCTGGTGTTGTGCGGTGGGAGCACAAATATGGAATGTGGTAGAACCGCCCAAGTAATACTAAGGACTGAATCTTGTCATGATCTCCCACGTAAAACAGTGCAACCACATGTCTCAGAATTACAACTTGGCTAAGTAGCGGTATCGAAACTCCCGACTCATCTCACCAAGAGTGGATAGACGTGGATATGCAAGGCGAGGAGGCCTAAAGGGACACCGAGGGAGGGTGACGTTCACCGGTCGTACTAGCATTGGGGAGTGGAGCCCGCATAATGCTAGTAGCCGTGGTGGACATCCCGTGCAACGTATGGGACCCACCGCAAGTGGGAACAGCCCATAGGGTGAGATGACTAGCGGAACTAGATATCATGAACAGTCATGTGATAATCTATTTGACCACCTGACCAAGGAATCAGGTGGGGCAACATGTGGATTATCGCTTGTGGTGAAAGTGTACAAACTCTGCAGAGTCAAAACTATTCGAATAGTCATGCCCACGGTCATGGGCGGACATGGGAACTTAACCAGATATAGTTCTATTTCAAAAACTTTGTGGGTGGGAATGGAAAAGTGGAGGGCAGTGCAAGGCCCTGATTTGTGTTGTCCTGGGTGTCGCCCCAGTGATAAGTTAAGCGGCTATAATGCTGAAAGGATTACGCATATGATGCAGATGCCATGTAACGGTGAATGGGATCTGAATCGCTATTGTCATTGCATTCTCTTACATAATATGTTTGGTTCAAACTGCTAGGTCTCAGGAAATTTCTATGTATTATATTTTTAAATGATGATAATACTTCTCACCAAACCAAAGGTCAGGAAGAATAAACAGAGGTGTAGAGAAGGAGATAGTTGCTATGATAAAAATATAAAAGATGCTGGTGGATTCATGTCGATCATAGAGGGGAAACGATAGTGTGGATTCTGGGAGTAAATTGGTGGAGTCTAAATGAATATACAAGCTAGGTAGATGAATTAAATGAATCTTGGAGAATTAGAGAGTGAAGAGGTAATTGTTGGATTACGCCACTGATATAAATTCCTAGGAGATGTTGGTAATGATGGGATTATTAGGATTTACCCAAATACTAGAGGGATGATTTGAATCTTGGAAGTTTGGAGGGGTAATAACGAATACGGAAGTATAATCTTGATCAATGATAACATTGGTGGATATATACTAGTAAGTCGTAGCCTTGACCTAATGGGATTGAAAGGATTTGATCTTGATGGGTGACTTGAATTGGTGGAAATTTAGAGATAAGATAATTGGAGTATAGACTCGATTAGTCATATTCTTGGTGGAGAAATATTGATGAATGGGTTGGAGATAGGTAATGGAAAAATAAGGTGGAGCATGGGAAGAGCAAATTATGGATTTGGATTATTAACAAAAAGGATAGAATTGATAGAGTATTCTGCTACAAATGATTTCGGTGGTTTAAAAAGTAATCATGTTAGAGAATCATTAGAAGTTAAAAGTGAGGAGTTGGTGATTAGTGAGTGCAAGATTGGAATATTAGGAATCCGAAATATAAATGTATTGATGGATTCGAATAGATTTATGTATATAGGAAATATATGATCGGTGAACCCTGCTGTTTGGACTCTGAGTCAGCAATCAGTAAAGAAAATATATTTTTGGTGGACTAAGTCAATTATGGCAATCGCCGTGTGGAGTCCTAGGTGGCAACTATAACTCTAGGGTTCAATAACGATAATGCTACCAAAAGCGATTTCTGGCAAATAAAACAACCCGAGCCTTTCCTTTGATAAGCCATGCATACTATATATTTGCATTCTGTATTGGCTCATGAGCACGGTGGTTAGTGTGCTCACACTCGCCTCATAACAAATCCGAATAAGGATCCGATTCACTACGCCTCAGCAACACCATTGGTCATGATGACCAAGAAGATGAAGATCTCAAGGGCTAGGTCGCGAACCTCCAGTTGGCTGCCTGTGGGCACGTCCTGAGGGTTCCCCATGTGTGCTTCGTTCCTCCGCTGCTGCAATTTGCTGGTTTCGGCCTAATTGGCCCATGAGTAAGTTTACCATTATATTTATGCTTCCGCATGGTATGTATTTGATAATCATTTTCTGTATCTGTGAGCACTATCTACTGATCCAGGGAATAGTGCAATAATTCACAGAGGATTCCGGATAGTAAAATCTAGGGTCTGACAAAAGTGGTCCTATACGCCTTAAAGTGGTCTGCCGACCATTTCTCAAAGCTTGCGACTTTGCAAAAATAGCTCAAACCTAAAAAATCAAACTCAATCTTTCTAGATCAAGAGTCAATTACTCATCACAACCATGGGGTGACCTCCACATAGTCTCACATATGGTAAAAGCCACACTACTATGGGCCTGTTCTTTACCTCACAAGCCAGCGGCTTTTAGCTTTTGCTACAGTACCTAACTTTCAAACGGGGTATTTTCTTAAGACGGAGTCTACAAGTTAAACGATATATACGTTAAAAGCCCAAAATTTGTACCAGTCAAAATCACAAGTAAGTATCTATCTGTCCGTAATATATACCGTAAACAGCCAAAATTCAAAAATTTCAGCCAAAAACTAAAAGCCACAGCTAAAAAAAACAGACCCTATATCAATAGCCACTAAAAAGCTGCGGAAACTAGCACCGTGAAAACCTACTTACTAACCTTAAAAACCATAATTCCCAAACCAAAGAAAAGAACTAAACAAAAAAAAGGACATCCAAAGGTGGCAGCATTCTATATACTTCTCAGGAGTCACAGGTGGGAGTGACGTCCAAATCTACCGCGTGCTTCCCTCCGCCAGCGTGACGTCCGTCCAATCTCTCCTCTCCCTCTATTTCTACCGCCTCCTCTTCCCTCCCTCGTCTCCCCACGCCACTCCTCTGTCTCCCTCGTCTCCCCACGCCACTCCTCTCTCTCCCTCCTCTCCGTTTCCACCTCCCTCTCTCTCTCACTCTACCCATCTTTAGCCATTATCGTCTAGCTAGCAACCTACTCAACACTCTGTAACTACTAGCCATAGAGGCCCCTCTTCCTTCTGTTCTTTTGGCTGTTAATTGGTTGCTGCCTGGGAAAGGAAGGTAGGCCATGTTGTTTGTAACTTGTTCTTTGCTTTCTTTCCTATGTGATTGTCCTTTGTGTTTATATGTTCCTTGTCTGGTCCTCCTATTTTGTGCCTATGAGCATCTTCTTGGTGTTCTTGGGGATTCTGCTCCAGTTCTTGGCAATGATCTCTCATCCCTTGGTATTGAATCCTTTGGCCTTAATTAAGCTCCTCCTGTGCGTAGGGTAGGAGGAGGTAGGAGATCACATCTCACATGGCAGGCAAGAAACAGAGTCTTCTTCTCCTCCTCCTTTCTTGTCCTTGTTGCCTCTCAGGTCTTAGCCATGTGTCTGATCACTGTGTGCGCTATGCAGCTGCAATTCTTGGACCCCTCTTTCTCGCAGAATTTTTAACCAGTTGTTGATCTGTTGTTGATTGATGCAGGGCTAGTTGCCAAGACGTCTCCGCTTCGGCTTCTCGCGGCTCCGGCTCTTCCCCGGTCACTCTGGCCTTCCCCGTGGCGCCGCCGCTTCGCACCCTGAGTGAGGTGTGGGGGGCACAGGAGTATGCAATCTCTTCCTCCGTCGTCGCGATCTCCACGCCGCTGCTGCGAAGAGACTCTCCCGTAGATAACGGCCAAGGACCACACCACGCTCTGCTGCTAATTCCATCATTAAACGGTAAAACAGGTGGTAATTTCGAAGGTGAAAGAATCGTGTCGGAAGAGATGGCCAAGATGAGCTGCTTCTCCACCTTGCTCGCCGGCAGGAGGAAGAAACAAGTGGTTTGTGTTTGAACGATTTTGTATGTGGATTTTGCTGAATTTTTATGAGTTTGGGTGAGTTTGTAATGTTGGGTTTGTGTTCACCAGGTTGCTGATGCCAAGAAGGCTAGTGGCAACGAGTATCCCAAGGTGAAGCCGGTGGAGTTCATCCACGCGCCGCCGGTGGTTGCCGATGTTGACAAATGCGGCGATAACGTCGCTCCGTGCGAAGTGAAGATCGTCGCCGACATGGTTGCCGTGGTAGCGCAGAAAGGCGGTGACAAGCATGGCGACGAGGCGTCGGTGAAGAGGGACAGCCTGTCTGACTTCGACTTCCACGCGGGCCAAAAGTCCGTCGGGTCCGGCGGCCACGGTGAGGTTGAGGAGAAGGGTGCCACCGGCGCCGTACCGGACGCGGTGATCGCGAGCGGGGCGGAGGAGGCTGCGGCAGCTGTGGCGGACGCGTCGCCGAAGCTGACGCGGTCGTGCTCCAACATCGAGAAGAAGCGGCCTGACCCGCGAGACGCGCCGGACATGCCGGCGCGGTCGCGCTCCTACGGCGACCTCAGGGACCTGCCCGGAGGCCTAGCCGGCCTGGATACGACCCCGCGCGGCGCGCCGGAGGCGAGCCCCGCGTCGGTGAAGACGTCGCGCACCGCCGACCGCGTCATGCTCAAGAAGCGGTCGTCGAGCCAGGTGCTGCCGTCGCGGAGCCGGAAGCTGTGGTGGCGGCTCTTCCTCTGGAGCCACCGCAACCTGCACCGGCCACGGTCGGCGACCCCGGCCGCCACGTGCACGCCCAGCCGTCACGGAGGGTACACCTCAGACACGCTCGAGGAGGGCTCCGCCGCCGCGGCAGACCGCAAGAACAAGAAGGTGATGGTGGACGAGCCGCCGATCCCCAACCAGTGGGTCGCCTTCTCCGCCGAGAACTCCCTCCGTGACCGTGTCAGCGCGTGGGTCAGCAGCATCGAGAACGAGCCGTTCCGCATCGCCGAGGACGACGACGACGACGACGACGATGGCGACAACAACGACCACGGCTTGGAGCACGGTGACTGCGTGGCCCGCCCGCGTCCCCTCGAGGTCGGGGAGTCATCCGGGAAGGGCCACGGCAAGCCCAAGCGGTGCGCGGCCGCTGACGAGGTCGCTCAAGCCAACACCATCATCCAGTCCCTCAACGCCTTCTCCTCGGTGGCGCACATCTCCGGGATGGGCCTCAAGGTCGTGCCGATGATCGCACCGTTCTCGAGCCTCCGGGCCATCAACCTCTCCGGCAACTTCATCGGTGAGCACTGCCGGCTTAGCAAAATCTAGCAAGCCAGGACAACATTGACAAATGCTACTGTAGCTAGTACTTTCAGTAACTAGGTAGTATCTTCTGTTGTCGGACAAATGCTGAATTGGGGTTGCCTCTATAGCCCACATCTCCCCGGGATCGCTGCCCAAGGGCCTGCACTCTGTCGATCTGTCGCGGAACAAGATCGCCAACGTCGAGGGGCTCCGGGAGATGACGAAGCTGCGCGTGCTCAACCTCAGCTACAACCGGATTTCACGCATCGGGCACGGTGAGTCGCAATTTTCATTTGGAATTTTCAGTACAAAGTCAAGCAATTTTCAGGCTTCGCGTTCTCGCATGCCTAAGTAAATTCCATCCATTTCCTTTTGCTGAACACCAACTCTTTCTTTTCAAAGCCTTTTGCTGAAGACCTGTGGTGACAAAGATCTAGTCTGTTACCTGTTGCATCTAGTTGACAGGTCTGTTTGGATCAGAATAATTGAGCATCCTATCCAAGACACCTCACGTTCTAGCATGAATCTGCTTCATGTCTTGGCTGCCAGTGGCCTCACTTGTTGGGAGCTGGGACCATTGCAGTTGAGAGGGCCTTATCCTACTAAAGCCCTGAATCAAGATGTGCATATATGCATTTGTGGTTTCTGAGGTTGTCAAAATGCATGATTATGCATCTCCTAATCGATTGATTCCAGCAATCAATCAATTAGGAGCTGTCCTTGTGATCTTGCCATGATCGCAAATGAAGATTCTGAAAAAATGAAAATCTCTGCATTGCAGATTGCAACTTTCAACAGCTACATGTAATTTGTTGCAGGGTTGTCGAACTGCACGGCGATCCGGGAGCTGTACCTGGCGGGGAACAAGATCAGCGACGTAGAGGGGCTGCACCGGCTGCTGAAGCTGGCGGTGCTGGATCTCGGGTTCAACAAGATCACGACGGCCAAGGCGCTGGGGCAGCTGGTGGCAAACTACCACTCCCTCCTGGCGCTCAACCTCGTCGGCAACCCTGTGCAGGCCAACGTCGGCGACGACGCGCTACGAAAGGCCGTCACGGGCCTCCTCCCGCAGCTCGCCTACCTCAACAAGCAGCCCATCAAGCCGCAGCGCGCGCGGGAGGTGGCCACGGACAGCGTGGCGCGCGCGGCGCTCGGGGGCGCCGGGGGAGGGCGTAGCCTGCGCAGGCGGACGTCGCGGAGGCTGAGCCAGAGCCCCGGGTCGTCGGCGTCGGCGAGGAACCGCGCCGGCGCCGGCGGGGGCGAGGGAAGCGGCAGGAGCAGGTCCAAGGGAAGGCACCACGGCTCGAGCCTGACGACGAGGAGGTGAAGAAGAAGAAGAATTAATTGGAGGGAAACACCTCGATTTGAGCTTGCCACGGTGTGACTTGTCAGAGAATTGAGATGGAATAATGTACGTAATTGTTAGAGAGATTAGATTGCTGTGAGGCTTGACGGTTGCTGAACCTTGAACTCTTGCGGTTTGCAATTACTAGCCTCTGAAAGAAAGATGCTGCCCAATTCTTGGCCGATTTTACAGCGAATGAAGTTTTCTTTGCTGATGATCTTTCCTTAATTTTACTTACCCAAATCTTAGTAGGAGGCATGGTCACAACAACACACAAAAAAAAGTCTATATTTGACTTGTTTTAGAGGTTAAAATCAGTTAAATACTTTAAACCATTGGATTGAGAATTAAAGTACCAGATCTATCCTCGGTTCCTTTATATTCTTCCCCTCCTAACCCTAACTCATATCCCCGCGGCCAGCCTCCGCTGCAGCCCGATTCTGCTGCCCCCTCGCCCGTGCCACCCCGACCTTCTCGCTGCCGCCGCCCCTAGCACTAGCGAGGTTGCCACGCCACCATCTCCCCTCTCCCCCTCCTCCTCCTTCCCCGCTTCCTCCATCTCCACAACCGCCTTCTCCATCTCCGACCAGATTCGGAGTCAAAGCCCCAGCTCCGCCCTTCTTCCCCATCTCCGACAGCTAACGCCATCAGATCCGCTAGCGCCACCCTCCACCACCTAATGACTCTACGACGTGTCGCCCCCGCCGCCTACCCCGCCCGACCATCCTCCTCCCGCCCGCGGTCCAGGCGGCGCCACCGCTGCCTCGCTGCCCCGCCACCTTTGCTTCCCACCACCGCCTCGGTCTCCCTCTAAGCTCGAGGGCCTCAGGTGAACCCGAGTCCTAATCCCACGGGGCGGCGGCGCGCGAAGACGACAGCGCCGCCGGAGAGGAGGAACTGTCGACGGCGAAGACAATGCACGAATCTCCATGAAGATCGAAAGGTCATAAATTCGATTGATTTTGCCCCAAGAAACATTAGAGTATTGTATAAAACTTCGATTTATTTTGCTTCAAGAAACATTAGAGTATTGTATAAAACTTCGATTTATTTTGCTCCAAGAAACATTAGAGTATGGTATAGCACTTCTGAAAAAAAAGGAAAGAGGGGGCAAAAGAGTCCCAAGAAACATTAGAGTATGGTATATAGCACTTCGATTGATTTTGCTCCGAGAAACATTAGAGTATAGGCACTTCTGAAAAAAAAAGGTTCGGCAAAAGAAAATCCGACCTACCGGATTCGAACCAGCGACCTAAGGATTTATCTGCAACGACTACAGTCCTCCGCTCTACCAACTGAGCTAAGGTCGGATTTCGTTTCTTGCAGAGACTTGATTATATCTGAGCCTTTTCTTATGGGTTGGAACATAGATGGGCCACGGGCTGCAATTGCCATGAAACAGAGATCCTGGAATGCGTAAACTAAGGCCATGTTCCAAAGAATGTTTGACTTTTAAATTTTGATTTTTAAGTTAGTTTTTATAAATCATTTGTAACACAGTATCTTTTGCTCTCTCCATCTCACACATAGTCAGCTAAACGCTACAAAACTTTTTTGGACAGTGCTTAAATCGCACCGCGCGAAGCAACGAAGCCATTCGCAGTTTCCAATCTCACTTAATCTCACCTAGTACAACCTCTGTGTGCAACACATGCACGCACGCTGGGTATCCATTCCATTCCATTCCATTCCATTCCACGCCTTGCTCACCCATTCATGCAAGAAAGAGGACCAACGCCACGGGTGCGGCAAGAAGCTCCACGCACCGAACGGGGACGCCGGTGTGGACAGCATGGTGATCAACTTGGCGGTGCTGCTGGCCGGTGCGGTGACGAACCCGTACGAGCGTGGCTACTTACAGGGCGACGCGGGCGTGCCGGTGGAGGTGGGCGGCGCGTACCCGGGCTACCCAGGAGCCATGAGGCTGGACACGGCCACCGGCGCCGGCACTACTACAGAAAGCCTAATATTAGACGTCAAATTACAGACGATTTGACAAAATCGTCTGTGACCGATACTAACACAAATAGTTTTAATTTGGACACCGTCTGTGTTGATGGCGTCGAAAAAAACCCCTATTACAGATAGTTCAAAAACGTTATCACAGACGATTTTCTGAACCATCTGAATTTATGAATCAGTGATAATCGAAGGTTATCACGCATTTATTTTCGAACCGTCGTGGTGTAAATATAATGTATGGTTTGTAACTAAAACCGCTCGTGATAGGCGATAATCACAGACGGTTTGTAAGTAAAAACTGTCTGTGATAGTTGATAATCACGATTTCAACACTTTATAGAGAATACAGATTTGGCATATATGTTCAATAATCTTTATCTAGACGATGATACTTAGAGCATCGATGTACATCCTACATTTTCTCGTTTTTTACATGTACTGCAGAGCTACAGGTTGTACTCTTTTTTTTGCCAAGATTTTCTGAAATTGAGTTTTTACTTGACAATATTTTTATCGAGGCAACCATTTAAATATTAATAAAGTTCATTATTTCATTTAGAATATTTATCTCTTTTATTGGTATATATGTATATAATTCATTTATACAATTAGTTTGTATTTTTTTTAATTCTACACTTTTTAAAATTATTATAATTTTAGAATTTTCAGGTCAAAATGGCCAGACGGACCTCCTTGACCCGATGAGCTAAGGGTCTGTTCTTTTCGGCTGCGGTTTATGGCTTTTGGCTGAAATTTTTGAATTTTGACCTGCTTACTGCATGCATTACGAGAGATAGATACTCACTTGTGATTTTGGCGTATACAGATGTTGGGCTTTTAACGTGTAGATCGTTTAGCCTGTAGACCCCCCTCTTGAGAAAATACTCTATTTAAAAGTTAGGTACTGTAGCAAAAGCCAAAAACCGTCAGCTTCGGAGAAGAACAGGCCCTAAATATCAGCACAACATGGCCTGTGAGCTTACTGGGTGGCCTGTGAGCTAAGTGGGTGGTACTTGGGGTTTATGGCTGAGTCTAGGTAGACAGGCTAAATAGCCCGCACCTAAATAGGCTTGTGTGGTGCGGACTTGTGTGGTGCCGCCCATTTGGCCACCACTGGCTTTCACAAAATTAAATCAACGGCCGCGATTAGATGCTATTCAACAACTCACATCTCAATTGCCCAACTCCCGGTGGGTCTGTGTTCCTTGCCTTCCTCCTCCCTCCCCCTCCCAGATCCGATCCACGCCGGCGATCGCCGGAGCACCGCCATGGCGCTTAGCCTCCGCAAGAAGCAGCTCGGTAAGCTCGGGCGCATCCCATCTTTGCTTCTCCCTTCTCTATCGATCCACATGGGTGGCTGTAACCACGCTCTCTTGTCTCTGATCCAGATTTGATCGTGCGGATGCTGCACCTGAACCAGCAGCAGTCGTCGCCGGACGGCGAAGGCGAGGGGGAGGAGGAGGCGTACAAGATCCTGGTGATGGACTCCCCCTGCATCGCGCTTCTCTCGCCGGTGATCCGCGTCGGCGACCTCCGCAGGCACGGCGTCACCCTCCACCTCAACATCGACAAGGCGCGGCAGCAGGTCCCCGACGCGCCCGCCGTCTACCTCGTCCGCCCCACGCCCGCCAACGCCGACCGCATCGCCGCCGACGCCGCCGCGGGGCTCTACGCATCGTTCCACATCAACTTCTCCACCTGCGTCCCGCGGCCCGTCCTCGAGCGCCTCGCCTCCGCCGCGGCCGCATCCCGCTCCGCGCACCGCGTCGCCCGCGTCGCTGACCAGTACCTCGACTTCGTCTGCCTCGAGGAGGGCCTTTCTCCTCGCCCAGCCGCGCGCCTACGTCGCGCTCAACGACCCCGCCGCTGCCGACGCGGACATCACCGCGCTCGTCGACGCTGTCGCGCTCGGCCTCTTCTGCGTCGCCGCCACGCTCGGTGCCGTGCCCGTCATCAGGTGCGCGAGCGGCGGGCCGGCCGAGATGGTCGCGGCCGCGCTCGACGCCCGCCTCCGCGATCACCTCCTCGCCAAGCCAAACCTCTTCACGGAGGCCGCGTCCGCCGCCGTCGCGTCGTTCCAACGCCCGGTCCTGTGCCTGTTCGACAGGAATTTCGAGCTGTCGGTGGGGATACAACACGATTGGAGCTACCGCCCATTGGTCCACGACGTGCTCAGCTTGAAGCTGAACAAGTTGAAGTTGCCAGTCGAGAAATACGATTTGGATGACTCTGACCCATTCTGGGTGGCAAACAGCTGGTCGCCATTCCCCAAAGTGGCCGAGGAAATCGAGACACAGCTCGCCAAATACAAGCAGGACGTGGATGAGGTGAACCAGCACACAGGTGGTGGCAGGGACGGTGTTGGTTTTGACGGCACAGATCTTATTGGCAACACCAAGCACCTCATGAATGCGGTGAACTCGCTACCAGAGCTGACAGAGCGGAAGAAGATGATTGATAAGCACATGAATATTGCAACTGCGTTGCTTGCACATATCAAGGAGAGGTCTCTGGATGGATATTGTGAGTGTGAGAATGATATGCTTGTGAATGGCACTGTGGACCGGAACATGCTGCTGAGCCTCCTCAGAGGGAAGGGCACCAAGGAGGATAAGCTCCGGCTGGCTGTGACCTACCTGCTGTCCTTTGAGATGCCACCCTCATCCGAACTCGAGCAGGTTGAGGCCGCGCTGAGGGAGTCAGAAGTTGACATGTCTGCATTCCAGTATGTGAAGAGGGTAAAGTCATTGAACACCCAGTTTGCTTCTGCATCAAGCACAGCAAGCAGGAGCAACATTGTTGATTGGGCGGAGAAGCTTTATGGGCAGTCCATTAGTGCTGTGACGGCTGGTGTGAAGAATCTCTTGTCAGATGGGAGGCAGCTTGCCCTGACAAGGACAGTTGAAGCTCTGATGGAAGGCAAACCAAACCCAGAAGTGGACAACTATCTATTGTTCGATCCACGGGCCCCTAGATCTGGAACTGGTGGGCAGTTCAGAGGACCCTTCAGAGAAGCAATTGTTTTCATGATTGGTGGTGGAAATTACATTGAGTACAGGAGCTTGATGGAGCTAGCGCAACGCCCACAGCCTTCCAAGCATGTTGTATATGGAGCGACAGAGATTCTTAATGGGGTGGAGTTTATTCAGCAACTCACGGAATTGGGGCAGAAAGCAGGGTTGGGTGGTGTCAGCAACAACCTACCACCACAGTAAATAGGCTCTTTCCAGACATTATGATGTCAAGGAGTGATTCAAGCTTCATAGATTACAGTAAATAGTCTCTTGCCAGACATTTTGATGTTTAGGAGTGAGCCAGGCTGCATAGATTAGCGGTATCGAATTTTCTAAACTGAGGATTATGGCCCTGCTTTGATTTATCAACACAAAGCTTTCTTGTGATTTCAACCTGTCCAGGAGTCTGATATGAAAGTGTCTATGTATGCTCATGTTCTTTTACTGTCTTTTAGTTATTTTTGCCACCTTTTAGTTTATTGAGAAACTGTTTAGTGGAATCTTATTTGCACACTCCCAAAAATCAGTTCATAAATAGTTATTATCATAGATCACCATTCTGATATTTGGATATATTGATTTGTTAGAAATGGTGGTAAATATTTGTCCGGCGGTTATCTATTGTCATGCTGGAGTGCATGCTCTTCTGCAATCTGCAATGCGTACGTGAATTCTGCTGGGCCTGCATATGCGCGGTTCACCACGCTGGTAATTCATGTGTGTGTGTGCGTGCGCCCGCGTGGTAATAGCAATGAATTGTTTGCCCTTGAAGTTGCTGATTGAGGAGATGAGCATATTACTTGAAGAGTACAGCAATGAATTGTTTGCCCTTGAAGTTGGATTAGGAGAATGCATTGTAGGGATTGTAACGTGAAGGCATTAACAACAATGATTTTTTTAGTACCACCACAAATAAGTGAGTTGTGCTGTTTGCAGTATAGTATGTGATCACTTAGCATTGCTGTTTTGCTGTATACTTTTAGTTACTTTGTGTTCAAATTGTGTATGATTTTTACATCCCCATCATCCCGATTTTGCAAGTCTTTTCACGAGAAGGATGACCATTTTGTTTTGTGCACAACCTGTGGAATTCAGTTCATGGTATGATATACAGCAAACAGAAACCTCAACTGCTCCCCGGTATGACAATAGTTGTCCGATTGAAGATACACTTTCTTGTAAGATCCACACTGCTACAGAAAACCGTATTACAGACAGTTCAAAAACATCATTACAGACGGTTTTCTGAACCGTCTGAATTTATGGGTTAGTGATAATCGAAGGTTATCACAGACGGCTTTCGAACCGTCTGTGATGTAAATATCACAAACGGTTTATAACTAAAAACCGTCTGTGATAGCTGGTAATCACAGACGGTTTGTAAGTAAAAATCGTCTGTGATATATGATAATTATAGACGGTTTTTAACTAAAAGCGGACTCTCCTCGGCAGCTCTTGTAAAAGCAGACACATCATTAATGCACTCTTCACTCACACGGTTCGTGGCATACATCCAGCTTCGGTCTTACGTTATGTATATGTATAACAACTTAGTATTAAAAATTAAATTAAGTAGTTATTACTACATATATACCACGTGCATTGAGGATTTGCTAGCTTAATTCATATTATAAACACAACAGCTATTTCCCTAACGTTCGCTGAAGGTATATAACCAATAATTTTGACAAATTTGGCCTCCCACATAACGGGAACTGATCATGTATGGTCAAGTGATGCAAACCATCTTCAATAACACTCGCCAAAACATAGATCTAAATTGTAATGCAAAGAAAAATAAATTTCATTACTAACCATATCTAGAGCAACCAGGAATGTATGAATCTTCAAAGCTCAATCTCTGTCTCCTCCCACCAAATTAATTGGCCTGAAATCGCATAGCTTGCCTCTTGAGCGAAAGAGTGCAGCATCGGCCAGATCTGGATCGAAATGAAGACAAGTGCGGTTCTGAGCGGCGCAATAAATGTCTAACGCCATTATCACAGACGGTTTTTTCGGTGATAATTCTGAGATCATCACAGACGGTTTTTAATACAAACTGTCTGTGATAATGAGTTTATCACTGACGGTTTTTAATAAAAAACCATCTGTGATACTAAAATATCACAGACAGTTTATCGGTAAGAACCGTCTATGATACTAGTTTTCTCCGATGCCATCAACAGAGACGGTGTCCAAATTAAAACCGTCTGTGTTAGTGTCGGTCACAGACGGTTTTGTCAAACCGTCTGTGATTTGACGTCTAGTATTAGGCTTTTTGTAGCAGTGCCATTTGCATATTCAATACAGTAATGGCGCTCAACCATAGAGACTAGTCACTAATCTTTCTGCACAACCTCTAGAATTGACCACTCACTGCATATCATGAGAGGATAGAAATTCTAACTTTCCCTCCCACCAGTAAACAGATTCATTGCCTGGAAAAGAGGGCAGTTAGAAAACAAAGAACAAGAAAATAAAAACAATAGCAAATACAATTAGATCATATTGTAGGCGGTAGCATTGCAAAGTAACCTAAGTATTCATACTAACTTGTTATAGCGAGCAAGGTTGTCAGTATTGCAATATGTATCGTAGTATCATACGATCCTACGATCTTACAAGAGGTAGATGATATGTATCGCAATATGGATCGGAATCAGGTAACATCATAGTGGGATCGCAATAGTACTCGTAGAATCGTTCGGATCGTAGTGGGATCGTGATCCTGATAACAAACTATATTAGTATATAAAATTTGATATTACATATTGCTAGTTTAAGTTGCACTAGTTTAATTTGCTTTGTTTTGTTGTTTACATGTCGTTCTAAGATAAAAAAGTATTATCTTTGATATATTGCTTTTTTAGATTATTAGTTTATTAAAATAATTAAATAAGTTTCAAAACTCAACCTTAATTCAATATAACATAAATAAGTGTACTCAAATTACAAAATTAAATTCAAAGAAATCTACTATAGATTTGCATATTTAGAAATATAATTTAATTATTATATAAAATATATACGCTTTTAAAATTTTGTTTGAATCGGAATTCTACAATCCGATCTTACGACCGATTCTGCCAGACGAAAAATGATCATACTTGTATCGTGATCTTGACAACTTTGATAGCGAGTACACCTTGTCACAAAATTTCAGGGTTTACACCCATGAATGCACACACAAACATACTTGCCCACACACATTCGTGTGCATATGCAAATACACAAGCAATTGCATAGCCAAGTAGCCAACTAAGATAAATATAAAATGATCTCATGGTCAATAACATACACTGCGGATCTAACTAAGAGTCTTCAACAATAATCGTGTTGATCTTCAGGTAACCCAATCGGAGGTTTTATTCTATTTCATGTTCACCACCAACATAGAGTGATCACACTGACTGTTGGAGGAGTGGCTCCTACCTTGACCCAGTCGGCCCATGATGCTAGTAGGGTAGACGATCAGCTTGGTAGGAACCTATAGGGCCAGAGAAATGACATATGTATCCCATAAGTATAGGTTCAGATAAGAACATTTATGTAGCTCCGAATAAGAAAAATAGCACATCCGGATAGGGCTGTTTGTGTAACAAGCCCCTATGGCTATAAATATGTGCCTGAATGCGCCATGGGGAAGAGAGAGCTCTCCTTTTATATAAATTTAGATAGCACGGACTTCTAGCAATGTCTCCATGATTTGTAAGACTCCAGGTAGCCCTTGCATGGCCTCCCCGGTAGCCCCCTTGGTTTACCATTTGGTCTATAATCACAACATTGACATTATCAAGATTAACTTGTTTACACTTACCTTCCCTGATAGGCTCCTCGTTTGCTACAACTATCAAATAAATTTTCTTGGCTTCTTCATTTCATCCTCATTTTTCATGGGTCCCATATCCTCTGAAATGTCACCAATTTTGCCTCTTTTGTCAAATGGTATTAGAATTCCAACCATATAAACATATATTTTAATTAATTTTTTAGTACAATAATAACAACAACAAAGTCTTTAATTAATTTTTGAGTAAATTTTATAAAACTAAATATATATTGTCAGAACTATAAAAAAACCACACCTTTAAGGATCCATTTTACAAAACTACATTGTTAGTGCCAAGTTTTATATAGAAAAACCCGTTCCGTTAGAGCATGTACAATGCAGGTGCTTAAAGGGGTGTTTAGCAACCAAAAACTATTTTTTCTTGTGATGTAAGACCGATAAAGTGCTTATATTGTAGCATCGATGCTTAAGTAGGCACCGGTGCTTAATAGATGCTTATGTATATAACTATATCTATTTAATAGACAATACAATATATAAGCACATATAGAAAAGATGCTTGCATTAGAGGAAATGAATTTTACATGGATGCTTGATGATGTGGCTATATTATCTCTTGTAGGATCGTATGACACAATCAAAAAGGGGTGAATGATTGACTCCGTTTTTTAACACCTGAAATAAAAATTAAAAGTATAAGAAAAATAATCTAAATTACCGAATGTAGATTACAACCGCAAGATATTGGTTCGCTCGCATGTGTTCGATGAATGCTTCGATTGTTCGACCATTCCCTTCAATCGCTCGCTACGACCGTCGACACATGTAGTCGTAATCTCCCTCCGCTCAAAGACTTCAGCCACTCGAATGCTTCGATCACTCGAACGAGTACACTCCAACCGCTCAAATGCTTCGATCGCTCTGTGTCATGGATGTTGTTACAAAGTGCCCTCACGGCACCCCTAAAAGCTCTCTCGACGAAAGCCCTCTCCAAACCCATACGTTAGCCCTTAGCCTCTCCCTACTTTTATAGGTTAATGTACAAGCCATGTCTGCCTCAAATATGAATACACAACTCTATCTCTTCCTCAAATCAAGGGACCCAAAACTCTTCCTAATAAGGGTTTTACCATAAACCTAAACATTCTCGTTATGGAGTCCTTCCATAACGTCTCCAACTCACCACGTGACGAAGCCTCCAGGACGCACCTCCTATATCTTCATCACGCATCACCAACTCCCGTGTAGAAGCTTCCAAGACCGCACCTCCTCTAGTTTCTCCACGCATCATCACGTGCTCTAACGTAAATCCGATCATCTCGTGTGACATCTCGACCGCCTAGACCTTAGATTACCCCCTTCTAGTCCCGGTCCTCCTCGCCACCGACCATAATCATCTCCACGCCTCCACGCATCATCCACCTTTGATCTGCATGTGCTCTAGCATGAGCCTGACCACCTCGTGTGACATCCCGACTGCCTGGACCTTAGATTACCCCCTCCTAGTCCCAGTCCTCCTCGTCACCGATCATGATCGTCTCCATGCTCACCTGCACATGCAAAGACCTAAAACATTTTCTTCCGGCACAAGTTCTCCACAACTTGACCGTCATCAGCACGCACACACATACACTCACACCACCCTTGTCCATCCGTAGACAATAACAAAATCATCCACGACCATCAACCAGGTTGTGCATGACCACATATTTCATCGCTTTCCACAAATAGCTCCAGATAACTTCTTACGACCGCTAGCTCAACGAATACTAGAAAATAACAAGCACTCAAAAATTACCTTCACTCCACTCAAAACACTCAGGCATACCACAAGCATCGCTACCGACTACCGAGAACCAAGTCCTTTTGATTCCGAGTACTCCCATCTTCCGAGTACAAAACATTCGAGTGATGTTCCTCCAAACACCGTTCACTGATCACCGAGTATCTACCTGGTACTATTGCACTGGCCACCAATCACTAACCATCATGCATAAACCAATCAACCACTGGCTCAACATGAGTACTCGAGGTACTCAAAAGATCATAAGAATTGAAGTACTCGTACCGACCTTGAAGCCTACGGCAACCGATCACAAAGCCTTCGACTACCAAAGACAACAATAACAGACTACAACTGTAATGATAAGACTACAAAGTCTACGACTATGACATCAGTCCGCAAAGTCTACGACCATCGACTGTAAAGCCTTCGACTATCGACTAGTAAAATCTACTACTACCGATCACAAAGTCTATGACTATCGACCAGATACTATAGCTACGACCATGAAAAAGTACTATAGCTAGATTGCCTTCAGTGGTTATTCTACCATGGACGAAGTCGAACATGGTTGAAGTCTGTCGTGGTCGGAATACTGTAGTCGAATTACGGTGGTCGAAGCCAAACATAGTCGAAATGTCGTGGTCATTCACACATGGTTGAAGTTGGTCATGGTCGAAATTGGACGTGGTCATAAAGCCGAGCTCTGCTATAGTGCTCATCCGAGTACCAGCTGAATCACTGTTCACCTCCGAGTACTATTCTTTTTAACCGTACAGTTTTTGACCAGATTATTATAGCTTCGTCCATACAAAAATCTGTAGGTTTGACCGGTCCATACTCTAAATCTTTGATCATGCTGCTCGAAGGTTGTCCGATCTTCCAGTGGTGCTCGAATACCGTCCGATGCATCTGTGCCACTCGAAAGCCGTTTGATTATCTAGTGACACTCGAACACCATCCGATCCTCCATCACTACTCAAAAGCCGTCCAATGCTCTGGTTCCACTCAAATTCTGTCCTTTGCTCTGATGTTACTCGGACTTGTCTGAACCTCTGATGTTACTCGGACACAGTCCGATACTCCAATGGCACTCGAACGTCGTCTGATCTCCTGATGTCATTTGGACCCATCCGAAAGCACTCAGAGCAGATTAAAACCACTCGGAGCAAAGCAAAACCACTCGGACAAAACTAAAACCACTCGGAGCCGACTGAAACCACTCAAACGAAAGAAAAACCACTCGAACATGAAACCTTTAACTACGATCGATCAAAACTTCCATAAATGCAAAATCCAAAGCAATCCAAACATCAATTATTCATCATCATTTTATTTACAACTATCCACATGGTCTAACATATCTCTTTAAGCACTTATGTATAAATATCTTGCACTATACATGCTCCTTGCTCACTTCCTCCTTCATGGAAATCGCTCGAGGAGAGCTCAAACTCCACCGCCATTGTTGACCGAGCTCCGGTCGAGAGCTTGCAATGTAAATCTCACAATTCGATAATATAAATCAATATCCATTTGCATCACATCGTGTTTCATCCTGTTCTCATTTAAACCACCAAGTTAATTTGACTTATTTGCTACGAGGTTCACATAATTGAGAATCTTCTTCCTAGACTCCACCCGGGTTTTGCTGTCGTCGTTCGTGGTCTATGGTAAGTCTCTGACCAATTAACTAATACCAAGCATCCCCTCGTCATGTTCTACATTTTGACGTGCTTGTAAAGAAACATAGTAGAGAAAAGATGGGTTTGCTTCAGCACACCCTGAATCAAGGATGGCTAGAGAAATGTATTGCCGGATGGTGAACAGTCTGAACCGGATGGGGAACAGTACAGACTCGGGTTGTTTCCATATCTATGCTGAACCACCGAATCAGCAATACAAAGAAACAAACTGATTACAGATATACATTCTGTTTACAAGAGGGAAGTTAGAGATTGACTCTAAAGATAGAATATGCAATGACACCATAGATTTTTCAATAGCCCCTCTCAATCTAAACTGAGTGAAGGTTGAGATTGCGTCGAAAATTAATCAATTTATGCACTGTCAATGGCTTTGTGAAACCATCAGCAACTTGATCTTCAAATGAAATATATCAAATGTCTAGTACTTTTCTTGCTACTTTTGTATGAGCAAAGTGAAAATCAACTTCAATATGCTTTATTCTTGCATGAAATACTGGATTAGCAGATAAATATATAGCACCAAGGTTGTCACACCGTAGACATGTTGATTTCAATTGAAAAGTTCCTAGTTCTCCAAGAAAAGACTGAATCCATACAATCTCAGCCATATCATTTGCTAGAGCTTTATATTTTGCCTCTGTAATGGACCTAGAAACTGTTGCTTGTTTGTGTGCACTCCAGGGAACTAAATTGGATCCAAGAAACACTGCAAATTCTCCTATTGATTTGCGATCATCTGGACATCCTGCCCAATTAGCATTTCAGAAGGTGCTCAACAAGGTTGAAACAGACTTGTGCACCTTTAGCCCAACTGTGGATGTGTGCCGTAGGTACCTTAAAATTCTTTTGACATCAGTCCAATGCTGAGTTGTCGGTGAGTGTAGGAACTGACAAACCTTGTTACTGAGAAAACTATGTCTCGATGCATCAGAGTAAGTTATTGTAATGCGCCTACCATGCTTCTGTATTTGGTCGCATCATCAGTACCTAACAGACCACCTTGTGTTAATGACAGCTTTTCAGAAACAAGCATTTGTGTAGTAACAGGTTTATAATTTGCCATCCCTGCACAGTTTAAGACTTCACTGATGTATTTGGACTAAGACAATAACAAGCCATTTGACATCTTCACTTCTATCCTAAAAAAATAATGTAATTCTCCAAGATCTTTAAATGCAAACTTTGATTGTAGATTACGAAGTAGTTTTGAAATTGCACCACATGATGAACTAGTCACAATGTATCATCCACATAAATTAGAATAGATGTGATGATTCCATCATGATTCTATATAAAAAGTGAGGTATCTGACTGAGATGGTATAAATCAAAGTTCTTGCAATTTGGAGCTTAATATAGAATACCATGCCCATGATGCTTGTTTCAAGCCATACAATGCTTTCTACAACCGACAAACATGTCGAGGTTTTTGTTCATCTTCATACCTAGGTGGTTATCCCATGATCATTTCCTCCTCTAGAACACCATAAAGAAACATGTTTTAAACATCAAGCTGGCGAATGCTCCATCCATAGGACACTGCTATTGACAAAACAAGTCAAATAGAGGATGCCTTAACAAGATTTTTCTTGGAATTAGTATGAGAATGATGAGCAAAAGGAAAAATATTCTCGTCAAACACCACATCACGTGAGATATAAACACGACCAGTGGTAGGACAAAGACACTTGTAGCCTTTATATAAAGAACTGTAGCCAAGAAATATGCATTGTTTGAATCAAAATTGCAATTTTCGTTGGTTATAGGGATGAAGATTAGTCCAATAAGCACAGCCACATGTCTTAAGAAAAGAATAATCAGGTTTGGAACCTAAAAGACATTCTAAAGGTGTTGAATTATGAATGACTTTGCTAGAAATTCAATTGATGAGGAAACAAGTTGTTTGAAAAGCATGGTCCCAGAATTTTAGTGGTGTAAAAGAATGCGCAAGAAGTGCAAGCCCCATCTCAACTATGCGATAGTGCTTTCGCTCAGCTGCACCATTTTGTTGATAAACATAAGGACAGGAAACATTATGAGAGATACCAACTTATTTAAAGAAATAATTTAATTCTGATATTCTCCTCACCAATCTGTTTGGAGACAGATAATCTTTCTTTCAAGAAATCTCTCAATATGTTTTTGGAAATTCAATAAAAGTTTTGAGAACATCAGCTTTGATTTTGAAGAGATAAACCCAAGCGAGCTTGCTGTAATCATCAATAAAACTCACATAATACTTATATCCTCCTACAGAGTTAAGAGCAGGTCTCCAAACATCAGAAAACACAAGTTCTAAAGGACTAAGATGATATATTATCTAAAAGGGGGTAAGGAAGCTGATGATTCTTAGCTTGTTGACATGCATCACAAATAGACGCTTTATTTGTTGATCCTAGACAAGGGATATTATTTGACCTAAAAACTTGTTAAACAATTGAAAAAGAAGGATGCCCAAGGCACCAATGCCACTGCTCCTTGGTGACTCTTGCGGCTGAGAGAGCTTCTCTACAAGCCACCTTCACATTTGCTGTGAAGAAGAGTTTTCCTCGTTGACTGATCCTTAATGAAGAAACAATCAGAATGGAATTCAAGAAACACATCATTGTCAGTGGCAAGGCGATGAACAGAAAGGAGATGTTTAGATGTTATAGGAAAACGAAGGAGAAGCGCTTGACTACGAGTATAAATTTTGGAATGACCAATATGGCTCATAAACATACCTGACCCATTCGTTGCATAAACTTGATCATGACCATGATGCTTCTCTCACACAGTTAGTGTATCAAGGTCACTAGTGATGTGATCTATCTCTCCCGTGTCTATATACATTTTTGTGTCAACACCATAGGATGTCATAGGTACGGCAGCAATACGTCCATCATCTACTTGATAAAAGTGATGAAAGCGATGATATCATTTAAGGGCAACATGGCCGATTTTCCCACACACTTGACAGACTGGTCTATTATTGGAGTACAAATTTGACCTCCTAAAGTTGTCGCCCTGGTACTCACGATTTCCTCAGCCATAACCACGTTCACTATGTCCTTCGTCACGGCAACCTTGATTTCCTCCTCTAGCAGTACCATTGTGACTTCCTCCTTGGCCGCTAATGTTGGTAGATGCTCCTGAAAACTGCATGCCTAAATTCTGGAATTCAAGCCGCATCTCACAACACAAGTAGATGAGCATAAACATCATCAATGCTCATTGTGTTTGCTCGAGTTGTGATTGATGTAACCAGTAGGTTGTTGATATGCATCATATTTGTAGTATATTTCCATATAGTTATCCTGTTGTGAGTGGCTAAAATTGGCCATAATTTCATCGACTATATGTACATTTGCCCTTCTTTTGTATCGTTTACATCGTTTGGTAATTTTCCTGCAGATCGGCGCGAACTAGGCGCGAACTAGGCGCAAAATTTACAGAAAAACCAGAAATGAGAGGAGTTAGGGTTGCAAAATTACAAAACATGAAGGGGCAAAATGCAAATCGCGGGGGAAAACCCTAGCCGCCAGCGCAATCACAAAAGGGGGCAGCGCAATCACAAAGGGGGCAAGCCGGTCACCACAGAAAGAAAAAAAAAGAGAGTCGCCACTCCCCTCCCATGAAAGGGCCTCCCGAGAAAAACTCCATCCCCACTGCCGTCGTCGGAGACTGGTCGTAGCCGGCGACGAGCTCCTCCTTTCACGATCTTACACCTTCTAGCCACCTCAAACCCCCGCCGAATCTTGGGAAGCAAGAAGAAGAAGGAACCCGACACGGATCTACTTTACCGCTCAAGGATCTGCTTCCTCTACATCTCGTCCGGCTCAGATCTGCTTCCCCTACGTTTGCTGCTGCCGAGTCTGCTTCTCACTACCGGCTTCCACTACAGACCATCCTCAACAACTTGATCAGCTTTATTTCCTGGGTTTATTCAATTCCGATCTTTGATATTACTGCTGTGAATGCTTTCCTGATATGCTTATATGTCAGATCTGTGATGTGCATGATATATTTTTGTAGATCTTGTCATTAAGTAATGCATTCCATGTTCTGGTACTGTGAGATTTTTATGTGGATCCTTCTGTCTGGATTAGATTTATAATTTGCTTACTGGTTCATTTGTTTCATAGAAGTTTGATGCTCTTGCTCGTAGGTTTCTTTCTTATTGTGATGTTGATATAATCTTTAGTGTTAGAGTAGATCTTTCTGTTAGATTTAATATTTTGTATGCAGTTCTGATTCAGTTCTTTTGGTAAAAAGTAAAAAAATATATTTGGTTCAAGTCCTGCTATTTTCATGTCTTTCTTGGGTTAGGATACTTGATTATTTACTGCAGTAGCGTAGCATATATTTTGGTTGCTTGTCATAGTCTTTTTCTTGTGGTTGTTTGTCTTCTGCTTGTTGTGCTGGGTGAGTTCTCCAGTTCTGTCGTAGTCCTGGCGCTGGTCTTCTTCCTGTCTGCCCCCAAAGCCTTCTTCTTACCTCTGATCCTTCTTTTCCTCTAAAGCTCTTTCCTCCATTCTCGATAGCATGTCTTCCTTATCCCCTTCTGTCTCTCTTTCTGTAGGGTGAGTTCCCCAGTTTCCCTATCTCTTACCCCGTCTAGTTCTTCGTTTTCTATCTTCTTCAGTCCCTTCTTTACTTCTTCTCTTTCTCTCTAATTCAGTCTCTTTCTCTTCTCGAGTTTTCTTCTGTCGGTTTACCTCTTTGCTAGCCAGATCTTGTCCAGTGCTTTCTACTTATCTCAGTCTTCTTTCTTTTCCCCTAGATCTCTCCCCTCTCGTTAGTTTCTCTATTCTTTCTAGTAAACTCCTCTTCTGTAATCTCTCTCTTCTCTTTCCGAGGTTAGTTTAGCGTCCTTTCTCTTTTCCTCTTCCTTTCTAGCTCTTTGCTTTCTTTCCCTTCTATGTTATTCCTCTATTGTTCTCTGATTTTGGATTCTAGCGCTCTCCTTTAGGTTCTCTGTTTTACTTCTCCTCTCCTAGCCTTCTTCTCTTCTCTGATTCTCTCGTTCCCTTAGATCATCATCTTTTATTTCTACTAGTTTTCCTCTTGTCTTTCCCTTAGCAGTTGTAGTTTCTCTGATTTCTCTCCTCTTTCCTTCTCTCTAGTCCGGTTCTCTTCTTCGCTGCTTCTTCAGTTCTTCCTTTCTCCTATTTCCCTTCTGCAGATTTCTTCGCTTACTTTTAGGTTGTCTAGATTCTTTAGTTAGTCTTCAAATCCCAGTTCGAGCGATTTAGCTTTGGTCTAGTGTTTTGTCACCGGTACTCTAGTCCCTGCGGAGAACACGACATCTCGTTGCTATCTTAGCGACAACCCGTTCACTTGCGGGTGTGCAGTTTTGCGCGATCAAGAAATTGGCGCCGTTACCGGGGACTAGATATTGGTGATCTCATTAGATCATAGACTAAGTCATTTCTTTAGTTTCCCTTCGTCCCTTCCCTTTCCTTAGATTTCTTTTGGTTTATGCTCAGAAGTGGAGATCACCCACTGATTCCTTTAGATCCTGAGATTGAGCGCACTTTTCAAAAATTGTTGAGAGAGCGAAGGCTCCCCCAGCAAGAAGCAATGGGTGATCAGGACCCCAAGCCTCTTCTCCGGGACCTTTGGATCCCTAGAGATCAAAGCATAACCCATGGAATTGTTCAACCTGTCATTCAGGCGAACAACTTTGAGCTCAAGCCAGCTCTCATTACCATGGTTCAGCAATCTCACTTTGGAGGTTCTTCCACTGAAGACCCCAATGAACACATTCGCACGTTCTTAGAGTATTGCAATACCTTGAAATGCAATAGAGTGTCAACAGATGCCGTTAGACTCTCACTGTTCCCGTTTTCTCTTAGAGATGGGGCAAAGACTTGGTTGCATTCTCTTCCCATGCACCTTAAAGACACCTGGGAGCACCTACTACAAGCCTTTCTTGAGAGGTATTTTCCACCCTCAAAGGCAGCTGAAATACGTGACCAGATTACTATGTTCTCGCAGTTTGAGGGGGAGAGTTTGTATGATGCCTGGCAAAGGTATCAAACCTTGCTCAGGGTGTGCCCTCACCATGGTCTTGAAAGGTGGCTGGTGCTGCAGATTTTCTACAAAGGACTTACTCACCACACTAGAGCCTTTGTAGATTCTGCAGCAGGTGGAGGCATAATGAACAAAACCCTTGATGAAGCCTTCACTTTAATTGAGAGTATGTCCTCCCACCATTTTCAGTGGTCTAGTGAGAGAGCCTCTGCTCATCCACGGCCTGGCATCTATAACGTGAGCTCTCATGATGCATTATCTGCACAGATTCAGGTTCTCACACGTCAAATGGCCCAGCTTATGCCATCCTCTTCAGCCCATGTGGCAACTGGATGTCAGATTTGTGGATCTCAGGGACACACTCCAGCTGAGTGCCCTTTGACTTCCACAGCTGAATCATCTGAGGTCAATTATGCACAGTCACATGGTCCTTATTCTCAAGCTTATAACCCAGGGTGGAGTCATCCAAACTTGTCTTACAAGAACACTAATCCTAGTGTTTCTTCCTTTCCAGTGGGTACATCAGCACAAGGATTTAGACAGCAGCAGGCCCCTTCACATGCTTCATTTCAACCATCTCCTACTTCTCAGTCAGAGCAGTTAACAAGAATAGAACAGCTCCTTGCATCACATGTAGCTAAAATGGAAGCTCAATACAATGATGCAAAAACCCAATTGACTGATTTGACTGGTCGTGTGGAAAGTTTACAAGCATCACAGGCCTCATCCAACACCCCTGGGAGGCTCCCTGCACAACCTGAGGTTAATTCTCGCGGCCATTGTGAATCAATTACCACCAGGAGTGGCAAGACCACATCTGAACCTCTTCTTCCTACACCACCCCTGTATGTGCCTCCTGTTTTTAGGACTGTCCAGAACAACGATCCTTCACAGCAGCCGGATGTGCACCAACCTAGCTCCACTGCACTAGCCCAAACACATGATATTCCCTCAGCATCCACTTCAGTAGCTGCGCCTTCTACAAAGCCTAAAATGCCTTTCCCTGAGCGTTTAGAAAAGACTAATGAAGACAAACAATTTGCTAGGTTCCTAGAAATGATGAAGGATGTTCAGATTACTATTCCCATCCTAGATGCTGTTTTGCATGTTCCTTTGTATGCAAAGTTCTTCAAGGAGCTGCTTACAAAGAAACGGAGTATAGACGAGCTTGATGTGATCACTCTTACTAAGGAGTGCAGTGCTATCATTCAAAACAAACTGCCTCCTAAGTTAGAGGATCCTGGGAGCTTCTGCATTCCATGCCACTTAGGCTCCAAGAACTTTCGTGCTCTGTGTGATTTAGGCTCAAGTGTCAGTGTCCTACCACTTTCTGTGTGTGATGCACTCCCTTTGGGGGATCTTCAGCCAACAGCAATGACCTTGCAGTTGGCTGATCGCACTTATCGTCATCCAGCAGGAATCTTAACCGATGTACCTGTGTTAATCGGTACTCTTGCCTTTCCTGTTGATTTTATTGTCTTAGAGATAGAGGACCGAAGTGAGCCCATCATTCTTGGGAGACCTTTCCTAGCCACTGCAGGTGCTGTGATTGATGTAAAAGATGCTAAACTTACCCTTCAGTTTGGACAAGAGAAGTTGTCATTTGATATGAGGCATCCTACATACCTTCCTCACTGTCCAGACCAGTGTTTCACTTTAGATGTGATTGATAAATGTGCAGCTGCGACATATGAAGATGTTGAGGACGTGGCGTCAATTGAGGACGAAGCAATCACTTTGCATGAGGAATGCACTGCTACTGATTACTGTCAGGTGGCACTCATGGATGTTTCTTCAGATTCTTGTCACAACCCTGATCTTAGACCTTTCCCAGCTCCAAAAGTAGAACTGAAACCGCTCCCTAAACACCTTAGATATGAATTTCTGGGACCAGATCAGACCTTTCATGTTATTGTGAGTGACCAATTAACTCCTTTAGAGGCTGATCAACTTCTTGAGATGCTTCGTAGGTATCGAGCTGTCATTGGATACTCGATAGATGATATAAAGGGTATTGATCCAGCTACCTACATGCATCGAATCCACCTTGAGGATGATGTTAAGCCTACTCGTGAGCATCAACGTAGGCTTAACCCTCATTTGCAGGAGGACGTCAAGAAAGAAATCCTTAAGCTTCTTGGTGCTAACATCATCTACCCAATTTCAGATAGTCAGTGGGTCAGTCCCATTCATGTCGTGCCCAAGAAAGGGGGCATGACAGTGGTAGCCAATGAAAAAGGTGATTTGATTCCCACAAGGATTACCACAGGCTGGCGCATGTGCACTGACTATAGAAAGCTTAACAAGGCCACGCGTAAAGACCATTTCCCTTTGCCTTTCATTGATCAAATGCTGGAGAGGTTGCCCCGTTATTCTTATTTCTGTTATCTTGATGGATATTCAGGTTTTCTGCAGATACCTATACACCCATCAGATCAGGATAAGACTACATTCACTTGCCCCTATGGTACTTTTGCTTACCGTAGGTTACCATTTGGGCTCTGTAATGCCCCAGGGACTTTCCAGCGTTGTGTCATGTCTATATTCATTGATCTTATTGAGAAAATCATGGAGGTTTTTATGGACGATTTCACTGTCTATGGTCAGACCTTTGAAAGCTGTCTGGAAAATCTTGAGACTGTCCTCCAGCGATGTCTTGAGGCTAATTTGGTCCTCAATTGGGAGAAATGTCATTTTCTAGTTCGAGAGGGAATAGTCCTTGGTCACTTAGTGTCTTCTAGAGGCATTGAGGTGGATAGAGCAAAAGTAGAGGTGATTGAGAGTCTGCCCCCTCCAGTCAATGTGAAGGGTATTCGTAGTTTTTTGGGGCATGCAGGCTTTTATCGCAGATTCATTAAGGATTTTTCTAAAATCGCTCGTCCTCTTACTCATCTTTTGGGCTGTGATATTCCTTTTGTTTTTGATGAGTCTTGCATGGATGCATTTGGTAAGCTCAAGGCTGCTCTCATTTCTGCACCCATTGTGCAACCTCCTGATTGGGGCTCACCTTTTGAGCTCATATGCGATGCAAGTGATTTTGCTGTGGGGGCTGTTTTAGGGCAGCGGCATGATAAGGCCCTGCATGTCATTTACTATGCTAGTAGAACTCTAGATGACACCCAGATTAATTACACAACCACTGAGGAGGAACTGCTAGCTGTAGTATTTGCTTTTGACAAATTCAGATCTTACCTTGTTGGCGCAAAATGCATAGTGTACACAGATCATGCACCATAGTGGGCGTGGGGTGGGCCTCGGGCCTCGGGCAACGCCCGAGGCCCAGGTCAAAGTTTTCCACTAACATCTACTGTAGCTAACAAGAGGTTGGACTGAGCCTTGCTCTCCTCAGTGGGCTGGGCCCGAGGCTTGGGCCTCGGCTGGCTACGCCCCTGGCCATAACGTATCTTCTGAGTAAAAAACATGCTAAACCTCGCCTCATTCGTTGGATTCTTTTGCTGCAAGAATTTGATGTGGAAATTAGAGGTAAGAAGGGGGCTGAGAATTTAGTAGCTGATCATCTTTCCAGATTACCTCATTCTGATTCAGTTTCCACTCTCCCTATTGAAGATTATCTTCCCGGAGACCAACTTTTAGAAGTCTCTCTTGTTCAGACTCGTACCCCATGGTATGCAGATATAGTGAATTACTTGGTTTGCAACATTATACCTCCTAGTTTGTCCTACCAGCAGCGTAAGAAGTTTACTCATGAGGCACGTCAGTTCTTTTGGGATGAACCATATCTGTATCGGCATTGTGCCGATGGAGTTGTTCGGCGTTGCCTTCCTCAGGAGGAGACCCATAGTGTGATTTTTCACTGTCATTCTGCTCCTTATGGTGGTCATGCGAGAACTGCTAAAACTCAAGCTAAGGTACTCCAAGCTGGATTCTACTGGCCTACCATGTTTAAGGACATTCATGCATTCATTCAGTCTTGTGACCCCTGTCAGCGTTCAGGGAACATCTCTAGACGGCATGAGATGCCTCAGCATGGTATTCTTGAGGTGGAAATCTTTGATGTATGGGGAATAGATTACATAGGTCCTTTACCCTCCTCTCAAGGGTATAAGCACATTCTGGTAGCAGTAGACTATGTGTCCAAATGGGTTGAGGCTTTACCCACTGTTCATGCTGATTCAAAATCAGTTTGTCGTTTGTTTAGGCAGATTATCTTTCCTAGGTTTGGAATTCCCCGTGTTGTGATTAGTGATGGTGGGTCTCACTTCAATCACAATCAATTTGAAGCCCTTCTAGCTAAGTATGGAGTCCATAATCATAGGGTTACCACTCCTTATCATCCTCAAGCTAATGGGCAAGTCGAAGTTTCTAATAGGGAGATAAAGCAAATCTTGGAGAAAGTAGTGTCCAATCCAGGACTGACTGGTCCCTTAAGCTTCCTGATGCATTGTGGGCTTATAGGACACCTTACAAAACACCTATTGGAATGTCTCCCTTTAGGTTGGTTTATGGTAAAGCTTGTCATCTTCCTGTTGAGCTAGAGCATAGAGCACATTGGGCAATTAGAAAGCTTAACATGGACATGGGTCTAGCAGGAAAGCATAGGAAGCTGCAGATTAGTGAGCTTGATGAATTGAGACTTGATGCATATGAAAGCTCCAGAATTTATAAAGAGCGAGCTAAAAAGATTTATGACCGTCACATCTTGAGGCGAGAATTTCACCCTGGAGAGCTTGTCTTAGTTTTTAACTCAAGGTTTCATTTGTTTCCTGGGAAGTTTAAGTCAAGATGGTTTGGGCCCTGTTTAATTAAGAAGGAGCTTAGTAGTGGAGCTTTTGAGGTTGAGAGTGACTCTGGGGATATTTTTAAGGTTAATGGGCAAAGATTGAAACATTATTTTGTTGGGGATCCTTTTCCTGAACTTAATGAGGAGGAAAGTGCTGGAGAACGAGTCAGTCCTGATCCTGACCCCCCCATCCTTTTGAGCCTACATAAATGATCTTTTGGTGGTCAAGCTAAAGACCTAACACAAGCGCTTCTCAGGAGGCAACCTGAGCATTTTTACTGTTTTACATCAGTTTTCCTCTTTTATTTTATCTTTTGTCGGTTATCCTTTCCTTTTCTTTATTTTTATTTCAGGTACATGTTGAACCGTTATTCAAGCATGGCTGGAAGGTAAAGGGATGATGTGATACTGTTTTCTTCATCTTTTGCACCCGGTGAGCTGTTTCCAACCACTAAGTGTCAATCCTTGAGTTAAAGTCTAATTCAAGTTTGGGGGTCTTTGTATGATTGGAAGATTCTTTAGCATGTTCTTGTCCCTCCTGTGGGCATTCAAGTTGATAAATGATTAGTCCATGATTTATGGCCATTACCAGACTATAGATGACTACATGTGACTGTCCAAATCATTATTATGTGCTGTGATGCTTTGCTGATTGAAAATTTTGGTGCAGTAATTATGTCAGTAATCAAACAGTACTGCGAAAATTATTTAACTCAGCAAATCGATATCAATTAGGTGTGATTCTCCAGTTGGCGTCATCATATAAAATCTTTATTGACTTATCCTTATTGGCTTAGAAGTCTTGTGATCCTATGGTGTTTGTTCCTTGCGAGTTACACATGTATCTCTGCCATCTGTTGATTGAATTGATTCTAGTCATCACCTCTTGAATGATCATATCCTAGAATTCATACTTGGGAATGCTACTTTATTTTAGATGTTGACACTCGGCTTGAATGAAAAGTTTGTGAAAGGGGTAGTCCTATCTTGAGCCAATAACTTGATTGACTTATCTAAGTATACGTGCCTCAGAACATGTGATACTTAACATTAACGAAAATCGGTTAAAAGATGCTTTATCAACATTTTTGTAGTACAATGTATATGCTGAATAAGTGACTTTGTCACACAGGCTCTAAATAAGTGGTGCATTTTCCCACATAAAGTCTGAGTGTCTGAATAAGTGGCAGTTTTGCCCAAAAATGAAAATAAGTGGCATATATGCCCAGTGTGTGCTCAAAAACTAAGGCATCAAGGCTCAAGTGTGGACTTTTTCATAAATATCATGAAAGTATTAGTCTCTTCATCTTAAATAGTAAATGCCTTAGCATGAATCCTGGATATGCTTGTTCTTAAGGTTATTCCTAGTTTCGGTACTTTTCTATTTTGGCTGTATTCATGTGAACACTTAGTGCGATTTGGCACTTAAGTGCAACTTGATTTGTTCAAAGACTATAATGATCCCTTAATTTCTTTGCTAAGATATCTGTTAATTGCTTAAGTGCAAAATATCCAATTTCAGTTAATTGCTTAAATCCTTACAATTGGCAGTCCTTATTCAAATTTCATCATATTATTTGATCGAGGACAATCAAATGTTTAAGTTGGGGGTATGATATGCATCATATTTGTAGTATATTTCCATATAGTTATCCTGTTGTGAGTGGCTAAAATTGGCCATAATTTCATCGACTATATGTACATTTGCCCTTCTTTTGTATCGTTTACAGCGTTTGGTAATTTTCCTGCAGATCGGCGCGAACTAGGCGTAAAATTTACAGAAAAACCAGAAATGAGAGGAGTTAGGGTTGCAAAATTACAAAACGTGAAGGGGCAAAATGCAAATCACGGGGGAAAACCCTAGCCGCCAGCGCAATCACAAAGGGGGCAAGCTGGTCACCACAGAAAGAAAAAAAAGAGAGTCCCCACTCCCCTCCCATGAAAGGGCCTCCCGAGAAAAACTCCATCCCTACTGCCGTCGTCGGAGACCGGCCGTAGCCGGCGACGAGCTCCTCCTTTCCTGATCTTACACCTTCTAGCCAGCCTCAAACCCCCCCCCCGCTGAATCTTGGGAAGCAAGAAGAAGAAGGAACCCCAGACACGGATCTACTTCGGCTGCTCAAGGATCTGCTTCCTCTACATCTCGTCCGGC
Organism: Bonia amplexicaulis; assembly: GCA_036346245.1. Taxonomy (NCBI): domain Eukaryota; kingdom Viridiplantae; phylum Streptophyta; class Magnoliopsida; order Poales; family Poaceae; genus Bonia; species Bonia amplexicaulis. The sequence goes on from CM070762.1 coordinate 8,864,026, forward strand.
TCAGATCTGCTTCCCCTACGTTTGCTGCTGCCGAGTCTGCTTCTCACTGCCGGCTTCCACTACAGACCATCTTCAACAACTTGATCAGCTTTATTTCCTGGGTTTATTCAATTCCGATCTTTGATATTACTGCTGTGAATGCTTTCCTGAGATGCTTATATGTCAGATCTGTGATGTGCATGATATATTTTTGTAGATCTTGTCATTAAGTAATGCTTTCCATGTTCTGGTACTGTGAGATTTTTATGTGGATCCTTCTGTCTGGATTAGATTTATAATTTGCTTACTGGTTCATTTGTTTCATAGAAGTTTGATGCTCTTGCCTGTAGGTTTCTTTCTTATTGTGATGTTGATATAATCTTTAGTGTTAGAGTAGATCTTTCTGTTAGATTTAATATTTTGTATGCAGTTCTGATTCAGTTCTTTTGGTAAAAAGTAAAAAAAAATATATTTGGTTCAAGTCCTGCTATTTTCATGTCTTTCTTGGGTTAGGATACTTGATTATTTACTGCAGTAGCGTAGCATATATTTTGGTTGCTTGTCATAGTCTTTTTCTTGTGGTTGTTTGTCTTCTGCTTGTTGTGCTGGGTGAGTTCTCCAGTTCTGTCGTAGTCCTGGCACTGGTCTTCTTCCTGTCTGCCCCCAAAGCCTTCTTTTTACCTCTGATCCTTCTTTTCCTCTAAAGCTCTTTCCTCCATTCTCGATAGCATGTCTTCCTTATCCCCTTCTGTCTCTCTTTCTGTAGGGTGAGTTCCCCAGTTTCCCTATCTCTTACCCCGTCTAGTTCTTCGTTTTCTATCTTCTTCAGTCCCTTCTTTACTTCTTCTCTTTCTCTCTAATTCAGTCTCTTTCTCTTCTCGAGTTTTCTTCTGTCGGTTTACCTCTTTGCTAGCTAGATCTTGTCCAGTGCTTTCTACTTATCTCAGTCTTCTTTCTTTTCCCCTAGATCTCTCTCCTCTCGTTAGTCTCTCTATTCTTTCTAGTAAACCCCTCTTCTGTAATCTCTCTGTCTTCTCTTTCCAGGGTTAGTTTAGCAGTCCTTTCTCTCTTTTCCCTCTTCCTTTCTAGCTCTTTGCTTTCTTTCCCTTCTATGTTATTCCTCTCTTCTTCTCTGATTTTGGATTCTAGCGCTCTCCTTTAGGTTCTCTGTTTTACTTCTCCTCTCCTAGCCTTCTTCTCTTCTCTGATTCTCTCGTTCCCTTAGATCATCATCTTTTATTTCTACTAGTTTTCCTCTTGTCTTTCCCTTAGCAGTAGTAGTTTCTCTGATTTCTCTCCTCTTTCCTTCTCTCTAGTCCGGTTCTCTTCTTCGCTGCTTCTTCAGTTCTTCCTTTCTCCTGTTTCCCTTCTGCAGATTTCTTCGCTTACTTTTAGGTTGTCTAGATTCTTTAGTTAGTCTTCAAATCCCAGTTCGAGCGATTTAGCTTTGGTCTAGTGTTTTGTCACCGGCACTCTAGTCCCTGCGGAGAACACGACATCTCGTTGCTATCTTAGCGACAACCCGTTCACTTGCGGGTGTGCAGTTTTACGCGATCAGTTGTATTCAACATCAAGCCCTGCAAGGATGTAAGTTATCATCTCTTCATCTCGAAGAGGTTGTCTTGCTGAGGCCATTGTGTCTGCCAAACTCCTCATCTTGGTAAAGTATTCAGTAGCAGGCATATCCTTCTTGTGGGTGTTGGAGAGTTGCATACAGATCTGCATAATCCGAGCCTTTGGTTGGGACAAGAACATGCGCTCGAGTGCAGTCCAAACTTCAGTAGATGTGGTCAAGTTTAGAACTTATGCAAGCACTTCTGGGAAAGAGAAGATAGAAGGGAACTCAACACAAGTTGATCTTGTTGTATACACACTTGATATGCTGGATTGGGGATAACCTATACACCTTCTTTCGTGACTTGACTCACAGTGGGTAGTGGTTCCTTGTTGGTTCCATCAACAAATCCAAGTAGCTGTTGCCCCCTCAGATAGGGCATAAGTTGTGCCTTCCAAAGGAGAAAGTTATCCTTGGCAAGTTTGACATTGAACAGGTGACCAAACTCGATTTAGAAGCAACTCGGTGGAGGCAGAGGAGATCAAGGATGGGGATGAGCCAGACATGATGAATTCAAAGGAGAGACTCTGATACCATGCCAAGAAACAGAGCAGAGAAAAGATGGGTTTGCTTCGGCACACCTTGAATTAGGGAAATTGCCGGATGGTGAACTGTCCGCACCGGAAAGGGAAAAGTATAGACTCAGGTGGTTTCCATATCTATGCCGAACCACCAAATCAGCAATACAAAGAAACAAACTAATTATAGATATACATTCTGTTTACAAGAGGGAAGTTAGAGATTGACTATGAAAATAGAATCTGCAATGACACAACAGATTCTTCAACAACGCTTACCTACCTCTCCCATCACTAGTACCGCCATGGCGCCACATCCACGAGCACCCAAACCGCAGCCCTCGCCCTGCCCAACTTCGCCATGTCTTTGGTGCGCCACTACCCAAACCTCCACCACCACAATCTTCCCTGTTACGGTCTTATCGACTATGCCCAGGATCTCTACGACCTACTTCTGGCCGCTATGACCACCTCTTGTGTCGTTACGACTACTCCGCTGGTTCACCGACCACGCTGACAGTCATTACGACCACACTATGATCTCTCCGATCACGCTTCGCTGCTCCAATCTTGTTCATCATCGCTCGCTGCACCTCCTTCGACAGCGGTTGATCACCGTAGTCATAATGCCTTACGACCACGCAGTGATTTTGTCGACCGCTCGCTGTGGTCATACCCTTGCGACCACGTTTTCCTATGAGACTGTGGTCGTAACTCCTTTACGACCACGTCTACAGCACCTGTGGACAACTTCGCTCTCGTCGTCGTCCTCGGCTCTATGACTGTGGTCGTAACTCCTTATGACCACACCTTCTGCTCTAGCGGACACCTCCGCTCGTTACCCTGGTCGTAACTCCTTTACGACCAGGTCTACTGCTCCTACCGACGTCCTCCGCCTGATCGTCGTGGTCGTAACTCATTTACGACCACGTCTACGATCCTCTGCTCTGCGGCTGTGGTCGTTACTCCTTTACGACCACATCTGCCACCCCTGCGATCTCACGGACCACCTATGACCACACTGGCCGCCCACACCGATCGCCTACGACCACGCCGGTCGCCTAGGCCGATTGCCTACTACCACGCTGGTCGCTCCAAGCTCTGCGGTCACGCCGACCACCTACGACCACACCGATCGCTCCATGCTCTACACCTCCTCTGCGACTGCATCGTCTCCACTCGGTGCTCCTGCGACCACACAGGTCGCTCTCTTCCCGACACCCCTCTGCGACTACATCTCGTCGACTTGGTGCTCTCACTGCTCCTCCGGTACAATGGCCTGCCATTTTATACCCTGCTTCGACCACAGGGCAGACTAGACTATGACTCGGACACATAGTCGTACTCGACTATGACTATGACTCTAACTCGGCTATGACTATGAAGCAGACTCTTATACGACCACGACTAAACTCGTACACGACCACCAAGTCATACACGGCTACAACTTCTAAACTAAAAACAAGATTACAAACTCTAACATTCCCCTTGTCACTAGCATTCCTTTTTCCACTTTTCCTAGCCTCACCATTATTTCGTGTCCGTTGGCATGCCGAGCCCGAGCCTCCCATCGCCCTGTCTCTCATACCTAGTCGAACAGAGGAAGAAGATGATGTCTTCTCTCTCTAGTACCCAGTTTTTTAAGGAAAGGAGAGGAAGTGGCGACAGACTCGGAGGCTTGCGTGGCGTGTTCAGTCAGCAGCAAGTAATGAAGGATGGAGGAGCATGTGGCTGACTGGTGGGCCCACCTTGTCAGATAAAAGGTGGGCTAACGGAGTAGTAAAATTTTATGCAAAAGTGTAGTCTTGAAAAATGGAACTTTAAATATGTAGTTTTTTTTTGTAGTTTTTGCAACATAGTGTAGTTTTGTGAAATTTATTTTTCCATTAACAAGTCATATTCTTTTACATAGTTGAATTACATAATATGGTTTATTTACTTGCACACCAGAAAATAAGTGACCCAAAAGGTTTAACTTGCCCCTGAAGTTTTACATCATATTATTATTCTTCAGTTGCAATGCACATTCCCTATTCATTTACTTATCTCCACGGCACAACTGGATGGTTCTGCTGCTTCCTGTAATAAACTGTATCGCTCTGCCTTGTCTTCATAGATCCTTGCCTTTTGTCAAATTGATCAGTATTGGGGCATGACTTCGGTTGAATGGCCACATCATTTTGCTCAACCTTAGTTATGTCGATCCTGCATTGCCCATTTAATTTTATCCTGATATTCATCTCAGAAAGAACTGCATTTGCTGTATGGGAAAGTGGCAGCTTGTAATTATTAGCTGAGCTACTAAGTTCTCTATTATCCTTCTGCTGATACAACCTCTGCAGGTGACGAGCGAGGCGGCACATGTCGTCGATGATATCTCGTTCTAAATCCTCCTCTATGTCTGCCTCCAACTCATCACGAATTTGTAGCTCCTCAGCTGAAACTGTGTTCTCTGGTACAGTACCCTGCTTGCAACAACATAAACCTGAGAAAGTTCATGGTTTTGTCATCTGAACTTTGTTCTTTCTCCTTTTTTAAAAAATCAACATTTCTGTACTTTTACATTTACACCACCAGGGAAATGAATTTTATGCGCTACATTAAGCTGCTTACCCTACACTGTGAGGCAACATAACTAGTGTTTTAACATAACATTGCACACCGGTTTAGACGAGGAACTGAAGAATACATGACAAGAGGAAGAGAGGAATGAAAAGATCAAATTTACAGAAGTAGCAGTATAAGTAATTAAAGGATAACCTGACGGGGGCTGCCCATGAGCAAATGACGAAATGGTTCTTCAGCCTCTGATTTCTCACCTGGTGTTTTTACTTTCAGACTGGTTTCTGTTTTGTACATATTCTGACATTTTCCATGGGCATTCAGGGCATTTATATATACACTGCACATTGTGCCAGACCAAGCCCTTTGTTACACTTGCACTGAACATTAACAAGACAAAAGATTCAGACAAATTTCCATTCTCTCGTACTGATGCATGTTCCTATTTGGTCACTCAAGCATTTATCACTTTGTTTTGCTTGGTAATTTCAGCATCAATCAGCAAGCTGGGTATGCATCTGAGTTGGCTGTGAGTTATTTTACTGGGTAGGTCCAACAAGAAGGTGTCAGTCTTGTTGCACTTGGAAGCAAAGCTCTTATACGCAGTCGCAAGGAAATCTTACCACTGGCATCAGATTGAAGGAACAAAGGATTGCGTCAATCAATGGCAAAATTGAACTGTCCAGTATGGAGATGTGTTTTAATGGTTTTTGAACTAGTAATTTGAATGTTTCTTCGTATAATTGGATCACGAGATCTCTTGACTTGTGCTTGATCCGATGGAATGTTTCTGGTGCCGTGGCTTCTGTTTTCAAAGGCAGCCCCATTCCGATGGTGTGTATCGTGACATTCTTCTACTGAACTCATAATGTCCGTACACGCTGCTTTCTTCTGTTCTATATTTGTTTAGTAGTAGTTTTGGTTCTACTGGCGGTTAATATGTCATGCACTCGTGCTCTATCTTTTTTCCCTGATCATTATGGTTCCTTTAGAGCATGTTTGAATTTTCACTGTTAATAGATTGATGTTTTCATTTTTATGATTTGTTACCCTTAAATTATCTAATGTGAAATTTAATTGGGGTAGTAATAAAAGGATTTTTTGCCCCCAAAAAATGTGAATTAAAAGCTCTGGGAAATTGAGTTCTTTTTTTAGATGTCCGAAATTGAACTCCAGTGCTTGTAACAGTATGACGGATTAGAGGGAGGCGTGTTTCTTCACCTTCATCAACTGGTAACAAAAAATTCAGAATTAAGTTGCCTTGTTGGATCTACAGTTAAAATCTCCAGTGCTGGGGCATTTTCCATAATGTGTAGCACAAGTTCAATCTTGCTCTTTCCACCTCTAAATTCATACTCTCAAGTTCTTTAGGCATTTGTATGGACCCTGTGGAAGGCTCCTTAGAGGTCCATTACCACCATATATGGGCGGAGTTGCGCCAAGCTGAAATGGTTAGAACAATTAACACAGTCATGATCGGCAAACTCGATCGTAAATCAATCGTAAACCATGGGCCATATGCCAGATTGCATTCTGAACTACCACAGTTGTTGACGTACAAAATCTAAACATTCTTTTGTTGGTGGAAAACTAGTTTGGGTAACATAATAACCTAATATATATGAGAAAAGTTCAGGCTTGTTTGTACGAAAAAAACAACTACAGATCCTATAGTACTAAAGAAGTAATCCTCACTAATTGTAGTTAATGTTATTTTCCTCAGCCCACGCCGTGGTACGTCATCTCAAATAACTTCAGCCGATCGGATAAAATTTCAGACGCCTCAGATTTCCCTCCTCTCTGTTCAGCGCGTCCTGCATCTCTCCTCCCAAATCAGATTTGGAGCCAGGCCCAAGCACAATCCATTTCCCCTTGGCCCCACAACATCGGCGTCGAGCAGCGAATTCATACCGTCGCTCCCCAGTTCCTGTCCGATCCTGCAAAGTCTGAAGATTTGGGGCAAAACTATGAATTTTGAAACGTTATCTGAAGTTGGCAACAGAAGTTGAGTAAAGAGAAGGGCATTTTCTTTTGGGCTGGCTTCAATGTATCTGAAAACAGAAATAAACGGAGTGGCCTTTCCAAGCGGCTTCTCAAAAAAGCTGTTTCTCTAAACGACTTCCTGAGCCCATCAGTATATACATTATCCACATCAACATCTACCGTCCACCATCGTCTTAAAAAATACAGCCATAAATTATCACCTGTAACTAAACTTCATCGGTGGTAGTAAAAGAATAGCCAAAGCAGTCATTAAGGCCGAAGCGCATTATGAAGATCTGACCGCTGGCATTCGCTTTTACCTCTTGGAGTCGTCCAACGGTGGAAGTAGCAGCCAGTAATCACTGTTTATATCCAAATTCTCTTGTAATCTCGTTTTGCTGTTAATTTCCCGTGCTAAGTGTATTTTGCTATATTGGTGTTGCTGGGCAATACATAAGCCCTTAATTGTACGGAAGGAAGGAGAAGATTTATCTCTACTACTTAAAAGAATGAGTTGATAAGTGATACGTTCTCCCCCTCTCTCCCCCCCTAACAGGTGGGCCACTAGTCTCGCGCGCATTTATCCTTCTCCCGACCGCATACCCTGCCTCCTCCCTCCCTTATCTGCCTACCGCTGCCTCCCTACCAAATTCTTTTGCCGCCTCTTCTCCTCATCTGTCTGCTAACACCCTCTCCCCATTCGTCAGCCGCCTTCTCTTCTCCCCATCCGTCGGCCACCTCCTCCCCATCACATCCCTCGCCTCCTCACTTCATCTACCGCCTCCCCCTCCCCTATTCCCATCACCCCATCGTGCTCGCCGACAAAGGCAGACTGCCGAGCTATCTTGCCATACTCGGCCATCTCCTCCTCCCCTTGGACGCTGTTAGGGGTGGAAACGGATCGGATACGGTTAAATAGTATCAAATACGAATACGAATCCATATTTTTAAAACGAATACGAATACGAATTCGAATATTCTCAAATACGAATACGAATATTCTCGAATACGAATACGGATATTTTCGAATACGGATTTTCTCGGATACGAATATCGGATAAAACAGATTCCTAGCGATTTTGCCGATTTTCACGGTTTTGACCGGTTACGGTTTTAAACCACCTAAATTCAAATTTTGAATCACAAAATTTGTGCAATTTTCATGGGTTCTAAAAGCGGATCGAATACGAATCGAATAGTCTCGAATACGGATACGGATATGGATATTCTCGAATACGAATGCGAATACGAATACTCTCAAATACGGATACGAATATTCTCGAATACGAATACGAATATTTTCGAATACGAATTTTTGCTTACCATATTCGTGTTTTCTCGGATACGAATGTCGGATAAAACGAATTATCCGTTACCGTTTTCCACCCTCCCCATTCGTCAGCCGCCTTCTCTTCTCCCCATCCGTCGGCCACCTCCTCCCCATCACATCCCTCGCCTCCCCACTTCATCTACCGCCTCCCCCTCCCTTATTCCCATCACCCCATCGTGCTCGCCGACAAAGGCAGACTGCCGAGCTATCTTGCCAGCCATCTCCTCCTCCCCTTGGACGCTGTCCCACCTCATTCATCAACGCTGATAGACAGACTCACTCGACAATCTCCTCCACGAACCCCACGCACGAACCACGCACGATACAAAAACTCCACGCATACCTCCCTCCATGTCGGCAATACGAATATAGTCTTATTATTATTATTGTAGAAAAATTATTTATTGTAGAAAAGCAGTTTTTAGAAGGCAATACAAATATAGTCTTATTATTATTATTATTATTATTATTATTATTATTATTATTACATATGCATGCACAATCTTATACAAGATTGAACTTCGTCTTTGGTGAAACTTTTCCACTAATGAATCTTGTAACAGTATCACGGATTAGAGGGAGGCGTGTTTCTTCACCTTCATCAACTGGTAAACAAATCCAGAATTAAGTTGCCTTGTTGGATCTACAGTTAAAATCTCCAGTGCTGGGGCATTTTCCATAATGTGTAGCACAAGTTCAATCTGGCTCTTTCCACCTCTAAATTCATACTCTCAAGTTCTTTAGGCATTTGTATGGACCCTGTGGAAGGCTCCTTAGAGGTCCATTACCATCATATCTGGGCGGAGTTGCGCCAAGCTGCAATGGTTAGAACAATTAACACAGTCCTGATCGGCAAACTCGATCGTAAATCAATCGTAAACCATGGGCCATACGCCAGATTGCATTCTGAACTACCACAGTTGTTGACGTACAAAATCTAAACATTCTTTTGTTGGTGGAAAACTAGTTTGGGTAACATAATAACCTAATATGAGAAAAGTTTGTTGACCTTGTCAAGTTAAACCGATGCTTTAGCAAATCCATGTAGTCAAGGAAAATTAATAGCACTTTAGCAAGACCTACTATTAAAATACATGACTTTGGATGGTGCAGCTAATTGGGAGGTCATCAATTCAGCTTAATATTATGTGAGGGAGTTTTATTTCTATCATGTTAAAAACATTGGAGTAATGAAATAACATGCATAGAAATAAATGAACAGAAATGTAAAGCCATTCACAGACAATCACATTGCATCGTGATATAGTATGGCCCTTCTACATGGTGATCTCTATCGCCGCGCTTCCTATTCGTCATGTCTCCAAGTGGCCAAAACCTCCAAGTACTCCCAGTAAGCCATTACTCCATAGTACATACTAGTAAAAGTTATAATGAGGGAAAAGGCAACACAAGTCGACACAAAGGTCATACAAATATAAACAGCCTTGGCTGCAATAAGCATGACACGCAGGCCATGGAAATTACATACATATATGCATACATCATTCACATGCATCACATGCATAATGGACCATACTATTCATAATAATCCTGCAAACAAATATGCATAGAATCGCATTCTATCTAATGTACCAAGTTATTATCCTAGTCACCATGATCCTATTCGATAGTTCTGCTTGCTGGTGAGTGGAGCGGGGTCAGAGGGACAGCAGCCCCTTTGGGGTCACAGGGGCGGTAGCTCTTGTTGTAAAAATTTTTGGACTATGTAGATCCAATCTACTATACTGTCCATGCAAATCACATTGGATTAATCACATTAATTCTTTATGATTGCAACTCCAATTTGATCAACCAAAATTGTTCTTCGCCGGTTCCATGGATTAACACCTTCACTGTCTTCCCCGATGGTGAAGACCGACCGGTAGAGGCAAGTCATGATTCAACCATGAAAACATGATCACAGAATAGCGATCATGAATCCATCTATAGACCACTACGCATGGACGATCATATCACCACCGCCAAAATCAACCTATCATATAGAACAACGAACAGAAACAATAATAGATCACATCTATGACTCCCACATATCACTATATGCATCTAATCCGAATATAAAACTAGACAATATGGCTCTGATACCACTATTGTGCCACAGGTAGGTTATGATAGCACAATTTCAAAAATCTACCGTGTAAACAAGGAACCTCCGCTAGTAATAGATCACTGAATTACTACTAGACAGGCAGACTCACAGCGAAAGTAGAGTCGATGTAGCGTGTTAGTGTAGTGGTAGTCGTACTAGAAGCACGTCTCTATCTCCAGCTCCTTTTGATCGTCATAACTTATGGATCGTCCTAAGGCTGAAGCTTCGCATCAACACCTCCAAGGTATCCACACGTACGGAGTTGGAACACCATGTGCTGGAGTGCTAGCACTAGCTACATGGTATTTAATGAGGAAGGTGTGGCGACTAGGGTTTCAGGAATTCCAAATTCCTTCAGTAAACCCTATGCCACCATCCCTCTATATATAGGCATCTATGATGGGTATCGAACTTGAGGCCCATTAGGAACTCATGGCCCACATGAATTCAGATCACAATCCGAATCATATCCTAGCCCTTTAAGTGCGAGCCTATAGGTTCACGTACGTTTGGACATGGCCCGAGTACTCCTACTCGTTCACTAATTGGTAGCAGCTCCTAGCAAGACATGACGACTCTCAAGTATACGTAAAGATCATATTGGATGAACCGTAACAAAACTTATATATATTTCCCTTTGCCTCATGATATCGGTCAAGCTCAAGGAGAGTGTGTGCCATCTTTGTTGGTTAGCTTCCAATTTTTCTCGATCACGTGACTCAAATTCTCCAACTACGGTTAACTCTTTAACCGCGAGTAACATGGCCATGCATTTTTGGAATCTAATCACTCGAAAGGCTTAGAGATATCCCTCCCGTTGCATAGAGGGGGCAAATCCTATCTTGATCGACCATACATTGATACATGCATCATGATAAAACCAGAAAGCTACCTTTATAACTATCCAGTTACAGAGTAGCGTTTGGTAACCCTTAAGTCAGCTATTATGCATCTCAAGTACGCGCGACAACCTCAAGTTTAAGGACATAGCATACGTATTGTAAATGAGACCAACTGATGACATGTAAGAATGCAACGTTCTCGCAGTGTCTCATAACGGGTCGATCTAACCCTATATTCACTGACATACGTTCATATTATTGATTTGATATCTTCATCTATATGATCCGTGAAACATGGTCATCTAGCCGGAGAAAAATGGCAATCAGAATGCCCAGAACGAGAAGTTTTCATGCTCTCAGAATTAGAAGCCGAAAGCTTGTTCTTCTTTCTCTCATCAGGCGCCCTTAATTTATCATTGTAAGGCAGCATCGCATTAGCATCTCGCACTCCAGGGGTAGGACATACAAGCTCTGAATGTCCCAGCCGCCCGCAAGAGAAACAAAAGTAAGGTAAATCCTCATACTGCAACTCATACCAGTCACACGATCCCCTTTTTGCTGATTCCATTGCGTTGGACGACGAAGGGGTTTGTTCACATAATCACATCTATAAACACCCTTAGAAAGTGGCAGCTGAAAGATCACCGACCTGACCGGCAATTCTACTGCCCCATCTTTCATTCATCAGATTAAAAGGTACGTTAAGAACTCTAACCTAGTTCAACGATAGAATTAATCTTGTTTTTCTTGTAGGTTCTTTTTATTTTGAAGAGTTTGTTTTATATTTAGAAAGTATTCGTTATGAATACTAGAGTTGGTTTTTAATCCTTTCAGATACGTAGAGTTCATTTGCTCTCGATAAAAATGGCACATCTAATCAGTTTTGTGAGGAGATAAGCAATAAAGAAAACAAAGAAAAACGCTGCTGTTTGGTTTTTGGTCTCTCTCCAGCGCAGGGTTAACAATTTTGGCGAAATTTCAGCGAAATTTTGGTTTTTTTGTTCATTTCGTTGCCCACCGATAGTAATTGCATTTGGTCAAAATAATTTGTTAGCGTTTGAATTTAGGCCGGCCCGGCTACTAGCTACATACAGCCCAACTCCCCCACGATCCCACAGTGTAGGCCCACACGGAAACCAGGCCTACACGGCACCCAGGCCTTCTTCAATCGGAATGACCGTATGAGTTGCTCCGGTCCGGCACATTCCCCAGCTCCCCACCGACCCTAATGGCTTAATCCATAATTCTCCAATCCCATTCCTCTGTTCCCTACCCTAATCGCCTCCTTCTTGTCGGCCGTCACCTCCCAAGAACCCTAGCTCGTCGCCTCCGGCGTCCTCCTTGGCGTCAACCACATCGACCGTGTGGATCTTTTATGGTTCTTCGATCCAAGCACTGAAGCAGCTGCCACGGAGCAGGTGGCCACCAGCAGCCAGAAGGCGGCACACGGGTCATGTGCGGCCGGCCTGAGTATGTGCGCGCCTACTGCGAGGCTAGCTAGCGGTGCGCGCATCGTGTGCAACCGGCCTAAGTACGTGCGCCTACCGCAAGGCCTGTGGCTGCGGCCAGACAGTGAAGTCATTTGCACTACTAGTGGGGCAGGAGGAGCAGCCATGTTTAAACAAGCATTCGTCTAAAATCTCATATGAAATTTGTTCAAATTTTGTTTAAATTTTATCCGGAATATTTTTCCCTGCTACAGTGTAGGCAGGCGCATCACGTCGCTGCTCCTTCACGTGACAACGGAGGGCTGGGCCCTCCGTCGGTTGGCCATGGCGTCAAAGATCAGGAGGCAAGCCGCTCGCTGTTTCTTCATCTATCAGCCGCATTAAGCCAGGGGGCTGGAGTCGCTGCATGTGCAGTCCGTCACGTGAAGATTAGGGTCAGAGGCGCTGCTCCCTTGCGCTCGTGCAGGCGGCGTCCCATCAGCGGGACCGACGGATCGGAGAGGACGTGGCATCTCTGGACCGCGCGGTGACGGCAAAAGAATCGAGGAAAATTCTAACAATCAGCAGCTTGTCAAATTGTAGTTCTGACGGCTGTTTACAATCCACAAAATCTTCCAGCACTAGTGCGTGTTTACCAATCTACCATGGTGCCAAGAGGTAAGGATCATAAAGATCATCTAAGATTTCCAATCTCAACTGGTCTGATGATCGGGTTGAGTGCGGTCTTACCACTAGTTACATCGGTCTGTTCGGAAATGGTCGGTCTGGGATTATCATAGACGATTCTTATAAATAAACATCTGTGAATTATTACAGATGGTTATTAATACGAATCGTCTGTGATGTCTTACTTTATTACAGAAGGTTCGTATAAATAATCGTCTATAAAAATATTACAAACGGTTGTTAGTATAAATCATCTGTATTAGTTGTAGCACAGACGGTTCCCTATGAACCGTCTGTGATGTAGCAGTACAGAACAATCTCTTTTGTAGTAGTGCACGTTGGTAGCTGATGTGGCAAAATACCGCTTTGACCCGGTCGTGAGGACCAAACATAAATGATTTTGGAACTTAAATGATGCTTTTGTCCGGTTTTGAACATTAAGGACCAAAATCGACCAACCGTCAAACATTATGAACCAAAAGTATATTTTTTTCCTTTTCATAATATTAAGATTTTTTTTTTCATAAACAAGTTTCATCTATATTTTCATATCTATTTCATCTATATCCAATATCTAGTTCATCTCTACCCTCTTTGATAATCTTTTCTCTCAAAATTCTAAAGTTTCACTAAAATTCAAATTACCAAAATTTGCCTAAAATCCAAACCGAAATTTCTGAAATTTCAGTGATTACGGTAATTTCGCTACCCTCCGAAGTTTTCGCCAAACTAGCTAAAATTGTTAAACCCTAGGTACATGTTGATAGGATTGTGTATGCTACGTTACTGATGTTAATCACCTGTTTATGTTGATATGTTTTTGAAGTTGACTTGATTTAATTTTTTGTGAACATTTTGCATGCAGCTTGGAGAACTGGTCCTACAGGATACTGATCATACTAACGGGGAACCTGAAGAACGCCGCCGCCATAGGCCCATAGCGGTGGACGCGCTCTCCATCTGGTAAATCTTTCAGTTTCAATCTTGTTGCAGCGTCATTTCCTAATAATTAACACTGCATGCACTCCTGGAAATGCAAGATGACGATTAACAGCTGGGAGAAGATGATCCCCATGGCCTTCTTCGCCGGCACGGGGTATGTAATTAAGCAAATAAACAGCCGCATCGCCCTCTTGTCGTGCACAGAATTTGGCCGTTCATACAACTACGTCCACCGTGTTTTGCAGGGTGAGGGTGGCCAACGAGCTCGGCCAGGGCGCGAGGTTCGCGAGGGCCGTGTCGGCGGCGACCTCCGTGGTGATCGTCGTCTTCTTTTGGGTGCTGATCATGGGCCTGCACGACAAGTTTGCAGTCATCTTCACCCCCATGGGTGTCCTCCTTGGGTGGCTCTACAACCTCGGCGTCTTGGTACCTGTGCTTCAATTCATTCGCCATTGACGTCTTGCATATGCGAAATTAGCTCAGTTACGCCGTTGAATCGATACGTAGGGAATTTGGGCGGGAATGATCGGTGGCACGGCGGTCCAGACGCTCATCCTGGCCGTCCTCACCATCCGTTGCGACTGGGACAAAGAGGTGATCGTTTGACTGAACGCGTTTTATCTACTCATAGATAGTACTTCTCTTTGCAGATTCATTTCATTTGGAGTCAAATGTGATAGTACAAGTTTGTTTCTTGGTTGCTTAATTCACGCTCGCAGGCGATGATCGCGAGCACACGGCTGTCGGCGTTGGAAAGGTGATAATATTTTAATTCTAAATTTCACTAGAAGATAGATATAGTAAAAAAATTTGTGATACAACAATGGAATCTAACAGTAAATTACTCATTGTACTTTAGAAAATATATAAGAAAAATATTATAATAAAGTGGATCAATTGCGCGAACAACTTACTGATGCCTTGATCTAGATCAGGGAGTAACGCATGCTCAATACAGTGTAAAATATAGATAAAACAAAATAGGGGCAGTTGTGCGTGTTACGCTACCCATAAACCTTATTGCCGTCCCTTACAGATACTCTCTGAGGCAATGGCTTGGAGATAGCCATTCTCACTCCTTCTCGGTGCACGTCAAGAAGAAAGATCGACGAGATTCGGTTGCAAAGCACACCAGCACAGATTAGTAGAGGAAAAGTAGAAAGAAAGAAGAAGGATTTTAGCCACTCTGACCTGGATGTCTTCAGCTCTTTTATAGTCATTTCTAGTAACTGACACAATTTATTCAATTAAATCAAATTAATCCCATAACTGGCACCATTACCTAAATGAATTCAGACTTTTGAATTAGTATTCAAACACACAGAGAAAGAAAGAAATGCACGGTTAACCAAAAATAAGGTTGACTTGATTTGCCAAGTCGCACGCAACGTTATAGTACAGTCGCGTGCCACAAGTCATAAGTCACGCGATTTTTAAACGAAAATACACAAATACGCGCATGTATGTTTAATCAAAGCCCTCTCATACCATGTGTCTCAAGCTTTTAGGGAATGGCAAGAATCCCACCTTATAAATTATCTCATCCATCTTGCCTTAGCAATATAATATTAAACCATGCATACTTTGAAATTGTAGAAAATAGGTCTCACTCATATAGGCCTATTTCTAACAATCTCCCATCAATTCCAAAGCAAGTAGCAGAAAGATGTCAAATATATTGTGCTGAAGTATTGTCAATATGCCAATCTTTTACTGTAAGTTTTGTACGGGTTGAACTTACAACTAGAATGAGAAGATTCATCTTCCTACTACTGATGAATGGGTTATGCCTAGAATTCACAGTTTTTTCACAATCAGACATCTCCGATGAACGATTCACCCTCTCTCGCCTTTCCCCAACCCTATTTAAACCCTCCCCGAGCACCTCCTCTCCTCGCACTACCTCCTCCCCATCTCAGTTCCCTCTCTCGGGCTCCGAATCGCCCTCGCATCACTCTCTCTCCGCCTCGGCCACCGAAGCTCCTCTAGCGAGGGATTCTCACCGCTTCGTCTACCTCCTTCGAGAACCAGTGACCCTACCGGCTTCCTCGTGCACTCGCAATCCTCGTGCACCGCTTCACTGAGCGAAAGCACCGCCAGAGCCGTCGTTCTGCTGAGGACCTGAACACCACCACTGCCTCCGCCTGTCGCCCACCGCCTCTGATCATCCTCGGGCGTGTATCTAGGTGAGTTGGAACCGCCATGATCACCTCTCTCTCACGCACCCCTCATCCACTCCGGCTGCACCGCCGTCCGCCGGAGCCCTCTGTCCCTAAGCGCCGCCATGACCGACGACGCCACGTCAGCATCGAGGCCGACATGGCTGCTGTGTGGCACCCTGTGGCGCACCACTCCAGCGTCCAAGCCACCTGGTCAGCGCCACACTAGCGCTCAGCCGCCCAGTCAACCCCCTGAGCCACATCAGCACCCCATGCCAAGGAAGCGCCCATGTGCCCACCACATGGCTACCATGTCAGCAAATCCACTAAGTCATCAGCCATGTGGATGACACGTGTATGCCACGTCAGCACCCCAGCCCTCCCGTACCCTATGTCTGCAACGTGTCTAACATCAGGCAGCCACATCTGTAAAAAGTGTTGTGTTAGCTGCCACATTGTAGGGTTGATGTCATCATGACATCATAAATTCGGATTTCCTTTAGAAAATTAATTCAGTCAAAAATTAAATCCAATGCTGATGTAATAATTCTCAATTTCCTTTAGAGAAATAATTCCCCAAAAAACCAGAAATTCCTTGCTGACATCATAAATGTCTTTTCCTTTAGCAAAATAATTCCAAAAATTCCTTCTATTCCCGTTCTTCTTCATCCTAACTCCGATTGACCCTGTTCAAATTTCTAAATTCATCTAAAATCAAGATCTACCCAATTATGCTGTTTTTCAAACTTTGGAGTTTATTTGAATTTATTTGAATGTTATTTGAGTTTGCTTGGTTATTTTAATGTGTAGACTGTGACGATTCTGAAGGGCAGTACTTCAATGATACTCATTCAATTCATGTTTTACTTTAGTTAATACCTATTTGTTATGACACCTTTGGCCTTGCGTATTCCTGTACCTTGTCACCTTAGAATAAAACTCTAGTTGGTACACTAGTATGGCTAGAAAATTTTTTAGCAAATGCTTAGACCTGAGTAGATATAGCTTTAGGTTTGGGATACCTTTTTCACATAAAATAATAAGCTTTTAAAATGAATTCTTGACTTCGGTGAGTCAAGAAAGTCTATGGAATGTTTCAAAATAAAATATAAAACTTGATTTAGACTTAGACAAATGGTTAGGTAGTGGGTGCTTGCTGGTATGCATTATTGTTTGGTGACACAATGTTGATTGTTAGGCACAAGGGGTATGTGGGAAGTGCCTAAGTCAATTAAGGACCGGTCTGTGAACTACAGGTACCAAGCAAACATTTGTCAACATTATGAGATAATCATATCTTGTGGAAAGTGCCTAAGCAATTAAGTGACACAATGTTGATTGTCAGGCACAAGGGGTATGTGGGAAGTGCCTAAGTCAATTAAGTGACACAATGTTGATTGTCAGGCACAAGGGGTATGCGTGTAATGGTCGACATTATGAGATAATCATATCTTGTGGGTAAAGTTGTACAACCTCTACGGAGTATATAAACTATCCTCAATAGCTGTGCCCACGGTCATGTGCATGCCGAGTAAAGTTTTTCACGGATTAGACTTTGGTTTTCATAAAATGGTTTTGGACATAAATGAGGAATCTTTTTGGAGAAAGATTGTCCAGGTGGGATACCTGTGGATAGGTTGGTGCATGGTCAGTGCCTGCACTAACGGTATTACTTTGTTTAAGAATTACTGTCTTTACTTACTGTATTAAATTCAACATTTCTCTATCTATTTACTGTATTTCCTTAAATGTTGTTTTATGCTCAAATAACCCTATATGCCCTCCTTTGTTGCCTTTATCATTATATTGTATTCTCCCGTGTGACTTACGAAGCACATGTTTGTACTCACTCTTGCTATCTCATCTCAGAGGAGGGTAGCTTCGACTACGGTGAACAGCTAGATGAGTACGCCGTGTCTTGCTGTCGTTTTGTCTCCCACTGCTTATATTTAAATTTGGCCTATGGGCAGTGGATGTAAACTTTGGCAATCATGCCCATATTTAGTTAATGAATAAATATCATTATGGTTGATATTTATCTTTGTTGTTCATTGTGTACACTAGCTGATTTTGGACTAGTGCGATTTACATAGAGGATTCATGAGTTGTTGCTCCAGGGTCGGACACAAAACACACCCCACTCAACTTTAAGGAATAAAATTAGACTTAAACCATGATATTCCAAATCCTCATAAGCCACACTAACTCGGTTCTCTTAACTTGGTAACCTTCATGATATGCACAATCCTAATGCAACATCCACACCAATCTAGAAAAGGCACTACTAATTCACACAATGCTCTAATCAACTCCACTACCCAAGACATATTTCTATAGATAATTCCAAGTGAACTTAGATATAGATTCTCACATTAAATCCTATCACCTCAATTCTTTAAGGATAATCACCTTAAAGATCTAGGCATGCACACGTTTACCAAAACCAAATGAATTCGACCAACAATCATTCCAAATTTCAGAGTCAATTTGTTCCTCTACTTCCACACATAATCATGGACACTTTTAGTTCTGAGATAAAGTACAAAATCCAATCTCATCTCCTCTTGTCCCTAGACCGTGACAAACTTCTATTAAGATTGTAACCATAAATAACTAGAAATTTACCATCTCATAAACTACCAAAGCATTATCCCATTACTCCTAGTAACTTCAACCTCAATGATTCTTACAATCATGTTTCGATATAATTGGTACGGAAATCCTCAAATCCGTTGACTAATATTCTGGCAATTCAATTATACTCAATCATTATATCACCAACAGTTAAATACAAACTCCACCAACTACATTTTAGAATGATTCTAACTCTAAGAGAGATATCCATTAAAGATCAAATTATACCATATAATAATTCAATGATCCTCATTATTCAAGTAACTGTCACATCGATTAAATTACTTTACCAGTTTAGATTATCATTAAACCACACCATTGTAATACCCCAGAACGATTTTATTAATTACTTATTTTAATTAAAGAGAAGGGTGTCAAAAGAAAGAATAAAATAAATTGTTTAGGGGGTTTTCTGAAAAGTTAAGGCAACTGGGCACAGGCTTGGCCTGTGGGATTTTTTCGGCCCAAGTGGGAGGAGGCCTCCCTTAACCTGCGCCTCCACCCCTGCGCCTCCACCCCATTGCAGCCGCCGCCCTGCTGCTGTCACGCCGCCCCGCCGCCATTCTTCTTCTTGCCGCCCGGTGTTTCCTGCGCCGCTGCGCGCCCGGTGTCTCCTGCAGCGCCGCCTCCTCTCCGTTGCGCCGTGGGATCGGGAGACCAAGGAAGAAGAAGGGAAAGGAGGAGATCGCGGGTGTGTTCATCGAGTTCGTCGTGTTCATCGACGTGTTCGTCGTCGTGTCGTCAAGGGTAATCCCTGTTAATCTCTAGATGAGTTTTTAATCGAGTTAGATTCGTCGGTTTTCTAGTGCTGCTGTTCCGCAGATCGGGGTAGTTCTGGACAGATTTTAGTAGATCGGTTTGTGCGACGGGAATTGTGGTGATTCAGGAGTCCTTCAAATTGGGAAAGTTGTAGATAAGTTTCTCAGCTTTCCAGAGAGGTAAAGAAGTCCAGATTCAGAGTTTCTGGGTGGAAGTTATGATCGTTTTAGTACGCTGTCCAGAGAGTCCGACGTGATTGTTGATGTTTTAGAAAAGGGTGATTGGATGACCTTGTTATTATAATCTGTGTGATTGGATGATTTTGATGTTTGAGTTATGAATGCTTTACTTATGAATTTCAGTAAAGTTATGAGTTGTTAATGCTATGAATGTTCTGTTTACATTATAGCATTTATTTGAGATTGAATTGATGCATAGTATGTTGAATGCCTGTTTATCTTGTTGATACATTCATATATATGCATCATGCTGAGAATTATTGAAGTCTTGGTCACATGGTGATCAGTTGTCGAGATCCCCACACTTGTAGGAGTGTGGGCATTGGTCCCTGCAGGAGGGCAGTGCATGGGTGGGCATTGACGAATGCTCACTCCGCATTACCGGTAAAATACGAAGAGAGAATGGACTTTTGATCATAATGCATAGCATGAAATTCATGTGTAATATGTTTAACTTGAGAGTTAATGTTCATGCTTGCATTTGTTCTGATTATACTTGCCGAGTCGTTGGACTCACCCTTGTTGTTGTTTGTTTATTTTAGGTACCAATGTGAGATCAACATACATGGGGACATGAATGACTAGACCAGATGCACGTGCACTATTCCTTCAATAAGAAATAAAGGCAGTCATTATAATCTTAGTGACTGATTAGTTTAATTGGACCATTTTATTATTCATCAGATTTAAATGTAATAATAATTAGAACTATTTGATATCGCTTCCGTTCTTTATTATGGAAATAGAACTGTTTCTGTTTATCTAGATTTGCTATTAATGATTGAATAGATAAGACTTGGTCGAATATTTTGGAATAATTATTAGAAGTTTTAATTTTGGCTAGAAGTTGGTAGCATTTCAGGCCATTGTTTGGCTGGGGTGTTACAGTTGGTATCAGAGCGGGCTTTAGGTCCGTGGTAATTAAATTATTAAATTGACACACTGGTGCACAGTAGGATGGGATGGGTCAAGCATTGCATTTATGCTTTTGACATATTGTATTGATGATTTACATTATGGGATAATCTTGTATGCTTATCGATAATCTTGTATGATTATGATTTGCTCTTATGACTGTTACGAGTGAGAATGGTCAATGATATGATGTAGATGTTGTGATGGGCTGCCTTGGCATTGCCAGATTATACCATTGGTTGTAGTATAAGGATTAGCAATGTAGTTACCTCAGGTAACTTAATTGAAGGTGTTGCGGGTGAGCTTCTTAGGAAAGTTATTACTATCCTTAAGTTGATTTCGGCTAATCTTTGGTTTATTGCAGTTAACGAATTTCTTTTGAGTTTGTGGTTCTTGCAGTTGAGGGTATGCAATTGGTCTCTACCTGTTCCTTGAAGCAGTTATTGTTTCTTTCCGAACTAATGAGATACTTTTGCTACCTGTGCTCATTTTGACTTGTAAGGTTAGTTTCTTCGTGGGAGTTTTATTTTGTTGAGAATCATGGCTTATTGGTTCGCTTGGTGTTTTCTTTTATTAATGCAAATTTTGAGTTGCAAAACTCATTGTTATGTGAAAGCTTTGGATCTATATGTCTCTTTATCTCGAGCGTTGAAGTTTATTATTCCTCTTCCTTTTGAAAGAGAGTGTTAAAATCCTTTATGTTGTTTTGCTATGCTTAAGTGGAAGGTGGTAATCATATAAACTAATTCATAAGGTTGAATTATCAAGTTGATATGTTAGCATAGTGTATAATTAAATTTTTTTACCAGTATCCTTGGAAGTGTAGTTGTTTAATTTGATATTGCCCTGTAATAGTTTTTAGAAGAACTATGATTATGAATTTGTTTACTCATGATAGTAACTCATGGAGTTATTGAGGAGTGTGTAATAAGAACCGGAATGATTATTAAGATTGTTTAAATTTCTATCATGATTGGATAAATTGAATTATCTTTGTCTTTAGTAATTAATCCGACCATTTGGAATGATTAAGTAAGGAGGTGTTAGAATATTACCTTGGTAATATTGACCTTTAATATGTCTTTTATTTAGATGCCTTATGAGCATGCATAATTGATGGTTTCATCTATCTTTTACCATGCTAGATTGTTGAAAAATGTATAAAGAAATAGATGAAGGTTGAGGTATTGACTAGTAGGAACTTGTCTTACAAGCTGGTATTATTTAAGTTTAAAGTCATTTCCGTTTTAGTTTCTGAATGTAAGGTAGGATACTGAATCTATGTTCATGATTGTTTTATGATTGTAAAATGAAGTTAGGATCATGAATGCCGTTGCGATAAAATAATAATCAATTATTGCCAGTAATGACTAGAGTACAATTAATTTGTGCTAAATTAAAGTTGAGCATCCATAAGAATTGAATATATGAAATCTAGTAAGAGATTTATGCTAGTATGTTTTTGAGATTGTCATGTTCTAGTATCATCTTGTTTAAGAGCTTTGTTCTATTTATGTGGCTTATGCACTAGGTTCTCCTAGATCAAGTAGTTGCAACCTTATTTAGATATTAGAAACATGATGAAGTGATTTCTTATGTTTCTTTTGGAAAAGTTTATGAAGGGAGTTGAGGATATGATGATGCTTGTTAAGAATGTATTATTCTGATGTTAGTATGTTGGTCCATTTGTGGTTATGATGGTAATGTTGAAGGTTCATTAAATAGAAGAATTTGAATAAATTCCTTGGTACTATTTAAATTAAAAGTTTTGATAGTGTGTATGCGATCTTTGATCTCATGATTTATGTGGTAGCTGAAATTGTTCTAAGCAAAGTGTCGTGTTGAGGGTTTTATTAGTTCTTAAAGAATTAATGTGTTGTGGTCTTCAACTCTTCTTTGTTGGAATTGTTGAGGTGATACCGTAATCAAAGAAGGTTGTTCTCTTTGTTAAAAGGAAAAGTTTGATAAAAGTTTTGGAGGTTGAAGTCAAGTTGTGTAATCTTTGTGAAGTGTGTTTGACTTCTTATTTTCGCCGCTTAAGAGTTTCTTGGCTCAAATGACAATCTGTATTCGTATTGGTTGAGATTTGATGTTTTCTTCTTAAGGAGGCATGTCCTTTCAACTGTGGTCTTATCCTTTGTTGTCCAAGATCTTTGTTTTCTTGGTCTTGTGTTTATTGCGATGGACTTTGTCTGAAATTTCCTTCTTTGCTTCTCCAAGAAAGGGTAAGCAGTTTGGGTTGCAAAGACCTTTAAGAGGTGTATGGCAACTGGTTAGTGTGGTTATGTAATCGATTTTGGTGGAATTGTGGGTGTCAAGTCGTTTGAGATTCATGGAGTGATAAATTGATTCTGTTGAATAATTCTCAGTGAGGATTTGATTTAAAAGAAGATGTTGTCCTTGGGGCTAACTAGTTATATTGTCGCAACTAGAAGAACCTAGTTATGGTTCATGAGTGTTACGTTCATTTTGTTGGAACGTTATAATTATTGTAAGTATGAGAATCTTGATCAATTTTAATGGAGCATCATGATTGGGTACTTTGCAAGGATTAGTAGGATGATTATGATGGTGTAGTTAATGAGTATATAACTGTGAAGAAGCCCAACCGTTACAGGAATTATTGGGATAGTAAGGATTGTTGAAAATTATGGTCATGTATGACTTGGCTTCAGAAAGTAACCCTCCAGGAGTTAGAATCTTCTTACAGATAATCAGGTTGAGATTAGGTTTTCATGTGGTTGTGAAGGATTGAGTATGGTTGATTGTGGAAATGTTAGTCACTGAATTTAAGAGTCTTTGTATTAAATATATCGAAGTATATGTATAGAAGCCTTGGAGATGGAAAATTTTGGTTGGTGATCTATGCTAGAACCTAGGAGGCTAATAACATTGTGTGGGAATTGTGGAACAAATGGATTCTAAATAATGTGATGTTCCTTGATAGTATCCTTTGGATGTAGTAAATGAGTGTGTGAGCTGAGAAATTCATGTTGATTGTCCTTAAGATTTGTGGTAAAGTGATGGTGGGTGAGAATAACGATGAGATGCATTAGAACTTATTCGTTAAAGTAACATGTGGGTAGAGGAGTTGACTAGAGTATGTTATTGTGAGAATAGTAGAGTCCCTCTACAAAAGTGTGTTGGATGCACTCGGTTTGAACATAGAGTTGATGTTGCCAATTTAAGAGAATTGAGCTAGTAGGGTATGGGATGATTTGGAACCTCGTGATTCAAGAGGAAGTTTATTCCTAAAAAAAATGGACGGGTTTGATGTTTGAGTGATTCCCCGTTTACGTATGTGTTGCTTATGTGCAAACTACCTACTTGAAAGTGGGGAGGTTTTTCGTGCTGAATTCTCATTTTCTCTCCTTTTGATTTGACCCTTTTTATGGGGACTTGGTTTTGTGTGGTTGCGATGAGAATTCTTTATGTTCAGTTGAATTCTATCTGTGAAAGAGTGGGTTTACCTTGAGCCCTGTGGTGCGCCCGTGTTTAAGGGGGTGCTCATTGCTAAGATAAAGAGATCGATTGAGAATGGAAACATGAGATATATGTGCTGTGCAGATTATGTGGGTTGGTACTAAAGGGAATGATAACCCGATGTGTATTTAATCGCTTTTGTTAATTGCGAAGTTTTAGGGGTTTATGTATCACTAGGACTACCTTGGGTTCCAGTGTGGGATACACACGCTTTGTGCGACCGGTATCGAGGAGAACTTGAAAGATCCGGGCGTGAGTTTCATTAAAATCGTTGACCAACGAGTAAGACCAGCCACCATTCAAGAATTAAAGTTGCACCATTCGATGTGTTTTTGGTGCGTAAGTTGAACGAGTGGCCTTGGTGAGGCAGATGCATTGGTCGCCTGCAGCGTCTTTGAAATGTTATGCAGATGTGAGGAGCAAGGATCGGGAAGTTGGCAAACCACTTGGATCTTTTAGAACCTATGCGCGAGGTGCAAGCAAAAAAAAATTAGTGCGTTAAGGTGCTTTGGTCGCAGCAAACAGAGAGAGAGGCAACATGGGAATTGGAGTCTCGCGTGTGTGAGAATTACTCACAACTCGTGCGCGTTAATTTGATCAGTTTACTTGTGATAAACTATTGGTGTAAGCACGGAAAGAATTCGGGGTCGAATTCTGTTTAAGGGGGGTAGAATGTAATACCCCAGAACGATTTTATTAATTACTTATTTTTAATTAAAGAGAAGGGTGTCAAAAGAAAGAATAAAATAAATTGTTTAGGGGGTTTTCTGAAAAGTTAAGGTAACTGGGCACAGGCTTGGCCTGTGGGATTTTTCGGCCCAAGTGGGAGGGAGGCCTCCCTTAACCTGCGCCTCCACCCCATTGCAGCCGCCGCCCTGCTGCCGCCACGCCGCCCCGCCGCCTGCTGCCTGTGCCGCCCGGTGTTTCCAGCGCGCCGCCGCCGGTGTCTCCTGCGCGCCCGCCTCCTCTCCGTTGCGCCGTGGGATCGGGAGACCAAGGAAGAAGAAGCGAAAGGAGGAGATCGCGGGTGTGTTCGTCGAGTTCGTCGTGTTCGTCGACGTGTTCGTCGTCGTGTCATCAAGGGTAATCCCTGTTAATCTCTAGATGAGTTTTTAATCGAGTTAGATTCGTCGGTTTTCTAGGCTGCCGGGATAGAAGTTGTTAGTCGGCAGTTTTGGGGTAGATTCGTCGGGATTCAGGTCTAGACCCCTTCTACAAAATTGTAGAGGACGTGATTATCTTTTCAGGGAGTACAAGAACACGTGATTCAGATTTGTGTAGCGAAAGTTATGAATTTTCTAGTGCTGCTATTCTGCAGATCGGGGTAGTTCTGGACAGATTTTAGTAGATCGGTTTGTACGACGGGAATTGTGGCGATTCAGGAGTCCTTCAAATTGGGAAAGTTGTAGATAAGTTTCTTAGCTTTCCAGAGAGGTAAAGAAGTCCAGATTCAGAGTTTTTGGGTGGAAGTTATGATCGTTTTAGTGCGCTGTCTAGAGAGTCCGACGTGATTGTTGATGTTTTAGAAAAGGGTTCGGATCGGATAGAAAATGGCAGAATCTGGAAGGCTCCCCAACTAAGTTTATTTAGATAATTTAATTATCTTTCCAGAGAGTCCAAGAACGCTTAATTTGGATTTACGTACTGGAAGTTATGAATTTTTGAAGTCGGCTGTCTGTGGATGGGCAGATTTGGCCGAGGGGAGTTGGGGATTTATTTGAGATAAATTGCTGGGGTAATTGGGGTTGCTGATATTTTGTATCTAGAAACCCATTACTGTTATGTTAGTAATTATTATTTAATTATTCAGGAGGAGAGCGAATTCCGGGGGTTTCGCCTTCTGCTCGTTCTTCGTTGTCTCGCGGTTGAGGCAAGTATAACCTTGTTATTATAATCTGTGTGATTGGATGATTTAGATGTTATGAGTGATGTTTGAGTTATGAATGCTTTACTTATGAATTTCAGTAAAGTTATGAGTTGTTAATGCTATGAATGTTCTGTTTACATTATAGCATTTATTTGAGATTGAATTGATGCATAGTATGTTGAATACCTGTTTATCTTGTTGATACATTCATATATATGCATCATGCTGAGAATTATTGAAGTCTTGGTCACATGGTGATCAAGCGTCGAGATCCCCACACTTGTAGGAGTGTGGGCAATTGGTCCCTGCATGCCGAGGGGCAGGCATGGGTGGGCATTGACGAATGCTCACTCCGCATTACCGGTAAAATACGAAGAGAGAATGGACTTTTGATCATAATGCATAGCATGAAATTCATGTGTAATATGTTTAACTTGAGAGTTAATGTTCATGCTTGCATTTGTTACAGTTATACTTGCTGAGTCGTTGGACTCACCCTTGTTGTTGTTTGTTTATTTTAGGTACCAATGTGAGATCAACATACATGGGGACATGAATGACTAGACCAGATGCACGTGCACTATTCCTTCAATAAGAAATAAAGACAGTCATTATAATCTTAGTGGCTGATTAGTTTAATTGGACCATTTTATTATTCATCAGATTTAAATGTAATAATAATTAGAACTATTTGATATCGCCTGTTCTTTATTATGGAAATAGAACTGCTTCATTTATCTAGATTTGCTATTAATGATTGAATAGATAAGACTTGGTCGAATCTTTTGGAATAATTATTAGAAGTTTTAATTTTGGCTAGAAGTTGGTAGCATTTCAGGCCATTGTTTGGATGGGGTGTTACAGTTGGTATCAGAGCGGGCTTTAGGTCCGTGGTAATTAAATTATTAAATTGACACACTTGGTGCATGAGGATGGGATGGGTCAAGCATTGCATTTATGCTTTTGACATATTGTATTGATGATTTACATTATGGGATAATCTTGTATGCTTATCGATAATCTTGTATGATTATGATTTGCTCCTATGATCATTACAGTGAGAATGGTCAATGATATGATGTAGATGTTGTGATGGGCTGCCTTGGCATTGCCAGATTATACCATTGGTTGTAGTATAAGGATTAGCAATGTAGTTACCTCAGGTAACTTAATTGAAGGTGTTGCGGGTGAGCTCCTTAGGAAAGTTATTAATATCCTTAAGTTGATTTCGGCTAATCTTTGGTTTATTGCAGTTAATGAATTTCTTTTGAGTTTGTGGTTCTTGCAGTTGAGGGTATGCAATTGGTCTCTACCTGTTCCTTGAAGCAGTTATTGTTTCTTTTCGGACTAATGAGATACTTTTGCTACCTGTGCTCATTTTGACTTGTAAGGTTAGTTTCTTCGTGGGAGTTTTATTTTGTTGAGAATCATGGCTTATTGGTTCGCTTGGTGTTTTCTTTTATTAATGCAAATTTTGAGTTGCAAAACTCATTGTTATGTGAAAGCTTTGGATCTATATGTCTCTTTATCTCGAGCGTTGAAGTTTATTATTCCTCTTCCTTTTGAAAGAGAGTGTTAAAATCCTTTATGTTGTTTTGCTATGCTTAAGTGGAAGGTGGTAATCATATAAACTAATTCATAAGGTTGAATTATCAAGTTGATATGTTAGCATAGTGTATAATTAAATTTTTTTACCAGTATCCTTGGAAGTGTAGTTGTTTAATTTGATATTGCCCTGTAATAGTTTTTAGAAGAACTATGATTATGAATTTTTTTACTCATGATAGTAACTCATGGAGTTATTGAGGAGTGTGTAATAAGAACCGGAATGATTATTAAGATTGTTTAAATTTCTATCATGATTGGATAAATTGAATTATTGCATTAAGTCAATATCTCTCCAAAAATTATAGTACAAAACTAATCATCCTCCTATATACTACAAATAACTTTGCACTCAATACCTTATAAGATTGTATACTTGATCATTACTTGACAGTTGCCACTGGAAACCCTGAAAGCTTCATAATACAAATTAGCTATTCCTTTCATAAAAAAAAAGAGAAAAATAAGAGGTAATAAGAACAAATTCAGAAGCCTAGAATGCTCAACAAGCAAAAATCCCAAGAAAAATAATTAAATAGCAAGGCACATCATTTTTTTAAGACAAAATTTTGTAAACCTCTTATAAACCACAGGAATTTCTCCAACACTTCATTGAAATTATTCTTGATGAAAAATACAATACAACTTCCTCATAATTTGCAAACTCTAAAAGCCCCTAAGATCGAAAACTCCAAAATATTTCATTTAAATGACACCACGAAAGACGACCAAATTCTCTTCCTTCTAAAAGAATCACTACTGTCACAGTATGCCTTTACTGAACAAGCCTAATATCATCAATTTACTAAAAACTCTTAACAACAATTATCAGAATCCACTACTTCATCATAAAACTCTCCAAGACTCTAAATTGATTCATACTACTTTATCATTTCATCCTCACACTTACAATGCACCCAAACTTAGCAAGCTTATTACAATAAACTCTTTAATCTAGAAGATGTCCAGTGCACGAATAAAAAAATGTTCCACCAATTTTTTAATCAATTGTTAAATATCATCCAACAATTTCACAAGCACATAAACATGAGACATTTATTAAAATTCAGAAACTCGACTCTCTAGTGGTTCTGAACACCAAATTCTAGCACATAATAATTGCACTCCAAAGGTTTTCGCTAACAATTAGCATTATAAGAAATCTAATTGCTACCCTATTCTATTTGCAATCATACGGACATGTACAACCACCAATTCAACTATTCTACCTTACATAATTCTGCAAAAACTCTATTAATCATATTTCTATATCCATCAAAGTCCCTCATGACATGACAACAAATTTCATCCAATCACTCTAGCTAGAGTAACTAATCCAAAACTCCTCCAATTTAAATACTAGATCCACTGATTTTTAGATTTTTTGAACTCTTTGTACCCAATCCCTCAATTAAACATGTTAAGAAATAAATCTAGCAATTGAATATGTTCACCAAGTATCTATAAAAGGGGCACATATAAAAGTAATATCACTAGGACAATAATTCAATGTCTTCTTAACTTATCTATTCCCAATAATTAGATTAATCCATCAAGACCCAAATAATCCAATTTATCCAACAAAATTTGGTAGATTAAACAATAGTAATGATCATCTATCAATACTTCATACTTCTTTATAATCCATTAATTTCTAATTGGAAAGAGCATATTCTTAGTCACTAGTCACCATGCATCTACTCGAAGGCACTACCAAATTTAACATATATCTCTTCGAGGGATGTTGATTGAAATCAACTAAACACCATGTCATCTACATCTCTTAGCATCTCATAACTTGTCATTTAATCCCTATGATCACGACAAGCCATCCAATCATTGAAAAGACATGACAAAAGAGTTTAAGTACTTCTTCTTCATAAAAATGGCATTTAACTTCAACCGTTCAAAATATTCGAAAAGAACCACATGGGTTTAAATCCTCCTCATGAAAATGAACTTGCAAAAGATATTCTCCATTGTCCTCAACATCGAGTAAATAAACAAATCATATTCGTTGACAAAATGGCAAAACTCTAATTAAAAAGACGACCCTGCAAATTAACAACTTTCATGGGCGGCAAGAATATCTCACTATTTGGAAAAACAGTAATTTCTATATGAAACAAAATAGCAAATGAAAGCATATTACCAACACTGCAAATGACCAACCCCATCAAAACTCATGGAAAGAACAATATCTCTCCCATAAAACACAATGACCAATAGAAACTCATCCCCGATCAATGGTGACTAAGGTTAACCGAGAAAACCCATCATTACTCATCACCACACACGGTGGAACAGTCTGGCCATATCTACGGCCACAACTACGACTACTATCCCTCGACATCACTATCCTTCTCAATTACCCAACCACACCCAATACATATGTAATAACTCAACATTCATTAATAATTTTACAACTAAAAAAAGCGTAAATGCAGTACATGACCCCAAGCCCATTCTACTGTGCGCCAGTGTGCCAAGTTTTATTTTTTTCAATTTAATTACCTTAAATCAAATTTCAACATTATGTTTTTCTAAGTTATTTTATTATTAGGATTTTTACTTTCATTAAATTACCAAACCTATGTCAAATTTTAGTTGATTAAACAAGTAGATTATTAATTTACTCACCACAAACCTAATGCCTACTCTGATAATAACTGTAATACCCCAGCTTAACAAAAACTCATGATATCACCTACAACTACTATCACTACCAATTTTAACCAATAAGCAAGCATTACTAACAACTAGATTTCAAGGATAAACATTCAACATGAGAGTAAACATAAATTTTAGCAATATTGTAAACCATAAACTGACCTTGACATGAACCAATAAATACCAAAGCAAAACAACAATATTATAAACGATAAAGACTAAGGAAACCATAAATTGTCTAATCACTGCTATGGAAACTACTAAATTGTTCATGTACACAAGTGATAAGTTGCTAGGTGCAGTGAAGAGCTACAACGTGCAATTTTCATGTTCTACTTCCACTCATGCATATCGCCTTCAATGATTATCTAAACATAACAAATAAGCAAGGGTAGGTCCAAGACTCAGTAAGTACAAAGCAGGATAATAAAGGAATCCACATCATTTTAAATATCTATATCCAATTACCATTAACTCAATTTTCACATTTCATTCTCATCCACATATCTTATTCTCTTAGTGCAATGCAATGCCCGTGATCAAGCCTCATTCTCCTTCTGTTGCCCGTACTAGTATAACAGAGGGAATAGCCATCGATGTTCACCCTCTACCTTCATCCTGTTGAGCACATTGGAATAGTCAAATAGATTTATTCATAGTTATTGACTTTCTCACAGCCCTGACTCAAAATGCATATGTCATATCATGAATGCCATTTTCCATCATTTTAACACATATCTCATTTTTCATCAAATTGATATCATAATGAACAAAAGGATAATCAAAATTATTGCATGAAATAAATAATTCAATAATAGTGAGCAATTACCAATCATCATCTATCATTCTACTAAGCACTTGTCTTTTTAGTTGCGACAGTAGATTTGATTAGGAGATGACATTACACCTGATGCTACTCCTCCTACAGCAATTACTCACTCTCAATACATGCCATAGCATTACAAGACAACAAATAAATGGTGACGCTCCTACACGCTCCCCAAACACACAACTCCCCCCTTTACCGGATAGTCAACCCCGCTATCCCGATACAAAAATCATCATAAGTTTCAACTTCCACATCGTAATATGGCAAACCATACCAGTCCTAAAATCTATATAAAATTTTCTATAATTTTCTAGTTGATAACATGTTCATATTAAATTATCTAAACCCCCATTTTTAACCCAGAAGACAGAGCTATCATTTTTTGGATAGTCTTTTAATCTACACATGCAAATCTGTTGAACTATGACATTTTCAGAATCTACATGAAATTATCTACCACTTTCTAGTTATGCCTAAAATTCAATTCTGTCATTAAATTAGTCAAATTAATGATTTTCCATGATTGCATCCAGTAGCAACTCGATACCGAACAGTAGACTCCCAAAATTCATAACTTCTACTCTACTAATCTGAAAATTATGTTCTTAGACTTTCTGGAAACCTTACAAAACTACCTATAATTGTCATGTAGACCAAATCCCCAAATTAGTTTATTTACTATTTTTAATCTAAAGGTTAATATGTGCTACCAAAGCACGATAAATTTACCAGATAGTAGGATTACAAAAGTCATATCTCACAATCTACTCATCTCATCGACATGAATAAAAATTCTACAGAAAGCTATCAAAAATCTCTACATCTTTCTAGTATATGGTATTCCCAAATTATACCCATACAATACCCGTAGGTGCAATACAACAATATAACAGTTTGATCGATCTACTATTCGGACCCTCTAACGGACACGCACTATCTCTTTACGCATGTGATGAAACCGCATATCACAATTCCCTTCTCTTTCTTTCCTTCTCCCTTCCTCTAGAC
Source organism: Bonia amplexicaulis (assembly GCA_036346245.1). NCBI lineage: Eukaryota > Viridiplantae > Streptophyta > Magnoliopsida > Poales > Poaceae > Bonia > Bonia amplexicaulis. Next base: position 8,896,186 of record CM070762.1, read on the forward strand.
TTTTCCTCTGCTCTTTTCTTTTTTTCTTTCTTTGGCCCTCCTCTAGAATCCCGCTTGAATTTCTGAGTCGGCACACTCATGTCACACGATACCGGAGAGGCAGCACTAACCCGGGTGGTGCACTGCCGTGCGGGCGAGTGACTGCCTCCCAGATGGCAACGTAGCACAGGCACGATGACCATGTGCGCTCGACCCGGATGCCAAATGCCTCTCAGATGGAGTCGTGGGGACGATGTCGTGCGAGCATTTCCTCGGCCTACGTGCAGGACGATGTGGTGACTCGACTGGCTACACAGCACATCCTTGCGTTGGGTGGCATGTGCTGCGAGGAAGCACGTGAAATGGTGGCGTCCGCTGGTGTGGCCTTCGGCTGGAGATGGTGATGGCTAGTAGATGACCTGTGAAATAGAGTTGGTTTGAGGTAGATGACGGCTAGGAAAAGAAAACTAGGGTTTGGATTCTTTTCTCCCCCACGTTTCCTTATGTCATGGCACTAACTCTAAACTGATTCTAATTCCCTATCGACTCTTTCTAGGAAACCAATTCTCCTTTAAAATCCAGCATCCCCTTATTAGGTTTTGTTTTTACTAATTATGCATAGGTCCTCAAGAGGAATATTTCTGGATATTACATTCTACCTCCTTAATAGAATTCGACCCCAAATTCTTTTCCTCGCGACTCTACCTAAGAACTCTAACCTTCTAACTTATACCCACTATTGCTCATTTTGTGGGAAGGACCAAAATCATGAAGACTTTTGTTTTCAGCGTGCCAAACACATGCGTTGAGCCAATGCTTTTAAGTATCTGAGTGTGCATAACCTTTCTCATGGTATGAACATTCGTGAGCCTAACATAAAGGCTCACTTTGTTAATGGCTTTTTTGATACCTTTTCTAGTGGTATTGGACAACATCATGAACTTGGTTTTCATGATTTTGGTTTTAATCAATGTGTTGTCCTAAAGATAGATTTTGGTCATTTATCAAGTGGTGGACCTCATCTTTTCCATCGAGGTGTGCACCCATAGCGAGTAGGATTTGTGAGTTTTTTTAGTGCTCTTGTTGGTTCTTATCTTAGTGCTTTCAACCGCTTTCCTAAATATGGCACTCATTCTCATTGAGTTGTCTACTTGTGGAGTGCCCCAAGAATGGATCTTCTTGCACAAACCATCCATTGCATCGTGCTAACTCACATAAGGATTTAGTTTCTTCTAGTTGTGGTGTGTCCAAGATTTGTATTCTTAAGTATTTGCTCACTCATCCTTTGGGATCCAAGACTTGGGCACCTTCTTCTTCCCATGTGTAGGTACCGGGACATAGGATGAAAAACATGAAACTGATTAGTTTCGATCTTTTGCCTCATCACGTGATTGAAACACTTGATAGTTCTTCACTCCTTTTGATAGCCACCAAGAGGCATGAGCATTCACATTTGACGTCTCCATGTACTTTGTGAGCTATAATGTATCCTCAAACCTTTACATTCATGTTTGATCACTCTTGGTATGTTGAGTTTATTCATGTGCTCACTTGTACCATATTGACATGCATTACTTATATTACATTCTTGTCACGTGTATATATGTATGTTACTTGCATATTTATGTACTCACTTGTACTATATTGGCATACATTACTTACGTTACATTCTTGTCATGTCTTTACGTGTATGTCACTTGCATATCCATGTGCTTGCCAATTATCTTGAGCATGTATTATTCTTGAGATATCATGTATCATGCTCTTACTATTGCTCTATGTATTAATGTACTTGCTTGATGTCATTACACCATGTGTTTGCATGATTTGTTTCATGTCATGTTTTCTATATATTTGGTATTATCATATATCACTTGTGGATACATGATTTTTGCCATATTGCTATGAGCATGTGCTATTCTAGATTCATCACTTATCATGCTATTTGCTTGCTCATATGTGCATAGGCTAGGATTTTGATCATAATCTTTGTGTATGTATGAGCTTGTCTTTGTTATTACGAGTATGTGCTATCTTGTTATATTCACTATCATGCTTTTTGATATCTTGCCCTAGGTATGCGTGTATCTGTTTATACTTATTTGAGAATTGAATTTTTATTGCTTATCTTTTACCTTGGATTATAGCATTCTTCCTTGGTTAGCGTAATATTCCTTCAAACGGAAAAAGGTCCAAACTTTGGCAAGAATTTTCTTGATTATTGATTGGAATAGGTTCTTTACATCCTAGAGAAAGTGCACACCAAACTTCAATTAATTTGGACTCTTAGTTTGGGAGTTGGGTCAATTTGTTGTTTTAGCTCATTTTTGATGCAACAGTTCTTCAAGAGGAAAAAGGTCCCAACATTCTTAAATTCTTTCATGATATTTGGTTGGAATATGTTCTTATGGTCATAATCTAGCCTTGGTTCATGTTTTAAGCTATTTGGAGTTGTGGATCAATAGTTACACAATTTCTTCAATTTGAATAGTTCTGAAAATCTGTTCTGTTCTTGGAGAGATGTCAGACCACCAACCAATTAGAGGTTACATTGCAAAGGGGTTAGACCACCACCCAAGTAGCGGTCATACCGCCCTATAGTTGGAGGTCAGATCGCCAAAATTTGTTGAGGCTAATTTAGCTCAGGTTTTCTTAGATCTTTTCTTGTGAATGATTGGTCTCTGATATTCATAGCTTCTAATAGCTATTGAAGCTAACAATTTTGCTTTCTCTTTTAAGGAAAAGATTTAGAAAAAACTTTTAATCGTATTGATTTATATTAACCCCCTCTAATCGCCGTTCTTAATCCTACAAAAATACAATGCATACAGTTCATAAGCTCCGAGCTCTGACCTTGCTGCAGCTAATATGGGCATAATGTAGCCAAACCGAGTTCGAGGTTGAGTCCATAATCTAGCCAAATAAAAAAGCGACATTGGTATTGATTTAAAGTGTGAAGCACTAGAAGTAGAACATGGGCTGCCGTTTGCAACTAGTATTCATCTACGGTGGCCATATTCGATTGAACTGCTGGCTTCTCACCCGACGCCGTGTGATGCCGTTGAGGCTCCAGGGAGACACTTCGCTGCCCGGGACGAGCTGCCGTCAGAGGGTCACCGTCGCGGCTCTGGCCGCAAGGAACTCAGGCTGTGCGTACCTTAACAATGGCGGCTAGGGTTCTATCACTACTACAGAAAGCCTAATACTAGACGACCAATCACAGACGATTTGATAAAACTGTCTGTGACCGACACTAACACAGATGATTTTAATTTGAACACCGTCTGTGTTGGCGGCATCGGAGAAAAGGAGTATCACAGAAGGTTCATACCGACGAACCGTCTGTGATAAAGTATCACAGACGGTCTATATTACGAACCGTTATCACAGACGGTTTTTAATAAAAAAACCATCTGTGATAAGCTGGTTATCGCAGACGGTTTTTAATGGGATTATCACAGACGATTTTTGATAAAAAACCATCTGTGATAAGCCGGTTATCGCAGACGGTTTTTAATAAAAAATTGTGTGTGATAATTCACAGACGGTTTTAATAAAAACCGTCTGTGTTAATGCCACTAAGCATTTATTGCGCTGCTCAGACCGCATCTGTCTTCATTTCGATCCAGATCTAACCACTGTTGCGCACTCTTTCGCTCAGGAGGCAAGCTAGGCGATTTTAGGCCAGTTAATTTGGTGGGAAGAGGCAGAGATTGAGCTTTGAAGATTCATTCATACTTTTCTGGTTGCTCTAGATATGGTTAGTAAGAAAATTTATTTTTTCTTTAATTGCATTACAATTCAGATCTAAGTAATTGGTGAGTGTTATTGAAGATGATTAATTTGCAAAATTATTGGTTATATAATAGTTGTTGTGTTTATAATATGAATTGAGCTAGCAAATTAAGCCTCAATATAATCCATGTGGCCGGTATATATGTAGTAATAATTAGTTAATCTAATTTTTAATACTAAGTTGTTATATATGTACGTAACGTAGGACCGAAGCTGGATGTATGCCGCGAGCCGTGTGAGTGAAGAGTACATTAATGGCGTGTCTGCTTTTACAAGAGCCACCGAGTAGGATATGTTGAATAAGGGGCGGAATATATGTATTGTCCATCCGCTGACTACGAGAATTTAAAGATGTTTAAGAGCCGAGGGCAAATTGAAGCGCATTTGATTCGGAGGGGTTTCAAAAAGGGTTATACGTGTTGGACCAGTCATGGCGAAGTAAATGATCATATGCCGCCGGATGACATCGCCGGTGAAGTGAATGATATGCCGCCGGATGACATCGCCGGTGAAGTGAAGGACATGCCGCCGGATGATGTCATTGTGGTTCGGATTCGAATAGGTTGCACGATGATAATCTGGATCAGATGCTTCGCGATGTAGAAGAGAACTATGATGAGAGAGAGTATGTTAAATTTCGGGGCTTAATGGAGGACTCGGAGAAACCTTTGTTCACGTGCTGCAAGTACACGAGGTTGTCGGCCCTGCTTGAACTGTTAAAATTGAAGGCAAGCAACGGTTGGTCCGACAAGAGTTTCATGGCGCTGCTAGCTCTTTTAGAGGACATGCTTCCAGAGGGAAATGAGCTGCCTAAAACCACGTATAAAGCCAAGAAGGTTCTTTGTCCGTTGGGAATGGAAGTAGAAAGAATACATGCATGTCCGAACGACTGTATCTTGTACCATAAAGAGTATGCAAACATGCATGTATGTCCGGTGTGCAACGCATCCCGATACAAACGTAACAATCAATCAGATGACAGCGAGGGAACAGAAGCGAAGAAAGGACTTCCTGCTAAGGTGGCATGGTATTTTCCTATAATTTCCCGTTTGAAAAGGTTTTTTGCAAATCCAAAGGACGCAAAACTGCTGCGTTGGCACTCGGAGGAGCGCAAGAAGGATGGAATGCTAAGACACCTTGCTGATTCCGTCCAGTAGAGAAACATCGATAGGAGTTTCGCAGACTTTGGTGCAGAACCAAGGAATATAAGGTTTGGACTGAGTACAAATGGAATGAATCCTTTTAGTAGCATGAGCAGCCGACATAGCACATGGCCCGTGACTCTCTGCATCTATAACCTTCCTCCTTGGTTGTGTATGAAGCGAAAGTATATTTTGCTGTCGATACTTATCCAAGGGCCAAAGCAACCAGGGAATGATATCGATGTGTAACTAGCACCTTTGGTGGAAGATCTAAAAGTACTGTGGTACAAAGGGGTACATGTATGGGATGCATACAAACGAGAGAACTTCACTTTGCGCTCCTTATTGTTCTGCAGCATAAATGATTATCCTGCCCTTGCTAACCTATCGGGCCAGAGTACAAAAGGTGCCAAAGCTTGTACCCACTGTTTAGATGATACCGAGAGTGTGTGGCTGAGACACTCACGCAAAACGGTCTACATGCATCACCGCCGGTTCCTTCGGAGGGCTCACCCATACCGCAAGATGTAGAAACAATTTGACGGAGAGAAGGAAGACAGTTCAGCTCCAAGGCATTTAAGGGGACACAAGGTTTATGATATGGTTAAGGATTTAGATGTTGTCCTCGGAAAGTGACGTAAATTGAGGGCTCATGAGAAGAACACCTGGAAGAAGAGATCAAAATTTTGGGACTTACCTTATTGGAAATACCTAGATGTTCGACACTGCATCGACGTCATGCACAAAGAAAAGAATGTATGTGATAGCTTGATTGGTCTCTTACTGAACATTCGTGACAAAACAAAGGACGGCGTCAACGCACGGCTTGACTTGGCTGATATGCACATCAGGCCTGAGTTAGCACCGACAATAAAGATAAGGACGAACGTACCTTCCCCTGCGTGTTACAGTCTGTCCAAGGCCGAGAGAACAGAATCGTACAAGATGCTTGCATGGTGTCAAAGTTCCGTCTCGGTTACTCCAAGAACGTAAAGAAACTTGTTTCGATGCAAGATTTGAAGTTAAATGGCATGAAGTCTCATGATTGTCATGTGCTGATGACACAGATGCTCCCTATTGCAATTAGAAATATTTTGCCGATCAAAGTACAAGAGACAATCACGAGGCTATGTTATTTCTTTAACACAATTGCTTAAAAAGTCATCGATCTCGAAGGACTAGATGCTCTATAGGACGAGGTGGTGATGACTCTGTGTCATCTTGAAATGTATTTCCCTCCTTCGTTTTTCGATATCATGGTCCATCTCATTGTTCACATTGTGTTGGAGATAAAAATGTGCGGGCCTGTATTCCTACGTAGCATGTACGCATTTGAGAGGTTCATGGGAATTCTCAAGTCCTACGTACAGAATTGATCTCGGCCGGAGGGCAGCATTGTCGAAGGTTATGCAAGCGAAGAAGTCATTGAGTTTTGTGTCAATTATATGGCTCAGACTCAACCGATAGGTGTGCCTCAATCTCGTCATGAGGGGAGGTTGAAGGGTATCAGAACTATCGGAAGGAAAGCAATCACTTCAGATATGGACACGTATACTCAAGCCCATTTCACGGTCTTGCAACACATGACTGAGGTGGCGCCTTATGTCGACCAGCACAAGAATGTGCTTCGGCAACAAAATACGGAGCGGCCGGATGTTTGGATCATGAGGCAACATAACAGTCAGTTCAACCAATGGTTGAAGGAGCAAATCGCTAGGAGCTCGCCAAGTGAGACGCTGACATGGTTGGCAAAAGGGCCAATATTTACAGTTGTGACATGGCAAGGATATGACATAAATAGGTACACATTCTATACGTAGTCTCAGGATTTAAAGAGCACAAACCAGAACAGCGGTGTCCGCATCGATGCGTTCAGTACCGATGGGTTGAGAAACTCGTACTATTGGTTCATAGAAGAGATTTGGGAGCTCGACTACGTGGTTTTCAAGATCCCCTTATTTCGCTGTCGTTGGGTGCATCTCCCATAGGTGAAGGTTGACAAGTACGGTGTCACTACCGTGGACCTCCAACATGTCGGGCACAAAGACGAACCATTCGTGCTCGTCAACCAAGATATTCAAGTTTTCTATGTAACCGATCCAGCAAATAAGAAACGCCATGTAGTTCTTCATGGAAAAAGGAGAATTATCGGAGTAGAGAATGTAGTGGACGAGGAAGAATACAATCAATTTGACGAGTTACCTCCTTTTAGAAATGGCATAAGGTCGACGACGAATAACGTGATGAAACTAGTTATGTACGCATTGATCATCATGAAGGCCTCATTTTTAAAGGAAATAAGCAAGTGCAATGAGAATGTGCTTCATATATGTGGGCATTTGCATATATGTATATAACAATGCATTTGTGTGATGTATATGTGAAAATGTGTGATGTAGTCAATTTTGAGAATGAGAAAATATGTAAAGAAATACACTGTATCAATGCAGCTGGTTGGTGTTGTATATGAATGCAGCTGTTTGGTGGTTGATCATGAATGCAGCTGGTTGGTGTTTGTCTTAATAACTACAGTCTATAAAAGGCTTATCACAGACGGTTCTACACGTAGAATCATCTGTGATATCAATATCACAGACGGTTCTAAACTTAGAACCGTCTGTGATATTTATTATCACAGACGGTTCTTAATGTAGAACCGTCTGTGATAATATAACTATCACAGACGGTTCTAAACTTAGAACCGTCTGACGGTTCTACGTGTAGAACCGTCTGTAATAAGCCTCCCTACAAATACCTCTAGCTAGGGTTTTTTCCGTATGCTGCAGTTATATTCTACATCTAAATCCCGATCTGTCTCATCGCCGCCGCCTCCCCAAGCCCTCGCCGGCCGCCTCCCCGAGCCGTCTACATTCGAAGACCGATGCTCGGCTCGCCTCCACGCCCGGCGCCTCCGTTCGCCTGTCGCCTCCGGTCGCCTCCCCGAGCCCTCACCGGCCGCCTCCCCGAGCCGTCCGCATTCGTAGACCGACACTCGGCTCACCTCCACGCCCGGCTGTCGCCTCCGGCCGCCTCCCCGAGCCCTCGCCGGCCGTCGCCTCCGGTCGCCTCCCCGAGCCCTTGCCATTTGCTTCATAGAACTTTGTTTAGAGACCTTGTAGTAATAATATATGCCACATAGACCTTCAAAGGGCATGAAGCAAGTGGTACACATTAGTGTATCCGGTTCAATGAACTGGATATACTAGTTTGTACCATTTGCTTCATAGAACTTTGTTTAGAGATCTTGTAGTAATATTATATGCCACATAGACCTTCAAAGGGCATGAAGCAAGTGGTACACTGTAGTGTATCCGATTCAATGAACTTGATACACTAGTTTGTGCCATTTGCTTCATAAAACTTTGTTTAGAGACCTTGTAGTAATAATATATGCCACACTAAAGTAGGTGCTAAGATAGGCACACCACCCCCTCTCTCTGTCCACATCACCCCCTCCCTTCTCCCCCTCCCCTCCACTCCTCTCCTGTCTTCCAATTCAATATGATCACTTTCTTATTTTATCATAATAGACCCACAAATTGAGCAACATGTCATCCGCGCATTCTTCAACACCATCGCCGGAGGCGTCCACTCCAACATCAAGACGCCAAGGAATAGGGCTATCGAAGAAGCCTGAGGGCCGATTTGCCATCACAGCGGTTGATGCATCTGGGATCCCTCTCCTTCCTCACAAAGCAGTAAGCGCATTCCGAACACTGATCGGAATAGTTGCACGAGAGCGAATTGAGATCACATTCAATTCGTGGAAGAACGTTCCCGAGACTCGAAAACGTGAGCTATGGACCGAAATTTTGGCATCGTTCGAGATCCCAGAAATACACCAAGACGTCGTGCACGATAAAGCTACCTAGCGGCGTGCAAAGCATAGAAGAACTTCAAGAGCACGCTTGTCAAGAAATACATGGAGACGGACGAAACGCCTATTCATAAATACCTATTCCTGGAACCACAATGGGAAGAGTTAAAGGCGATGAAGACAACTGAAGATTTCAAACGTACAAGTATGGCGCATAAGGCCCTCCAAGCAAAAACCACACACCCCCACAGACTTGGCACAGCTGGGTATGCGGGTAAAATCCATGATGGAGGATGGAGGATGACTTGGCAGCCCAACAGGACATCGCTCCGCCATTTTCCAATATCTCGGATGTGCGCGCTCAAAATTAGATTAGAGCAAGGTCATCTACAACGACATCGGGGGACGTCTCCTCAGCAAGTGTCCCAGTGTCTGGTAAGATATCGATCGAACTACATAGCTTGTAATTACTCCAGAACTTCGTACGAATTGAAATGACATGTCGTGCTCTTGCAGGAAGAGCTGAGTTTTGAATCTACTGTGGGATCATTTCAGGGAACAAGGGAGAATGATATGCTCTTCGTGGCCCTGGGAAACAAGGAGCACCCGGGCCGTACGAGAGGCCTTGGGCTTTACATTCCTTGGAAACATGGTTTCCAAGATGACTCCGAAATATATCGGCGTAGGAAGAGAACCAAAGTCGAGCGTGAGGAGTGGCTACGAGAAGAGTTCAAGGTATCTCTTAGAGAGGAGATAATGGGTGAGCTAGCTGATGTAATCATAGATGAGGTGCGAAAACTCTGAGAAAGTCGCAGCCATTGCCTGTGGTAGCTAGCCCGCATAACCGTCCGAGTAGTTGCGCGTCCAATCCGACGGAAAGCGTGGCCAGATTTCCTGTGGACAATATCCAGGTAATAATTATTATCTATCGAATGCTTGCTCCATTGATAGGCCTATTGGAGTAGCTAATTTGTATCGTTATGTAGGAGCCTACGAAGTGCATGTTCCAAGTGAGATGTGCCTCCGTTCCCTTGTACGCTGCTTGGGGCTAGGCATATCAGTCTGGTATCGGGGCCATGGTGCACGGTCAACCTTTAGCACCAGGCTACGCAAAAGTTAATGTGGATGGTGTGCATGCCAATTTTGAGGTCGTCCCGCTACCGAAGGCCCCAACGACGAGATCGTGACTCTAGGGCAGGCCATTGGAACATTCATCCAGTGGCCCAAATGCGACATCTCCCTGGAGGCTTCTTCACCGGTGGCCGGACCAGAAGGGCAGCACGAACCAGAGCTAAATGCGCTGGTGCTATCTCCACAAGGGCAGTGCGAAGCAGAGCTACCTGCACTGGTGCTATCTCCACGGGTGCTATTCTAGCCAAAGCAACTTGCACCGTCTGTACCATTACAGTCGACTACCATAAAGTCGACCTATAGTCGAGGCAGTAGCCAGGGCAAATCAAAGACGAAGGATGATGACGATATCCTGTACCTGCTATTGGCCCGCAAATTCGTGCTAGACGAGCCGATGATATTCCCGGAAGATCACCTCTTAACCCTAGGACTTGGTTGCCAAACATTACACGCTTGGTATATGGAACAGTCCAATAGGCCAGAGGCAGAACGGCGCTTAGGTATCACTGTCAAATTCAAGCGGGAACATTTCTAGCACGAAGTTCAAGAATGTGTCTTCGCGGTGACCTTTGACGATATATTTGATCTTTTCACGCTCAACGCTCTCGATGCCTCACCCGTTCGATGTTGGACGCTGTAAGTGACATATATTCGATGTTGGCCTATTTGGTAGGTGACATATCACAGACGGTTTGTAACTGAAAATCGTCTGTGATATTGATATATCACAGACGATTTTTCGTTACAAACCGTCTGTGATATATCAATATCACAGATGGTTTTTAACTAAAAATCATCTGTGATAATCAGCTAGCACAGACGGTTTTTAGTTACAAAACGTCTGTGATAACCTTCGATTATCACTGACCTATAAATTCAGACGGTTCACAAAACCGTCTGTGATGACATTGTTGAACCGTCTGTAATGATCTTTTCTGTAGTAGTGTATAGAACGACTGCTCCTTATCTCAAAGCCTTGTATCGGGCTGGCTTCCTTTGGGCCTGATTCGAAGCGGCGCAACTTCTCTGACGTTACGAAGCAAAGTCACAGCGTGACTTTGCTTCGTAACAGCTGTTCATTCGGTGATCCACGGTCCAGATTTTCTAGCATTTTTTGATATTTTTTTTACTGCTAGATTTTAGCATTTTTATTTTTATCTTTTTCTAGTTTTTTTCTTATATTTCTTTATATTATCGTGTTAAAATAACCTATTTTTAAATAAAAATAAGTTATTTTTATTTAAAAAATAGATTATTTTAACACAGATAATATAAAGAAATATAAGAAAAAAGGAAAAAACTAGAAAAAGATAAAAATAAAAAAGCTAAAATCTAGAAGTAAAAAAAATCAAAAAACGCTAGAAAATCTAGGCCGTTGATTGGCAGATAGAAGGATGTTACGAAGCAAAGTCACGATGTCAGAGAATCCCGCGCGGATTCGAAGGCACTTAGTTTCTTCTAACCAGCGGAACGTCCGATTCTGGCCAGAGTGACCAGAATTGAGGTCAGCACGGGACATAGCTTCTTTTACACCGTTTTAGGTAATGGAATAGTACATTTTAGTCATTCCGATCGGTACCTAAATAGAATTGGTAAGTATGATGTATGTGTAAGCCACATTAGCAATTATGGGCTCATATATAGGGCTAGATAGGTTCATGTGATGCAAATATCCAAGGTCCCTTCACAGGTACTCTAGCTGGGCTATGCCATGTAGGCTAGCTGGTGGTAAGGCAATCTACAAGCTAGTTAGCTAGGCTAACCTGATCAATACACACAAGCTAGCCAGAGCAGCAACCCTGCAGCCAGCCGACTGCGACAAAATTGTCTCAACTGAATTGGAGTAGGATCCCCTGTCGCGTAGTATATACAAATAGAAAAAGGAACTCACATTTCACAAAAAAAGCGAAGAAGAAAAAAGAACTCACAGTTATATATCGCCTCATTAATTTGGAGTTCGGACCATCCAATGGAGAAATAGACTGATCAGCCGGAAAAGAAGAATGTGATGAATTGATTTGCCCCTCGTCAATTCCTCGCTGAAAAGTAAAACGCCAAATCTACAAGAATAAAAATTCGATCAGAAGATGAAAGTCCACAATCGTTAAGTTTTGAGCAGATAGCCTTAACGAAATAAGTGAATCAGGGGAGATTGAGAGCCCATGTGAAGGTCTAAAATATGTTTGTGATGAATAATTGGTACTATGATTGAATTGAATTTAAATTTTGCAAAAATTTAAGAAAATTCATATTTCAGAGTAGATGTCTGTCAACGGCGGTCTGACCGCTGATGCAGTGTAACCAGATTCTAGTTGGCGGCTGCTTTTTTCAAAGAGCATATTTTGAAATTGGGCACGTGCGGTCCAACCGACCGACTTTGGCTGTTGGACCGGAATCGAGTTGGGCGGTGTAACCGACATTGAAGATGCAGTCACATTGGTAGGCCGGTCTGACTGGTGCGGTCCAACCACCATGGGGACTGTGGTCAGAAAGCAGTGAACATGGTTTTTGAGTTGGATGAGTATATGGACAGCATAGGTGCTGTTGGGTGATTGTGTGGTGTTGTATGATGCAAAATTTTGACTAATATAAGTAAAGTGCATGAAATTTGTGCTCAAGATAGCTGCTTGGTCTTGGGATGTGACCAAAAATAGGCAGACGAGCTGAGGTCCGGGTGGTCATATAAGTCTAGGTGAGGCTATGTGGTTCAAGCGGGAAGCACAGAGAAAACAAGGATCGTGAAGAGGCGAGTTGGTGCATGTATGGCGCCAAGTGCCCGATGCACATAGAGACAGTTCGGGAGAGTCCGAATATGTGAAGACATTACATCTAGTCATTGGACACTATATGCTACGTGTCAAAGCATGTGAAGATGCTTTAAGGTAAAGGTGAAGACGGAGTCAAAGGAAGGTGCCCAGAAACTTCGTCAATGGTGTTTTGATAGTTGGTGAAATACCGAGTTGGTGCCTTAATCAAAACCGTGACGTGAGGAGGTGTAAAGAAGAAGTGGTTTAGGTCAAGGAGAGCTGAAATTGTCAAGTGAATCAATGTTAAGGTGTTAGTGTGAGTCTTGTAAACACTTTGAGAATCATACGTGGGTGTGTAAAATCTACGTTAGTGGGTTAACGGGTTTCTCTAATGTCTTAATGGGGTGGACCCATAATGATTGTTGCTAGTTATTAAGGGGGAGAGGAGGTGATAAATCTAAGGATTCTAGGGTTTAAGATTTTGCTCTACCACCTTGTCTCCTTATATGGTTGTGAGAGAGAGAAAATTAGACTTTGGCTGCACCTTGTAATCATTCATGAGTATGTAAACTTTATCCTCCACTGAAATAGATCAAAGCTTTTATCTCAATCATGTTTTTATTTACATTCTTGCTTAGTTTTGCTTATTCTTGAGTTACATTTGTGATTTTGTATTCGTGAGAGTTCTAACCTGATTTCTTGCTTAAATTACCTTGTTAGGATATGTGAGAATAGGAATGGAAGACCTAAAGCCTTAGATCCTCACAAGTAAGAAATGATTTGAGTTTTTAGGTTTTTGGAGTTGTGACATAGATTTGATTCTCTTCAATTTAGTGAACTCGAGCCTAAGAACCTTGTGATTCTTGATTGGTTTACATTCCTAATGCCTTGAATAAGTCTCATGCAAAATTTAAAAGTATTTAGATGAGAATTGAACAAGTTTTTGAGATTTGAACCGTGTCCCAAGAGGCTTTCAGTTCTGCGAATAAGAGATCGGTCAGACGGCCCCACCGATCAGACTGGCCTTATGCTTACGGTCAGACCGACCATGGCGTTCAGACGACCCATCCATGATGATTTGACTAGTTTTAGGCTAAAGGTTGCTGATTTTGATGATTTAGATCTTTAGCCTCATTTTATAAAAAGCATAGTTGATATAATCTGAATTTGGTACCTCTATAATCACTTGAATCAAGATTTTGCATACTATTTAGAAAAACAAAGTTCGGATATCTCCTCTCCTCATGTTGCCGGCGTTGCCCTAAGCAGAAAAAAAGGGAGTGGCTATTGCAAAGCTGACTGAAATTTTTTGATTTCTCAGTCACTTGAAGTTGTACTCTCAATCAACTAAAATTGCAGTTGATTTTTTTGGAGGGGGGCTGCAACTTCAGTTGATTGAGAGTGCAACTAAGTGTAACTTTAGTTGCACTCTGAATCACCTGAAATTGCAGCTGTTTTTTTGGAGGGAACTATAATTTTAGTTGATTGAGAGTACAACTTTAAATGACTGAGAGATAAAAAAAATTCAGTCGTCTTTGCAATAGCAAAATCGAAAAAAAAAATCAGACGGTCCCTGGCCCGGGCCGGCACACCCATATGATCATGCTGTTAGTGTCAAGAACAAAAAACAGGGCCAGCCAGCAGGAAAGCTGCGCCGACCCAGTACGCAACATGATCAATTTATAGGTGCGCGTGGGCCCGCGGTGTCAATGAGCATGGCGGGGAGCTTTTAACTGCATGCATGGGAGCTTTTGTGTCGCCCGTACGTGTACGAGTCGATTCGATGGGGCTGACAGGCCGGACGCTGCCGTGCATGCATGCATGCATGATCATCGCAGCACACAGCAATGCAGCTGGACCTGACATGTACACCTGAACTTGCTTTTGTGTAATCGTATCATGGGTGTGTGTCGATAGATCAATGACCAAGAATTAAGATCATGTCACGTGGTAGCTAGCTACATGGGCAGATGCGGGGCCAGAAAATTTTGGATGGTACCTTATTCTAGGCCCGGGCGTATTTCAGAACCTCAGGTCAAATTATTGTTGGCACAAATTGCAGTGGATCTCAGATGACGTCACAAACACACACACTGATGTCTGGTGGACACACTCGCAGGAGGAGGAAGAACACGCGTGCACAAAGTTGGCGAGGCTGCAACTGCCTAGGGTCTCTTCTGCAGTTTGTTTTTATTCAGTTACTTCAGGTAGATGAATACATGTAAAGAAGTTACTTCAGGTAGATGAATACATGTAAAGAAGTTACTTCAGATAGATGAATACATGTAAAGAAGATAACATGGCCGAGTAGAGTTAGTAGACTAGTGGGTCATTGGCGTGAAGAATTTGAAAGAAGAACAAGAGTAAAAGGGTGATTTGTTAGAGTTAATCTTGTTGTATTTCTTTGATTCCATCTTAATTATGTGTTGCATGTAGTTGCATATTTGCTTGGTCGTGTTAGTGGTCCGAGTGATCAGGATCATGGTGTGAGTTCAGGGCTAAGATTGTTACTCGGCCGAGTTATCTTCTTTATACACTACTACAAAAAGGCTAATACTAGACGCCAAATTACAGACGATTTGACAAAACCGTCATGACCAACACCAACACGCATGTTTTAATTTGGACACCGTCTGTGTTGATGGCGTCGGAGAAAATGAGTATCACAGACGGTTCTTATCGATGAACCGTATGTGATATTCGATATCACGCAGCGATTTTAATTAAAACCGTCGTGATAATCCAGAATTATCACAGACGGTTTTTTATTAAAAACCGTCTGTGATATGTTTCCCGCCTTTCAATTATCTAAAATTTCATAATTTCCCGCCTGAGTCCGAGTAGAATTCAGTTTTGATAATCTGACCGCTGGGCCCGTCTATCCTCCTTAACCCAATTCTAGCCAATAGAAATCCAGCAATTCTCACCCCACGGATCGTAGCTCCGCCTCTTCGTCCCCTATAAATAATTCCAGATTGACCCCACTGTTCTCCTCCATGCTGTGTTCTCCTCCTCTGTGATATTCTTTTCCTCTTTGTTGTTCTCCTCCTCTTTGCTTTCTCCTCCTCTATGATATTCTCTTCCTCTTTGTTGTTCTCCTCCTCTTTGTTGTTCTCCTCCTCCTCCTCCTTGACTCATACCATAATAGCCCCACGAAACAGATGATGCACAAGGCAGTGCTCAATCAACACCGACGATGGTGGGTATCAAAGACATCCAGCTCGTGCGCTGCATCAGGGGCGAGAAGGCCTAGGCATAGAGGATCTTTGCTTTTCTCTGTTCTTGTTGTGTTAGCTAGATGGGTAACCTATTTGTTGTTTTGGGATATTGTAATAGTAGGTTCTAATCTTAATAAAAATAAAATGTGTACTGTGTTTCATACTATATTTGCTTGTTTTCATTTCAATTAATTGATTTGCGAAATGGATGTTTTATGTTTGTGAAATGAATTGAGATGTGAATTGGATGTATACATGTGCATGTTGATCTGCTTGTTTCAGAGAGCATGGCTAGTATTTCCTAAGGCTAGCCAATAAACAAAAATAGATTTACGGGTAGAAAAGAATAGCACAGACGATTTTTAACTAAAAACCATCTGTGATATATCAATATCACAGACGGTTTTTCACTAAAAACCGTCTGTAATAGCTGATAATCACAGACGATTTTTAGTTAAAAACCGTCTGTGATTATCACCTATCACAGACGGTTTTTACTTATAAACCGTCTGTGATTATCAGCTATCATAGACGGTTTTTAGTGAAAAACCGTCTGTGATATTTACACCACAGACGGTTCGAAAACCGTCTGTGATAACCTTCGATTATCACTGACCCATAAATTCAGACGGTTCAGAAAACCGTCTGTGATGATGTTTTTGAACCGTCTGTAACAGGGTTTTCTGTAGTAGTGATATGTATTCATCTACCTGAAGTAACTGAATAACAAAACAACAAGATTAATCTAACAATTATATACTTAATTTTGTGCGGTCTAGCTAGCTTCTAGAATTGCATTGTACCAATCCACTGAGGTGGTTGGGAGTTCTAGCGGTTGTGGACGTCTCTGCATTCTGTATATACTAATTAAGGGTCATCTTGTAATAGCCCAATTTTGACATCCAAATAAATATGCATGAATTTCCATGAATTTAAGATTTTTTGGTGCGCTTTTAAGAATTTTTCCAAAGCTTGGTAGAGGTTTACAAATTTTGAAATGAAATCCATGTCACAAAAATTGCAAACAAAATTTCAAACATTAAATTTAGTGCTGAGTAATTTTCCATCAAAAATTTGTGTGCAAATCCCAATGGAACTTCAAATTAAAAATTTAAACTCAATTCAAACTGGAAATAAAAATTAGATCCTATTGAATTTTCCTCCCAGCCACACAGGGTTGAATCTCTCACACTAGCCCAGTCCATGCGCCTTTCTCTTCCCCGCTTCATGAACTGGCAACACGACCCATGCCCACACACCATGTGTGCCAGCCTAGCTTACCGCCCCCTCTCCACGCGTCACCAACATGTGGGCTCGGTCCCACATGTCAGCGTGCACTGTTGATCATCTTCCTTCTCTTCGTCTTCCTCATGCCAACATCGACGTTATCCACTTGCCTGTTTTCAATTTCGCCTTGAGCAAAGAGCGCCGCGGCTTCATCCATAGCCGCGAATTCGTCCCATCAACCATTGAAGCCTCCCACTCACTCTCTTGCCCACTCTCGAGCTCAACACCTAAAGCCCTAATGGTGTCCGAGCTAATCTTGCCCCTCCTCGCTATAAAAGCCAATGCCACCCATGTCATGATATGCACTTCACCTCACTCTCCATCTTCCCCGCTTTCTTCCATCCTTTTCGCTTTTGGTTCAAGCAAATCGAGCTGAATTCCTGAGGAGCCCGCTTGCACCATCCTCACCGTCGACACCGCTGACATTGATCTCCCTCGCCACACCATTCCATGGTAAGTCTTTGCTTCCCCTTCTTATTCTACGTCAAGCCAACATAGTGAGGTAGCTTAGCAAACTTCTAGCTCACCATAGCCCATCCTCACAGTCGCCCTTGCTGTGCTATGCCCGGCCAACCTAGAGAGCACCGCTCGCTGCCGCCCTCATAGCACCAGTGCATTCCCTAGGACTACACCATCACCCCGAAGTGAACCATATCATTCAATTCAAGTCCTTTGCTTGCCCACGCCATTGCCATGGTCACTGGTGCAATTGTCACCGCCCCCACCACCGTGTCGCCGCAAACCTTGCAGTCACCATTAGTGGAACCATAGCAACCACCACAGCCCATTTTGCCCCACATTCCAGCATGTTACTGCCTTCACCGTCAGTGCCAAGTTGGCCAAGCTCGGCCATGGCCAAGCAGAGGTAAAAGACGATGGATCTCACTAAGCGGTGGGTCCCACGTGATAGGAGTGGTGTAACTGGTAAGTTTGTTAAGCCTTTAATAACGCAATTAGTATTACACTGACATGTGGACCCTAGGAAATTAGAATCCCTAATTAGCCCAGGAATTAACCTACGACCCACTGCCCCACATCCCTTAACATGTCACATGGACCGACCCGATGGACCACGGTCACGGACCAGTGGACCCCACTGTTGGTGATATGCCCTAGAGGCAACATGGAGATGTTGAATATATCACATACTATGTTTATGATACATTGCTTTGTTCCTTGAAATAGACATTATCATTATTGATCAATGAGTATGTGACTTATTCATGAGACTCTTAATGCCAAAATGTTGCTATTTCTAAATGATCCCTGATTATATTTCATATGAGGAACAAATATGATTCAAAGATCAGCATATGTATTGATTGATGATCATGTCTCATGGATCATGGTATGGAGATGCCAAATCAATAATATGGACATGTGTTAGTGAACATATGTTGGATAGACCTGCCATGAGATACTGCAGAGATTCCAAGTGTCATCAGTTGGTCTCAAGTAGTGTTTATGTGGAATCCTTAGACTTGAGATCATCATGGTTCCCAAGATGCGTAGTAGCTACTTTGGGACTACTAAACACTACTCCGTGAATCGGGTAGTCATAAAAGTAGTCTTTGGGTTTGCCATGAAACATGTAGTGGGATGTGAATGATCAAGATAGAATTTGCCCTCCTTATGGGAGAGATATCTGGGCCCCTCGATGTAATGGATTATGAAAGTGCATGGCCATGCCAAGGTGATTGAGGAGTCAATCACGAGTTTATAATCCATCACGGAATCGAGAGAGTGATTGAGCTATTAAGAGGATGACACAGGTCTCGCCTTGAGCTTAATCTATATCGTGAGGCAAAGGGATTAGTACATGAGAACATTACGTGTTCATTGATATGATCTTTACGTATACTTTGGGGTTAATATGTCTTGCTAGAGGCCGCTATTAATGTGGTGACCGGAAAGGTGTTTCGGTCGCGACCAAGTATACGTGAACCCTGTGGTCGCACACTTAACGGGTTGGAACACCAATTCGAATGTGATTCGGATATGGGCTCAATTCGGATAGAGATCCGGATAGACTCCTATTGGGCCTCGGTCCACGAGGCCCAAGTGAGGAGGTCTATATATATGGAGGCGAGGGGCTGAGGGAACGCACCTGATAATCCCGAGCTAATCCGTAGCCGCCACCTCCAGAGCCAAACCCTAGCCGCTCGCGAGTCTTTGGTACACTCGCGATCGGCGTTCCCACTCCGGACGTGTGGATACCGGTGGAGGCGCGCTCGTTGCGGCGTTGATCGGCATCAACAACCTCTGATTGGATCCTCGTGGTGTGGTTGATCGCGTGGAGGAGACGATCGGTTCAGACGATCGACTACTTCCACTACTACTCGACGCGCATGGTTGGATCGGCTTCTCCAACTCTTCTTCACTGCTGCTGGCGTCTAGTGGTAACGATCCATGATCCCTCCTTAAGCATGATGTTCTTGTGTGCGCGGTAGAAAAATTTTGTTTTCTGCTCTCGTAGCCTACTCGCGATCCTTTACCCACCTCTTGATTAATTACCGTATGGATCTAGTCCACAGGAGCCATGACCCCACCTATCGTCCTCACATGTATTCCTAAAATAAAATAAATAGAAAACATAATTAAAACCCCTGGACCACACTTGTCAACCATTCAGATATTTCCTTAAGAAAAATACTTAGAAAAGAAAAGAAAACTTCGGCCGACCCTACCTATTAGCCATAGCAGCTTTAGCCTTAGAAAAATAATTCAAAACAAAAAAATTCAGATGGACCCCACCTGTCAGAATATTAGGAATTTACTTTCAGTTTAAAGTTTGAAAGGCCATAACTTCTTGATATCAAATCCAATTCAGTGATTTTTATTCTAAATTCATCTAAATTCAAAATCTTTCAACTGAACAAACATAATTATTTTTTTAAGTTCATTTTGAATTTTATTTTTTATATTTGATTGAATATGAACGATTTCGCGTGTATAGACTTTGACCTTTGGACACCCCCGTTACTAACGAACAAGACCCCACCTTAGCCACATTTGATCAAGGCAAGTTCTCATAATTGATTATATTGAATCTAGTTTTAAATGCAATATTTTACTTTCAAATATATGTGCATGCTTATTATAGTAATCGCTAAAATGCTATGTTAAAAGTAGAATGGCTAGTTATACTATGCACTTGATACTAGTATTCCCCTCATTGACTATTGATGTTTCCTTGCCATGTCGCCCTAGTATATTTACAAATAATAATTACTCCATCCTTGATTGAACTTTAGTAGGCTATGGTTGTGAATATGCGGTAGCGGCAAAATGAAATACAATACAAATATTGTCAACTGAACTTGCAATCATGGTAATAATGGTGACATGGGTTACCACTGGAAATAGAAAATTTTTCTAAAAATGGTAGAGAGTCAGGCGAGTAGTTGGGTAGAGATAGATGCAAAGATTGCACATATTGGATTGGTCGTGCAGTGATTGCACATGTCATTTCTTGAATAGTTATCAAGGATTACGTGAGCTTGGGTTTGTGGTTGGTCTCACCTGAGTCATTTAAGGACCAAATTTTTGTGCTCATCTTTTCTACACAGAAATCATGCAACCACAAGTCAGTAGATTGAGCCAACAGATCGAGGTCTTGTGTTGCGGTCTTCTCAAGCATACCGATCGCGATGATTGATGTGATTTTCATAGCGGGACCGCCGTTGCGTACACGCATAGATTGTTATAGAAACACATTCATGTCAGGGCGGTAGAATATGTTCTACGCTTAACTTGTTTTTGCAGGGAATGATGTGAATGGTATGGCATAGATGCATATGTGATGCATGTGTGTTTTGGCGGCCTGTGTGTCGTATTAATCACAGTAGGGTTGAGGTCGTTCTTTAATTGTATAACGACTGCGTGTCGACTTGTGATGCTTGAGCTCCTCATGTAATTCATTTGCTACCTATTAGTTGTAATAGTTTAGTTCTTTGCTATGGAGGCTTCAAGCATGATGACAAAGAGGACAAGAAGTGTGGCGAAGAATATCACCGTGGAACCATGGCGATGGCGACCACTACGATACAAAATGCCATACCATTCACAGTATAATGTGATTATATGCATGTGATGTTTATTTCTTGTCATACTATTCTTTCATGCCATACCAACTAAGGGTTAGTTTTTCATGATAGAATAGCTTCTCTCAAGAAAAAAATTAAGAATTTGTTTTGATGCCCTTCCAATTGTCGCGCCTATAAGAATCATGATCATTGTTTGGTAGGTGCCAAAGCGAGTACCATCAACTATCTTGATCTAATAGGGTGGATGTCGGACATCCACATGCATAGTATTGGTTTACTTGACAAGGCTATCAAATTAGATTTGGGCCTTGGGGCATGGTGTTGGGAGCCGGGGCATTGGATGCCACCCAACAAACAAGAGTCACATAAGATGTGATTAGCAAGTGTTGCTTACCTCGTCACTAAGTTTCTAGCAAAGTGATGCCAAAGCTCACTAGAACTTAGATGAACATGGATCTTGACCACTATATGTCGTTAGAGGGAAGATGATTACAAAACATATAGTGGGAGTATCTTTTGTTAAAATTGTTTAATGGAAGATCAAACATGAACATAGTGCTAAACTTTGCATATTCTTTGTTGTAGATCATGTCAACTAATGCCGCATCCAGTTCTTTTAATTTGCGATCTATTCTTGAGAAAGAAAACTCAATGGAACGAACTTTTGGATTGGTATCGCAACCGAGAATTGTTCTCAAGCAAGAGCGCAAGGAGCATGTCCTTGAGTCTCCTTATCCCGATGACTTGCCCGATAATGCTACCGTGGCTGCACGGAAAGCTTATGAGAAGCAAACGAATGATTACCTTGATGTGAGTGTCTCATGCTTGCCACAATGTCCTCTCGAGCTTGAAGCAATATGAGAACACAGATGCCTACAATATCATTGTGGGGTTGCGTGGTATGTTTGAGAACCAAGCAAGGGCTGAGAGGTTCAACACTTCAAAGTCCTTGTTTGCGTGCAAGAGCTTGCGAAGGGAATCCGTCGACCCTCATGTGATTAAGATGATTGGCTACATTGAGAGTCCGGAAAGCTTGGTTTTCCCTTAGCCAAGAGTTGGCTCGATGTGATTCTTGATCGCTCCCTCGAGCTTTGAGCCATTCATTCGAACTATCACATGAACAACATGGACAAGACCTTGTCGAGTTGCATGGGATGCTAAAATCACCGAGGAAAGCATTAAGAAAAGCACCATCATGTGATGATGATGCAGAAAGGCAAGGGCAAGCCCTATGTAAAGAAAGGCGCGGTCAAAGAAAGTTAGCTCCCGATGAGATCGCGAGCGGTTCTAAGGCCAAGCAAGTCAAGAAGGGCCTCGCTCGATGCGATTGCTACATCAGAAGCAATCGGGACATTGGAAAAGGAACCCAAAGTACTTGGAGGATCTTGAGAAAAGAAGGAAGTACGACTTCGCTCCGGTATAAATGTTATAGAAATCAATCTTGCTACTTCATCTTCGATTCTTGGGTATTTGATACGGATCGGTTGCTCACATTTGCAAATCGTTGCGGGGCTAAGAAGAAGTAGAAGTTTGAGGAGGAGCGAAGTGGATCTTCGCGTTGGCAATGGAGCAAAAGTTGTCATGCGGTGGTGTTGGCACCATGCCATTGTCTTTACCTTCGTGATTAGTTTTGGAATTGAATAATTGTTATTGTGTTCCATCTCTTTCCAAGAACATTATTTCGCTTCATGTTTACAAGCGAAGGTTATGACTTTAGATCCGTGAACAATGGTTGTTCTCTTTATTTCAAAGATATGTTCTATTGTCATACTCCATTGGTGAATGGGTTATATGTTCTTACTCTTGAAGAGTCATCGGTCTATAACATTAATACAAAGAGGCAACGATCGAATGATTTGAATCCCACGCTTATTTGGCACTGCCGCTTAGGTCACATAAATGAGAAACGCATGGAGAAGCTCCATAGAGATGGTATTCTCGCACTCATTTGATTTTGAATCATTTGAGACATGCGAATCTTGTTTACTTGGCAAGATGACAAAAGCACCTTTCACCGGTCAAGGTGAACGGGCAAGTGACTTATTGGCACTCGTACATTCGATGTATGTGGACCAATGAGCTCAACGACAGAGGTGGTTTTCGAAGCTTCATAACTTTTATCGATGACTTTAGTAGATATGGATATATCTACCGATGAAGATAAGTCCGAATCCTTTGAAAAGTTCAAAGAATTCCAAAATGAAGTGCAAAATCATTTAGGCAAGACAATCAAGTTTCTACGATCCGATCGTGGAGGCGAGTATTTGAGCCATGAGTTTGGTAATCATCGAAGGATTGTGGAATTGTTCCACAATTGACTCACTTGGAACACCTCAATGGAATGGGGTATCGAACGAGAAATCGCACCTTATTAGATATGGTGCGCCCATGATGAGCCACAGTGATCTTCCGTTGTCTTTTGGGGTACGCTCTTGAAATGACCGCTTTCACACTAAAATGAGTTCCATCAAAATCAGAGAAAAGACACCATATGAGATGTGGACGAACAACGTCCTAGCTTGTCTTTTCTTAAGATTTGGGGATGTGAGACTTATGTAAAACGTTTACAATCGATAAGCTCGGTCCTAAATCGATAAATGCTTCTTTATCGGGTATCCTAAGGAAACAAAAGGATATTACTTCTATAATCAAGAAGAAGGCAAAGTGTTTGTCGCCCGGTATGGTGTCTTCTTAGAAAGAGTTTCTCTCAAGAAGGGATAGTGGGAGCATGGTGCAACTTGAAGAAATTCGAGAAACACCGAAAACGTTTCACCCTCTGAGAACCACAACAGATGAACAAACTGTTGAAAACCTGTTGTGGACACACCGGCACCACGTAGGTCGAGAGGTCACGTCGTGTACCGAGAGGTACATGTTCTTGACTACTCAACAACGGGATATATTGTTGTTAGACAACGATGAACCTAAGACCTATGAAGAAGCGATGGTGGGACCAGACTCGAGAAATGGCTTGAAGCCATGAGATCCGAAATTGAATCCATGCACAGTAATCAAGTTTGGAACTTGGTTGATCCACCTGATGGTGTTAAAACCATTGAGTGCAAATGGGTTTTCAAGAAAAGATAGACATAGATGGAAATGTTCACATCTATAAAGCGCGATTGGTGGCCAAAGGTTTCAAACAAATTCAAGGTGTTGATTATGATGAAACTTTTCGCCCGTCGCAATGCTAAAGTCTATTCGGATCATTCTAGCGATTCTTCGCTTATTTCGACTATGAAATATGGCAAATGGATGTCAAAACAGCTTTCCTTAATGGAAATCGAGTGAGGATGTGTACATGACACACCCACGTGTTTTGTCGATCCGCAATCGCCTAGAAAGATATGCAAGTCGCAAAGATCCATTTATGGATTAAAGCGAGCATCTCGGAGTTGGAACATTCGCTTTGATGAAGTAATCAAAGGGTTTGGTTTCATCAAGAACGAAGAAGAGCCTTGTGTTTACAAAAGGCTAGTGGAGCGCACTCGTGTTTACGGTCTTATATGTGGATGACATATTATTGATCGAAATGACATTCCTATGCTCGAATCATTAAGTCTTCATTGAAAAGTAGTTTCTCTATGAAAGACTTAGGAGAGGCATATATTCTGGGCATCAAGATCTATAGAGATAGATCAAAAGGTCGATTGGATTAAGCCAAGATACGTACATTGACAAGGTGTTGAAAAGGTTCAACATGCAGATTCCAAGAAAGGCTTCCTACCTATGTCACATGGTATAAATCTTAGCAAGAATCGGTGTCCTAGTACACCGATGAGCGGGATAAAATGAATGCGATTCCATATGCTTCACTATTGGATCCATTATGTATGCCATGCTTTGTACACGTCCGGATGTCTCGTATGCTTTAAGTGCTACGAGTAGATACATCGATCCGGTGAAAGTCATGGATTACCGTAAAGAACATCTTGAAGTACTTGAGAAGAACTAAAGATGTGTTCCTCGTCTATGGGGGTGAGGAAGAGCTCGTTGTAAATGGTTACACCGATGCTAGCTTCCAAACTGACAAAGATGATTTTAGATCGCAATCGGGATTTGTGTTCTGGCCTGAATGGCGGTGCGGTAAGTGGAAGAGTTCCAAGCAGGAGACAGTTGCTGATTCTACAACATGAGCCGAGTACATAGCGGCTTCAAGTCGCTAAAGAGGTTGTTTGGATCAAGAAATTTGTTTCGAGCTTGGTGTGATGGCTAGTGCCTCCACCCAATGGACCTCTCTTGTGACAACAAGTGGAGCCATTGCGCAAGCCAAGGAGCCTAGATCGCACTGTAAGTCCAAGCACATTCTACGGCGATTTCATCTCATCCGCGAGATTGTGAGAGAGGCGATGTTAAGATATGCAAAGTACACACGGATTTGAACATTGCGGATCCGTTGACAAAGCCGCTTCTCACCAAAGTATGAGGCTCACACTAGGGCAATGAGTATTAGATACCTACATGGTTGACTCTAGTGCAAGTGGGAGACTGTTGGTGATATGCCCTAGAGGCAACATGGAGATGTTGAATATATCACATACTATGTTTATGATACATTGCTTTGTTCCTTGAAATAGACATTATCATTATTGATCAATGAGTATGTGACTTATTCATGAGACTCTTAATGCCAAAATGTTGCTATTTCTAAATGATCACGATTATATTTCATATGAGGAACAAATATGATTCAAAGATCAAGATATGTATTGATTGATGATCATGTCTCATGGATCATGGTATGGAGATGCCAAATCAATAATATGGACATGTGTTAGTGAACATATGTTGGATAGACCCGCCATGAGATACTGCAGAGATTCCAAGTGTCATCGGTTGGTCTCAAGTAGTGTTTATGTGGAATCCTTAGACTTGAGATCATCATGGTTCCCAAGATGCGTAGTAGCTACTTTGGGACTACTAAACACTACTCCGTGAATCGGGTAGTCATAAAAGTAGTCTTTGGGTTTGCCATGAAATATGTAGTGGGATGTGAATGATCAAGATAGAATTTGCCCCTCCTTATGGGAGAGATATCTCGGGCCCCTCGATGTAATGGATTATGAAAGTGCATGGCCATGCCAAGGTGATTGAGGAGTCAATCACGAGTTTATAATCCATCACGGAATCGAGAGAGTGATTGAGCTATTAAGAGGATGACACAGGTCTCGCCTTGAGCTTAATCTATATCGTGAGGCAAAGGGATTAGTACATCGAACATTACGAGTTCGGTAGATATGATCTTTATGTATACTTTGGGGTTAATATGTCTTGCTAGAGGCCGCTATTAATGTGGTGACCGGAAGGTGTTTCGGTCGCGACCAAGTATACGTGAACCTACTGTGGTCGCACACTTAACGGGTTGGAACACCAATTCGAATGTGATTCGGATATGGGCTCAATTCGGATAGAGATCCGGATAGACTCCTATTGGGCCTCGGTCCACGAGGCCCAAGTGAGGAGGTCTATATATATGGAGGCGAGGGTGAGGAACGCACCGATAATCCCGAGCTAATCCGTAGCCGCCACCTCCGAGCCAAACCCTAGCCGCTCGCGAGTCTTTGGTACACTCGCGATCGGCGTTCCACCGGACGTGTGGATACCGGTGGAGGCGCCGTTGCGGCGTTGATCGGCATCAACAACCTCTGATTGGATCCGCTCGTGGTGTGGTTGATCGCGTGAGGAGACGATCGGTTCGGGACGATCGACTACTTCCACTACTACCGACACGCGTGGTTGGATCGGCTTCTCCAACTCTTCTTCACTGCTGGCTGCGTCTAGTGGTAACGATCCATGATCCCTCCTTAAGCATGATGTTCTTGTGTGCGCGGTAGAAAAATTTTGTTTTCTGCTCTCGTAGCCTACTCGCGATCCTTTACCCACCTCTTGATTAATTACCGTATGGATCTAGTCCACAGGAGCCATGACCCCACCTATCGTCCTCACATGTATTCCTAAAATAAAATAAATAGAAAACATAATTAAAACCCCTGGACCACACTTGTCAACCATTCAGATATTTCCTTAAGAAAAATACTTAGAAAAGAAAAGAAAACTTCGGCCGACCCTACCTATTAGCCATAGCAGCTTTAGCCTTAGAAAAATAATTCAAAACAAAAAAATTCAGATGGACCCCACCTGTCAGAATATTAGGAATTTACTTTCAGTTTAAAGTTTGAAAGGCCATAACTTCTTGATATCAAATCCAATTCAGTGATTTTTATTCTAAATTCATCTAAATTCAAAATCTTTCAACAGAACAAACATAATTATTTTTTTAAGTTCATTTTGAATTTTATTTTTTATATTTGATTGAATATGAACGATTTCGCGTGTATAGACTTTGACCTTTGGACACCCCCGTTACTAACGAACAAGACCCCACCTTAGCCACATTTGATCAAGGCAAGTTCTCATAATTGATTATATTGAATCTAGTTTTTAAATGCAATATTTTACTTTCAAATATATGTGCATGCTTATTATAGTAACTGCTAAAATGCTATGTTAAAAGTAGAATGGCTAGTTATACTATGCACTTGATACTAGTATTCCCCTCATTGACTATTGATGTTTCCTTGCCATGTCGCCCTAGTATATTTACAAATAATAATTACTCCATCCTTGATTGAACTTTAGTAGGCTATGGTTGTGAATATGCGGTAGCGGCAAAATGAAATACAATACAAATATTGTCAACTGAACTTGCAATCATGGTAATAATGGTGACATGGGTTACCACTGGAAATAGAAAATTTTTCTAAAAATGGTAGAGAGTCAGGCGAGTAGTTGGGTAGAGATAGATGCAAAGATTGCACATATTGGATTGGTCGTGCAGTGATTGCACATGTCATTTCTTGAATAGTTATCAAGGATTACGTGAGCTTGGGTTTGTGGTTGGTCTCACCTGAGTCATTTAAGGACCAAATTTTTGTGCTCATCTTTTCTACACAGAAATCATGCAACCACAAGTCTCGTTATGGAACAGACCTAGTCTACTAATTTGCATAGCTTCGGTGTGAATCCCGAGTAAATATTGGTTCATGGATTTGTAGAATTTTGTGATTGGTGGGAGTAGCCCGGGATGGGCACTGCCCTTGTGGTTTTATTGAGAAGAGCCATAGACTCCCTAACAACAGAGTCCCTCGTTGAAAACGTAGCCTGCGGATGGGAACATTCTAGGGGTCAGGCGTAAACTGGGAAGGGAATGGTTATTGTCACCGGTGTTGAGCACTCTACCCCTGGAGTGGCAGTAAGCATTGTAGCTAAGCATTGTAAAAGCTTTGTTATGATTTTCTCAGTCGCACGCCTACGGAGGTGTATAGCGGCTGATATTATGAGTTAACTATATCTTGTGGGTAAAGTTATACAACCTCTGTAGAGTGTTAAAAATCTATTCGAATAGTCGTACCCTTGGATATGGGCAAAGGTGTAGAAACATTACATTTGCGTAGTTTTTGTAAATAAATAATAAAAATTGTTAATGGTTGTGATCACTAACTATTAATGTAAGTGAAAGCGAAGGGATTTCGCTCTCACATTAATTGAAGTGGAAGCGAAGGAATTTCATTCTCATCTTAATGGAAGTGAAAGCGAGGGATTTCGCTCTCATCTTAATAAGAAGTGGAAGTTGAGGGATTTTGCTTTCACCCTAATGAACATGAAAGCGATTTTGCTTTCACCCTAATGAACATGAAAGCGGAGTGATTTTGCTCTTATGATAAAATATGACTCAAAAAGGGATATTGGTTTTAAATATCAAAATGGCTAAGTCATAGGTTTGGAATCTACCTAATCTAGTATATTTGGTAAATTGGCTTTATGCAAAAGAGACATAAGACCTTCACTTTAGATAAGCCTTGCATATAGTTGTATATATAGTTGCATTTTGCTATAAGTACCTGCTGAGTATCTTTGTACTCATTGTTGTTTAATACATGGTTTTAGATGACAGAAGTGATGATCCAGTGTATGGGTTCTCTCATGCCTCCAGCTATGACATGGAAGATGAAATCCAGGACTAGATTTAGCCCTAGTTGATTGACTGTGGCAAGATATGGAGGCCCTTGTTGTTTACGTACTATTCCGCTGCTTTATCTGAACAATGTTGTTTGGCCAATCGGCCTGTTATGTAAAACTTGGTCATAAGACCTATTTACAATTGGCTATGTAATATAAAGTACCCTTTTATTTACTCGCATGTATGGAAACGATATCTACCGATGTTATTGTGTGAGCTAGCTACTAATCTAAAGACTAGCTTATAATAGACAGGAGATATAAGTTGTTAAATCTGGGTCCCTAAATATCTCCCCTTCACCGGCCTCCTCCACCTCCAGACTGTCCGTCTCCCCCGCTGCCATGCCATGCACAATGCCTAGACAGCCCACCCTCTCAAATGGCTCCAGCTAGTCTCACAGCCACTCGAAAACCTAACTTGGTTACTACACGGTCGAAGAACTAGCGGACTGTGTGGATCTAAGCGGTCCAAGAAGGATCGAACGGCTGGCGTGGCCACATACTAGATCAGAATCCAGCGGATGACTATGCTAATGTTTAAGTAGCAAATCCTAAACATGAGTGATTTCTCCTTGGTTTCAATATCTACATGACATGGATCAATGACAACATTATTTGTTCAACACATTAGGATAATATAGACTTAATATTCCTCGCAAAATAAGCGAGATGAGATATTACACTACTACAAAAAAGACTAATACTAAACGCCACATCATAGACGGTTAACCAATATAGTCAGTATTAAATACAATTATAGATGGTTTTAGTTTAGAGACCATCTGTGTTGCTACCAGTGCTAAAAACCATCTATGAAGAGGTAATATTACAGACGGTTCATTGTAAAAACCATCTGTGAAGTATCGCAGATGGTTATTAACAAGAACCGCCTGTGATATTACCAAATATCGCCGACAGTTTTGATACTTCACAGACGGTTTGTATTAAAAATTATCTATGATAATTTGACTATATTAATTGCAGACCCGTCAACCCACACAGACCTGTTTTAAATTCCAGATCTATTCTCACAGACTGCTGCTTTGAGGAGGTGGGTTTTGAGGCCATTTGGTGAAAGGAGACTGCAAATTTGGCAAGAGTGATTGTAGATCCATTAAATTCTTGATTATCTATAGTTAATAATGTGTTCCTAATTACATTATATTTTAGATTTAATTTTGGAGAAAGGAGAATTGAAGATGGTTTAGATCTAGCTTGATGTGGAGAGAAGATTAATTACATCTAGCAATTTTTAGAATTTAGAGTTTAGCCAATTCATAGTCTATTTCTACTTAATTCAATTTAATTATTCTTACTACATATAGCAATTTTAGATTATATATATGTAGTATACTAATTAATTAATTCAATATTTAATACTAAATTGTTATATACATAACGTAGGACTGAAACTGGATGTACGCTGAGAACCGTGTGAGTGAAGAGTACATTAATGACATGTTTACTTTTACAAGAGCTGCCGAGAAGGATATGTTGAATAAGGGGGTGGTATATATGTATTGTCCATGCATTAACTGCGAGAATCTGAAGATATTTAAGAACCGAGCGCAGATTGAAGTGCACTTAATTCGAAGGGGTTTCAAAAAGGGGTATGTACGTTGGACCAGTCATGGTGAAAAACAGATTACACAGGAAGGTAGTAATAATGACATCGCCGATGAAGTCAATGATATGCTGCCGGATGATGTTGATTGTGGTTCTGATTTAGATAGGCTACATGATAACAATCTTGATAAGATGCTTCGCGATGTAGAAGAGAACTGTGATGAGAGATAGTATGTTAAATTCCAAGGTTTGATGGAGGACTTAGAGAAATCTTTGTTCATGTTCTACAAGTCAATGTACATGAGATTGTTAGCCGTGCTTGAACTGCTGAAATTGAAGGCAATAACGGTTAGTCCGATAAAAGTTTCATGGTATTGTTAGGTCTTTTAGCGGATATACTTTTGGATGGAAACGAGTTGCCCAAAATCACATGCAAAACCAAGAAGGTTCCTTGTCCATTGGAAATGGAAGTAGAAAAATACATGCATGTCTGAACGATTGCATTCTCTACCGTAACGAGTATGTAAACATGTATATATGTCCAGTGTACAACGCACCCCGATATAAGCGAAAGAATCAATCAGATGACGACAAGGAAATAGATGTGAAGAAAGAACCTCTAGCTAAGGTGGCATGGTATCTTCCTGTAATTTCCCGTTTGAAGCAGTGTTGCGTTGGCACTTAGAGGAGCGTAAGAAGGATGAAATGCTAAGACACCTTACTTATTCCACCCAGTGGAGAAACATCGATACGAGGTTTGCAGACTTCGGTGCAGAATCGAGAAATATAAGGCTTGGATTGAGTACAGATGAATGAATCCTTTTGGTGACATGAGCAGCCGATATAGCACTTGGCATGTGACTCTCTGTATCTACAACCTTTCTCCTTGGCTGTGTATGAAACGAAAATATATTTTGTTGTCGATACTTATCCAAGGGCCGAAGCAACCTGGGAATAATATTGATGTATACGTAGCATCGTTGGTGGAAAATCTAAAATACTGTAAATTGAAGAGGTACAAGTATGAAATGCGTATAAACGAGAGAACTTCACTTTACACTTCTTGTTATTCTGCACTATAAATAATTATCCTGCCCTTATTAACCTATCGGGTCAGAGTACAAAAGGGGCCAAGCTTGTACTCATTGTTTAGGTGATAACGAGAGTGTGTGGCTGAAGCACTTGCGTAATACCATATTCATGTGTCACCGTAGGTTTCTTCAGAGGGCTCACTCGTCGGTGATAATCTTATATTATTACTGATCTATAAACTTAGATAGCTTATAAAATCATCTATAACGACGTTTTTAAATCGTCTGTAATGACTTTTTCATACAGCAGTACTGTAGGGAGGTAGAAATCAGGCTGTGTCGCATTGTCCAGCCACCATATGCATACAGAACCTAGACAACGTGGTAGCTGGGAACCGGCAGCACGACACGGATCAACACATGCATTCGTCTACGCGGATGTATGTGCGGCTACTTTACTCAACTAGCAGATAGGTTCAAAGCATTAGGGCCCTTGCCCGCCTGCAAAGACAAAACTCGCTTTCGATTTTTGCGTGTGTACGCGCCGAAATCTGAATTGTGGCCAGGATGCTCGTGCCGACACACTCCCCGTTTCTCGTACTACAAACTGAATCGGATGTTACCTGCAATTACATAGTATATATAATCCGTGAAAAGTTGATTGCACGGAGCATTTAATTTACATATGTAATTAACTTGGTACAGATTGGCGAGGCAAAAATTTGTCCAAACCAACCCACATAAATATGCTGCGCAAAACTAGCTAAAATACAAACATTAGATGTACGATGGTGTGTGCACAGTGCCAAACGAATATTCGGACAAGGTATAGGCCCTATCTCGTAGCTGTGAGCTCCACAAGTCCATACATAGAACAGACAATTATTCTGCTCTCTTTCTCGACCTAGTTAGCGTGTAGGGCACCAGGCGTAGAATATCCGTAATTCTCGTATGTATCAAAATAAATAGTATATACATCTATAACATTAAAATCGTATCTATACACATTGCATTATAAAACTTACAACAATAGATCCTACATACACGATATTTATCAAGTTTAAAACAAATAGGCCGACCGGCAAAATAAATACAATTACCAACCGAGTGCAGCGAAAAACAAGATAAATAAATCAAAATATGTTCAGCGATATGCCATCTATATCCCACTGGCAACCGACAAGAATTAGACCATAGAAAGATCCATCGTTGTACCCTCCGGTACCGAGTGCAAAGTATGCGTCGTCGGGCATAGTTTTCATTCTCTGAACAACAATTTAAACAAGGTTAAGAACATTGTGCACTAAGCAAGATTTATAGTGTATCACAATATATATATAAGCAAGGCTAACAGTGAATAAGACTCTATCCTACAAGTCATTTTCAGCATGAAGTTGTTTTTGTTTGTAATATCAGTAAGTAGTTATTTGCAATAAAATTATAAAAAGCATTTCACATGTAATAAAATATTATTTATATAACTTTAATAACAATAAATCATATCCATTCACAGTCCTCCTTGACTGCGAATTATCGAATCAATTCCCAACCACAGACATGACACACGTGACACGTACATGTCCTCTCAATTTCCAACAAAATAGTTTTGTCAAATGAAGCTATACCTACTGTGGCTGCATCTAAGTATGCTCTTGATCACGAACATGGCTATTTAAATAATTTTTAACACTCTCGTGAGGTTATACAACTTTACCCTATGAGATAATCAAATACACTATCAGCAACTAGGTCCTAACATGGCTTTCTTGGGCGTATGATGAAAGTGATTTTCATATAACCTTTACATCATCTAGTCCTAACATTGCACTAGCCCGATGAATATTGAACCTCACTTAGGTCCATCCCCAAGTGAGCATTCGAACCCTCACTTAGGTCCATTCCTGAGTGAGCATTCACCGTTGTATTAGCAAACTTTGGTCCCAATATCTTGGTGAAATGAGTCCCTACAAGCATCCTACCCAGTATGCGTTTACTACATCTGTTTACCAAAACGTAAGGCTAGACCTAGATAACTAAGTCAGCTAAAGCCAGAGTACATATAACACATATGGTTATTTGGTGTGACTTAGATGTACGACAATAGCGTTCAGTCCTTAATTGATCCAGGTCAGAATCTCCCCCTATCTACATGCGAGATACCCTATCACATTTGACAATTCATAATATGACTCATCCGCATCTAAATCTAGGTCTTTCATTTTATTTTATACCAAATTAATAGAAGTTCCTCCTCTGGTCTCACATTTCGAAATCACCCATGTCTATACCTAAAATTTTCCAATTGATCAAACTTAGCGAAAACTATTGGTGGCTAAGCATATAGACCATCTACTCAATGTAATATACCTAAAATGACATTTGATACTTTCTAAACCACGTCTTAAAGGTTACAATAATAAGGATCACAAATTTCCAAGGAGGTTCAATACATTCAAACAGATAAAGCTACCATTATCCATAGTATAGCAAATTTTAATAAAACATGCACACATGCATAATAGTTTGTGCAAACAATATACAATAATTGAAATAGTACAATCAACATGGTTAAAGGTGGTGCTTGCCTGCTCCGAATGCTCAGAGAATGGTTCAGGCGCGTTCTCAAAATTGTCTGGCGCGACAATGTCTATTCGATAAAATCCAAATATATATAAATAAGAGTCAAACAAATTTAAAAACAGACAAAACTTAAATATTTTTGCATATTTTGACAAAGCATGATTTTAGAAAAATTTAGAGATAAAAATCACTAAATATAGAGTTCATATGTACAAGTTATGGCTATTTGAATTTTATTTAGTTTGAAAATGCTGAGAAAAATGAGAAATGGCACTGTGCACAAATTTTGGTTTTTAATTTGTATTTTTATTTCTAAAGAAAAAGCTAAATTTATTTTGTCATTAGACCGACATGTGGGACATGCATGTGAGAGTTTTATTAATTTCCAAATTAACTGACATGTGTGTCGTACATGTCAGCCTCACGAGTTCAAATCATGTTTTATTTAATTATTTACCGTATGGGTCCCATATGTCAGTGACTCATATTTTAGCTTTCAGTTTAAATAAAATTCCTTAATAAATTTTGATCTTTCCCACTTGTCATAGACTCAATACGTTCAAATCTGTTATTAGAGTTAATTAATGTTCTGATAGGTGGGTCCTACATGTCATACTCACATGTTTTAAATTCTTATCTACATGTGGGTCCTATTGAAAGATTTGCAGTTTTAGCAGCTTTTCGCATTTAATTCCAGCAGCTATTTTAAAATTAAAAGTATAATTCCAGCAGCCTTTAATTGACATAATCAACATATAAGCAAGTAGATCTTTCAGGTCAATTAAACAAAATAGCATGCTCATGAGATGGGACATCATAACACATAAAATCAGTATATTGCTTAGATTCTAATATTTGATTATTGCTCTCAATTGTCGGGCTGCTTAAGATAAATCTTGGCTGGCTTCCTTGCCACTTGAGTCAATCTAATATCACAAATTAAATACAACAATTCTCTGAAATAAATTACATCTTGAGCTCAAATAAATCTTGCAAGTCTAATTAGTCAACTAAGCCAATTCATCAAGTATGCATTCACTGGACAAAATTAATTGATCCTCCACTCAAGATATCAATTTAACACCAATGTAAAACAGAAGCTAAACAGTCACAATGAACAAGTAAATGATCTAAGATCATAGGAACAAACCAAATGAATGGGATACAAAACTAATAAGCATGTAAGTAGTAAACTGACAGCAAGCAATCTACAAGCTCATGATCAATTTATAACAAATTGTTGTATTCAATTCTCAATATGACCCCAATCTTCATTGAGCATTAGTCGAACCCACATAAATCACTAAGCAATATCTCCCAGTACTAGTCTCAAGTATATTTCAGAATTTAACTAGTGCAGCACATATATGCAAAGTGATGCGCAAAATGGAAAATCAGAACACTCAGAGTGGTAGGCACTCAAAGTCATTGAGTAGAACCATGCAAGGCATGCCAAAGGCACTGTCCTAGAAAACCGATTGTCTCGATGTGCCGTCAATCACCAGACAAGGGTTGACGGAGATACAATACCCACTTTCGCAATTCGGGACACACTGAAACACAAAATCGAGGTGCGGGTAATGCCACACAAAACCACCAAAGCACACTGGCCAAGCACACTGAAGAGCAACAAAAGGTAGCCAGGGCCTTCTTCCTTCCTCGGATCAATTCCTCACCTTCGGATTTCCCTTCAAAACCCCACCGGATAATAGGGCACATACGGGAACCCAAAGAAGGGAGCACTAAGAGGAGATGGTGCAGAAGCTCCAAATCTCCCCAAACTTGAAGATCAGTAGAAAGAAAATCAAAGAGGAACAACTGCTAGATCTGAAGAGGGATGCCTGAGGAAGAAGAGGAGGTGGCTTAAATAGAGGAGGCAGGGGGCTGTGGTGCGGTGGCTAGGAACGGCTAGCTGCAAGGAGCCCGCGCCAGCCCACGCCTTTGGCACTTCCTCTCTAGCGCCACCTCCCCAGTCGCCGCCCGATTCACTAGCCGAGAAAACAGTCGAGCGACCGAGAGACCAGGAGCAGTAGCCAAAGCTACCTTATCTCCTCCCTCTCTCCATCTGATAGACGGGCCCTCTTTTATTTCCTTTTTCTTTTCTCAAATAAGAATTACCAAAATGGACCTCAAGGATCCAACAGGTCCTACATGTCATTCTCGTAGTTTTCAAACATGATTTTAAATATAATTCCAGTTAATTAATTAGCCTAGGTCCACATATCATACAATCATTAGATTTAAATATTTTATTAGCACTAAGCTAACTACTTGACAAGTCGGGCCTACTATTAGCGGGAGGAATACAGAGCCGAGCGAAGCGAGCTCTAGCGAGCTCGCCAGTGGCGAGGGGGTACGGTTCGACATTAACAAGGTTAAAGTGGAATGGCTATGTCCTTGCGCACCTCTGGGCAGTGACAACGATCAAAACGGTGGTCCATGGTGGCCGTGTGGTGGAAAGAGGTAGAGGTGGTTCACCGGCAAACTATGGCAGGGCTAAGGGAGACATGCATTCGTGCTAAGGCTAGCCTACTCATCTCAGGGTGCTATTGCAAAGAATCTGAGGCTTGGAACGGGGACCAAAGGTCACCGAGGCTTCGTCGGCGTCATGCTCAGCGACAGCGCCATGAACAGCTATAGTGAGGACTATGCTACGGTGAAGCATTTCCATATTAAGCTTGTGCATGAGCATCCAAAGACTACTAGAACATTACCAGGGGGCTTTGAGACATCGAAGAGGTGTCAGAGTGTCCGGTTGACGATGAGCAGTGGCGGTGGCAATGACATCCACAATGTGGGAGCTCCTTGGTGAGGGGGAGCTGTAAGAGATGGTCTCGTGAGCTTAGAGAAGGATCGATGATGCTCTAGAAGAAAGGGATTAGACTAGGTCTCACCAGAGAGGAAGAACAACTAACGGCGATAGCTTTGGCTAGCGAAAGGAGGATGGCTCAATCCCGATGAGCACTTGCATGATTCACAAAATTGAATGACGAGAAAAACTATAGAAGATAGGGAACATAATATGACGCAGTTAGAGAAGCTAGGGGTCCACTGGAGAGCTCGTGCCACGATGAAGCTCGGCGGAGCATGCTCATCAACGTGGAGGAAGACAGTGTGTTCCAGGCGTGGCGAGGAAGGAAAGGCTCAGTTATCTTGGGAATGAAACATGGACAAGATGATGAAGAGCATGGCATGGTCAGGAAGGTCTTATAGGCACGGGATGGCTGAGAGGGTCATGTGAGATTTCGCGAGCGCGCAACGAGACAAACTCGGTTGTTCTTGGCATTGTATGACATAGAGAGGATAAGGAGGAGGGAACTCGGCGCAGTGATGCAACCGGTAGGTGAGGTCGGGCATTTGAGTAGGGAAACCATGTGCACAGCGTCAAAAATAGATGGTGTCAGCATGGCCATGGTGGAGCGGCGCGACGTAGGCGAGCTGGAAGACGAAGCCTATCAAGTGGCCCAGCTCACCAGCGAGAGGAGGTTAGGCAGCCTGACGGGTGTGGTCCAGTCCTACTCATCAGTGTCGGGACTTTAAGTGTCCAAAGGGGCGGCTTGACGGTTGAGCCCCACATGGCAGTGAGAGAAAGAGAGAGTTAAGGTGAGTGGAGAGTTTAGGAAACTTTTAGATGCGTCAGATGATCTCAATAATTTCGGAATTTTTTGTGGGTCCTTCTGACAAAGTGCAGATCATAAGGTAAAATTTTTAAGATTTTATATACTGTGGATTTGTCTTAACAATTCTTAGAAGGTCTCTGTTCTATGTAATAAGCATTACTTTGATTTGGAATAAATTCAAGAACATGTTCAAAAATGTTCAAAATTTTATTCCCCGTGTTATAAATATACATATGAGCTTTTGAGATGATTTCTACAGTGAATTCTCCTAGGTCATTTTAGGATTGTCTTTTCAAATTTGGTTTTGAATTCAAATTGAGTTCTTCCCAATGTACATTTCTTTCCAAACATTTGTGTTTACAAGTTACTTTTCCAAGGAAGCTCTAATAGAAGCCAAGAGAATAATATGCATATAAAAAGTTTTAAATTCCCTTTATTTTTGTATTCCAATGCTACATAATGACTTCCGAATGGTACAACAAGACGCCTCGTTTCAAAGCTGCAATAATAAGTGAAACCTCCTCTTCTGAAGAAACAACCGTAACTATTTTTTTGCAAGCATCAAGTAGTGCGCCAAAATCTTTGAAACGATCATGGCTAAACAAATTAAACACCCCAAGCTGCAGTAGTTTTATATACATACATGATGCATGCACCAAGTACACTGAACTAATCCATCTCGGAAAGTTGTTTAAGCAGATAGGGGCGCTGATAGATCGCTGACCAAAAGTAAGACGGCAGAGATGAGCGCATTCCAAACGTTGCAATCTCACACTGCAATGAACCCATCAGATAACGAAAATCCTTTACCTACCCCACACACGATTTCTCCGAGATTCGCACCGATTAATTAACAGTCTTGTCTGCACAGATTAACACACTCCTGTCATGCGGCGCAAGGATTAGCTGTTTCCTGGTTCTAGAAAGGATTTGTGTTTTCACTGAAACCAGATACAGATTCAGGGGTCCTCTTAATTAGTCCGTGTAATTCAGGAGAATTCCATAGAACAAAGTAGAGCTAGATTAACTTATGCAAGTTGAAATCTCTCTTTAAATTAATTAAGAGATCTGCAAAGTCTTTGGAAGAATTATCATCAGACGCATTATCATCCGAAGATGCTACTAGAGATCTGCGATTGATAATTTAAAGAGAGATTCATGGGTCACTAGTAACATTAACTTTTCGTTCTATATATACTAACATCTCAAATCACTAGTTAACATTCTCCTATGTTGGAACCTCCTGATGCCTGCTGGTAGTGTACAACTGTACATACTACATAGCTATCGATCTTGCTAGATAGCTAAGAGCTCGAATACAGCTCATTCATGCAAAATAGCAAGATTTGCTTGTCATGTCACTAGCTATTAGCTTCATTTTTTTCACTAGTTCTTACTTTCTACCGCTCCCATCACCCATCTAAAAGACCATAGAACAATATTGAGAATGTCTATAGTTTATATATTTTGAACAATTAATATCATGCCGAATTCAAATTTGAATTTACGAGAGTTTGGTTTTCAGTATTGTCAGTACTTGGTGCTCTGACTAGCCAAATGGGCGGTCTGACTGGCGAGAGCAGTCAGACCAGCCACTAGTTGGCGATCAAACCGGCTCTCTACACTTTTGGATTTTCAGTGCTTTAATCCTTCTCGATTTAATCAAAAATCTTTGAGTGCAGTAGTACCGGGTTTAAGGTGAGGTATGACCGGGGGTTCGGTCGTACCGGTTTTTAGTAGATGGTACTTATTTTTCAGAGAGATGTATTTTGAGTGCACAATACAAGTGGTCAGACCGCCCATGGGGGCGGTGTGACCGGGGCCAATGGTCAGATTTGTGAGAAATGGTCATAGATTGAGTTGTAGAGTCCTAAGTCATTGTATTCATGGTGCATGAAACATGTTTAGACTAACATGGATTAAGTTATGAAGAACTTGTACATGTAAATGATTTCTTAATCTTTGATGTATAGCAAGCTTGGAGGCAAGTATGGTCGACGGCATGGACTAGGACTAGGCTTGAGAATAAGCTGAGATACGGTCAAGGAAGACGGAGGAGATGGTTGAGATTAAGCAAGGCACATGAAAGACTAGGGATATTGAAAGGAAGGATCAAGCAACGGTTCATCGAATAGTGAAGTCGGTGCAAATGAGGCATAGTTCGGGGGAACCGACACAGAGAGACTTGCTAATGCATGAGTCACTGATGAACTTACACACTGCAGGCATGGAGATTGCTTACAAAGTAAGAAATAACCATAGACTATGCTCGAAGAAGAGGTGAGGTTCACAGTCAAAGTGAATGTGTTTTGACAGGATAGCCAAAACACTATAAACAGCGATGGGACCAAAACCACGACACTTGAAGGATGTTGGAAAAGCGTTTTAGGTCAAGAAGATGCTGATGAGGTTTAGTGGATGAAAGTTTGCTCCTTAACAGGTTCGGGCTTATACGCTTTGAGAAGCATGTATAAATCATGTATGAATGTAAAACCCGGTGTGTGTAGGGTTAACAAGTTTCTCTGGTTGTACTAATGGATAGTATCCATAAGGATTAAATGTGGACTAGTTACTCCATCTATATAAGTGGGGTGGGTTGGAGGTATGTGGCTAACCAACCATCCATTTACTAGGGTTTGAGATAGGGACTTCCCTATTGTGAAAACTTTGGGTGAGTGCTCTTGTGAGAGCTATATCCTCTAAGTTGGAGCAGCTATAAAATCTTCATCTACAAGTTACAATAGATCAAATTTGTTTGTGCTGCATGATGTGTTCTTCCTCTTATTGATTTTGCACTTATTGTGGTTTGTGTTTTGCCCTCTCTCCTTCCCTTTTGAACTTGTTGGGTTCCAAGGATGTGTAAATAATAGAGATGCTTCACTAGGATCATATTACATTCATCTAGGGACTATATATAGTAAGATCTTAAAGGTTATCCAATTTGGATCGATTTGGAGACCTTCTAGT
Source organism: Bonia amplexicaulis (assembly GCA_036346245.1). NCBI lineage: Eukaryota > Viridiplantae > Streptophyta > Magnoliopsida > Poales > Poaceae > Bonia > Bonia amplexicaulis. The sequence goes on from CM070762.1 coordinate 8,937,131, forward strand.
GAATCTTATTTCTAGGATTTTAGCTTCAAATATTTGGATACTCTTACTTGCTATGACATTTGTGAACTCATCTAGAATAATCTTGGCTATCCTCAACCCACGGTCAAGTTATATTTCAAGTTCCTGAGTTTTGCTTGGTTTTGATACAACCTTGCCTGTCTTGAGGAAAGGTTAGAACTTTAGCAAAGATTCATACGATCTTTGGATGGATTAGGTTGCTGAGATCCTCAGCAAGGTGTGTATAAAGTTTTAAACCATTTGGATATGTATTTTGAAGATTGCACCATTTTTGTTTTGGCTCAAGCAATTTTCAATTATGGAAATAGGGGTGTGGTCTAACCGGAGGCTGGTCAGACCAGTCATTGCCAGCAGTCAGATCGCCAGGCCGGTCCAACCGCTCACCCATAGAGGTCCGACTGGTCCAAAGGAGTTGAACTCCATTTGCTTTTGCGCTTGCACACAGCTCTAGTTTCATGTTGGGCCGGCTCGATGGTGTGAGTTCTTTGTTGGTGAGCAAATCTGATCCTCTTAGTTTCTAGTATCTAGTGAAGTGAGAGTTTTGAAATATCATTTAGGAATTTAAATTTAAAAATATCATTCACCCCATTTGGTTGGGTCCAACAAATATGTACTGGCTGGCATAGTACTGCCTGATTTATTTAGCATAAGTAAATCGAGCCTTCGTAGAAGAAACAAAATATTTCTACAATAAAACTAAATAAGGAAAATATATAGTGTAGCGACAACATGCTTTTCTCCTATTTGTTGGTAGGGTCTTTTGCACTTGATTTTGCGGGTGCTCCTAAACAGTTTTGCTGTAGCCCAACGACAATGAATTGCAGAAAATAGATAGTCGGTACATTACTGGACTATGGAAATTAAAGTGATAAAGATTGTGTACCAATTGCTAGAATAATGCATGCAATCCACATATTAAAAAAGTAATTAGTTTTTGCTTGGATGCATGTCTAGAAATTACCATAATAATCCTCAAACATGTAAAAGTAAAGGGAAAGTTTCTATAAATTCTGTCATTAATCTAGATAAAAAAGAAAAGGGGTTAAAACCATTTATTTAGTGGGACCTGGTTATTATATAGAAGTTCAGATTAATCAAGTATCTACTAGAATGCGAAGTTACAATTGTATAGAAAATTATATAAATTGCAGGTAATAGAGTTTCACAAACAAACAACTCTATTATCAAATGTAAGAATACACGTATTTTAGAATCCATTGCACACACCGACACACGAACTTATATGGAATCTCAAAATTGCTGTGAACAGACAATTTGTAGAAATTGGCCCACTAAACATCTAAAGCCTGTAACTAATCCATGGCCTAAACTAAAATTCCCTGCCCCTGGCCTGTTTTCCAAACATGCATAACATATGCAACCGCACATCTCTACATTTATTCTACAATTAGTCGTACAACTCTACTGATAGTAACCCCCTGAATAGATTCCCCAGGGGGAAAAAACTTCCATGTTCCAACCTGTGTTATTTGAGCTAGAAAAGGAGTACTACATCGGCTCCTAAAAACTGTTTTTCGATTTTTCTATAGTAACTAACTTTTAAACAGAATATCTTTTAAGATAAGGTCTACTAGTTAATTGTAGTACATACTGTACCGACTTTATTTATATCGGTAAAAACCACACGTGAATTTCTACTCTGTAATCTTTTGTATATATAGCTTAAAAATTATAAGCTATTACCAAAAATCATAAACTACAACTAAAAAGAATAGACCCTGAATGAGGACACGCCACTAGACTTATGCATCAGAAAAGTGATGCCATCAGAAAAGAATGATTTAATCAGGCCACATTAGATTCCAGCCGTGTCAGAGCAGCAAAAAGAGAGGAAAAGGGAGAGGGAGGGAGGGAGGGAGAGAAGAGAATCATGTTGGAATTATTTTGTCCAGATCCAACAAAAAATTAATATCAACAGGCCAATCCGTTGTTCTGCCCCTAGTTTCGCTCCTTTCCCCGCAAACATGACCAGTCACCGGTTTCAGTTCTCCACTTGGACATGTCCTTAACGTCCTAGTTAAGCATACTGTGCAGCTGTAGTGCCCTGATAATTTTTGTAAATATTGATTGGTTCTTAATTGTTTATACGTAGCAGCAGGGGACACGTCGGCATTGTGGCAGAGAATCATTTGTTGACGGGTCTGTTTTTTTACTTCCATTTACTACTTTTACATTATTAAAGTACGAAGTAATAGAAACTCACATATAATTTTACCTGATACAAATAAAGCTGATACAATATGTACTATAATCAACTCATAGACTCTACCGTAAAAACACTCCTTTTAAAAGCTAATTACCATAGAAAAACTAAAAAATAATTTTTAAAAACTAAAAAGAACAGGCCGTCAACCGGAAGTAGGGCTGTAAAAAAGCTCGAAGCTCGCGAGCTACTCGAGTTTGGCTCGTTCTAGGCTCGATTCGAGCTCAGTTCAAACTTTAAACGAGCCGAACTCGAGCTTGATCTCGAGCTCATGAGCTGCTGAGCCGAGCTCGAATAGTTCATGACTCGATTCGAGCTTAAATTGTAATACATAGTAATTCTTACCGAGCTTACTCGAGCCGAACTCGAGCTCAAGCTTTTCTTATTGTTGAAAATTATTGTATATTTGAATTATTTTGGTTGTTATCAAGCTTACTAGAGTCGAGCTCGAACTTAAAATTTTCTTATTATTGAAAAATAGTGCATAATAAATTATTTTAATTGTTATCGAGCTTCACCGAGCCGAGCTCGAGCCTACTCGAGCTTAGACCGAGCCGAGCTTGAGCCCATATTCAAGCTCGGCTCGAGTTTCTACCGAGCTCGAGCCTGAAAGGCCAATCTCGCTCGAGCTTGGCTCGTTTACATTCCTAACCGGAAGGCATGCTTTATGGCCTGATGTGTAATTCCTGTCTCCTGTCTCGTCTGGTGTTTTCTTATATGGAACAAATGGCCGCCTGTTCTAAAAATGCTTGTAAAACGAAGTACGTTTTTTCTGCATTTTGTATGCAAAATAATAGCAATAATGTGATTGGTATAAGCGTTGTATTTTATGCACTTTACCTACACCTTTTTCATCGTCCACTACTTATACTGCTAACAGGAGTGTTCATGCGATTGATACTTTTTTCATCTGAGAGTTATTTTTAACATAGTCGTTACCTGAAGTGCAAAATTAAAAGGTGCTGAAATGGACCTTCAAGTTTATTCTCATCCTTTCATTAAATTGCCAAAAGAGGAAAGTGGCAAGGAAAGTCAGGTAAAATCGAAAAACAGGCTTGGTGCATGCATCTTTCGCTTTCCCCCACTTGTTTGCTGACACGGCTGTTTTTGCTGACACGGTTGTTTTTGCTGTTGGTGAAGCCGAAATATGTATCATTCTTTTTCACTTATGTCTTATAATTTATGACTTATGCTATAATTATCAGCTTTCAAATGATATATTTTTTAAGATGATGTCAGTAAAAATGTGTACTGAATTCAGCTGTACAGGCCAAAATTACATATAACTATTTTTCTTGTGTACTTTCTCTCGCGAACAGTCAAAATTCAAAATTTAAACCATAGATGGCAGTCCAAAAGCAACAATCAACAATGTAGTCACACATACATAACATCATGTAAGATCCTCCTAATTAGTATACCATAGAACCAATCGTAGATCTAAGATTTCATCACGTTGCGGTCGTTTTCTAATAGGTAAACATTTTAGAACTAACGCCAATTTATATGGACACCATGGCACAAATGTAAGCCATAAATACATCATTGATATAAAACTTTAACTCAATGCTTCAACATAAAACATAATATGATAAACATGATAAAACAAAAACAATATAGCATGGTAGAAATAGTAGGACAAGAATCAGAACATATAAAGACAACTAAAAAAAGTAAATCAAACAAGGGCATGAATAAATACATAGAAAATAAAGTTTATATTTATCATAATCTAACTTGCCACTAGTACGAGATTAGGGAGGAAGAAGTAGGGAGTACCAGATTAGAGATAATGCTGTTGTGGCCTGGGTGCTTGCGGCCGAGTTGCGGCCTTGCCCCCGTACCACCGCATGGCTGCACCTTGCTGCACTACGACAGAAAGGGTCATCACAGACGAGTCAAAACTATCATCACAGACGGTTTCTGAACCGTCTGAATTTATGTATCTGTGATAATAGGTGGTTATCTCAGACAACTCTCAAACCATCTATGATAATTACAACACAGACAGTTTTTGAAAAAAATCGTTTGTGATATATCAAGTATCACAAACGGTTCTTTAATATAGTCGTCTGTGATATATCAAGTATCACATATGGCTAATACCAAAAACCATCTATGATATGTCATATATCACAGACGGTTCTTGGACCTAGCCATTTGTGATATCTTATATATCACAGACGGCTAATATTAAAAACTGTCTATGATAGCTATTTGAATATCTATATTATTTTTCTTTTTTTCGGCTAGCCTCAGGAAATTCTAGCCATATTCTCTGGATACAAGCAAATAGATCACATATATAGTACACAACAACCATTACACAGATGTCACAAATGAATTAAACAACTAAATGATATACATTTGAATGAATTATTTGACCACCGCTATCAAGAATTGAGTTATTACAATTGTATCAAATGTTTCAACATCTAATCATCGCTGGATAGAACTCTCCAGTCTTGTTTATGACCTTCGATATCAAGAATTGGGAGAGCTTTCCTTGAATTTTGGCGAGTTTGTCAAGATCGAATGTACATTCATTGAATTCCACGCGCTGTCGATAGGAGTGTTAAAGTCATTAGCATATATTGATAATCATGAAATAATTATTGGTAAGTTGACAAACCTCTAAATCATTCGTCTTAGAGGCCATGATGTCCTCTATATGGCAATAAACGTAGAATTCACATACGTTGCCCTGTAGCTGCTGGTGGCACTGCAAAAATAGAATTGCATACATATGTATTGTTAGTTCTAGATGTATTATTACAAAGTGTGATATAGGATTATTGTGCTGTAGCAGGTACTGAAAATCACATCCTGTGTCGCGTGTGTGGTGCTGGATTCCTTGTATCTCCCTCCCTGGGCAACGTAAACGCTAAACGACCTATGTGATTCTAAAAAGTTAGCGTCAGCCATTAAAAATGAAGGGAATACTACAATAGAGTTATGTATAGAGAAAATAAGTTTATCTATCGGTTGTTTGTTACACACGGGTGAAATCGTGGTTGCTCCTAAGTAGAGAACCAAGGTATATTATCTTGCTCCACTTTGGTACAATCACAATCAGAATCCAGTGACCCCTAGTCATGTATGTTGCCATAGTGATTAATCTAAGTTCATATTGCGTATAAAATATAAATGAAGCTTGTATGACAACTAGTAAAGCACTTACCCCTGGTTCAAGGGTATCATGATGTAGTCCTTATCACTGTGAGCAAGCAATCCCCTCGTTGTGTAATTTGGACGAAGGATCCATTATCATTGATGAATTGCTCAGAGACCAAGTGTGGGTCGAGGAAAGCCACCGGTTCTCACTTTCATCGGACTTGTTGGATCATGGATATATACATAAACAATGAGTTATTACATTTATCGGTGTTACATGAATGTAGAACTTGATTGTACAGTACACTTACAATGTCCAGCATCGTAGAAGTGAGGTGTCGAGTTCATCGAGCTTGAATAGTAAGAATAAGTCTTCGAAGGTCACGACGAAGTAGCCCGAGTCATGGACAAAATGCGCCTCCGTGTGTCTCACGGTGAATCCACTTTGCCAGTTTGGCTTCATGTTGGATCTTTGCATGTACCAGGTATGCAAAGTTCCACAAACCAGTCCAATGCTGGGTAATTGTGACTCAAGGGACCAACAACACTCCGAGCATGAACTTCAATCCCTAGGAGGTGCCTTAATCTTCTTCGATTCAGCCTTGCCGTCTCGTTTGTGATACATTTTCGACGTCGCTTGCACGGGAGCCGATGCGTTGGCCTTCTAAAGAGGAGCTTGAGATGAAGTCACGGAACGTTCTATTTGATAGGCATGATCCAGTGAAGATCGCAGCATAGAAGGTCTAAGGTGATGTCCCTCTTGAGACACTAGACGAATGTTGAATGGCATCCCCAGTGTCATGATTTCTTTATTTGGGGCCTCTCCAATGGGACGGCTCTAAAAATATCATTAATCATGTTCACCTGGACCTCACGAAACCGGCCCCTAGCTGGGTACCATGCACCAACGTCCTTAGCAGGCATGAATATGCCAACCCCTACCCAGCATCAACGGGAATGGAGCCAACAACCATGATTCTGAGGATGCACAGTGTGGCCTCCTACATAACGATACATGATGAGCTAAGACGTCCACCATGTCTATCTATGTAGCATTCTAGGATGTACATTACCTAGATGTTGATAGGTAAGTGAGCGTCGCTATGTTTAGAAAGTAGCGCGGACGCGTAGCTACTCCGATGTTAAGGGGGACTGGGTACCGTAATAATAGGGTGGCTTACGACTGGTTGCGGACTTCTCTTCGTTCTTTTCTCAATGCATCTATCTCTCCTCGAAGTGAGACAATTATGTCCTCAAATTTTACATCAAAGTCTCATTTCATATATTCCTCACGCTTGGCCTTGGATCTCTTCCTACTCCTATACGCCTCAGAGTCATTTGGGAATTCGTGCCTCCAAGATACGTAAACCCCTAGGCCTCATGTGCGACCTGGGTGCTTCTTGTTTCCTAGAGCCGTGGACAATATATCCCTCTCCCTGACTGCTTGGAAGGAGCCTTTAGAAGATTCAGTAGTCAATGTTTGTTGTAAGAGGCAATCATGTTATTTTAGACCACATTAAGTTATGCACCTATTAACATCTAGATAGTTTAATATATCTTACCAGGCGTTGGGACACTTCCTCGTCTGTAGGGTTTTTGAAAAAAGTGACGCCTGAAGACGTGGTTGATGACCTCGCTCTTAACCAGTTTTGGGCGCGCTCATTTGTGATCCCGGTAAATGGTGGGGAGGCCTCCGATTGAATTGCGATCTCATCCTCCATGTCCATTGCGGGATTTTACCCGCATACCTAGCGCTGCCGAGTCTGTGGTGGTGAGTGTTTCGTGCTCGTGAAGGTCTTCCATGCTTTTCCAATCGCGAGGAGCGCATGTCGTTGCACGAGTTCCTGGACTTCTGCTGGGATCTCAAATATGTTTGAAGTTTCCATCTACAACACTTATCTCTCGTTTTCTGTCAAACCTTTCCAGTTTTCAACGGTGATGGGACCCGTTGCCTTCCAATTATCCCACAGGTAGTCCAAAATGTTGCAGCTGCTTTCTTCGGTTGCAGAGTGACCCCATCCGAAGAGACCTCCGTGATGGTCATTCGGCCCGCTGGCCTTTTAGATACTCCTCTACCAAACTTAATTAACCTAGTCTTCAGAGCGTCCGATCCATTAAGCGACATCGACAACGACGATAACATCTCTCTAACAAGAAAAAACTAATTATAGTGAGCTGTGAGTGTAAACATTGGCACATGTATTTCTCAACAACTCCAAGATGAACATTAATTGTTGTAGATATTTTGTAACAACTTCCATTCTAGACTTGAAGCATTATTTAATTTTTATGCTCATAATAGCACTTCATGCCAGCCCTTGTTTTCATCTAATATTTACTTCAAGATTTATGCTCATATTATATAGCATCAATATAATACCATGCTTTCTTCTCCTTTGCTGTAACCACAGTGAACATATGGATTTCTTCAAGGATTGCAAGGATTGCTAGTGCGACAGAAAAGATGATGAAGCAAAAGGATGAAGCAAATTCATACCTTCGGCTGGAGCTAGAGGCAATAGGGAGGAGAGGCGATCGAACCAGCAGGGGGCAACAAAGAGGGGGCGATGGCGAATTTGGCTGGGGGCGCAGAGAATCCAGCCAAGGCGACGACAGATCCAGCTAGGGGACAACGGCGAGGTTATCGATCTAGCTAGGGGCGATGGTGGGAAGATGGATTTGGCTAGGCGTCGTGAGGTGAGGAGAATAAAGGATGTGCCCGAGTAAGTGAATGTGGGCGCAAACCCTAGTGGGGCACTACTTATATGCGAACTATCATAGACGCTTCTTTAAAAGAACCGTCTGTAATATAAGTATCACAAACGATTCTATTTTGAAACCATCTGTGATATAAACCACATCATAGATGGTTCCATAATAGAACTGCATGTGATATATATCACAGACGGTTCTTTTAAAGAAATGTCTATGATAGTTCCTTCTTTAGCTACAACAAATTCTATTTTTCGGCTAGCCTCACGAAGTGCTAGCCATACCCTATGAAAAAAGCAAGCATATACAATCAAAAATATAATTATTTCTTAATTATTAAATCAATTACAATGGAATAATTCCTTAATTATATGCCGAATTTCTTATAATTACATTGGATCATTACACTTAGTTATTTCCTTTTAAATAAATCCCTTCACAATGGTCAACACGTATATAGCTTGCTTCATCGTTTGGTTCTTTCTTAAGCCTGATGCTGTCTCCGAATGGAAGCAACTCATCAAATTGATTGTACTCTTTCTCATCCACAACATTCTCAACTCGGACAATCCTTCTGTTTCCATGAAGAACTACGTGGCGCTTCATATTTGACAGGTCGGTTACATAAAAAACTTGGACAACTTACCTCACGAGTATGAATGGTTCATCTTTGTTTCATACGCATTCGAGGTCTACAGTAGTGACGTCGTACTTGTCGACCTTTACATCCTGTAGGAGTTTGACCAAACAACACCGAAATAGAGGGAACTTGAAAATTACGTAGTCAAGCTCCCAATCTCCTCTATAAGCCCGTAGTAGGAGCTTGGGCCAGCTGTACTAAACTTCTCATCATGAAATGCATCTATGTGGACACCTAAGTTCTGAACTGTGCTCTTTCTGTCCTGATCGATTGTATAAAATGTGTACCCATTAATGTCGTATTCTTTCTATGTCATAATTGTAAATTTTGGCCCTTTTGCCAACCATTGCAGCATTTCACTTGATAACCTCCCAGTGAATCACGCTCTCAACCATTCATTGAACCGTCGGTTATGTCGTCTCATGATCCAAACCTCCGATCGGTTTGGATTCACTTGGCGTAACATGTCCTTGTGCTCTTAAATATATGGAGACACTTCAGTCATGCGTTACAAGACCCTAAAATGGGTTTGAGTGTATGTATCCAGATCGGGAGTTATTGCTTTTCTTTCGGTGGTCCTGATACCCTCTAGCCTCCTCTCATGACGAGATACAAGCACACTTATCGGCTCGACCTAAGCTATATAATCAACGCAGAACTCAATGACCTATTTTGTTGCATAACCTTCGATGATGCTGCCCTTCGGCCGAGATCGATTGCATACATAGGACTTGAGAATTCCAATGTACTTCTCGAGCAGGTACATATGACGTGGAAACACGAGGCCGTATATCTTTATCTCTTTCACATGGTGGACAATGAGATAGACCATGATATCGAAAAATGATAGGGGAAATACATCTCAAGATAATATAGAGTCTTCACCACCTCGGTCTACAGAGCATCTAGTCCATCGAGATCGATGACCTTCTGAACAATTGCGTTAAAAAAAATAACACAACCTCATGATTATCACTCGAACCTTGTTCAGCAAAATATTTCTAATTGCAATGTGAAGCAATGGTATCATTAGCACATAACAGTCATAAGACTTCATGCCAATTAATTTCAAATCTTGCATGGAAACAAGTTTCTTCATTCTGGCGGAGTAATCGGACGGAACTTTCACACCATACTTTCACACCATACAAATCTTGCATGAGCTTGTCCGAGTGCTAACGTAGCAATCTTGCATCCATTCTATTCACAAATAAACACTTCAAAAGGAGAATTATAGGCAGATACCGCAACATCTTAGCAGGAGGTCCTTGCTTCCCCTCGATGCCCTCACCGTCATCAGAGTCATTATTATGCTTGTATAGGAATGCTTTGCACGCTGAACAAACATGTAATTTTGCATACTCTTTACGGCAAAGGACATAATCATTTGGACATACTTCTTTCTACTTCCATTCCCATGGACAAAGAACCTTCTTGGCTTGGTAGGGGTTCTCGACAACGCATTTCCCTCTGGAAGGATGTTCGCTAGGAGACCTAACAACGCCGTGAAACTCTTATTAGACCAATCATTATTTGCCTTCAATTTCAGCAGTTTAAGAACAAATGACACTCTTGTGTGTTGCGGCTTACAGTCCGGGAACAAAGGTTTCTCCAGGTCCTCTAGTAAGCCCCCAAATTTACCAAACTCTATCACTATAGTTTTCTTCTGCATCACATAGCATCTGATCCAGATTGTCATCATACGACATATCCTCATTGAAAGTACAGTCCACAACCGGCATATCATTGCCTTGCTCTACACCTTCCTGTATAATCTTCTCTTCATCATGATAGGTTCAACATGTATACCCCTTTTTGAAATCACTTCGAATTAAGTAAGCCTTGATCTGTGTTGAGTTGGTAAATATCTTTAGATTATTGCAATCAATGCATGGACAGTACATATATTCCATTCCCTTCTTCAATATATACTGCTCGACTGCTCTTCCAAAAGCAGACACACTGTTAATGTACTCTTCACTTACATGGTTCTCACCGTACATCCAGCTTCGGCCCATCTACACTACGCATGTAACAAATTAGTGTCAAATTGGATTATTAATGCTACTATAGCTAGCCAGCTACGTACTATTCATGAAGCAATATATATCAAGCAAGAATTAATATGTTGAAGTAAACTAGGAGTAGTGATCAATTCTTAAATTGCAGCAAACTACCAATCAAGTTTGATCTAAACCTAGCTATCACCTCTCTTTTTTACAAAGCATATAAATTAGAAGCAAATACTAACATCTAATCACCAAGCTAGAACAAATCAATCTACAAGCAGCTAGATCTACAAGCGGAATGCTTTCACCAAACTCCCCAAAGCTAGATCTACAAGCGGAATGTTTTACCAAACGCCCCAAAGCCGGGCGCCTCCTTCAATGCAGCGCAATGAAGATAGATTTGTCAGGATCGGTCTGGCTAGGCATTAATTAATAACGCGACGTATCCCAGACATGTCCAACCATAAACCATCTACAATATGTAATTATCATAAACGGTTCGTATTAATAACCGTATGTGAACTATCACAGACGGTTTTTTAATACTAACCGTCTATGATGTTTGCAACTATCATAGACGGTTCGTATTAATAACTGTCTATGACTATCACGGACGGTTTATAATACTAACCGTCTGTGATGTCTGCAACTATTACAGATGGTTCGTGTTAATAACCGTATGTGAACTATGACAGATGGTTATAAACACTAACCGTCTGTGATAGTAGTGTATCATAGACGATACACGGGTGACAATTGCAAAACCGTTTGTGATAATTACAGCATAGACGGTTCGAGGAAACCGTCTGTGATGAGATGTCCAGTATAGTTTTTTTTGTAGTAGTGTTGATCAGTGTGTGTGGCGTGGCAGCGTGGCCTATGGGCAGGGGAGGCCGGAGCCCAGAGGGAAGGGGTGGTGTTGGGACTTGGGACGTCTGCTGCTTGCGACCTTGCCCACGCACCGCCATGTATTTGTTCCTCGCTGGTAGGGGCGGATCTTGGCGTCGTGGTGTGGCCCATGGGCAAGGGACGCCAGATGGAAAAGGTGGTGTTGGTACGTACTATTCATGGAGCTTGGAGGGCAGAGCTGGCGCTGCAGCGTCGAGCGAGGTGTATCTCGAGGGCGATGGGATTGGGGGCAACAGATGGAGTCGAGTACGAAGCAAGACAATGAGTAGGGTTGTGCACTTGTGCGGCTGCCTTGTGGAGTGGCGGGTAGGCTGAAGTTTGGTCTGCTCTATGGGGCAATAGATGAGGGGTTGTGGTATTGTGACCTGCCAATTGGGAAGCCTAGAGAGTTGATGTATTGGTTTTCTTGAGCCTATATAGGAGGTACCAGTGTTAATTTTTCAAGCCTCGACTATAACTTACCTATCCCGAGTCCCATATCTTCCCTTGCATGAAACCAAACGAGCTTTTTTCCAGGATCTTGTGATTTTTATTAATTTTGAGAGGAAGTTTCTTGGCTCTTTGCCGAATTCGGAAAAGATGACAACATCAAGGAGGTGGATGGATGTACATGCATGGTAATATTTACGTACGTAAATAGTTACTTCATGCATGAAGTTTTCTCAGTACAAGAGAGGTGATGGTTACCAGTACCATTTTTATTTCAGCTGTGGAACTTCGTGGAGGGTAAATTGCACCGCGTATCTCTAAACTCGCGTATATAATAGGTTGATGAACTTTGTGGTCAGTTTTTATATCTCTAAACCTCTAGAAGTGCTTCGCTTAGACCCGATCAACTAGGTTAAATTAATTAAGGATCTTATACGTACAAGATAACCTTGGAATAAATTATGCAATCCTAAGGCTCATTGAACACATATCCTTATAATTATTCAAGTTTATGGACCTACCGTATAATTTACTTTTAACTGTGTCCATCTACGAGGTTAAAGACAGGAGATGCTAGTAGCTAGACATCCTTACACTGGAGAGGGTGCGTCGTACGAGTGGCTGGGGGCGAGCTTGGAAAAATACAAGACATCACATCAAACAATGGCGTCCTACATATCTATAGTAGGCCTGTGAAAGACATACTGTTTTTGCAGTGAAACATCACACGAGCTCTAGTACAGAGGATCATGCATGCATGCTGCATCGATCGCTGCTAGCTGCTGCAGACGCCGAATGCAGCAAGGGCCTGGCTTTAATGTGCAATTTGAGTTTATTTGTGAAAATTAGAAGTTGTTTTTACAATAGCGTCTGTTAATATAATATTTAACTGTTTTAAAGATAAAATTAGTCAGATTTTAGTACCGTTGAATGAAGATCTACCCTAACTTTCTCTCCCCCACCCTGCCCCAGCCCGACCCCACCGCTTCTCCCACCCCGCCGGCGTCGCCTCCGAGCCCCGCCGCATACCACTCCTCGTGCCCCGTCCTCCCCTCGAATCTTCCTCTCCCGCTGCTAGCCTCTTTCCTGTCGCCCCATCTGCCTCCAGTGCCCCCGCCCCGTCGTTCTTCTCCATCTCCAGCGGCTACCATTGCCAGATCCGCCATCCCCACCCATCACCTCCTAACGGCCAGTCTGGTCCTCGCCCCCGCCGCCGACCCTGCCCACGGCCGAGGCGGCGGTGGCACCACCCCTCCACCTCCTCCTCCCACCGCCGCCCTGCCACCTCTGCCTCCCGCCGTCGGTCCGTCGCTGCCTCGGTCTCCCTCTAAGCTCGAAGGGCTCTGCTGAACCCTAGCCCTAACGATGAACCCGAGCTCTAATCCTTTCGGGTGGCGTACGAAGACGACAGCATCGCCGGAGAGGAGGAAGATGCAGGCGGCGAAGACGGCGCATGAATCTTCACGAAGATCAAAATGTTAGAAATTCGCGTAGTTTTTCCCTAATAAACAGTCGAATGTTGTATAGCAGTTCTGTTTAAAATATGTGTGATCCACATACTCAACCTAAAATAGTGTGGATAACCTCTTGCATAGCAGCAAGTGATCTTGAAGATTAAATTCGTGCCTGAAGGTTCAAATATTTTTGTAATATATTGATGCAAAATAATGGAATATATTAGTCAATTTTTAGTCATGACAGTCCATATGCCATCAAATATTTTTGTGAGTCTGCAATATCGTTCGAGTGGTCATTTCTCGACGCTAAAGATGATAGCATCAGCAGTGGATGCACATATGGCATGTACAGCTAGCCTACCACCGCCTTACAATGTGTATAGTATAATTTGGCACGATGTGAAGGCTAGAAATGATCACCGAAACCGAGGGATTTTGCATGTTCCGATGGCTCGGTGCCACTGCAGGCCTGCATGCATGCAGCTACACTGCAGAATCTACAGCTGACGGTCTTGCATGCGCACGCTCGATCTCTCGAGCGCCATACGTGTCAGCTTGTTATCTCCTGAAAAGATGCACCACTTTGCTCGTTTCTTCAGTAGTACTTGAAAAATGAGCTATATATTTTACTGCCATGGATGAAAAATAATTGCCCGGCCAGTTGCAATGTACGCAACTATTTTTTTTTATCTAACACTTCTGTCCCATATATTCTTTTTCGCAAAAAAAAAACTTCTCCCCTAGATTCTGTAATTAAGCAACTTTTTGTCCAGACTTGAGCCACTCGCTCTCGCCCCACGGTTGATCCGTCCGGGCGGATCAGCGCATGCAAAAGGTCACCGGTGTCATTTGCATTAAGTAGTTTGATCCTTCGCTAGCTATCAACACAAGGAATTTGTTTAGGCTTTACCCGTGAGCACTGGCGTCACATGACACGAGTGAAAAATACGTGGATCCGTCCGTGATCCGTTGGTGTCACATGACACCAATTAATACACTTGATCCGTCCCTAATCCGTTGGTGTTACATGGTACCAATGAGTACATTTGGATCCGTCCCTGACCCGTTGGTATCACATGACACCAGTGAATACGCTTGGATCCGTCCTTGAATTCCGTCGTTGTTTGGGTTGGTGGACAGGGTTTATTGGCATTTTAGAGCTTTTGGCATGGAACTGACCTTCCTATTTGTCCCACTTGGCAGCCACTGGGCATCTGTACAGCAATGAAACAATGAAAATGAACCTTTTTATCAGCATCGTAAAACCTGTATGTACAAGCGATCCGTACTATCTATTACATTGTGCTATGTCGAAACTACAGATGAGTTCTTATTTCTGGCAACACTGCTTATATAGAACCATTTCTTGTCAATATATTCAATTACTATCGCATATACATGTAACAGGAATGTACTACCGCAGTTTTTCACTAAGGTTAGCCCTCTCGAGTGCAGGGAGAAATGAAACCACCCAGGGCCAGAAGAAGCCATGCAATGCAAGAATAGCCCTCTCCAAGCCTCTTGTCGATTTGCATTGAATGTAGATCTGTACTTGTTATTTCCTCCGTTTAGCAATATAAGTCCAACACGTATATCTAAGAGATACATTTTTAAGTAATATTTAATAAAATTAGATCATATTTGTATCTAATTAAAATGGTAGAATTATATCTATCTAATAGAAATAACTATGGTTCAATTTATTAAATATTAGTCCCTCCGTCCAAGTTTATAGGACGTATTTTTTGAATGATTTTATCCATAATTATATGACATATTTTATATTGTAATACAAAATTAGTGTGATGTTTTCTTTGTACCCCTAATAAATACATAACTTTATTTGCTATTCTCTACATGTATGTATTGAATATAGTGATTTGCTATTCTCTACATGTATGTATTGAATATAGTGATTTGCTATTCTCTACATGTATGTATTGAATATAGTGTTTAGAGATAAAATTAGAGGTAATCAAGCTATTTTTATTTTTTTTCTTGATTTATGTAATATGAGAAAATACATTTTATAAAATTAAGCTATAAAATTGAGTAGAAGAAATACCTAACTAATATGCTTACTAAGTATGTGTACCAGTCCTCTGTCACGGGAGAGGAGTAAATCATTCCCCCGAGCACAAAAAACAGGAACCCGTCTATCTCACGTGGACCCTTCCTGTCTCACCCCTTCCCCCTATAAAACCGCCCCCAGTCCCTCCCCATAGGTCATCCTCATTCTGTCTTCTGTCATGTGTGCTAGTTTGTGCCATCCTCCTGTTGTTTGTTTCTTCTTGTGTGCGTCTGTCACTGTGTGCGCGTGTGCTGCTGCCTTCATTCTGTTCATACCACCAAGACCACTGGGAAATGGCGTTGGAGGCAGTGGTGTATCCCCAGGACCATTTTGGCTACGGGTACAAGGACTCCCCTTACGCGGTGCCATGGTGCGCCACGGCCGGCTTCGGCGAGCCGTGCGGCGAGTGGGATCCCTTGTTCACCTCCCTTGTGCAGAATATGGAGGAGTGGGAGGCGGACTCTAACGCCTCGCCGGAGCGTGAAGCGCTGGCCGTCGCGTGCGGACCGCCGGTGCAGGCGGGGGCGACGGCGATGAGGAGGAAGAGGCGGCGGACGAAGATTGTCAAGAACAAGGAGGAGATCGAGAGCCAGAGGATGACCCACATTGCCGTGGAGCGGAACCGCCGGCGGCAGATGAATGAGTACCTTGCCGTGCTCCGCTCCCTCATGCCACCTTCCTACGGGCAAAGGGTATTCGTTTAATTCCAAACAAGTTACACAAAATCCATTTTTTTCATGATTATTCTGGAAATCGGTCGATACTGGTTTCCACGTCTCAATTCAGCGCATATTCCATACCACATTTTACTTCTCAATATATATTTATCTTTTCATCTTGATTTGATTTCTCGAATCTTTCTAGGGTGACCAAGCATCTATTGTTGGGGGAGCAATCAACTACGTAAGGGAGCTTGAGCAGCTCCACCAATCCCTTGAGGTGCAAAAGAGCCAAAAGGAGCACGGGAGCTCCACTTGGGGCGCCCAATCTCCCTTCGCAGGTTTCTTCACCTTCCCACAGTACTCTACCTCTGCTGCTGCCTCCCATGGCGGCAGCGACAATGCCCGCAAATTCAAGTCCGAGACGACGGCCGGGCCGGCGATCGCCGACATCGAGGCGAGCATGGTGGAGGGCCACGCCAACCTCAAGGTGCAGGCGCAGCGGCGGCCGAGGCAGCTGCTGAAGCTGGTCGGCGAGCTGCAGCAGCTAGGGCTCACCACCTTGCATCTGAACATGACCACGGTTGATGCCATGGTCATGTACACCTTTAGCCTCAAGGTCAGTGACCATCTCACTAACTAGTAGTATTCTTGCATGACTAGTCTATTGATTGTTTTGGGCATATTTCTGTGTGAGATGATAGATTGGCGATGCTAATTTGAGGACTGATTTGTGGTTTGGATTTTGAAGGTGGAGGATGAATGCAAGATTGGCACTGTGGAGGAGATTGCAGCTGCAGTGCATGAGATTCTAGGGAGAATACAGGAGGAGGCAGGCTTAGTTGATAGCAAAGCTGGCTTGTGAATTGTACTGCTTGCCTGCCTTCCCAGCTGTGTCCTGGGGGGATTCTTGTATGTAATGGCATTCGACTGTGCAGGCATTGTTTAAGGCCTAGCAAATATATATACTAGGTACGTATCTGTATGTTGTAACAGAACTTATTGAATATATAGAGAATCGTGCTATAGAAGAGAGTTGCTCTGATCGGTTAGAAAGTGAAGAATTGTGAGAAGTTGAGGAAATAGAGCAGTTGGAGGAGAATGGACGTACAACCACCAACTCGTTTTTTTATAACAGTAAGAATATATATATATATATATATATATATATATATATATATATATATATATATATATATACTGTAGTATTTTTTTGGCCATTTATAGAATATCCAAAATTCTTACATCTAAAATTCAGATATTATATATACTGTTGTGGCGACGGCAATTCGATTTATGCCAATGGTAGCATGCGAGTAAACCAGGTTCAAAAACATGATCAGGACTGTTTGAGCCTCACTAATTACAGAAACCGTGTGCGCTCCAAGAAGCTATTCAGTCATAAATACATAAATCGTGCGTAATGCATCATTAAGAGTGCGACAAATTAGAAATCTCTTGTTTGAGCTCAATCTCAGTACATCATCCGAACATCATCTCGACCGCCGCGGATCTACATGGAAGAGATTATCTTTTTATGAGAAAGCTTAAGGCCATGATCCAAATTGTTATGACTTTTGGCTGAAACGGCACTACAGTGGTTATTAGCTTTTTCTGATGTATTCAATTAAAGAAGAATAAAAAAATAGGGAGAATAAAAATACCGCTATATCTCATGTATAATGCAAAGGAAAAAGAAAAAAATCACGTTAAGAAGTCAACGCGTTTAATCAGAAACTATTGTTGTTTGAAATGAAGCCTAAAAGTGATTCTTAGCCCATGCTTACGAGTGTGGCTGAGTTCTTTTTCGACTTTCAGTCGGCTTATGCTTGTGCTGTCTATAGTAACTAGCTTTTAAACGGTGTGTTTTTTCAAAGCGGGGTCAATAGAAAGATTGTAGTAAAAAGTATACTGAGTTCAGTTGTATCGGATAAAATCACATGCGACTATTTTCCTGTGCGTACTATCTCTTGCGAACAGGCAGAATTCAAATATTTAAGCTATAGCCATAAGCTATCAGCCCAAAAGAACCAACTCACATAGCTAGCTATCCTATATGAAATGAAATGCTCTGACTAGATTGCTACATCTAAAACAACCCTTGTATCGAAAAACAACAGTACATACAGACAAGAGTACTAGTTGCATAGTATATCGGTATATCACTTTCATACATCCAAAAGGTGAAAGATCATGTGAGAAGATCTAGGATTTTGTTGTGATTAATCATTGTCATTTTGATGGAGTGAAATTTTGGAATTTGTAAATTTGCAGATTTTTTAGATAGCTTGCAGAAATAGATGATTTTAAGAAATTTGAGTCATGGGATAATTTGGTTTTATCTAGGTCAGTGCACATGTGTTGCATGTTATAGCTAATATGGGTCAAGTTATGAAGAACTTATATCGAAAATGATTTCTTTGTCTTTGGATATGCAATGTCGCTTGGAGTCAACTAGGGTCAATGACGAGGATCGGTGATATGCTCATGCATGAGCCGAGGCACAGAATGATCAAGGGTGTTATGTGAGATGGCTGACCTCAAGCATAGCATAAGGAAGCCAAAAAATGTTGAAGGGAAGTTTGAGTAACATGTTGAACTATATGGCTTGGTCGGTCTAAGTGAGATGTGGTCTGTTGAAACCAGAATGGGAGAGACATGCCACGCATAGCAAGCCAATGGTACATCTGCATGTAGCAAGCATGATGATTGCCTGCAATGGAAGATGAAGGCCAAGTCAAGAAACGGTATTTTGGTAAGTCGACCAAAATACCAGAAACTATCTTAGAAGGAAACCATGGTGTTTGGGAGAGCGTTTTAGGTCAAGAAGAAGCTGAGATGATCAAGTTGGATCAAGGTTAAGGACTTAACATATTCAGGCCTATGCATTTTGAAAAGAGTGCATAAATATAGTGTGTGAGTTAAAAACACATGTGTGGGGTTATTGGGTTCCTCTATATGTGCTAAGTAGATAGTATGCACTAAGGGTTAGATGGAGCTGATTGGCATATCTTTTAACGGATTGGGATGAAACTTGCTAGTTAACCATTCAACCATCTTTTCATTGAGTTCATGAGTTCTAGGATTAGAGTTTGAGAGAAGCTGAGTTCTATGGTGTGCTCTCTTGTCTTCCAGCTAAGGTGACTGTAAAACCTTTATTCTCAAGTAGCAATATATCAATCATTGTTCATCTCCCATGGATTCATCATGTTCTGACTGATTTACTCTTGATTAGGTTGGTTTTTTCTCTCCTCGCTCCCCTTTTTGATCTTTCTGTACCTTCATCGGCGATTCGAGGGACTCAACTCCTACCTCCACAGCCCATGCGATAGAGGTCATGTCTGCACCAGGATCTCCTCTTCATATTTTGCGACGACACTCTCAGGAGCAGATGACTGGGGATCTCCATGAGCTAGTTACTCACTCCAAGTTTATCTCTCCAGATTCTTATGCACATTCTTCTTTTACTGCATTTTTTGACCCCTGAGATGTCACCTATGCTTTATCCGATTCATCTTGGGTAATACCATATATGAAGAGCTTGAAAACTTTGAAAGAAATCAAATCTAGACTTTAGTTGAATCTTCTCCTAATCATAATGTAATGTAACAAAATGGGTTTTTAAAAACAAATGAGGTAAGGATGAGTTGGTAGTTCGTAACAAGGTTAGGCTTATAGCTTAAGATTTTTTCTAGGTTAGGCTTAGGCTTAAACCTTTGCACCTGCAGCTAGATTAGAAGCCATTCATATATTGCTAGCTTTCGTGGCGTCTAAGAGTTTTAAGCTTTTTCAAATGGATATCAAGAGTACTTTTCTAAATAGTTTAATAGAAGAATAGGTCTATATCAAGCATCCTTCTGGTTTTTGAAAATCCCAAGTTACTAAACCATTTGTGTAAGCTCTCCGAAGCCTTTTATAGATTGAAGCAAGCCCCTAGACCTTGGTATGATAGGCTTAGGAGTTTCTTATTTAAAAATAATTTCAAAATAGGAACGGTAGATAAAACCTTGGTCAATCTCAGGCATGGCAGTGACTTCTTACTTATTTAGATCTATGTGGATAACATTATATTCGGTGGTTCCTCACATGCTTTGTTGCCAGATTTTTAGATTATATGAACAGGGAATTCGAGATGAGTGTGATGAGCAAGCTGACCTTCCTCTTTGGCCTTCAAGTTAAGCAACTGAAAGAAAAAACCTTCAGTTATCAAAGTAAGTACACAAAGTATCTTCTTCGATGCTTCGATATGGAAATAGCAAGCCAATGTCCACTCCTATTTTCACTTCTACCGTACTAAATTCTAATGAGAATGGAAAGCCCGTGAACCAGAAGGAGTACCACAACATGATCAACTTTCTCCTCTGCCTCACGGTATTGAGACCGGATATACATTTTGTTATGTGTCTGTGCGCTCGATTTCAGGTTTTCCCATGTGCCTCACATCATCAAGTGGTTCGTCACAACATCATGTACTTTTAGGACACTCTTGACTTTGGATTCTGGTATTCTTCTGCTTTGGCACTTGCTATTTGAACTTTTTCTGATACTGATTTTGTGAGGTGTAGAATATATAGAAAGAGTATTTCTGTCACATATCACTTCTTAGGCATATGTCTTATCTCTTCATCATCTGGAAAGTAGTCCTGAGGTGGAACACATAGCTACTGCTAGTAGTTCTCTCGGGTTCTCTAGATCTTATCTACTCTGCGTAACTATGGCTTGGCTTTAGATAATTGTAACATCTTGATTTTCAAAACCTTTTTGAAGATTTTAAAATAAAAATAACCATTTAGATTTTTCTGGAATTAATTAAAGCTTAAATATAATTATTATGAATTAAAAGGATTTAATATGACTAAAATAAACTTTAATATTTGCTGAAAGTATTTTATTTTGTTTCCTTAAGTGTCAAGAATTTTTCCACAATTTTCTGAGATTTTTTTCTGGAGTTATTTGCTATTTTCTAGAGCTCTATTGAATTTCTAGCAATTTTTGGAATTATAAAACCTATTTAAAATTTCCTAAAGGCCTTAGGCCGAAACCCTAGCCGGCACATCTTCTCTCCAACCTAGCCCGCCAGCCTAAGCCCACTCTCACCACGTGTCTTGCATCCGGCGTCGCGCGTGACCATTGGATGAGTGACACATGTCGGCCATCCATGCGCGCTCCTTTGCCCGTTCGTATCTTGGCCATTCCGCTCTCCCTATGCGACCGACAGGTGGGGCACTGCAGCGCCGCCACTCGCCGTGTCCGCCTTGGACTCCTTGGCATCTGTGTATAAAAGACGCACCACCCCCTCAATCTCTGCATCCCGTAGCCGCTCGCTATCACCATGCCTCACCATCATCCTTGTCAAGCTCAGGCGCTAGAGTTTGTTTGCGCCATCGCTTTCGTCTTCAACGCCGACGAGGTTGTCATCTTCGCCATTCGTCGTCCCTGTAGGTCAGCAGACCACCACCGCTCGCCGAGCCACCCTCGCCACCGGTGAGTCCACCATTGAGTCAGTCTTTCCTCTTCCATCTTGCGCCACCGTATCCTCGACCACTCCACTCCGTTCGTCGTGCCATGTGTCACCTCAGTTCACCGTATTAATCAACGTTTCGAATTCTCCATGGAACAAGTCCACCGTGCGTTGTCTCACTGACGCATGGGGCCCACAACTCAGCCACACTGTTCTATAAGTCAAGTTCCCCGTAGACTAGTCTTTCCATGCACCGAGTCTAGGCACAGTAAAATTTCCGATTTTCAGCCCTTTTCTTTAGATTATATTTTCTAAGAGCCCGTTCTCCTTCGTCCTAGCTCCAATTAACCAGATTCTTTTTCCTAAATTTATCTAAAATTGAGCTCTATCTTTTGGTTCTAGTTTTGTGGTTTTTGGAGTTTATTTGGTTTTATTTGATTTTATTTGTGCTTCATTTTGTTTTCTCACTTGTTAGATAACGTGTTCGAAGGAGCAGAAGTAGGAACCAAATATCAAGAAATTGGTAACTAACCTAGGCCAAGGCAAGTCGTGTCCTTTGATCATGCTGAACCTAATCTTTAAATCTATTATATATTATTTTATTTTAAATTATCATGCATCGCTATTTTATTATAAAACCTTTGTATTGGTAGTTAATGACATATTTGATTAATCCCTCCTTTAACAATTTGAATACCATGATTCCATTGTCACCATAGAATGTGTAATTATCTAGTGATATAATAATTGTTGTCACTTGGGTTGTGCATCTAGTATGCTTAGCCATACTTACTGTAGTACGTTGGGCTTATCATCACATATGATCAATTAATCAATTTGACTTAACGAGATATCGAATCATTGTGGTTAACCACAAATATAAAATTTATGTACCATGATATGGGTAGTGTCATTGGTTGTGGTTATACAAAATGGTTTTCACTTGGGCGAATAATCGTGCAGTAAATGGGATGAATAACACATTGGGATGTGGATGTTTCGCATGAGTAATGTCAAAGAACTTAACTTTATGTGCCATTGATCTTAGACTTATCATATAACCACATGTCCAGTGTGGGATGGACCTGACTGAATGATTTGTGGTGTTTCAATTTTGGTTTCATCATTGGGATGAATGTGGTTTGATAGTAGCCATGGATCAACATTAAGGGAGCGAGCGGAACTGGATTGAGATTGAACTTTGTAAAGGCCTTGTTAGGATGGCAATTGTGTCTATTTACCCATATACCCGTGGGTAAATACCCTAATGGAGCCGGGTATGAGATATTTTATTTACCCATCGGTATGAAAATGGGGCGAACACTCTACCTGTCGGGTAAACGGGCACGGGTATGGGTAAGTTCCACCCGTACCCGCCCCGCCCGTTTACCCATGATATAGATTGACAGGTGAAATAGCTATAGCAATATCTCTAATTACTATTGATTGTCATAAACTTTTGCATATCTCTAATTGCTATTGATTGTTATAAACTTTTTTGATAGCTATTATATTTCCTATCAACAACTGCTGTTTATATATACCTGTCATTAGTTTAACTCTCAGATGGTGACTCTCAGTTCGCGGGTAAACGGGCATGCCCATGGGCGATGGGTATGGGCGAGGTTCTTCACCCATCGTCCTTTGCGGGTATGCCCGTGGGCGTAAATCGGGGTCGCGGGTACGGGTATGGGCGAGCACTACCCGTACCCGCCGCGCCCGATTGCCATCCCTACTAGTCATGAACTCCCTGGTACATACCAAAGGAAGTGTGTTAATCATATGTCAATATGAGATGATCATGCCTTGTAGGTAAAGTTGTGGAAACTCTGTAGAGTGTAAAACTATTCAAATAGTTGTGTCCCCGGTCATCGACAGTGCTCGGTGATTTCACACGAGGGGTAGGATTTTCATAAAATCTTGGTTGGGTTGAGAGTAAGTTGTTCGAAAGTGAATGGTTAATTCGCTTGTAGTTCATACAATCCTTTGATTCATGAATTATTTATATATGTCCTTTCCAAAATTGTGTTTTCAATCTATTTATTGTATTTACTTTAAATTATTACTTTCTGTAAAATAACCATTCAGCCATCTTTTGATAAGCCTTGCATACTATATTGCATCTTTATTATAAACGACTTGCTGAGTACTCTATGTACTCACGACTATATCCATATTTGCTCAGTTGCTGAAGAAGAGCTGGATCAGATAGAGTAATTTGAAGGAGGTTTCTTCAACAACTTCGCAGATTAGGACTTCGCTCCCCAGTCGATTGCCTATGGGCATGTCGAGTGGTCTTGGTGTTTATCTTTTGTTTTTCGCTGCAAGTTTCTTAAGCCTTTCAGACTATTATTTGTAAGTTTGGCTATAAAGTCGCAACTATGATAATTAATAATATTTGAGTCTTTTCTTAGTAAATCGTGATATGATCGATATTTCATCTATGTTTACACTGTGTGCACCAGCGTGATACTACTAGTGCAAAATACACACGATAGTCAAGATTTGCTGATTCGGGTCTCTACAATAGTGTTCCTCTCTTCTGTGATATAACTAGTGCTATAAACTTTGGTAAAAACCTAGTGCAATATTCTAGGACCAAGCACATTGATATTAGATACCATTTCCTTACAGATCATATATAGAAGGGTGATGTTGTGCTTCACTTTGTAGAGTGAGTGCATCAGGTTGTTGATATTTTCACCAGGCTCTTAATTTTTCTAGTTTTACTTCTTTGTAGGGAGACTTGGGGATTATTAGTCCTTCTGGACCATTTTGAGGGAGAGTTGGACTCTTTTGCATCCATTGTATAATTTTGCATATTTAATTTCTGCAGCTTACATTGTAATATAACCACGCCGAGTTTTGACTATTATCCTTGTGTGACATGATATCATGCTTTTTATCTTATCATGTCTTGTGCTAGTTTACTAGATTTATCATGTCTTTCTATGTATAGTTTGGCTTTGCCATTGTAGCTTTCTTAAATGTGAGAAACTTGGACTAAAATCATGTTTTGTTAGATCTTGTGACTAGTTGCTCTAGTGATTCTCTTATGATTTATACCATGTCAAGTAGGCTAAGTTAAGTTTTGAATCTAAATTAAGCTTTAGATCAAGCTATGCTAGTTCTTAATTGAAGCATGAGTTTACTTCTTGTAGGCTTTTACGGCTTAGATCGAGTATAGTTTACGGACTAAGGAGTAGCTCATTGTTCTTGAACTAAAAATGAAAACTAAAAATGACGACTTGCTGTTGCACCAGGCATTAACTCATGGAGAGCTTTAGATGATCCAGACTACTCTCTTATGTTTATGCTTGGGATGGTCATAGTGAGGCTTGAGATCTAGCATGTGACTAAGAAAGCAAAAATATATAAAAAAATAGTTGAAACTTAGGACCTAGTTATGGATGGCTCCTAGTCCAGGACTAGTTTTGCTAAGATAAAACCAAAAATGAATCTCAACAAGTGCTAAATGTGCTAATTATACTTAATTCCAAGTGATTGAATAAGATAATTCAATTCTGAACTAGTAACACTTTAAATAGACTCAATTTTAGTTTCTTGACATGGCTTGGCTCTTTTTTTGATACTTTTGTCTAAACTATGATCTTTAGTTTCACTATATATGGTTTGCCATGATAAAAAATAGATCTTCACATAATATGGCTTAATGTAATACTTATAGTCACTTTGGATAATTTTCATTGCTCCTTATGCAAAAAACGAATAAATTGCAGCCACTTTATTTTATTCATACACTATCTAGTTTCATGCATTTGATGACTCTACTGTCAAATAGGGAGAAAGATTGGTAAAAATGCATATCTAGAGCATAATTTTGTGTTTTTTGCAAAATTTTGCTAAGTTGGAGTTTTATTGTTTTGCTATGATTCTCTTGATATTTTGATCTTCTCTCATCATGCCCATGGTCAAATAGAACAACTGTTCTTTCATATGGATCTAGAGTGGGATTTTCCAATTTATTTGGTGGATTTAAAGCTTTTTTGTGGAAAACTAGTCATTTCCGGTATCTTCAATCCATTTCTGCCTTAGATGGTTATTTTCAGTCTTTGCATTTCTCTTGTGACCATTTTGAGTTTTGTTTGCAAAATTTTCTCTCTAATTTCTAAAGGCAATTCACTTCCTACTTGTATTTTTGAGAAATTACCAATGGATCCATCAAGGGGGAGATGGAAGTACCATATGAAAGGTCCAATGTTTTGTTGTGACGAACCATTGTCACTTTGGAAGAGTTAAAATTTAGAATTTGCATATTTTCTGGACAACACGCAGAAATGGATGATTTTAAGAAATTTAAGTCGTGGGATGATTTGGTTTGACCTAGGTTGGCGCATATGTGTTGCACGGTGCATGTTACAGCTAACATGGGTTAAGTTATGAAGAACTTATGTCAAAAAATGATTTCGTGGTTTTTAGATGTGTAGGATTGTCTAGAGTCAACCATGGTTAACGTCAAGGATCGGGGCTACGCTCATGGAGGAGCCAAGGCCCTAAATGATCAATAATATTGTGTGAGATGGCTGAGCTCAAGCGTGGCATAAGAAAAGCGAGAAATATTTAAAAGAAGTTTGAGCAGCGAGTTGCACCATGTGGCTTAATCGGTCAAGTGAGGCATGACCCAGTGGAACCAGAATAGGAGTGATATGCCAACGTGTGACAAACTAGTGGTGCAACTACACGTGGCAAGCATGGTAATTGCTTGCAATGAAAGATGAAGGCGGGGGTCAAGAAAGGGTATTTTGGTATGTTGACCAAAATACCAAAAATTGTCTTGTAAGAAAACGCGCGGTGCTTGGGAGAGCATTTTAGGTCTAGGAGAAGCTGAGAAGATCAAGTTAGATCAAGATTAAAGACTTAACGGATTCAGACTTGCACTTTAAAAAGCATGCATAAATATACTATGTGAGTTGAAACCCGTGTAAGTGGTGTTATTGGGTTTCCCGTATATGTGCTAAGCGTATAGTATCCACTAAGGATTAGATAGGGCTGGATGGTGGCCTATCTATTTAGTAGGTTAGGATGAACACTTCCTAGTTAACAATCCAACCATCCTCTAGATTGAGAGAAGCTAAGTGCTATGGTGTAATCTCTTGTTCTTCAGATGAAGTAGTTGTAAAACCTTCAGTTTCAAATAGTAACATATCAATCCTTGTTCAGCTCGCTTTTGATTTGATTGCTTTTTGTTTTTCTCTCTCTTTCTTGATTTTACTGTGTCAAGGATATGTAAGAAACATCTGAAAATCAATCTCCACCTATCTAGATACTTGGTTGGCAAGTTTATAAAGAAATCCGATTTTTGCTTTTTTTTTCTCTTCAAGTTATTTCTTGATCCACTTATTTTTGTCTTGATTTATAGAAACACATCTAGAGCTATCTTGGCTATTATCTATCGACGAGAAAGTCATGTTCACTATTTTTTATTTTTTTACCTGATTTTGATACATACTTAAACAAAATTTAAAGAAACTATTTTTCTCTTCTCTGTTTCCTTGAAAGTTATCGCTACATTGCTATATGGACCGTAGAAAAGTTTCATTCATGCAACACGTGGAGAGCATTTCGTACTATTCGAATTACCAGAAAGAGATCAATTAATGGCTACACGCATGTACAGTAGTGGAGAGTCGGGACAAAGCACTTGGAATATATGGGGAATCGCACTATGCATGCTCGCTGCAGTTGCAGCCACGTGAGCATGTTGTGTGTCTCTGACGTGGAAGCAAATCCCCAGAAGTGAGCAGTGCAGCCATGGCCGACACGTCCGAAAAAGATTGTTTAACATAGGTTACACAGTACTACTAAGTAATCTCTTCATTTATCCGTGACTAGGGCAGGTAGTTTAGGAGACATAAACAAATTCAATGAGTAAGTACCATATATAAATTTTATGAATTTTATAAATAATTAATTTTTAATTCTAAATTACTTTATTATACCTGTTTTTATTTTTTTCAGTTTTAACCATATATCGCTCCATAATTGGACGACTTGAGCTAATCGCCCAACCGTTGAGCGACTTTCCTACGTCACCCAACCGTGGAGCGACAAGACTGTTTAATTTACGTTTGTGATCCGTTTGTGATTTACGTAGATTGTGAATGGTACGAATTCTGTTAGACTCGCAATAACATTTTGTTATAGTCCGATAAATTTTCTGAAGAATTTTATGAAGACGATTGAGGTAGCAATGATTAGTAAGTAGAAAAGTAAGTGATATTGTGATGCTTCTGTCGCGCTGCAAAGACGTAGTACGCTGCCACGGCCTCGGCCGGAAGAACCCCGCCAAACCTGCCTAGGAGGTCATCGCTGTAGAGCCCCAGATTTTACTATCTGGAATCCTCTGTGATTTAATGCATTATTCCCTGGATCAGTAGATAGTGCTCACAGTTACAGAAAATGAATATCAAATACATACCATGCGGAAGCATGAATAAAATAGTAAACTCACTCATGGGCCGATTAGGTCGAAATCAGTAAATTACAGCAGCGGAAGAACAAAGCACACAGGGTGAACCCTCAGGACATGCCCACAGGCAGCCAACTGGAGGTTCGCGACCTAACCCTTGACGTTTTCACCTTCTTTGCCTTCAAGACCAAAGTATTGCTGATGCGAAGTGATCCGATTCCTGATTCTGGATTTTGTTATGAGAGCGAGTGTGAGCACACTAACCACCGTGCTCCGCGAGCCAATACACAGAATGCAATTAAATAGTATGCATGGCTAATCAAAGGAGGGGCTTGGGTTATTTTATTTGCCAGAAATTGCTCTTAGCATTATTCTTATTATTTAATCATGGTATTATTATGGCTGTCTAAAACTCCGAACAACGAGTGTCATTATTTATCTAATGCACCGATTATACACTTTTCATTTCGCAACACACCATTTCATTAATCCAGCCATGGGTGTCTGATTCTCACATAATCCTAGCTTCCCCCTAAATTTATTCCTCCTATCTCAAATTTCACCAGAACCGTATAATCCCGATCTCAGATCCACCAACTGCCGACTTGTTGACTACACAACTTATTTATAATCCAATACCTTTACTTGTGACCCACCTATCAACTGATTTCTATGGCATCATCCAAAATATTCTATAATCGAATAGAAGTTACCAATTTCGTACATGAGTATGAATATCCACCGCCAATCTATAAATCCAATCTTAGGCTCATTATTCAATAACTTAATTAGCTCCTCATTCTAGTGAAAATCTGGTGTCCTTTATTCTGTATCCACCGATATCTGTTGTGTCATAGATACCTCATAATCCAATCTTGTGATTGCTATTCATCAATCCTTCACCTCGTCATTTCTAATAATCCTCTAACATAATTACTTTGTATTCCGCCAAAATCATTCTATTAGGACTTCCTTACAATCCAATCGTTTCGGTCATTGATCCCCAAAACCATAAATTTGGCTCTTCCAATAATCCACCTTATTCTATATTGTCTATCTCTAATTAATTCACTAGTACACCTTCACCATGAATATCAATGATCCAATTTATACCCCAATTATCATATCTCCAAGTTTCCAAAAAATCAATTCCTCCATCGAGTATTTGGTCGAATCCTGTTAATCTCATTATAGCCAACATCTCCCAAGAATTTATATTAGTTAACAATGTCGTAATTCAACAATTACCTTTACACTCCCTCATTCTCCAAGAATCATTTAAATCATCTACCTAGCCTATATATTCATTTAGACTCCACCAATTTACTCCTAGAATCCACATTATCATTCCCCTTTTACGATCGACAGGAATCCACTAGCATCTTTTATATTTTCACCATACAACTATCTCCTTCTCTACATCTCTATTTATTCCTCCTGACCTTTTATTTGGTGATACGTATTATTATCATTTACAAATATAATACATAGAAATTTTCTTAGACTTAGCGGTTTGAACAAAAACATAATATGTAGGAGAATGCAATAACAATAGCGATTCAGATTCCATCCACCGTTACATGGCATCTGCACCATATGCTTAATCCTTCAGCGTTATAGCCGCTTAACTTATCACTGGGGCGACACCCAGGGCAACACAAATGAGGGCCTTGCACTGCCCTCCACTTTTTCCATTCCCACCCACAAAGTTTTTGAAATAGAACTATATCTGGTTAAGTTCCCATGTCCGCCCATGACCGTGGGCACGGCTATTCGAATAGTTTTGACTCTGTAGAGTTTGTACACTTTCACCACAAGAGGCAATCAACTTGTTGCCCTACATGATTCCTTAGTCATGAAGTTGAGCAGACCATCACAGTGACTGTTCAAAGTATCTAGCTCCTTTTGTCATCTCACTTTATGGGAAACTACCCACTTGCGGTGGGTCCCATCTATGCACGGGATGTTTTCCACAGTTACTAATGCAGCCGGGCTCCACTTCCCGCAACGCTTAGAGTAGCTGGAAAACCTCACCCTCCCCGCGGTGTCCCTTTAGGCCTCCCCTTGCCCTTGCGTATCCACTTCACTCCACTACCAGCGAGATGAGTCCGGTTGTTTCGATACAACTACTTAGCCAAGTTGTACTTTACAGACTTGTGGTTGCACTGTTTTACATAGGAGGTCATGACAAGATTCAGTCCTTAGTGGTATCTGGGCGATTCTACCACAACCCACTTTGTGCCTCCACTGCACCACTCACACACCCTCGAACCATCCACCCAGATATTTAAGCAAGTAGGGTTTTGGAAACATAAAATAATCATATCGAACATATACCAGTCATTACCACCATGACTGCCCAACCAAATTTTCTCATGATTAAAAGTGATGTTGGACGTTTTCACGCCCATGAATATCTATGCAACACTACGCATGGCGTATAAATTATGGACTTATTTTCAAAAGGTTACTATCATAATTTTGCTAGGGTGACAAGGTTCATATATTCAAATATTCAACAAGTGGGTGTAATATTAATCAAGGCAAACAATGGGCATATAGCTAGAATCTTGAATTAAGCATGTATTTGTATATAAATTAACAGCATGCAATTTGATAATTTAAACAAAAGTAATTTGCAGAAAATGTAGGTTCAACATGATCAATGTATTGACTCGCCTTGCGCGGTTTACCGCGGTCTTGAGCTCACACAATGCTTCCTCTTGGTCTTTGGGTCTTTATCTTCCCTTCGCTATCGATTACGCTTGATCAGTTGATTCTTCGGGACTCCAGTTTCTAATTACGCGATAAATGACTGAATACAAATAAAAATAAATAACTCAAAAGATCTAAATAAATCCGAATAAACTCAATTTAGGTTTATTATGAGTTAATGGGTGATTCGAGTGATTTGAGGCAAGGTTGGTGGTAGAATATAACGACTCGGTCTTTTTATTAATAATCTTCTTTTATTATTCTCGTATTTATTTAGGAAGTTCCATGAGTTAGGTTAGACTTACGATTTGGTGTATGAGGTTGGGGAGTATTATTTCATTGAGCATCATATTTAGGACATATGTTATATTTAGGTAATGTATACCATTTTTAGCTTACCGAATAAATATTATAGTCTAGGTTTACAACATTTTGTAGTATGATATTTTATACACCCTTAGTTATCACTAGGCATAGTTTTATTTTGTATTAGGGTCCATTTATACCAGCCCTAGCTAGTTATATACATCTGTGTATGGTGTTATTATTTATTTAAACCTAACATTAGGATTTCACTAAAAGTTCCCTTTTATTTTGTCTATACTTTAGTTATCGCAAAGCTTAGCTATACATACATACATATACACACACACACACACACACACACACACACATATATATATATATATATATATATATATATATATATATATATATATATATATATATATATATATATATATTTTTAGATTTATTTAATTGGGCCGAGCTTACTATTTAGGGTCATATTTCATTATTTGCCTTTTAGCAAAATTTACCACTAAGATTTATTTCACAGCGGCATATTAAACACTGGGCCTACAGCTTAATTTTGATCGAGGGCAACCCTCACTAATTTTTGAATGTTTTGATAGAGGTCATCTTTCTTTATTAATGTTTTTAACTAATATTTAGTCCTTTGGATAGCTATTCAAATCGCATTAATTAATCTCACATGAACTAATCTAAATTTAAATCTTAAACAATCTCTTTTACATCATAATTAAATTTATTAGATTCTCTACATTATTCCCTAATTTTCCATGATTTTTATTAATTAAAATGAGCTAAACCAAATAAAATAAAAGTGGGGAAAAATGTGCAGCCGACCGGAATTGAACCCGGGACCTCACGGCTGTGTGTATGTTAACCGCGTGGTGCTAGCCAAGTGGGCGCAGTGCCTGGGCTGACTGAGGAGGCGCAGCAAAATATTTATGTTGGGTCGGGCTGGGTTCAAAACAGAGGAACTCGGCGCCGGAGGAGAGCAGTCTTGCCGGCGGCGAGCGGCGGCCGGAGGGGAGCTGGGGACCGTCGAAGTGGAGTGTGGGGAAGGTGTTCAAGCCACCGGGGGCAGCGTCTTGGCGGCGGCGGCGGGCGGCGGTGGTCCGATGCGACGGGCGAGGTGGGAAGGGACGGCGGCGGCGGCATGGAGAGGAGGGAAAACCGAGGCTTGGGTCAGCTTCAGAGGGGTACAAGGAGGCTTACCTTGGGATTGGTTGAGCGGGAGAGGGATTGAGGCGATCTGGCGGCGGTGGCCATGGGCGGCGCGGGCGTGCTCAAGTCGCCGACGGGTACCGGCGTTGGGAGGCCAGGCGTCGGTGGGGAGAGTTGGCGGGGCCACGATGGAGCTCAGGCGCGAAATCGGCGGAGATAGCTCAATCGGCCGATTCTCCGGGCGGCCGGCGACCGTGGATTGGGAGGGCGAATCGGGGAAAAGGGAGGAAAGGAGAGGGAGATGGCACGGGATATGGGAGGAAAGCCGACGGCTTTATAACGGTAGCAGGGGCGGGAGATCCACTGGGCAAAGTCCGGCGCGGGGCTCGGCGCGCGGAGGAGACTGCCGAGCGACGCGGCGACGCGACAGGCTGCAGGGGACGAGGACGCAGGGGTAGGAGGTAGCGCGGCGACGCGACGAGAGACGGGACTAGGCGCGGCAGTAGGATCCAGAGAGGATTTGGGTGTGCCTGCTCGCAGGATTCGGCGCAGGAGTGAGAGGGATGGAGGGAAACACGGAAGCCACTCGGCCACAGAAGAAGAGGAGGCGCAAGCACGGAAAGAAAAAGAAAGAAAGGAGGGGAAGGAAAAGGAGAAATGAGAGAGGGAGAATAGATGGGGCCCACATGGAAGAGAGAGGCAAAAGGAAAATAGGAGAAAAGGGAAAAATAGTGCCCATTCCAAATTTTAGAATCTGAATTTCTAATTTGAATTTTTACTTACATTAGGAATAACTGTTAGAAGTTTTGCATAACATTCAAAATTTTGCATTTTTAATCTTCAACTATTTAGATGTGAGCTTTTAAAACTTCTTTAGCCTTTGCTTCTCTTTTCTTTAAGTAAATCGGATTTCAATTTCTTACTCCCATTATTTAATACCTAAATTTTAAATTGTCTGTAGATCCTTTGATTTTTTTTATTTCTTTTATTAACACCAACTTTGCTTTTAGAGTTGGATATTATTTCTTAATATTTTAATTTGCACACCACAAAGCCCGAAAGATTTAAATATGCAAAAGAAATTTTGAATGCCAGAAAAATTTAAGAAAAGTTTTAAAAGAAATTTCATAATTTCGGTTATCCAAATTTTGGGATGTTACAAATCTACCCCCCTTAAATGAATCTCGACCCCGAGATTCTGGTAGAATAGAAAGAATGGTGAGGTTATATTGGCTAGCAATGGGTTTCTGGGGTTGCTCGATGTATGGTTCTTTAGCTTCACAGAGAGGTGAAAAATCTGCACAACTGGGTTAGAACTTCGAGAAGTAAAAAGGGAAGAGAGAAATCTTGTTCTCCTGGATGGATCGTAGACTTCCAACTGCTTGCTCTTTGACATAGTTGTCTTCACGCCATCATGGAATGGAGTAGTTGCATCGTCGACTGGACATACGGTTGTAGAATTTCCTATTGATAGGTGGGTAGGAATGGTCTGTGTCCTTGGGGTAGAGGGCCCTAGGAATGTAGAGGTGACGATGGGTATTTCTATAGGGTGGTCTTTCACTTCTACTAGGCTTTCGTTCTTACTCTTGGGTTTTGACAAGTTGACGATTTTAGCTAAAGGTACGCCTTGCAATCCTCATCACCAGAAAATTTCTGATCTTGCGAATCTCCGTGTACTGGTCCGATTAGGTCTAATACAAATTGTTGCATCTTCGAGGTAATCATACATCATCTCAATACTCCCAAAAGTAATTATACATCATAGTAGTTTTTCTGACATTGGGTCTACTCTTGCTACCCCCCTTAAAATGAATAGTTACTGACATTAGCTATCTTTTCTAACTTCGGGCTTGACAAGTCCTATGACGACTTGGAGAGTCGTCCGTTGTATCTCAGCTGCCTTGGTCAGCAACGGGCTCATGGAGCAATCCTTAGGGCAGTGGTCTTGTCTTTCGCAGAGAAAACAAGTAACCTTCATCACCGGACATCCTCCTGGCAGGTGATCCTCTCGTTGGTGTATAGGCATTTATCTACCTCTTTAAATAAATTATCCCCTCTTTGTACCTATTCTTTTTTCCATTATTAATACACGTGTGACGATTTACTTACAGATATAATAAAAAGTAAATCTTAAATAATAATTAAATTAATTATACTAAGGCGTCCCTATGGGGTGTCTGAATTTTATTTTTTCCATTTTTGGATTTTTACGGCTCAAATGCTATTTAAATCGTCGCGTACAATTTTAATCGCTACGCATAATCTTAAATCGTCGTGTACTATTTTAAATCAGCATGTGTTATTCTCATAGTCATGAACAATTTTAAATATTTCGATGGCTATTATTTATTCTAAAAATTAAGAATACTTATTACGGGATTTCTACAATTTATAAGTGACTAACAAAATTAACTAGCCCTCAAATTTACAATAGAGCGATCTAAATGACAATATAGTTATTAACAACTAAATTGGCATGACTTTCTAAACTATAAATTAAATGATTTCAATTGCTATCCTACCATGTTTAAAAAATGTACAAAAAAATACAAAAACGTCACCGTTGTCAATGCGTAGATCTCTCCTCCTCTCTTCCCTTCCCTCTCCTCTCCTCCTCTCCCCTTCCTCCTCCTCTTCCTCTCTTTTCCCTCCTCTTCACCTCTCTTCCCTCCTTTCCTCAATTCTTCTCCTTTTTCTTCCTCTCTCTCTCCTCTCCTCTCTACTCTCTCTTCCCATTCTCCCTTCCTCTCTCTCGGCCAAAATGCGAATGAGCACAGTGCCGAGCGCCAACCGCGTGCTCGAGGGGATATACCCATAGTCGCCCAACGGTTGGGGGACTAGGAGAATGTTGTCCAACTGTTGGACGATTTTGGGTGTTGTCACCCAACGATTGAGTGACTTGGACTAGTCGTCCAACCGTTGGCCAACTTGGCCATGTGTCGCCCAACCGTTGGGCGACTTGGCCAAGTGTCACCCAACGGTTGGGCGATTAGCCTAAGTTGCCCAACCATGGAGCGATATATGGTAAAAACTACAAAAAAATAAAACACGAGTATATTAGTATAATTCAAAATTAAAATTTTACTATTTAAAAATTCTAAATTTTATAGCGTATTGTTGGGGAGGTCCCCATGCCACCTCAGGTCCACGATCGCCTTGGAGAAACACATCCGTTAGAGGGTCTACCCTAAACCAAGTCCTCAATCAATCTCGGTGAGGTTTACAAGGCCAACCTCGATGAAGTTCACGAGGCCAACTTCGGAGAGGTTTGTAAGACCAACTCTGGGTGAGGTATGCAAGACCAACCCTAGAAGGATCCAAGGCTGACCCCGGGCAAGTACGCAAGACGAAACACAGAGGGGTCCGGGGCCGACCCCGGGAGAGGTCCGAGGCCAACCCCAGACAAAGTCCGAAGCCGGCCACAAACCAACCTTAGAGTCCTAGACGTGGTGGTGCCTGCGTGGGGCAAGTAACGTAGATACCCCTAGGCGTAAGCTAGGCCCCGAGGGCAAACTTGTAACTTCATACGCCACCCTCTCCCCTATAAATAGTACCTCTATAATGGGAGAGAGGGAGACCATTTGTGACCCTAAACACTCATATTGAATATACTTAGTTATTCTTGTGCTTCATATTGAGTCCCTCCGCATCTAACCGGGGGTACTTCTAAGTTTACTCTCCGGTCTTGTATCTATGATAGTTGGCGCGGCTTGTGGGAACTCGAGCAAGAAGCCATGCCGCCTAAGAAGGGAAAGGTATGGAAGGTCATTAAGGTGGGAGGTGCGAACCCCCTTCGAGGTTGGAGAGACAGCCGGACCTCTCCTCGGAGGCCCAGGTCACTGGTAGGACCATGGCCTCTTGGGAGGCCAACCCTCGAACGCTCGTGGGGAGGTGGAGCGAAAGTTGGAGGACCTCCGAAGGTAGTTGAGGGAATCATAGACCGAGGCTCGACAGTCCACGGTTGAGGCTCGCCAAGCAAGGGAACTCCAAACATAACTCGAGGGGGCGTGAGCCGAAGCAAGACCCCCGTCGCTTGCGAAAGCCCAGGAAGCCAAGGATCTAGGGAGTCAACTTGAGGAAGCATGGGCATCGGCACGAGAGAAAACACGCCCCAAGGTCCTCGAGGTTGAAGTCCTTCGAGCCAAGCTAGCCAAAGTACGTGTCCAGGCAAACTTGCCACCATCAGCTAGAGCCCAAGAAGCTGACAACCTCTAGGCACAACTCAACCAAGTGCGGAGGGAAGCCCTAGCCTCGACCGAGGGCACGGGGATGAGTCATGAAAACTTAGGGCCTGAGCTGCCCTAGGGCGGCCTAGTGCAGGACCTCACACCCAACTCTCTGCTAGACTTACCTGTGCCCTCTGACCTCAAGGGGCTCCCGCCCACGAGGTTGCCAGCTCCGTTGACTGTTCCAACCCACTGAGCCCAGCCTTGCAAGCAACGTCGTGGCTGGTGCGGTTCCATATGCCCAAGGTCACAAAGTACTCAGGAAACTCTGACCCAGTGGAGCTCGTCTATGTGTACAAAACTACAATAGCGGTAGTGGGCAGGGGTGAAGTTACCATGACGAAGAGCTTTCCCTTATCCCTTTTAGGGGTTGCCCAGTCTTGGTACCTCTCCCTCCAGCTGTGCTCGGTGTACTAGTGGGAGAAACTTTGAGATAAGTTCAACAAGCACTTCTAAGGAAGCTGAACCAAGTCGGTGAAGTCCTTCGACTTGCATGCGCTCAAACAAATGTTGAGTGAGTCTATCTGGGACTTCATGCGCTGGTTCATCCATATCCATTGCCAAGTCCAGAGCATCTCTGACACAAGTGCCATGGAGGCCGCACACTGGGCTCTCCATAAGGGGAGTTGGCAAACAAGTTGGACTAAAGGAATTGAAGATTGTGGTGGAGCTACTTCCATTACGGAGAAATAGTCTAAGTCCGAGGAGGGGTGGGCTCGCAGGAAGGTGGAAACCTCAGCCGCCACGGCCCTCACGCAACCGCCCAACCCCAAGGCCGCCGAAAGGTAGCAACAACACCACCGCCCTCGTGTACCATGTCAAGTCCGAAGCCGCTCAGCTACACTGCAACAACCACCACGATGACTGTTGTGATGACCGCTGGGGCAACAACCCCGAGAGCAAGCACGAGGGTAGCCAACAACATGAGAAGTAACACCGCAGCTGTGGCAACAGTCCCCATTTCTGCGCCATTCATGGATGGACTTACCATGAAACTTCAGGGTGCGAGCTCGTTGCCTCTGCCCGATGACTTCACTGACAGCAAGTCGAGGCCACCATCGACGCGCCATAGTGCAACCCACCTCCCACGCCCACAGTGGTAGCCGCACTACCTACCCTAGCTGCTCCACTTCAGCTTGAGGCCATGAGACAAGCTGTTGACTCTCCACACCGTGTGATGCATGCAATCACAAGTGAAAACTCGCACACCTTCACATCAAAGTGACGACACTGGTCTTACGCCCACCAAGTGCACCACATCAGCACAACCCCCCAACCAAGCTCCCGTAGTGGGTCAACACTTCCATCATGTTCGGCCCAGAAGACGTAGCCAGAGTTAGCCTCCCGCACCATGATGCCTTGGCGATGTCCGCCTCCATCACTGGGCGTGAAGTAAGGCTTGTATTTGTGGATGGGAGAGCACTATGGACATCATGTTCGACTCCACTTTCGATAGGCTCGAAATCGCGTGGTTGCTCTTATTGGAGCCTAGTGTCCCAGCCCTTGGCAGGATCGAGCTGATTATGGGGTTCAGGGTCAGGGTGGCACTCGAAGTGAGAGCACGATCTTCGACATCATTGATATCCCATACTAATACAATGTGATCCTAGGTAGGGCAGCCCTCAATCGCTTCAGGGCGATACCTCACCATGCCTATCTCTGTGTGAAGCTTCTTGACCCTGAAGAGATCATCACCGTATGTGATGTCCAAGACCTTTCAAGGAGGATAGACAGAGACATCCAAGCGGTGATCTGATACATATACTCCATTCACAGAAGCCTAGCCGAGGGCCCAGGCCCCTTCCTCCAACAAATAGATCCCAAAGCCGATGCCTAACGAGGAGACTCAGGTTGAACCCCTATCAGAAGTCGACCCTACTAAGACCGTGCCACTTGGCATGGACCTCGACCCTACGATAGCTAAGGCCATATTGGACACCTTAAAAGAAAACCACAACATCTTCACGTGGGGCCTGAAGACCTCCCCGGTGTCCCAAGGGAAATCATCGAGCACTGGCTCTCCATGAAGCCTGAGGCCAATCAAATCAAGCAGAGGCTCTAAAAGATGTCAGGCGAATGCCAGGCCATGGTGAGGCAGGAGGTGGAGAAGCTTTGGAATATTAGCGTGATCTGGGAGGTGGTGTACCCCAAGTGGCTTGCCAACCCGATTCTCATCAAAAAGTCCAACGGGCGGTGGTGCATGTGTGTGGACTATACCAACTTAAATTGTGCATGTCTGAAGGATAGCTTTCCACTTCCTAGGATCGACCAGCTAGTTGACAACACTTTAGGGTGCGAGCTCATGAGATTTCTCAATGCCTACTAGGGTACCACCAGGTATGGATGGCCAAGGAAGACTAGGAAATGACCAATTTTATCATGGCCTCTAGGACATTCTGCTATGTCCAAATGTTGTTTGGCTGAAGAATGCTAGTGCCACCTTCTCCAGGCTCATCTACAAAGTGCTTGACTTCCAAATCGGCTGCAACATGAAAACTTATGTGGATGACATCGTTGTTAAGAGTGTTCTTGCACAAGCTCACGCCACCAACCTCCAAGAGACATTTGACAACCTACACTTGGCTGGCATTAAGCTCAACCCAGAGAAGTGCATCTTTAGAGTACAAGCAGAAAAGCTGCTAGGCTTCCTGGTATCCAAGCATGGGATCGAGGCAAACCTTGTGAGATCCGGGCCATCCTCAACATGAAGCCTCCCCAAAATGTCTGCGAGGTGCAAAAATTTGCCATATGGCTGGGTGCACTAGAGTGATTTGTCTATCGCTCAGCCAAAAAAGGGCTCCCCTCTTCAAGATCCTGCAAGACTCAGGCACCTTCGAGTGAAGCACCAAGAATCAAGCCACCATTGACAACCTGAAGAACTACCTGGTACCCCCACCCCTGCTATTGCATAGCCCAAACCATGAGAGGGCCTCCTCACTATTGTCATGGAAACTCTCATCACTGTGAGTGCCGTGCTAATTCGACAAGAAGAAAAGAAGCAACACCATGTATATTATGTGTCCAAGGCTTTGCAAGGGGCTAAGGTTAGATACACTAAGCTGGATAAGCTCAGCTATGCCATCCTCATGGCCTCAAGGAAACTCCAGCACTACTTCTTAGCGTACAAGATCTGAATATCATCATCATTTTCGATCAGCGAGATGCTTCATAACAAGGAAGCATCTAGGTGAGTGGACAATGGGCTACCAAACTAACCCCATTCTCAATCACCTTTGTCTCCCGCACCACAATGAAGTCCCAGGTGCGGGCGTACTTTTATCATGGAGTGAACCCCAATCGAAATGCCCCTGTCCTCCCCGTCGGCGGACCCTCTCTGGATGATCTATGTGAATGGCTCTTGGTGCTCGAAAGGAGCAGAGGCTGGGGCAGTCTTCGATTCCCCCAATGGGATGCGCACCCTCTACTCGGCTAGCCTAGACTTCAAGGCCACAGACAACATCACTGAGTACGAGGCTTTCCTGCTTGGGTTACGCAAAGCTCAGGCGTTAGGGATTAAGAGACTCCTGGTGAAAAGCGATTCCCAACTCATTGCTTGTCACATCGATAAGAGTTACCAAGCAAGGGACTCGGCTTGGGTAAATTAAGTACCTAACTCTTGTTCGCGCCATTGAGAAGTACTTTAGCGGCATCACCATTCTGAGCATGCCATGATCAAACAATCTTGAGGTAGACATTTTGGGAACGGCCGCTAGCACGCAGACAGAGAGACCCGCTGGCACTTTCTACGAGGTCCTGGTGGAGCCGGTGGTGAAGGGGCTCCCAGAGGTGTGCGCCATCAGGGAGCAAGATTAGAGTAGGGCAATCATTGAGTACCTTGTCGACGGGGTTAAGCCCGTATACCCTATTGAGGCACAAAAATCTAAGGAGCTGTGCAAGGGGATTTTTCTTTCACAACAACACCCTCTACAAGCGTGGTGTCTGCCAGTCATACCTCCGGTGCATGTCCAAAAATGAGGGTGCCGATCTGGTGCATAAGATACACTAGGGGCTCTACGGTTCCCATCTCACATCCCACGCCCAAGTATCGAAAGCCTTCTGTCAAGGGTTCTACTGGCCCATGGCCCTGTGGGATGCGGAGTCCCTTGTTCACATGTGCACTACCTACCAATGGATGGGGCATAGCACAAACTCACCCACAAATGACCTGTAGGTCATACCACCATTGTAGCCACTCACTCGTTGGGGGTAGACCTCGTTGGCCCCTTTAAGGCCCAGAAAAGAGGCTACAAGTTCACAGTAGTGTCCATCAACTACTTTTCCAAGTGGATCGAGGTCGAGCCCCTTGCCAAGACAACCTCCGTGATAGTTTAGAAGTTTGTGTGAAAGAACATCGTGTATTAGTTCAACATGCCAAGGGAAGTCACGGTCGATAGCGAGACCCATTTTGATGTAGCCTCCTTCCACAAGTTCCACGTTGGTCTGGGCATCAACCTCTGCATCGCGTCGGTCGCTAACCCAAAGGCCAACGATGCAGTGGAGAGGGCCAATGGCATTATCTTGTCAGGGCGTCGCACCCATCGCTTTGATCTCTCAAAGTGCCACCGAGTGGATGAGCTGAAAAGTGTGCTCTGGTCAACATATACCTCGCTCAGTCGGGCCATAGAATTCATCCCGCTCAAGCTGCTATATGGTGACGAGGCTGTGACTCTAGAGGAGGTCAAGCTCGGGTCTCTCAAGACCATGACGAGCTTAGATGATGGCACCCGGTAGATCTCACTGGAGTACATAGACACCATCCACCAAGAAGCAACCCTCAACATTGACCGGTACCAAGCGGCAAGAGCCAAGACATACAACAAGGCTGTCCAGGAGCGGCCCATCCAGGTTCGCGATCACTCGATGGCATTGAAATCAAGCACAGCTAGAAAGTGAACTAGCTTCGCAAGTATTATGTGTAAGTCATTGGGCCTACTATGATGCCCTCCCTAACATCTCTTTTGTATCAGGCTTATTATGATGCCCCCACCCTTTCAATCAAATATACTTCTACCACATATTGGTTGAGTAATTGTGTAGTTGTCAAGCGGTGTGCTGAGATGAGCAGAAACACACTTCCTCTGGGGTCGAGCTTACAACAACTCATGCTCTAGGTTGAGTCACCTACTTCTTGGTCTCTAGGGTTGAACTTATGACAACTCGTCTTCCAGATCGAGTCGGCTACTTCTCCCCCTCTAGGGTTGAGCTTACGACACCTCACCCTTCGGGGGTCGGGTCACCTAACATCCCCTTGGGGTCAAGCTACTCATGAGCTTCATCCTAAGTGCCAAGTTTTTTTATGGGAGACGACGATGTTTTCGCCTCCCCAAGCGAAGTAGCCACTCGCAAGCTTTGTCCTGAGTGCGAAGTTCTTTTCTAATGGGAGACAGCGATGTTTTTGCCTCCCCAAGTGAAGTGCCGCTCATGAGCTTTGTCCCAAGCACCATGTTTTTCTAATTGAGATGGCGACGTTCTTGCCTTCCCAAACGAAGTTTCGCTCGTGAGCTTCATCCCGAACACCAAGTTTTTTTCGATGGGAGACGGGGATGTCCTAACCTCACCAAGCGAAGTGCCACTCGTGAGCTTTGTCCCGAGCACCAAGTTTTTTCCAATGAGTGACATCAACATTCTCGCCTCCCCAAGCGAAGTAGCCGCTCGCGAGCTTCCTCCTAAGCGCCAAGTCTTTTCCGATGGGAGATGGCGATGTTCTCGCTTCCCCAAGCGAAGTAGCTTCTTGTGAGCTTTGTCTCAAGCACCAAGTTTTTTCTGATGGGAGTCAGTGATGTTCTCGCCTTCTCAAGAAAAGTAGCTGCTCTCGATTTCGTCCCGAGCACCAAATATTTTCCGATGAGAGACGATGACGTTCTCGTCTCCCCAAGCAAAATGCCACTCATGAGATTTGTCCCGAACACAAGTTTTTTCAATGGGGCACGGGGTACTGGAATGTAACACCCTATTTTCAGTGCCCTTTTGGAGCTTTTAAAATAAAAATAACTATTTTGATTTTTTTTTGAAATAATTAAAGCTTAACATGAT
Source organism: Bonia amplexicaulis (assembly GCA_036346245.1). Taxonomy (NCBI): domain Eukaryota; kingdom Viridiplantae; phylum Streptophyta; class Magnoliopsida; order Poales; family Poaceae; genus Bonia; species Bonia amplexicaulis. Next base: position 8,979,711 of record CM070762.1, read on the forward strand.
TTTCTCAAACTAAAAAGATTCAATATGAGTAAAATAAACATCAATTAAATTAGAACCATTTTTACTTGAGTTTCTTATGTTGCAAGGAATTTTTCTGTATTTTCTTGAAATTTTCTGGATTCATTTGATATTTTCTAGAGCTCAATCTTCTTTTTCTCAATTTATGAAATAGAGAAAATCTAAAAATACGAATTTTGCTCCTAGTCCAAATTTCTTTCTTTGGCCTGGTCCACCTTTCCTTATCTGACCCAAGTCTCCCTCGGTGCAGTTGGCCCGCACGCCATCTCAGCCTGCTCATTCCATTGTGCCACGTGTCATCAATCCGTGCCCTGCATTGCCACACGTCGGCCACTTGTATCTCCGAGTCAGAGTCCTTCTCTGTGTTTGGTACACCACCATAACTATCGTACCTTCGGTCGGGACTGTCCGCCATGCTTGTTTTAGACTCAAAGCTGTGTGCATCCCAAAGACCTCAACGTCCGTGCTTTAAAAGGCTAAGCCATGCCATCTTTTTCGCACCACAAAATGCTCGTTGCTTCTCCTTGAGCCACCGTCGATCTCTGTCTGAAGCTCAGTTCACCATTGTCATCTTCATCACCATCACCGAAGCTACAAGTGATGTCATCTTCCATGACATTTGACTACACCGTCGATCATTCATGCCACCGTCGACCTTTCTGCTGGTGAGCTGTCTGCTAAGCGGCACCCTTACTCCACCATTTATTTTTGCTGTCCACCCTCACCATCGACCAACCAAACCATCGTTGTCACTTTGTGCGTCGTCACCTTAGTTCACTCACAGTGTTAACATCAGCGCATGCATCAACACTGAAGTCACCCCACACCGCGTCAGCCTCAGGTGCCATCCGTAGACGCCATCCATAATGTGTCGTGCCTATGCCACGTACAGCCCATGCATCAGCTACTATTCTATGAACTCTATAACTATAGATCTATGAACCGAGCTGTGGACCTGGTCCATAGACTGAAGGCCCACTTATCAGCCTCTAAGCCCTTTTTCTAAAATTTCTTTTATTCCAAAAATCTTAAATATCCTGTAGGATCCATATGTTAGTCTCTAGCTTTTTATTAAATTAATCTCAAAGGGAATATTTCAGAGAATATTCTCCTTTCTCTCTCAATTTTCAAGAATTAATTTCCCAGCAAATCGTCCGACGTCCCTTTCTTCTCCATCCTAGCTCTGATTGACTCGATTATTTTCTAAATTCATCTAAAATTGGCCTCTATCTTTTGGTTCTAGTTTGGTTATTTTTAGATTTTATTTCAATTTATATGTATTTTGTTTGCTTTCTCTCTTGTTAGATAACGTCTTTGAAGAAGCAGAAGCAGGAACTAAAGACCAAGAAGTAGTAACTAAGCAAAGCCAAGGAAATTCATGTCTTTTGATCATGTTAAACCTATTGTTTTCAAATCTATTTAATATTATTTTATTTTAAATTATCATGCATTGCTAATTTAATACAAACCCTTGTAACAGTATTCATTGACCAAATTTGATTTATTCCTCAATTGATAAGTTGAATGCCATCATCTCATTGTCACCATATGATGGGTAATTAGCTAGTGATGTAATATTAGTATCCACTTGGGTTGTACGTCTAATATGCTTAGCCATGCTTATAGTACGTTGAGCTCATTATCACTTGTTGAACAATTAATTGATTTTGATTTAATAAGATATTCAATCATGGTGGTCATCCACAGTTATAAAACTTATGTACCATGACATAGGTAGTGTCATTGGTATTGGTTAAATAAAATAGTTTTCAGTTGGACGAGTGATCGTGCAGTAAAGGGAAAAGTCTGGATAGCACCTTTTGAGATGTGGATGCCTCACTTGTATAATATTTAAGGATTTAACTTTGTGTGCTATTGATCTGAGCTTTACTGCAAAACCACATGTCTAATATGGAATAGACCTAACTGATTACTTGTAATGTTTCAACCTTGATTTCACCATTGAGTTGTTCTGTTGACGCAAGAGGGGGCTTTTCTGACTAGGTGGTTAGCCTACTCAGTAGTGAAATCTTAGCTGGCAAAATCAGTTTGAGATTGAGCATGTAGAAGCCTTCTTGTGATCGTTTTGATCGGCATGCCTAGGGACGCATGTTATACTGGTGATACCACAAGATGGTCATATCATGTGAATAATGTTGTGCAACCTCTATAGGCTGTAAAATTATTTGAATAGCCATGTCTTCGGTTATGGACATGCTTGGTGATTTCACACGAGGGGTAGATATTTCATAAAAAACATGGTTTGGTTAAGTTCAGGAAGTGAATGGTTAGTTCACTAGTGGTTCATTACGTGAACGGTTAACTTATGAGTGGTTCATTGGATGATGGTCAATTCACTTATGGTTTATTTAATTCCTTTGACTTAGTTACGTATTATTTGTTTCCAAAGTTTGCTTTCAAATATATTTATTATATTTTCTCTAAACTGTTGCTTTCTACAAAATTAACGACTCAGCTATCATTTGGTAAGCCTTGCATCGTTATATATTGCATCTTGTTACAAACGACTTGTTGAATACTCTATGTACCCATGGCTATATCCATCGTTGCTCGGTTGCAGAAGAGAAATTGTATCGACTGAGGAACCTGAAGGAGGATGATTCGATGACTTCTTGGAGTAGGACTTCACTTCCCAATTGATTGCCTGTGGGCATGCCGAATGGCTATTATACTTAATTCTATTTTTCACTACTAGTTTTGTTAAAGCCTTTCCAGCTACTATTTGTAAGTTTAGCCATAAGATCGCTACTCTGATAATTAATAATATTTGCGTGTTTCTTAGTTAACCATTATCATGGTTGATATTTCATCTATATTTTCACTTTGCGCACTAGCGTGGTCCTGGACTAGTGCGGAATATACAGAGAGTCCGGATTTGCATATTCGGGTATCGACATGAGATACCCATAGTAAAGAGCAGCAAGCAGATTTTATGCTGATATTAGGCAAGCAACAATGGTGCAAGCCGTGTGAAAGGAACAAGGACAGTTACTACCCCTTTACATTCTAGCCAAAGAAGGCCAAGTGGTCATAGGATAACCTTTGGGTACCCTAGCTTTGTGCTGCACCAGTTAGCACACGAGCTAGCATTATCCTGACACGAAGTTAAGTCCCGACATAGGGCACAACGAGTCTATCTCTCAGCGTTCTGCATGGTGGCGCTTAGAATCGCGGTCGGGCCTTGGCCCCAAATATTCACCTCCCAACCACCACTCAAATTTAGGCGCTTTGTGTGAAGCTCAATGCTTGAACAACTTAGCCCAAGAGGGTTAATTAGTTCCTGAGCGACCAACAATTGATTTAGTGCACCACACCATCGTCTGCGAAGGCAAGTAATTGTTACAAACATTCCATCACACAAGCACACGTAAGAACAACGGACCAATGGACACAATTCCATAGATTGCATCATGGCTACAAAAGGGGTCAGCTCTTAGGAAGTACTAAAGGCTGCATCAAAAGCTGGCACCAACCTGGTGCTCTGATGAGTTAAAGTTCAAAAAAGAGCTATGCAATGGGCATCGACATACTAATAATAAGCCTCACACTTGGGATGGGCTCGGTCCCTCGAGGCCTCCCTCTCGCGCCCCAGAAGAGCCTCCCTTAGACGAGTGGGCGTAGGCTTGACAGACAAGCCTGTCGAGGTATCACAATTCGTGCAAGTTCCAAACATGGTTGGAGATGGCCTTCTAGCCTCCCTCCAAGTCAGCAGAGCTTGGTGCCTCGTAGGCAAGTGTCCCAAAAGTCATAAAGTGCTAGCAGCCCACCAACCTGAGGTGATCAATACCTCAGCAAGGCCTTCACACAATAGCACCAAAAGCCCAGCACTGATGTCCTAGCCACCTCGTCGGTCGCACTCAGCGAAGAGAGCCAAGTCTTGGCAGTGACCTCTGAAAAGCTAGAGGGAAGCTCCACAGAGATGCCCAAGTCCCAGGTAAGGCCAAGAATCGTCTCGAAAGTGGAGATGGTAGTGGTGGCCACCCTGTCCCGCTCGTCAGTTAACTAAGACAAGCCATGGAAAAGGCGCTCCACGTTAGACTCTTGCTCAGCAAGACTACGAGTCAGCTCGGCAATCATCTCGCGGGCCATATCCAGGTCCCACTAAGCAACAGCTACCCAGCCCTCCATCTCTCTCGCTTCCTCTTGTTCTCCATCATGATGTCATTCAGCATGGAGGATATTTTGTGCATGGCATGAAGACTCTTCAAAAGGAAATAGCAATGGTTAGGAGCTCCACAATCAAAGCAAACGGGCGACCTAGTTACCTTCATGAGGTTGCATTCCACTGAAGTGAACGCCTGCCTCTTGGTCAGAGGGTCATCCTTAAGGGTTGAATCAAGGTCAGCATGCATCGAACGTGTGACAGCCTCGCTCAGGAACTCAAACATAGGCTTTTGTAGGGCGAAGTCCTAGGTGGTAACGTGTCCCCCAAACTAGCTGAGGGGTGCGGGATCCCGCACCCCGAGGTGTGCTTGTGTGCATCACAGAGGTGGGAATCACGTGCTCAAGTCTAGGCTCTAGAGCCACCTCATCCATAGTGATCTCCGCTGTGGCAATTGGAGTTGCGCTTACCACGGTCCTTGACGTGCCCACTGAGGCGGTGCTCATTGTGTTGACCTTAACAGCCATGTCTTCCATGCCCTGGCTTTCTCACAATGACAAGTCGACCAGTAGGGGCCTTGGCGGGGTGAATGCTTAAGGGACGGTGGTGGCCACAGCACCCATCACCATCTCTTTGGTTCCTCCCCCGTGGGCACCTCTTGGGCCGAAGGTCAAGGCAGCACCCAAGGAGGAAGTGGGAGATCCTGGAAAACCTGGTGGGGCAGGCTAGTCGCAACTCCCTTCCCCATATTAGGGCAACAAGAGGTGCCCACAGTGCTAGAAGGCCTTGCCCGAGGCAAACCCTAGGGGCTACCGTGCCCTACTGACTCGGGTGATAGAGGTGAGTCCTCAAAGATCTCTCGAGGGCACTCACCCCCCCACTGGACCCGCCATCCTCGTTGAGGGCAGCAAGCGGGCATGAGCATGTTAAGCATCTTGCACGCACAGTTGCGATGAGCCCCACGATCAGGTCCTTGGCTACACTGCACTCTACCCTCATCTCACGCCTGAGAAGGACCACCATCACCCTCTCCGCCTACAGAAGTGTCAAGCTTGCATGTCCAAGTAGGGATTAGAAGAGGGCTAAGGGCCAAGCAAACATAGCATTGTAAGGGGTGTGGAAACTCACACTATGACTTAGCAAAGCCCCGGAAAGCTCAGATGCTCCCCAGCACCTCACCCTCCAGGAAGGTAAAGTTTTAGCCCAGACAGAGGGTTGGGCAATCCTCAGCATGTACTACTCCTTGACGAGATCATGCATGCTGAACTTCGTAGCAAGTACTTGTGGTAGGTGCTGGTGGGTGGTGGGCTTTATAATCACACCCAGGAAAGGCGAAAAGTAAAGTGAACAGTCCACCAATGGCTTCTTCCCTTTTGTAACGAGGCCAGACCCTTGAGCAAGGTAGTAGAACCACATATCTCTCCATGACTACCCCAGAGCTAAAAGGCTATCACCCCATATAAGGAGCACACGTTCTGGAAAGCATACACCATTGTGAGCATGTCTAGTATAAGAAGCAGAAGAGCTTAGCTGAGGGACGCTTCACCCTCAAGCTCTACATCACCTGCTCCTACACTGAGAGACAAACAAAGGATCCTAGGTTGAGGTCAGAAACCTCAAGATAGAACATGTTGAGCATGTCCTTCAGTAACCCAACCGGAGGGATGCGAACGCCAACCTCGAACTAGGCGGCGAAGATGAGAAGCATCCCCGGCCTCGGGTCGGGGCAGACCTCGTTAGGTTGGGCAAGATGGCCAAGTCGGCACTCTCGATCTTGCACTCCTTGTCTAGTTGCTCGAGAAGGCCCCTCGTCATGTTGGAAGGGCCCAAGTGGCAAGAGCACCAGATGACTTTCTCACAGGTCTCCTCCCCCGTCGTGTCCTTCCAGGAGGCGGAGGACCCACCCTTCTTGCTAAAAGGGCCAGTGGACATTGTGGCCTTCTTTGTGGTCATGACGCCGAGTTCTGTGCATCGGCGTGTGAAAGCCTTGGTGGGTAGTTTGTGAGAGGGTTAAAGGCCTTCACAAGGGCGGTCCAGATGTCCCCATGGAGAGCGAAAGCCTTCTCAAGAGCAGCCCAAGTCACAAAGTGAAGTTCCAGGGGGTAGGAGCCTCAAAGGTAGAGCCTCATAGGGGGTCTGAGTGATTCAAGCCCCCGGGGGTCCTGTGGTCACAAGATGGAGTAGGCCGGTGAGATGGGTGAAAAATCAGAAGGCAAAAGGGGAAGAAATAGGAGGTGGCCTATGCATCCAAGGGTAGAACAACCAGGGGTTGTCTGGGTTCACACGGCGCCCCCACCCCCTCCCAGGAGGTCCAGAGGCCTCAAGACAAACTAACCTAGGAGTATACAGGGTCTTCGAGTAGAGTAAACCCGAAGGAGCCCGGGACCTTGAAGGCGCCCAAGCACCCCATGCCAAATCGGTTGGGTCTGGAGCCTAGGTGCCTAATTGCCTAGGAGGACCATCTAGGGTCCTCGAAGCTCACATCCGGAAGTAGCTCATGCGCATGCAACCGCCCCACCTAGGGTAGTCTGAATCCTCGAGGGCCACGGTCTTCGGGAGGGTTCAAGCAGTTGGAACAGGGTGGCGCCAGGAGCATGGCCAATTGAGACTAGGCAGCACTGAGGACAGTCCTACTAGGATCGGGCAACAACAAGGATGGAGCTGGACAAAGGACTTGTTGCCCCGAAGTTGACTGGGATAGGGGTGGACGCTTGGGACCTAGAGGCGTCCTAGGTGGCGATCTGGGCGAACATAGGGGGCCTTGGGGGTTTCCCGTGTGTTGCACCCAAGCAGACGGTCGGGGTGCTCGAATCGGCTGGGGTGCACATGGAGAAAGGATTAGGAGATTTGGTGGATGGTGGCTAGCAAGCGGCTTGGTGGACATCGACAACCCGACATCGGCGTTTGTGGAACCACCCCTAATGGCCAATGGATAGCGAACTATCACCCCGAGCCCATTCCAATTACTTAAGGTGTAACATCCCAAAATTTTGAATTTGAACACGTGTAGACTTTGAATTATTTGAAATGAATTTTCTTGAAATTTGGAATTTTGATGTCATTTCTTTAAAGTTTGGTTGAGGTTCCAATAATTGAGAAGTCCATGAAAAATAAAAACAAACATTAATAAGCCATAAAGGCAATATGGAAATAATGGAAGTCTATAATTTCAAAAATCCGAATATGAAAAGATGATCCATAAAAAGGCGGGAGAAACTTGAATTAAAATTTAAGATTCTATTTTAGGAATATGTATAAATAAACATGCCTATATATATATATATATATATATATATATATATATATATATATATATATATATATATATATATATATATATATATATATATATATATATATATATATATATATATATATGTATATATATGTATATATATACATAACAATATGCAACATACTAACATATATCATGATGAGCTTAGCAAAGGGAAAATAAAAGCATGAGAAATAATCAAGTGATCAAAGGAACAAAAATATGAAAATATATGCATTTACGTGAGTGAAAATGTAGGAAAAGAAAAAAAGGGAAAGGCCTTTCAGCCTAGCCAAACCGGCCTGGCTCAGATCGAAGTGAGATAAAGACTAGAAGCTCAAGCCCATCGAATGAAAAAGCATTGAGTGAGTTCAAGACCGGGGTAAACCGCGAAAGGCAAGTCAATACTTTGATCATGCTGAACCTACATTTTCTGTAAATTATTTTTGTTTTAAATTATCAAATTGCATGTTGTTATTTCATATGCAGATTATGTTGTTTTATGAATTCTAGTTACATGCCCATTAATTAGCTTGTTAATATTACACTCTTTTGGAACAATTGAGTATTTGAGCCTTGTCACCCTAACAAAAAGTACAATAGTAAAACTTTCAAAAATAAATCCATAATTATATGCCATGCTTAGCACTGCTTAGATAGTTGGGGCACCAAAGTGCCCCAAGTATCATTTTTAATCATGAGAAACTGATTTGGGAAGTCATGGTGGAAATGACTGGTATATTTTGACATGATTATTTTATGCTCCCAAAAACTCCAACTTGCTTAAATATCTGGGCGGATGGTATGGGGGCTGGTATGTGGTGCAGTGGAAGCACGGTGTATGGATTGTGGTAGAACCGCCCAGATACCACTAAGGACTGAATCTTGTCATGACCTTCTGTGTAAAACAGTACAACCACAAGTTTGCAAATTGTAGCTTGGCTAAGTAAATTTATCGAAACCCCTGGACTCATCTCACCGGTAGTGAATAGGAGTAGATATTGCAAGGGCAAGGGGAGACCTAAAGGGACACCGAGTGGAGGGTGAAGTTTTCGAGTCGTACTAGCGTTGCGGAGAGTGGAGTCCGAATGCGCTAGTATCCGTGGTGAACATCCCGTGCAACATATGGGACTCACCGCAAGTGGGAGCAGCCCATAGGATGAGATGACAAAAGGAGCTAGATACTTTGAAAAGTTACTGTGACGGTCTACTCAACCACATGACTAAGGAATCATGTGGGGCAACGAGCGGATTGTCTCTTGTGGGTAAAGTGTACCAACTCTGCAGAGTGAAAACTATTCGAATAGCCGTGCCCACGGTCAAGGGCGGACATGAGAACTTAACTGGATATAGTTCTATTTCAAAATGATTTATGGGTGGATTGAAAAAGTGGAGGGCAGTGGAAAGTCCTGATTTTGTGTTGCCTTGGGTGTCGTCCCAGTGATAATGTAAGCGGTTATAACGCTGAAAGGTTAGCATATGGTGCAGATACCATGTGACGGTGGATGGAATCTGGATCGCTACTATTATTGCATTCTCTTACACATTATGTTTTTGTTCAAAACTGCTAGGTCTCAGGAAATTTCTATGTATTATATTTCAAAAGCAAATAATGATAATACCTCTCACAAAATAAAATGTCAGGAAGAATAAATAGAGTCGTAAGAAAAGAAGATGGTTGTTTGTGGTAAACACATAAAGATGCTGGTGGATTCATGTCGATCATAAAAAGGAAACGATAGTGTGGATTCTAGGAGAAATATATTGGTGGAGCCTAAATTAATAGATAGGCTAGATAGATTATTTAAATGATTTTTGGAGAATTAGGGAGTGCAAAGGTAATTGCTGGATTACGACACTGATAACTAATATAAATTCTTGGGAGATTTGGCGATAATGGGATTAATAGGATTTGAACAAATACTAGATGGATGAATTGAGTTTTTGAAAATTTAGAGATATGATAATTGGAGTATAAACTTGATAAATGATATTCTTGGTGGAGGCATACTAGTGAATTAGTTAGAGATAGATAATGGAAAATAAGGTTGATTATTGGAAGAGCAAATTATGGTTTTTGGATCAATAACAGAAATGATTGAATTATTACAAAGTCCTGATACGAATGATTTCGGTGGATTAAAAAGTAATTATGTTAGAGAATCATTAGAATTCAGAAGTGAAGAGTTGATGAATAGTAATTACAAGATTGGACTATTAGGAATTTATGATACAAAAGATATTGGTGGATTCAAAATAAATGATGATATTCGCTGTTTGGAGTCTTAGACAGCAATCGATATAGAAGGTGTATGTTTGGTGGATTAAATAAATGATGGCATTCGCTGTTTGGAGTTTAGACAGCAATCAATATAGAAAGTGTATGTTCGGTGGATTAAATAAATGATGATACTAGCTGTTTGGAGTTTTAGACAGCAATCAATATAGAGAATGTATGATCGGTGGATTAGATAAATGATGACACTCGCTGTTTGGAATCTTAGGCAGCAATGAGTGTATGATCGGTGGATTACATAAATGATGACACTCGCTGTTCGGAGTTTTAGGCAGCAATAATAACACCATGATTAAATAATAAAAATAAGGCTAAAATCAACTTCTGGCAAATAAAACAATCCGAGCCTCTCCTCTGATTAGCCATGCATATTTTTTATTTGCATCATGTGTATTGGCTCGCGGAGCACGGTGGTTTGTGCTCACACTCGCTCTCACAACAAATCCAGAATCAAGAGCTAGTTCGCTACGCTTCAGCAATACTCTTGGTCATGATGGCGAGGAAGATGAAGATGTCAAGGGCTAGGTCGCTAATCCCCAGTTGACTGCCCGTGGGCACGTCTGAGGGTCCAACCTGTGTGCTTCGTTTCCAGTGCTGCATTTTATTGGTTTCGACCTAATCGGCCCATTTGTATGTCTATTATTATATTTACGCTTTCGCATGATATGTATTTTGATGTCTAGTTCTGTATCTGTGAGCACTATCTACTAATCCAGTAAATAGTGCGGTTGAATCACAGAGGATCCAGTAAATATTTTTTCCAGTATTTTTTATTATTTATGATGGATTAATATTTTTTATTTTTAAATTTTAGGTGAAAATGGGTAAATAGTGAAAATATAAAAACTTCTGATGTGAGCCGTTGGATCAATAGCGAGCGGTCCAGATCGAGAGAACACGGAGGGGACACCGCGCGAGGGGACAGGGAAGCCGTTTTCAAAGACCAGTACCCCTGACTGCCTGTTGATGGTGCTGGATGAAAAAAGCATTACATTAACTGTACGAGTTTGGCAGCATTAACGGGCTTTCTCTGACAAAACCCAGAGAACACTAGTGTTAGAAATAATCTTGATTTAGAGTTCAAGATGTAGTAGAGTCCGTCTCCGTGTGTAACTCAAGTTGAAGTTGTATCTAACTTGAAGTCCGAATGTGTATGCTAGTAGAAGAGTATTAGCCTATATATTGAGAAGGCTTGTAGCTAGTATTGTAAGAAGACCAGAAGCAAGAAGGGAAAAGGAGAGCAAGTATAAGAGAATAGAGAAATTCAGAAATTCTCCTGTGTTCTTTTAGTTTATTTACGATGTGTGCATTTTTTTTTGAAGCAAAGTTAACAAGTGGTAACAGAGTTCAGATGAGAATCGAGTCGCTAGAAAAAAATCAAGAAATTCACGCAAGGAGCAGTGCGGCTGGACAACAGCAAAAGCCAGCGCTGAAGCAAGTTTTTGATTTCCATTAGATCTCGATTTCCGTGCCGTCTACAATCAGGCAAAGCAACACATTGCATGTCATGGCAGAGCAGTAAAAAGGACAGAGTCAATTCTTTTTTTTCTTGTGTTTGGAGAGAGAAGACAGGAGACTGGTCCTCTCGTGTCCAGCGAGGAAGTAAAGCCAGAAGAGTGCAGCGTTTCTTTTTCCTTCCTGAGGTGCATGGACCGAGGAAGAAGCCTTGGTCGATTTTCCACCGAATTCGAGCAGAAGTCTAGTTTCATCTCCAAAGTGAAGTCACGGATAGCCGCACGTCTTCGATTCAGTTTTATCTCTGAGTCGCACGTAACCGACATGAAATAAAAGCCATCCCGAGGCCAGAACGAAGGGGCAACGGAGAGCGTAGAAATCAGCAAAAGAAAGTCTAAGCAAGGAAAAAGAAAGAAAAACATAGTTTTTTTTCTTCCATTTTCTCGGTCCAAGAGCCGCTTCAAAGTAGACCAAGTTCTTGATCCGTGCTCAAGATCATGCCGCGTTCTCCAGAAAGTGGTGTCACCAGTGACGAGATATTATCTAGTATGATGGTGAAGGAGAGTTCCGCTGTCTCGCTGCATTATCCGATGCTCACGACGAGCAATTATATAGCCTGGGCAATCAAGATGAAGGTGTACATGAAGGCTCAAGAAGTGTGGAATACGATCGAGAACGGCAACATCAATGTGCGCAAAGATCAGATGTCATTGGCGGCCATCTATCAGGGTATCCCAGAGGAGACGCTCTTCCTACTGGCCAAAAAGGAGAAGGCCAAAGCCACGCGGGAGGTGTTGAAGACTATGCATCTTGGCGCAGATCTTGTGAAGGAAGCAAAGGTACAAACTCTCAAGACCGAGTTAGAGGTACTACGTATGAAGAAAATGGAGTCGATCAATGACTTCGTCGTCCGGTTGACGGTAATCGTCAACAAGATTCGGGCCTTTGACGAGAAGGTGTAAGAGTTGTACGTAGTGAAGAAATTCTTTCATGCTGTTCCCTCACAGTTTCTCCCGATTGCTTCGATCATAGAGCAATTTAGAGACCTAAAGACAATGACTATGGAGGAGGTCATTGGTCGTCTTAAGGCGTATGAGGAACGCATCCACGACAATAGCAACAAAGGCGACGGACAACTCTTATTGACCCGCACTAAGTGGGAGATCCGATCATCGAAGCGTGAAGGTAAGAAAACTTCCAGGGGTGGTGGCCAAGGCCGTCAGAATTGAAAGTTTGATAAGGCAAAAGTGAGGTGTTATAATTGTAACGATTATGGACACTTTGCTTCAGATGCCCCAAGTCGAAGATGAAGAAAGCGTTTGCTGCTGAAGCGCTCAGCGATGACGAATCAATAGTGCTTTGATAAAGAGTTGAGTCAGGGACATCGAGAAGATGTGTCGCCGTCCAAACTTAAGTAAGGTGAAAAGAAATCGGAACATTAAGGAGATGTGTCACCATTCTGTATCAAGTATGAGTTTAGTAAAGTCGTAGTTGAGACCGACTACCTCAATATTTTAGAATCTTTACATCCGGATGAACCTGTGGCAGTTGATTTAAGTTCCTACTGTAACTTGCATGTAGAAAGTTTCATGTGGAGGCGTGGCTGATAGTTCATAATGCATTGAGACTAAAACTAGAGTATGTCAAGTCAAGATTAAGGGATAGATTGTTAGAAATAATCATGACTTAGAGTTCAAGACGTAGTAGAGTCTGTCTCCATGTGTAACTCAAGTTGAAGTTGTGCCCAACTTGAAGTCTGAACACGTATACTAGTAGAAGATTATTAGCCTATATATTGAGGAGGCTTGTAGCCAGTTTTGTAAGAAGAATAGAAGCAAGAACGAAAAAGGGGAGCAAGTAAGAGAATAGAGAAATTCAGAAATTCTCCTGTGTTCTCTCAGTTTATTTGTGATGTATGTGTTTTCTCCTGAAGCAAAGTTAACAAGGATTGTGAACTTCTTTTTAGTTTCCCTTCTCATTTCTTTCACGAATTTTCCCCTATCCTTCAAGTGTTGATGATAAAAAGAAGTAAAATACTATGATGGCCCACCCGATACAAGTTACAGATGGGCCAGACCGGTGAGTACAGATGTCGGCCGAACAAACCTTTTGGGCTGGGCTGTGGTCCCATCAACCCGTCTCTACCTTCTCCCTGCAATCTATTTCTTGAGCATCCACAAGGCGGAACGAGGAGTCGTCAGCCGTGGCGGTGAGGAAGTTGTCGATGGAGGTGAAGTCGAAGACGAAGTCACGGGAGGGGAAGAGCGACATCGCGTGGGGAGGGGAGGAGGAATAGGGGAGAAGAGGTGGCGGTGCGTGAAGAGGGGAGGATGAGGAATGGGGATAAATGGTTAGCCGGGCCGAGTTTGGGGAGACGGGTGCAGTTTGGGTCATGCGAATTGCTTTCTAGGGAGAGGAAGCGGAAGAAAGAATATATGTACCACCAAGTCATATATAAAACTTTTCGCACACGATACATACATATCTTAGACTATAGTGCTTGAACATCAAGGAGCACTCGTTATTTTACTCCCTCCCCCCTCTCTCTCTCTCTCTCTCTCTATATATATATATATATATATATATATATATATATATGAAAATCCTAATTACTCCTAGGTGTAGTTATATCCGGATATCCACTATTGCGATGTTTGGAGATTCATGTTGCAGACAGAGTCTAACAGAGCTGGAACGCATACAGGTTTGAGGAAGACCTGATCCACATCCAGAACGTAGTAGCATATTTTTGGCAACCATCTACATATTGGGAAGGTAGTATGTACATGAGCTTCGCTACCCATCCAGAAATATCTTGGAGAATGCGCAACCTACCAAATAGCACGGCGTCGTCTTGCTGAGTAGTGAGGAGAAGACTTCACTACAGTTGCTTGGTATGTCATCCTTCTTTCTAATGCTGATTTCTGATGTTCTGAACTACTTAAGTTTTGTAGTTCAGTACATCTGGGTTTTAAATCTTACTTTTTAAATAGAGTTTTGATGTGCTGGCTTTTTCGATGATGGATTGTTCTTACTGTTCCTGTTCAATTGTTAGGAGATTAATCCCCTGCATGTACTACTCAAATGATTAACGGTGTAATACATGATACTTGCTGATCCTATCTCATCCATGAGGAGAATAAACTTCCCTGCATGTTTAACTTCATTGTTATTTTCCAAATCAATTTTTGCCAACTTGAAAGTAGTTACTGCTAGCTATAACTACAATTTCCTGTTTCACATAGAAAGAGTCCCTGCATGTCCTACTCAAATGATTAATGGTGTAATAAATGATACTAACTGATCCTATCTCATCCATGAGGAGAATATACTTCCCTGCATGTTTAACTTCATCATTTTTTTTAAATCAAATTTTGCCAACTTGAAAGTAGTTACTACTAGATGTAACTACAGTTTCTTGTTTCACATAGAAAGAGTCATTTTTGGGGCAGAACGAAATATGTGCTCTCAGATGTAGTACTCGGATTGAAACAATACTCTTGTTTTTCATATGTTCCTACATCCAATCAGTTTCAGGCCATTTGATTTCAGGCCATTTGTTTGCACAAGGTGTAGTATGTGAAATCTAATCAATTGCTTTTGTCGGCCATCGTGTGTGGGCGCAATTCGTAGATGAACAATCTGTTTTCCTTTTCTGTTTTTACTGTTTCACGTCCAAAATTGAATAACAGAGGTCACAAAACTAAACGTTGCACACTTTTGTGTTCTGCACCACATATGTCTTTCCTCGATGTGTTTCCCAATTGTGGTCGTGTCATTTTGTAACAATCTCTATGTCAACATGATATAGTATCCTGTTACAAACAATACTCCCTATGTTTTCATATGTACATACCACCATTCAGTTTTAGGCCATTTTGTATCAGACTAGTTGTCCCACTAAGTTTTTGCCTACTTGACAATACTTCATGCTCGTTGTTCAATTCATTTACTTGCAAATCTTGTTAACTTGACATCAGCATTCCCATCATTTAAATGACTTTACAAGCTTCCATTGTAGGCCATGGCCAAATCAAAGAATATGATCAATCCACTTGCTGGCAGTAGCTCCAATTCTGCTTTTACCAGGGTCCTGTCTCTTGTGCGCTCCAAAAAAATTATGAACAACAAAAGAGCAGTGGTGCCAAGGGTTTCCAATCAAAGGAAAGAAGTGCTAAAAAGTTGAGAAAGGTTTGGCAAAACAAGATATACTCTAGGTGCTCTCCTTCTTTTATTGTTGACTTAATTGAAGATCTAGATAATCATAAGTTGGAATTAGTTAATCAGGTGGGCTTTCAGGGATTAGTTAGTATAAAACTGAGTAAGCTGAACCGCCAATTTGGTGCTTGGCTTCTAAGCAAATTTGATCCTCAATCTGGAGTATTGTATGTTGGTACAAGGTTAGAACTCATGATGACTTGCGATGATACCAACCATGTAATCGGCATCCCTTGCAAAGGCAAGAACCCAAAAAGAGGCCTCAGATCAAAAAGCCTATTTGTGTTTCATTTTTGGTCAGTCATCTTGGGATGATTTAACTATCCCCTTCCTTGAGCGTTTACTGACAAGTAGATCTGATGGACCTATGGATGTTGATGAAATTACCAAATTCAAGATGGCATTCATAATTTACATTGTCACAAAATTCTTGGTACCGCAGTCATATAACAATTACATATCAACACGGTACCTCAAGGCTGTGGTTGATATTGAAAATGTTCATAATTACAATTGGGCCGATTTCATTGCCGAAGAATTGAAGAATGAAGCCGCCGTGTTGCAAAGTAAAATTAAGAACAAAAAGAGTTCAGGGTATATCAACGGCTGCATCATCTTACTTCAGGTTATACTTGTACTAAGTCTACAATCAGTTTAGTTATTTACCTATGTCCGTTTGTCCTATACTCTTCATTGCAGTACCTGAAGGTTCTACAAACACTGATTGCAACATTTTTCTCAAATTTACTACATAGACAATCTTGATTTTAGAAAGGACAATTTTGATCATAACATCTTACCTCGTATCGGTGCTTACGAAGACAAGAAGTTGGCAGAGAGAGGGACATTATTCTGAAAAACCGATCACCATTCCCTTTATATGGAAATCTCAAGGAATCATACTACAGTGAACTAATTTTTCAATTTCCTAATGCTTCTTGTTCATACTGACTCTATATATACAAATCATATCTCTTTTTTTACGTGTACAACTTAGTGATCCTAGCAATGTCTGCTACGGACGTTGCACATATGCTCTAACCACTAAGGTATATCTTGTTTTGCAATGAATTAAGTTAAAAGACAACCACCTATGTTAAACTACAAGTAATATGGGCTTATTTGGATGCAAATACTTACTGATCTTAGGTTGTATACCGTACACATGTGGACATTGATGTCCCAAGCTTTGATATAGGAATCACTCAAACGCCAACCGAATACATTGCAGCCGTGTCTAGCCCAACAAAACATATGTCGTCGAATTTGATACAAGAATTCAACAATGTATCTCGTTCCGAGGCAATATTAGCCACTTCGGAGTACAACCATTTGGACAACAGTCAACCAGGTCATTATTTTACATATTTACATAATTTCATAAATGTACTCCTGCTACTATCACTAAATACTCCTTTGTGCTCAATATTCTAATTTTTCATAACCATCATGCAGAACCACCTGTGCCTAATGAAGATGATTTCCTTCATTATGTTGTTCCAAACACTCCTAAATTAGACTAAGGAATGCATTCCTCCAGTAAACTTCTGACAACTAATTTTTTGTTATGAAAATATCAGTCCAAGAGGAGGATCTTTGGGGAACCTTCAAATTTACTCGTGGATAGGCCAAGAGGACCATTAAACCAAGCAATATTGTCAAATCCCCATTTCTATGCAAACAACACTCCTTCATAAGGTATGATTTGAAGGCAGTTGATGACTAGTATGTCTACACAGTTTCACAGAGTGATGATGCTTCTCTCAAGTAAGTATTGCAGAGGACATACTAGTTTTCATACTATCATATTTTTAATACTTTCACCTACACATACTACCACATTTTTCAGCAAAATTTGGGTCCATATATCAAACCCGGTTCCCATAACACTAAACTTGCAACAAATACAACAAGCACTAAGATTTGATGTTGAAATGCATGACGAAACATTCAATGTTATTGTGCAAGCGATCTTCGAAGATGAACTACATAGGTTTAGGGGATCTGACTTTGTAGGTTGGAGACATTTTCTAAATCAAGATTTTTTAGTAAGTGAACTATGATACTACAATTTTTGGTAGTTTCCATTACTTTACGTTCTGACCCTACACACAATCACAGATGTTTGTAGCTATTGGTGAGGACATGTGGAACCCAGAAGATCATCTCCACTGCTTCAATGATGACACTCAAATACCCTATGACGTTTACAATTGTCGATTGGTATGTTGCTCGTATTAACATATCATTACAGATTGGCCAATACAATTGTTAACAACCCAATTTTGATGCAGATATTTATTCATGTGCACCATCCACATCACTATTCACTATATGCATTTGATATGCACCGCAAGAAACTTAGTATCTTAGATCCCTTGAGAGATACTAGCAATGCAGAAAACGAACTTGATGAAAGACATTCTAAAATTAAGGTTGTCATATCTAAAGCACTTTCTCAATGCATGAAACTTTGTTTTCCCTAAATGGGACGAGGACATCCCAAATTAGCCGTTCAAGTTCCCGTCGAATATCAATATTCAAGAAAACAAGCTAAGTATATCCACATCGGCTTGGTACTTTTTTATTCTTCAATCATCATTGTTCTCAATTAGTTTCCATGATAGGTTGGATTGCTTACTTCATGTTCTAAACTACATGAGGAGCTGGTATGGATCTCGCCTCGTCCTGCCTACTTGTAATGTGAGTATCTACATTGTGACCAATATACCCATTTAAACTTACTACCTTTAACTCGTAAATAGTTAACAAACACTCTACCTTGTTGTCTTAGGATCCATGTGATCTTCGAAAGCAATTTCTGGCGAATCTGTTGTCATTCAAGAAAAATGAAGCTATACTTCTAGATTATGTCAATCGTTGTCTGACAATGAAGTATGTACATATTGCTTACCTTTATACAAAGACAAACAAATGAATAGACAATATCAACAAATGCATTTTCAGAATGTTCTAAAAAAACAAGTCTGCAAATCCTACAGTCTTCCTAATTAGGCATAAAGTTAATTCGTACATACTACATAAGAACTGAAGTGTAATATTCATTTAACTTAAAGCAAAGTTTCTGTACTAATAGTTGTCAGGTTTTTGCTACCCCAAGAATGTACCCACAAAGAGAAGTGAAATTACACACCTGATGGTGGCAACAAAACTCTTGCATGGTCTCCACAATGCCTCCCTTCCTGAATCTGTTCTTAAACCTCCTGATGCCAAAACCATTAAACCGTGCGTACAGATTATAGAATGTATATGCATCCGTTTTTTAATTGAAAAGTTGTCCTATTTTGGGCACCATGATCGCAGGGTCCGAATACGAACTAGAAAACTAGTATGTTTAGAGCCTCACTGTCTACGACAACCCTGGCCAAGCACAAAAGAACTTCAATGATTGATAACACATACCTCCAGAAAAAAAGCAGTGCAACTTTTTGAATAAACTAAATACCACCTCTCTAGGGGTATGAGATCCCCAGTCATTTCATTCTGATGGGCACTACCTTCTCCTACTGGAGGTTCTTCCCTCAATACTGGGGCTCTAAACAACTACTCGACATTACTCTCTGTCGACGTTGCTGATGGCAGCACAATACAATTGTAGTAACAAACGCACAAGAGGACGATGTTATCTCAACTGTGCTAACTATTTCCTCCGAATAGGGGAATGAGGGAAAAACTACCTACGTAACACAGGGAATAGGTGAATCACGGAACCTTAATCAACACCGATTAACACGGCAAAGGTTACCTAACATACACATACTACCAATTTCATTCATTAACTTAGCCTCGGTGCTTTTGAAAAAAAAATGGTGCGAAGCAACGAGTAGATACTGATGATTCCATATTTGATTCTCACAGATATCTCCATATGGGAAACACAATTAGTCATTTGGTCTCACGAGGTAGAGTATGTGCAACGTAATCAAATGTATTTGTTAGCCATCTTGTGTACGCACTTGAGAGCCAAACACTCTATCTCGGTTTCTCAGTTTCCACTGTATCACATCCAAAACAGACTAACTGGTTATGGCTAACCGAAATGGTCCAGATTCTTTCGCTCTGCACAACAACTAGGTTTTCATCTCTGTGTTTTCCCGCTTGTGTTCGCGTGGTTTTCTAATAAATTTCCATCCCAACATGCATTAGTATCCCGATTAAAATGTTTATCCTTATGGTTGTCGTTAGTATATACTGCCATTGTGTTTCAGGACATTTTATTTCAGCCCACTTGGTATCACAAGGTAGAGTATGTATAATGCTAACACACACCCGCATCTAGAATTCCAATGACAAACCCATATCAAGTTGCAGTCCGCTCAATTTTGACGTTTGGCAGTATGTGAACAGAGGACTCACCTCCAGATTTCAATGGAGAAAACAATATCACTTATTACTCCATTCAATTCTTACATTTGGCAGTATGCCTACATTTCAATCTGAAAAACCACATCCTTTTTCAATACATCCTATTTCAGTACATTATGTTTGTATGATTGGAAGTATGTCCAGATTACAATTGAAACAACCACATCATGTTTCAGTCCATTCGGTTTGCAATCGTGAAACCATTGGAAGTATGTGCAATCGTGAAACCACTAGAAGAAAGTATCTATCAGGAGTATTCAAAAACTTATACATACCTACCGGCTGCGCTATCCAGGGCACCTACTACAAAACCATGCAAACGCAGAATCAGCAGTAATTACTCCGGAATTATTCACGTAAATGGGTATTTTCTATGTACATGAGTCTATCTGGGACCAATGCCGTATAAGTCAACCCAATAACCCAAAGTATGAAATGGTATCTTGATGAAGATGGACGATAGATATTATAGGTGTAACTACACCCAGGTGTAATGTGTGTGTATTGTAA
This sequence comes from Bonia amplexicaulis, assembly GCA_036346245.1. Taxonomy (NCBI): domain Eukaryota; kingdom Viridiplantae; phylum Streptophyta; class Magnoliopsida; order Poales; family Poaceae; genus Bonia; species Bonia amplexicaulis. The sequence continues at coordinate 8,999,991 of CM070762.1, forward strand.
GTAACAGGGGACCATGGTGTCTAGGAACCAAGCCGGAAGCCTTTGGATTGCTTTTAAATGCGTGCTAATGTGATTGAGACTTTACATCTATGATTAAGACTTTCCATCCATAATTAATTTAGCATGCCTAATATATTATATACTATTACACTAGTACATATTTAAAAGCAATTCAAGAGCAGAGAGGCTATATATCGTATAAATAGCAGGAGCAACAATATCGCTAGCCACATGACATGTTGGAGGCTGGGAGTGAGATGTAATTGGCAAGCTTCACATCCAAGGATTCCAATCTCCTTGTTGTCCAGTTTTCTTATTTGTAGAGGCCACATCAGATCTAAGGATTCCAAGTTCCTATGTTTGATAATTGATATACGCCTATACCTCAACAGTTTTATCAAAATTGTTTTAGCTGGACTCGATTCTAGGTTTGATCTGATCTAAGTACAGAATTTAGGACACACACCTCTATGCTATCTATAGCCTACTGGCTACAGGTTATATATTCCATACTACAACATGAGGACAGTCAGTTGATGTGACGCACCATTGTTAGGTCTGCAGCCTAGAAAAGTTGTTATTCATATGAATACAACGAATGTCTTATGTTGTGCAAAAGTGAATATACATGGTAATGATACAGAAGAAGTTTATATAAAAAAAATATGAGTTTCATGTTAAAAGCATTAGATAGGTTTGTTGTCTTTAAGAGGCCTTGTACAAACTAAAATAGCACCCTCAAGTTTTTTTTTTTTTGAAACAGAACCCTCAAACTTAGTTTAACAGATTTGGTAACTGATGGCCCATGGTGCATCTTGGATACGAGTGCAAACAATACTCTTCATCAGCGTAAATGCTGTAATGGCCAGATGATCGATCTTGTTTTTTGTCAATATTATTCGAACCAACGACAATACACTTCGATGGTGTGCCTAAAGCTAACTGAAAAGCCAGTATTAATATGCTAAAATTGATCGGCACTATACTGACAAAAATTGACCAATAGAGTAAAAACTGATTCAACCTTTTGTTAGAACTTAGATCCTCCAAATAGCTTACTAATGCACTGAACCATGTTATTCATCACTCTCTTTCTTTCATTAGTCTGAAAAACAGATGTATAACATATATAATCCTTGACTGTGAGTTTAGAATGTTGCAAAAAGCACAGGTTACATCAACCACAAACGGGATTCTCTGACTTTACGAAGTAAAGTCACTCCATCTGGCGATCAACGGCCCAGATTAATCTAGCATTTTTTGACTTTTTTATTTCCAGTTTTTAGTTTTTTTATTTTTATCTTTTTATAGTTTTTTTCTTTTTATATTTCTTTATATTATCTGTGTTAAAATAACCTATTTTTTAAATAAAAAATAGGTTATTTTTTATTTAAAAAATAGGTTATTTTAACACAGATAATATAAAGAAATATATAAAAAAGAAAAAACTAGAAAAAGATAAAATTAAAAAAACTAAAAACTAGAAATAAAAAAAATGCTAGGCCGTTCATCGCCTGATGGAGGGGCTTTACGAAGCAAAGTCACGTTGTGACTTTGCTTGGTAAAGTCAGAGAATACGCGCCCACATCAACCAGTGCAAAAAGCAGAAGAAAAGAACAATAGACTTACAAAGCAAGTGATGAATGAACGACTTCAAAAGACAGACGTCCACTGAAGTTGTTTTCACCTAGATATCTAATGGAATGAAAATTCATTAGCGTAGTGGAACAAAAAAAGTGATAAAATTCCCTAAAAAATACCATGGAATTTGAAGTTAAATATACAAGAACAATAAGATTACAAATGAAGTGTAAACAGATTAACTGCATTGTATAGCTTAGCTAGACATTCTTCTAGCTTAACAGTTCCTACCTTGATTTTCAAAAGTGCCAAATGCTACTGAACCATTCACAAAACTTAGATCCTCAAGCAATTGCCACAATCAAGACTCAAAGAGTTCACATCAAATCTATAATTTCACAAAGAGAGAGAGAGAGCATGTACCAAACAACATCCACCATAAGTAAACACTGCTGCAAGTAGGCTTCGTCCAGCTAGTAGCCAACACAAAATCATATTCCATGACGTGCAAGAATAATGAATAAACATGTAAGTCCAATCTTCCATGACGTGGGGATCCAGAATAAAATGCTATCAAGGTATAAGATAGTAGCAGAACTGCAGAAGCATAAGCCCAATCTTCCATGACATGCAAGAATAAAATGAATAAACTTGTCAATGTTTGTCATTCTAATTCACTCTCACTTAAGCCAGAGAAGCTTTGCTGGCTCAAAAGCAACATCTTGACCATGAAGAAACAAGCAACATATTTCATTAGGGCATCCGGAGTGTATGAAAATAAAGGGTCATAAGCCACCTTAAGGTTGACCTTATACATTACAGGGTCGATCTTAAGCAGGCCATAAGCAAAAAAAACTTAAGGCCGGTCCTTAAACTAAAGATCTGACCACAAACATTAAAATACAATTTTCTTTTAATCCTATTGTTCTCTCCCCCCACCAGCTAACTACCAACAATCACAAGCATTAAAATGCAATTTTTTTACTGTCAAGTGGGACCCTTGTTACAGCCGAGCGGTGACTTCAAACATAACGAGTTGACCTTAACAATTAGATGAGGCCCACCTTAAGACCCATTGCGATTTACACACTCTTGATGCCCTTAACAGTTGTAGATATTCCGATTGTGCAGAGACTCATGCAAATGGAATATTACCTTCACTCTGCTCATCACCATGCAGAATGTGTGCATGCAGTGAAAACATTCCTGTTGAACATATATGACAACATGATCCAAAAAGGAATTACCAGGATTAACAAATTCAGGAGGGCTGTGACTGCTTCCCACTGGTCCGTGCTGATCAAGGGCCCAAGTGGATGTGTTGATCGAAGAAACTCCCCTTAGATCTGCCTAGTCAATCTCCATGGTGCTTGTACTCCAAAATTCTTCTCCTATGGTGGGACTTTGGTCCTGGGAAAGTAAGCTCTTCGAAAGCTCACCCACTTGTCTTATAGTCTTATCACAGCGTCCAAAACAGCCTCTGCTCTGTTTGCAAGGAGTATGAACATGTAGACAATTAGCATAAAAAACCACTCACTAAAAGGCGTGAAAATCGGCCAAGATGAGAGGCTTGCACGTTGCAAACAAGAAACAATCCAGGCAGACAAAGTCACCTTCCATTTTCAGTTTCTCACAAGTAGGCAAAAAGATCAGGCACGATACCATGGCCGCGTCTAACCTACAAGCTAGTTCACTAACGATGTTTCATGAGAAAACTATGAGGACAAATAGGAAGCAAGTAATCACTAATTAGGGATTTGTCATGCACGAAGACAGCGATGGAGCAAACAAGCATCATGTAGCCCTTTCTTTCTCCCCTTACTTAATCCCCATGGAACCAAGATGAAGTGAAGAATTCCAAGAGAGCACATCCCCATCAATGCGATCCCCTTGTGCATGACGCACTACCAACTACGGCCATCCATCTATCTATTCTGGCCATATGTAGTTGCGCACCCGCAAGCAACACAGCTGATTCACTCGCAACAGAGCAACTTTTCTCCCTAGGAGGATCCTAATCGAATTACCGCGGCATAGATCGCACTCGAACGAGAGAGAGGAAGGAGATGGGAAGCGGGCGAAGCGGGCGAAGCGGACCCACCCGGAGCAGAGGAAGAGGCAGGCGGAGGAGAGGAGCTGCGGGATGCTGCGCCAGTCCCATCCCTCGCCCAGGTCGATGTCCCAGTCGCCGACCCTCGACGCCGATCCGCCGCCGCGTGCCGCCATGGCGCGCACCACACCCAACCACCTCCGTCACTTCGCTGGCTCGATTTGGTACGGTTCGACTCGGTTTTATGGGAAGCTCGCCACGGAAGCGAATCCAATCTAAGTAAATCGGGCCACCGACCTCCAGACACCTCCTCGACCTCCTCCTCAGCTGGTTGATGCGCCACTTGGGGCGGAAGCGGGGGTGGCGCGGCAGCGGCTTGGCGCCCACAAGGCGGAACGAGGAGTCGTCGGCCGTGGCGGCGAGGGAGTCATCGACGGAGGTGAAGTCGAAGACGAAGTCAGGGGAGGGGAGGAGCGACAGCGCGTGGGGAAGGGAGGAGAGGTGGCGGTGCGTGAGGAGGGGAGGAGGAGGAGGAAGAATGGGGACGAATGGATAGCCGGGCCGAGTTTGGGGAGACGAGCGCGGTTTGGGTCACGCGAATTGCTCTCTAGGTCTAGGAAAAATTCAACTGTATCATTGTTGCACAGTCCAGGATATATAACAAGTGAACCATGTCTGATACGTGGCATAATATGCACTGTATCAACAGTATAGTGCACTGTAGCAGACGCGTTTTTTTGCTATCCTCGCATGTTACAGCGCATGCTACAGTACTACTACAGTGCATATTGTGCCACGTGTCAGACGTTTGTTGGCTTGTTACATATCTTGAGCTATGCAATGGTGATACAATAGAATTTTTTAGGGCGAGGGAGCGGAAGAAAGAACTACGTAGTGCGTTGCAACGAAATCTTAAAAATATATAAAATATGGTAATAAATAGTATAATATATATATTTTTTCTTTCACATACGTTAAGCAAAAAAATATCTATGCAAGCTAAAATCTTAAAAGCAATATAAAATCTTATAAAAAATTACTACATGTTGTAAAATCTCGTAAAAAAATTATTACATATTGTAAAGTCCCAAAAGTAACATAAAGCCATCATCACTGTCACGTTATTGAAATAGCTCTGCCATTACTTTGCAGTCGCTTGTTGAGCGTCATTGACAGTGGAGCGTCAATGCGTCATTGACAGCCCCCACCTTGAATATCTACACAACCGACAATTTCATATATTAGCTAGTATCTACGAATGAAAGCATCACTGCAACAGGCACAAGATGGTCCAGATCTATGTAATCATTGGACAAAAGTATCTTCTTAAATAAGCATCTTTTCAGCATTAGAAAGAATGTCATGGCTGTGCAACAAGATGAGCTTGCGATATTGATCCCTAGATTACATAGCCTGAACATCAGTACTCTAATACAAAATCCTCCCCTTTTGTGATAAAGAATCATATCATCTATGTAAACAAATGATAAATCTATGTGATAAAGTGAAATCATCATGTCCCTGAAAATCTCAAAATGGCTAATTGTTTAAATTCCAATAATTAATAGCAAAAATATCTACATAACTGATAATTTCATATAGTAGTTAGCATCTACAAATGGAAGCATCACTGCAACAGGAACAAGATGGTCTAGATCTGAGATTTTGTGTGTGTGATTTTGGAAAGGGTGTAACTCATCATCAGACAAAAGTATCTCCTTAAATAAGTATCTTTTTAGCATTAGAAGGAATTCCATGACTATGAAACAATAAGAGCTTGTGATGTTGATCCCTAGATTACATAGCCTAAATAACAATACTCTAATGCAAAATCCTCCCTTTTGTTTATTCAACAGTTTATTGTGGCATGCTTAAATTTCTATCACCAATACAGCCTAAGTCAGTAAAGAAGAGCAATCTGTTTGCGAATGGTGGCAGAGTTGATTAACACTAAAAAAATTAAATTTTCCATAAATAAACTGAGAGGACTTACTGTTGGTGTAAACTATCATCAAGTGATAGGAAAATAGCATCCAGTGCTCCTCAAGCTATTGGGTCATTTAAGATGGCAGATATATAGTCTAAAAGCAGTTTCGAAAAGGTCTGCAGTACTGCATAAAACATTTTATCGCTGTGACATATGCCAATCCTGATTGTATATGCACAGCTCTAAAATCATGGAGGCTAAGAATACAATAATTGACATCTTTCGTGCGATATGTCTTCTCAGTTATGATGCTATGAAACCTGAACTCGGAGGACCAAATCAAGCCTGTAACACAAAAATTCTGCGAAATTTTCTGAACACAGTTGTAATGAAATTTTCCGAATGAATAAAAATTTGTCTTTTTATTTATCTTTTCTAAGCACAAGTTAGTCACAGCAAAAGTCCAATTACAAGTGAAGGTTTTCAAATGGTTCAATTGCCCCCCTTTTTTGCAAGGCTAAACCTTGCAGTCTCCTTGCAATTGTAGTTCTTTTCACTTTAGGAAAATTTCATTCAACAGGCAATGGTAAAGTTTACTCTTTAGCCACTTGTATTTCTATTCTAAACGGTTAATTGTCAATGGACAGATAGTGGGCACCTGCATTGCAAAGAAACATTGATATGCAGTGTTCTATTGAATCTAATTTCATTCTGAGAGATCATGTGGAGGTCATCCCGTTGTGTATGATGAGTAATTGACATCGTTTATGAAAAGTCGAGTTTGAGTCGGCTTGTTCGAACCTAGACGTTGCATGGCGTAACGGACTCGGTCGGACTTGGTCGAACCTAGTCGTATGGGTTTAGGTTGCATATTCTGATGACTCGACAGGTTTGATCTCTGTTTACGCTTTCATGTATCGAGCGGTGCTATTTGACGTATTTCTTGTCTGTGTGTCTGCAGGACGTCGAGGCGGAGTCGTGGCGAGACACGGTGGACCGGACTAGGCGCAGGTGGCGCTGAGGTCAGAACGGTCGGGATGTGTCGAAGACGACGTGGACTCGAGGTGGTTGCGAGGCGTGCGAGGCAAGGGCGCGAAGCTTCCGGAAGGTGCGGGAGGGCGAAACGGAATTTCGCAAACCGCACAAGCGGGAGCGGGCGCCGTTGGATTTAGCGGGCGTAACGGGGCGGAGACCCGTTAGCCAAGGCTATAAATAGGTTGATGGGGCTGCATGCCCACTAAGCCACAAGAGAGAGTTAGGGTTAGCTAGAGTCAAAAGAGGCTTTGAGGAGTTTGCTTTGCCTTTTAGGCTTTAGTGGTTATGGGTTGTTGAGATGAGGCAGAGTGGTCTCCCAGAGTGTGTCACTTAGCTTGTCCCTACTCTGTTCTTGTGTGCCTCCCAAGAAGCTCATGTGTTCTTGGTGTTCTTGAGGAGATGGAGAGAGTAAGGATGGATTGAGTCCTTTGTAATCCTTTTCTTGTTCTAATGTTCATACATATGGGGACTCCGTGTAATCCTTTATTGGAAATGGAAATCATTTCTCCAGTTCTTCTCTGTTCTTCGATACTTCTTGACCCTGATTTTTGAGATTTTGTGTTTTGGCTTAGTTCTTGCCTGTGAGGGGTAAAATGGGTTGCTCTATGTTAGGATAATGCCACAAGGTCATTTGATCAATTTTCCCAAGAGCTAATCACATTAAAATCTCAGATTTCATTTTTGGCATCCTCTGTTCTTCATTTTCTTTTTCTAGGGTTTGGTGTGGTTTTTGTTTCTCTTCACAAGATGGGCTGAGATTTGGTCTGGAGGAGCCTGTAGCTATTGCTAATATATCCACAAATTCTCATGGCCAAAGGATCAACAATTGAGGAGTAATTTGGTTTTTGGTGTTGTCTCTGTATCTTTTCAGTTGCTTTGTCCCAGCATCTGAATTTCTTGTTCTCTTGATCTTTAGCTGGGTTTCTTGTTCACTTAGTCTCCCCTTGCTATTTAGTTCTTAGCCTAATTTCCTTGGCCAGAGGAGAGGAGCTAATCTCCTTCTTTTCTTTTGGGGTCTGATGGTCTGAATTTGTGTTCTGTTTTCAGCCCAAGTTGGTCTTCAGTGCTCTCCTTTTAAAGCAGCGGTCTTGGTGGTGCAAGTTCGATTCTTTGTTTCTCGGTCTTTTACGGCCAAAACTTGAGATGCGTTTTTGTTTGTTCTTGAATCTAATTTCCTCTCTTAATAGCAGCAGTTTGATGCATCCATGCAGTTTTTCAGATTTGGCCAGCATGAATATTTCTTGTTTTGGTGAAAACCGCAGCATCTTTTGGTGAAAACTGCAGCAATTGCTTGGCTGAAAACTGAAGTTCTAAGCCTTTGTTTTATGTTGTTTTCAGCATCTCGGCCTTCGCTGTTTTCAGCATTTCCCACTGCTACTTTCAGCTCATCTACTTTGTTGTTTTCGATCGGTTTTAGCGCAGTTTCAGCAGACAATTACCTTTCTTTTCTCCACTTGTTTTTTTGTCATTTTCAGCAGCAGTCTACTCGTGACAAAAGTATTCCTTGTGTATGTTATTTTCAGATCTCGGTTTGTGTTTCCTTTCGGGTTTCGTTTGGCTTTTGCCATGTAACTTGAGAATCTGAATTTTCCGTGAAGCGCAATTAATCGACATTTTCGTTTTGGAAAAGTTGCTTGCAGCGGTGGTCATTTCGTTTGCAAAATCAATTTCGCCGGCGGTGAGATATTATTCTTCTACTTCTTAGCTTCTATAGCTATCGGAGAAGAAGTAAGTGTGGATACTTTGGGGGCAGAATTTTAAGGCACCATTCACCCCCCCTCTGTTGCCATTTCGATCCTACAATTGGTATCAGAGCCGGTTAGCTCTTTCTCATAGATCTTAACCGGTCTCCAAGAGCCATGGCAATGGACAAGTATTCCACCAAGCCGCCTGTTTTGATGGCTGGATTACCCTTCGGAAGAGCCGGATGGAAACTTACATCCAAGCTCAGGGGTATGCCATATGGCGGAAGGTGAAGATACAGTTTGTTGTTCCTGCCGATGAGAACATCAATGCCGGAATATGGGCGATGTTGAGGCGAATGCTAAGGCAAGGAACATCATCATTCAGGGGTTGAGTAGAAGCGAGTTCGATCGCATCTCTCACCTGTCGTCCGCCTACGACATCTGGGTGACCCTCGATGCATACCATGAGGGCACCACCCAGATCAAGACGGTTCGACAAGACCGGTTCAGCGAGAATCTGATGAAATTCGAGATGCTTGCCGGTGAGTCCCTTGACGAGTGCTTTTCTCGCTTCCACAAGATTTTGAGCAACCTCCGAGCCGTCGGTCTCACATACTCCGACTCGGATAACGCCGTCAAATTCTTTCGCACTCGATCTTAGGGTTTGGGAGATGAAGGTGACTACCATCAAGGACACCACGGACCTCTCGACCTTGACTCTTGATGCACTTTACTCGCGCCTCAAGACTCACGAGATTGACATAGTCTCGTCATCGAAGTCTCGATCGATGGCACTAGTCACCGATCCCGCTCGATCCACTTCTTCCGAGCCATCTTGCGGATTCTCCTCGGCGCTCTCGTGACATAACCGATGATCGACAGAGCACTTATGGATGAGCGACTAGCCCTCCTCGCACGGAGATTCTCCCATGCTTACAAAGGGAGGAGGGACGGAAGGAAAAGAGGACCCGTGATTTGTTTCGAGTGTGGTGGCCCCAACCACATCCGAGCAAACTGTCCCAAGCTTGGGAAGGGTAAAGGTGACTTTCGGTTCGGGCAAGAACGACTACATCGACAAGAACCGCAACTTGAAGCCCTCGAGACGGCCACAGGAAAGAAGAAGTTCGCGACCTTGGGAAGGCCAAGAAGCTCTTCCACCGTGTTCTCGCCGCTGACGACCTCGACCTCACCGAGGTGGGGATGGAGCGACGACGATGGGACCGGTGACCAAGACCCCAAGGCGGCGGCGACTTCTCGGGATGTGCTTCATGGCCCTTGAGGGCGAACCGAGCGACAGCGATCTCTATTCGACTCGATGAGGTATGTCCTCTTATGACCAACTTAATGAAGCCTTTCTTAAGTTAGGAGGTTTTCATGCTAGAGCTAAGACTAGATGTAGCGAGTTGGAGAAGGAAGTAGAGATTGTCACGGAGCTTACTTCACTTATATCTCGCTCCCTCCCGTGACGATCGTGATACATGCCGTGCTTTGATCGGTGATATGGAGAAGCTAAGGACCTCACATGATAGTCATCCTCCGAGCTTGATGCAATTAAGGTGGAGAATGTTAGTCCGCTTGTCGATTTAGAATTGAGTAGGATGGTCATTACCCTACTTACTACCGATGAGACTATTGCTCCCACCTCATGTGAGGATAAGGACTTTAATACTAGAGGACCTTATGCCATGCTTACGGATCCGCCCGAGTCTTGTGTAAATTGTGATAACTTGAATATGAAACTAAACAGGCAGATCATAAAATTGCGAATTTCAAACCTTCTTACTTGAGCCTATTGCTTCTTGCGTAAATTGTCCCAAGCTTATCTTGAACTTGAAGTCGTCTCCAAACAGTTTCAAGAATTAGTTGATGACAATAACAAATTGGCCAAGTTTGCTTCTAAGGACCTGTTAGCTCACCATGCAATTGTTGTAACAAACTAAAATCTGAATTGGTTGCATTAGATGAAAAATGTGTGAAGCTAACTAAGGATCTTATAGAAAAGCAACCATCTCGCTTGCATTGTGTGTTTGGAAAGAAGCATGAGGGTTTGGTAGAGACGCCTAGCGACGTGAACCAATTGGCTAGCAGATGGGACTGTCCTTCGAGAGTCGGTGTGCGTGCACAAGCCAATCTTTCCTCTATTGTTGGTTCTTCTTCTACTCCCTTACCTCCTGCTGTCTCTTCTCATCCCTGCTCTTCTTGTGCCTCTCTCTTTCGGGAGTGTCAGTACCTTATGAACACTCTCGAGAAATTTGTAGGAGGCAAGAAGAAACTCAATCTTATTCTAGACCAATCAAAGATTTGCAAGTTCAAAAAGGGTCTAGGATATGATCTCCGTGAGGATGTGAGGAAACATCCACCTGTCGTGTTCAGACCCGTAGCCGCAGGTGTGTTTGAGGTCAAGCCCAGGAACAAGAAAGTTCAATTTAAATCAGCGGGCTTTGTCCAAGGGATTTCTGACAGCAAGGTGATTTCACATGCAGCTTCGGCCCCTAAGAAGGCGAAGTATCATTGCACCTTCTGTCAGAAGGATGGGCATTTGTTTGACCATTGCTTCAAGCGCGCCAAGATCACGTGAAGAGACCATGTTGAGTCTCTTAGGCGTATTCAGGGTCAGCCCCAGATCTTGAGTGCACCTAAGACCAACACGAGGTCTAGGTTTACTACTGTTGGTAGCTTTGGGCAGCACCGAGGACTTGGTTTTTCTGAGTCTTCTGTTTTTCGTCCTCGTGTTCCCTCTGGTCGTGACTTCCGCCATCCTGAGGGTAGATCTCGCTTTTCCTATCGAGATGCCTACCCGCGGCATGATCAGCTTGCTGCCGGTGTGTTGACTCGCTCTTCACAAAGCGGCCGGACCCAAAGAATGCCTGTGTCTGCTCACGCACCCTCTGCTTCTTTGAGCTATGGAGAGCGTAGGGTAGTTAGAGGTCAGTTGTGTGTGACTACTTCTTCTGCTCGACGTGTGACTCAGTATTGGGTTCCAAAATCTATTTTGATTTATCCCAAGATCGAGACTTTACTCTGTTTGACTCAGTTCGCGGGCGGGGAAGGAAAGGTTTGGCTCAGACTCGGGTGTTCACGACACATGACCGGAGATTCACGTTGGTTTTCTTCCTAGCCCGAGCTTGGTGATGAGACTATCACCTTTGGAGACTCTTCGTCGGACGCATCATCGCCAAAGGTACCGTCGCGTTAATGACTCATTTGTTTTAAAAGATGTTGCCTTGGTAAGTAAACGCATTACAATTTGCTTTCGGTTTCTCGACCACCGATGACGGTTTCGAGGTAAGTTTTAAGAAAACGCCGCAAAATTGTTGATTCTTCTGTAGTCCGGTTTATGGATTTCTCGTTATGGGAGGATATTTCGTGCTGATTTTATTGAGTCTTCGGTGATCCTCTCCGGTGTTTGGTTGCTTCGAGTCCCGCGACCTTTCCTTCGGCATAGGAGACTTGGTCATATTGGATTTGACCATTTGACTCGAGTTAGCGGCCACGATCTCATTCGTGGTCTGCCGAAACTCAAGATGGTCAAAGATCTTGTTTGCGCTCCATGCCGGCATGGTAAGATGGTTGCCGCTTCTCACCCTCCGGTCACAGTGACTATGACAGATGCACCGGGACAGCTGCTCCATATGGACACGGTTGGACCAGCTCGAGTGCAGTCAGCAGGAGGGAAGTGGTATGTTCTTGTCGTAGTCGATGACTTCTCGAGGTATTGTTGGGTGTTTTTCTTGGCCTCGAAGGATGAGACGTTTACACATTTTCGAGGTCTTTTCAAGAGGCTTTTCGTTGAGCTTCCGGTGCCTTACGAGCGATCCGCAGTGACAATGGCACGGAGTTCAAGAATTCCTACTTCGAGAGGTTCTGTGTTGAGACAGGTGTAGAGCATCAGTTCTCTTCTCCGCACGTCCCCCAGCAGAATGGCGTCGTGGAGAGGAAGAACCGTACCTTGGTCGAGATGGCCAGGACGATGCTTGATGAGTACTCTACACCGCGGAAGTTTTGGGCTGAGGCTATAGCCACCGCGTGCCATGTTTCAAACAGAGTTTTTCTTCGGGCGCACTTGCACTGCACTTCTTATGAGTTGAGATACGGGCGAAAGCCTAGTGTTTCCTATTTTCGTGTGTTTGGTTGCAAGTGTTTTATTCTGAAGTCCGGGAACCTAGATAAGTTCGAGTCACGATCTTGTGATGGGCTTTTTCTGGGCTACTCGACTTCTTCGTGGGCCTATAGGGTCTGGAACTGCGAGTCTAGCAAAATGGTAGAAACCTGTGAGGTAACCTTCGATGAGGCCAGTCCGGGGACTAGGCCCGATATCTCAGGTTCACTAGAGCAGTCCGAGACCATCTTCGTGGATGATGAGGATGATGGAGATGAGGGTTGTCTACCCGATCTAGTTCCTCCTCCACCCCTTGAGGTGCCTTCTTCCACCGCACCTCGAGGTGATCAGCCCTTACCTTCTGCTTCTTCTGGAGCTAGTGGCTCTGTTCCTACCCCGTCAGTTCACGAGGTAGAGGCCACTTCTTCTTCTCATCCTAGACCTCCTAGATATATACAAAAATCTCATCCTTCAGAGCAGATTATTGGAGATCTCTTTGAGCGAGTCACTGCGTTCAAATCGGTACATCACTTTTCATCTCCATTACGCCTTTGTTGCCTCCTTCGAGCCTAAAGACGTTTGTCATGCTTTATCTGACGAGTCTTGGATCAATGCAATGCATGAGGAGCTGGAAAGTTTCGAAAGAAACAAGGTCTGGACGCTTGTTGAGCTCCCTCGAGATCACAATATCATTGGAACCAAATGGGTGTTCAAGAACAAGCAAAGTGAGGATGGGGTAGTCATTCGAAACAAGGCTAGACTGGTTGCACAGGGGTACTCCCAGGTTGAGGGTCTAGATTTCGAGGAGACCTTTGCCCCTGTAGCTAGACTTGAGGCCATTAGAATCCTGCTTGCCTTCGCAGCTTCTAAGGGTTTCAAGCTTTACCAGATGGACGTCAAGAGTGCTTTCCTCAATGGCCTTATTGAGAAAGAAGTCTATGTGAGACAGCCTCCTGGTTTCGAAAACCCCAAATACCCAAACCATGTCTACAGGCTTTCCAAAGCTTTGTATGGACTTAGCAGCCCCAGGGCTGGTATGAGAGGCTTAAGTCCTATCTGTTGAGTTATGGTTTCGAAATGGGTAAAGTCGACAAGACCTTGTTCATCCGCCGGCTAGGCACTGACTTTCTACTCGTCCAGATTTATGTGGATGACATCATCTTTGGCGGCTCCTCGCATGCTCTCTTCCCGTTTCCGATGTCATGAGCTCGGAATTTGAGATGAGCATGATGGGCGAGTTGAGTTTCTTCCTTGGCTTCCAAATTAAGCAGACTCGGGAGGGTACCTTCTTGCATCAGGGCAAGTACACTCGAGACCTCCTGAAACGCTCGATATGAGTGATGGAAAGCGGTGTCCACCCTATGGCTACATCAATTCCACTCGACCCGATGAAGACGGCGAGCGGTCGATCGAAGGAGTATCAAGTATGATCGGCTCCCTCTTGTACCTCACTGCCTCGAGACCGGACATACACTTTTCTGTGTGTCTTTGTGCTCGGTTTCAGGCTTCACCTCGTGTATCTCACCGCCAGGCGGTGAAGCGCATCCTTCGGTACCTTCGAGCTACCATTGACTATGGTATCTGGTATTCTTCCTCATCCTGTCTTTCCCTGAGAGCCTACTCGGATGCAGACTTTGCTGGCTGTAGGATAGACCGGAAGAGCACTTCGGGCACCTGCCAATTCATTGGCACTTCTCTCGTTTCCTAGTCCTCGAGGAAGCAGTCCGGTGTTGCACAGTCCACCGCAGAGGCCGAGCACGTTCTGTTGCGGCCGATTCTTTGTAGCCAAGTGCTGGATGGTCTCGACCTGCGGGACTTTGGGTTAGTTATCGGCGGTGTTCCACTCCTTTGTGATAACACTTCTGCAATTAACATTACTAAGAACCCAGTGCAGCATTCTCGGACCAAGCATATCGACATTCGCTTTCACTTCCTTAGAGACCATGTGGAGAAGGGTGACATCGTGCTCCAGTTTGTGGAGGGTGACCACCAGTTGGCTGACATCTTCACCAAGCCTCTGGACAGCTCGAGGTTTTCCGCTCTACGGGGAGAGCTTGGGGTGGATTGTCCTTACGGACTGTTGTGAGGGGGAGCTTTAGGATTTATTATTTTATCATATTAATTATGCTTCTGTATCCTTACTTTTGCATTGCATATGGGTGCATTGGGTTTAGTCCTTCCAGCATAGGTTAGAATGGTTCTTTTGTCTAGTTGCTTAGACTTCTTACTCTTATCTTATGCTTTCAGGATGCTCTATTAGCTGTTTCTTATCTCACTAGATTGAGCTCACTCACTTCTTGCGATCTAGCGAGGTCGGGCCACCTTGGGTGCAGCAGTGCGTGTTTGCTCTCTAGTGTGTGTTTTACGGTCGACTATTAGTCCCGGAGTCATATGGGGTAGATGAGAGTCGATCGAGCCATAATATCCTCTATATCTTATCTATGCTTTAAGGACTGCCTGTTTTCTTTGCCAGTTTCTCGATTTTATTGCTTTGGTTCAGGGGGAGTTCATTTGGGAGCTTCTGGAATGTAATATTGACTTAACTCAACTTGAACTAAAAGCTGCATCACTTGTTGAGGGGGAGCTGGATTTTCTGCATGTCTTTCTGCATTGAGCCTTGATTATTATCCGGTTATGACATGCTTACGATGCTTTACATCTTGCTATGATTTATGCTCATTTGCTAGATTCATCATGACTTCATATGTGTAGACTAGCTTTTGCCATGATGAGTTAATTAAATTTGCTCAATTTGAACTAAAACTTGTCATGTTAGCATTCGAGATTAGTCTTTCTTGAGCTATCCTTTTATGATCCATGCCATGTCAAATAGGCTGAGTTGAGCGTTGAATCTTTAGTTGAGCCTTAGATTGAGGTGTCTTAAACTCTTGATGTAACATGAGTTAGTACAACTTGTCAAAAAGCAAAAAGATCTCTTTTGTGCGAAAAAACTGATCTCACCAATTCTCTCTCACGAGACGGCTTGCCATTGCACTAGGCATGAACTTGGAGAGAGTTTTGGATGACCTAGACTATCTTCTTAAGCTTCTTGCTTGGAGTAGTCGCAGCATGGCTTGAGATCTAGCACATGATAAAAATATTGGTTGAAAACAACCATAAGCTTCAAAAGAAAAATGTCATTTGTGCTCAATTTGCTTGAGTTATCAAAAGAATCAAGTACTTAAACCATTGTTTTACTCTTGAGTATATAACACTCTATTTGGACTCGATATTAGATTCTTGGTTCCGCTTAGCTTGATTGACATGGCTTGCATCATCCTTGGATATCTCTAGCTAGACTTTGCTTATTGATGACTTGACATGTTCATAAAATGCACTAAAATTCATATTGTCATCTAGTAGCTTCTAGCTGGCTTATACATATTTTGTCATGATCTAGATAGCTTTTTATTAAGTTATGGCTTGGTGTAATACATTATGGTCATTTTGGATAATTCTCATGGCTCTAAATGCTTAGATTAAACAAACTTCAGCCATCTCATCCATCATCTTGACTTATTCTCTCCTTTGCATTCTTGATGCGTTTATTGCCAAAAGGGGGAGAATAGTGGTAGAAAAAGCCACTTTGGGAGCTTTGAGGAAAACTTGTTCTTTCTTTTGCTCCTTCTGTCGACATGGTCATTAGCTTCAATCTTGTTCTTATGGACCATGTTAGACTCTGCAAACTCAACTTTGTGCTTTTTCGGTGTTTGTCAATATACTCATCAAGGGGGAGATTGAGAGACCATGTGGAGGTCATCCCGTTGTGTATGATGAGTAATTGACATCGTTTATGAAAAGTCGAGTTTGAGTCGGCTTGTTCGGACCTAGACGTTGCATGGCGTAACGGACTCGGTCGGACTTGGTCGAACCTAGTCGTATGGGTTTAGGTTGCATATTCTGATGACTCGGCGTGTTTGATCTCTTTACGCTTTCATGTATCGGCGGTGCTATTTGGACGTATTTCTTGTCCGTGTGTGCAGGACGCCGAGGCGGAGTCGTGGCGAGACACGGTGGACCGGACTAGGCGCAGGTGGCGCTGAGGTCGAACGGTCGGGATGTGTCGAAGACGAGCGTGGACTCGAGGTGGTTGCGGCGTGCGAGGCAATGCGCGAAGCTTCCGGAAGGTGCGGGGAGGCGAACGGGAATTTCGCAAAACTGCACAAGCGGGAGCGGGCACCGTTGGATTTAGCGGGCGTAATGGGGCGGAGACCCGTTAGCCAAGGCTATAAATAG
Organism: Bonia amplexicaulis; assembly: GCA_036346245.1. Classification (NCBI taxonomy): domain Eukaryota; kingdom Viridiplantae; phylum Streptophyta; class Magnoliopsida; order Poales; family Poaceae; genus Bonia; species Bonia amplexicaulis. The sequence goes on from CM070762.1 coordinate 9,016,604, forward strand.
GTTGGAGGGGCTGCATGCCCACTAAGCCACAAGAGAGAGTTAGGGTTAGCTAGAGTCAAAAGAGGCTTTGAGGAGTTTGCTTTGCCTTTTAGGCTTTAGTGGTTATGGGTTGTTGAGATGAGGCAGAGTGGTCTCCCAGAGTGTGTCACTTAGCTTGTCCCTACTCTGTTCTTGTGTGCCTCCCAAGAAGCTCATGTGTTCTTGGTGTTCTTGAGGAGATGGAGAGAGTAAGGATGGATTGAGTCCTTTGTAATCCTTTTCTTGTTCTAATGTTCATACATATGGGGACTCTGTAATCCTTTATTGGAAATGGAAATCATTTCTCCAGTTCTTCTCTGTTCTTCGATACTTCTTGACCCTGATTTTTGAGATTTTGTGTTTTGGCTTAGTTCTTACCTGTGAGGGGTAAAATGGGTTGCTCTATGTTAGGATAATGCCACAAGGTCATTTGATCAATTTTCCCAAGAGCTAATCACATTAAAATCTCAGATTTCATTTTTGGCATCCTCTGTTCTTCATTTTCTTTTTCTAGGGTTTGGTTTGGTTTTTGTTTCTCTTCACAAGATGGGCTGAGATTTGGTCTGGAGGAGCCTGTAGCTATTGCTAATATATCCACAAATTCTCATGGCCAAAGGATCAACAATTGAGGAGTAATTTGGTTTTGGTGTTGTCTCGTATCTTTTCGTTGCTTTGTCCCAAAGATCGAATTTCTTGTTCTCTTGATCTTTAGTGGGTTTCTTGTTCACTTAGTCTCCCTTGCTATTTAGTTCTTAGCCTAATTTCCTTGGCGAGGAGAGGAGCTAATCTCCTTCTTTTCTTTTGGGGTCCGATGGTCTGAATTTGTGTTCATTTTCACCAAGTTGGTCTTCAGTGCTCTCCTTTACTGCAGCGGTCTTGGTTGGTGCAAGTTCGATTCTTTGTTTCTCGGTCTTTTCTCACGGCCAAAACTTGATGATGCGCTGTTTTTTCTTGAATCTAATTTCCTCTCTTAATAGCAGCAGTTTGATGCATCCATGCAGTTTTTCAGATTTGGCCAGCATGAATATTTACTGTTTTGGCTGAAAACTGCAGCATCTTTTGGTTGAAAAACTGCAGCAATTGCTTGGCTGAAAACTGAAGTTCTAAGCACTGTTTTCTGCTGTTTTCAGCATCTCGGCACTGCTGTTTTTCAGCATTTCCCACTGCTACTTTCAGCTCATCTACACTGTTGTTTTCAGTCAGTTTTAGCAGCAGTTTTCAGCCGCAATTACCTTTCTTTTCTCCACTTTTTTTTTGTCATTTTCAGCAGCAGTACTCAGCAGCAAAAGTATTCCTTGTGTATGTTATTTTCAGATCTCAGTTTGTGTTTCCCTTTCAGGTTTCGTTTCGGCTTTTGCCATGTAACTTGAGAATCTGAATTTTCCTGTGAAGCGCTGCAATTAATCGACATTTTCAGTTTTGGAAAAGTTGCTTGCAGCAGCTGGTCATTTCGTTTTGCAAAATCAATTTCGGCCGGCAGTGAGATATTATTCTTCTACTTCTTAGCTTCTATAGCTATCGGAGAAGAAGTAAGTGTGGATACTTTGGGGACAGAATTTTAAGGCACCATTCACCCCCCTCTGTTGCCATTTTGATCCTACACATTCAATAATAAATTGAATTTATTCTGCTAGTTATCTAATCAAGGAAATGATTGAATGGCCACATGGGTAGCTGCCCACCTTTGCCAAAAATTGAACCTGCTCTATCCAAAAAGAAGTGGGAAAAAATCATGGATGTACTACATATGTTGTTATGCACATGTGCAAATTTTCATGATAAAACTCATCGGTATGTTTTAGAACAAAAAACGACTAGTAGTGAATGTGAATAGTGTACGTAAAATATATATGACATCTTATCTTTTCATTTCTCTTAACTCCAGACTAATTTGAGAATAAATTTGGTAGTTATGCATGGCTTGTAGTTGTACACCCACATTTTTTCATATTTTTTGGATGCATTTTGTGAAGTAAATGATATAATACATGCATAGGTGGGCAACTGTCCGTATGCTCAAAAACTCTACTTTCTATGTAATTGTTGAATAACTTTTATGCATCGACTTGCATCCCTTCTGTACATTATTGTTAGGCTTGCTCCCTGCTATTTCTGAATACTGCTATGACTTAACTTGTTTAAGTAATGTAACTAAATGGAAAAAAAAAAGCTCCATGGCTTGATATTGATTCGTATGGGAACATGGGAAATTGAACAAACAGACAACTAATGTAATTTCTAATTTGAATATTTGGCTCAGTCCAACCAGTAATTACCATGGATAGATATTTTGCTGCTTGTAGAATAAAGTGAAAAATGGATGGTATGCTTAATTAGTGGTCTCATGTTACATTGGTCTTTTCACCCGTATTTCAACTACCCTCCATAATTTAGATGTATAAACAGGGAAATTGATTGTCATTTGAAAGCACTGCAAGACCAATTATGAGTAAAGATCATTTCATCAGAAAAAATTGAAAGTACATTGAGTGAAATCAGTGAAAATATACCTAGCAAAATCACCACACGGGGAAAAAACAAAGAAACATGAACAAAGGAACTCAAGATACAGTTCTAAACACATGGTATACTCTACATTTTATAATCAACACATTTTTATGATCCCATGGATAGACAGCAAATCAATACCAGGTCAAGAAGGATAAGTCGACTACATAAAAAACTACAAACTCAATGTATTAAAACTGGTGTAATTAAGGGAAGTGAATAACTCAAAAGTCCAAATTACAAATCACTTTATACTCCCAAATTAGCAACTACAGAAACAGAAGAACATTAGAGTTTAATTAGCTCCTTTTCACCATGATTTCTACCAATTGCCGTACAGAGTAAGCAGGGAATAGTCATTGCAATAGTATATTTTAATTTCCGGAATAGGGTTTATCATAACGTCGTATCAAATATTTAAGAATAATATATCAAAATTCAGAAAAAAAAAGCAGGATGAACATAGTACAGTCAGCATGCAAACTATTGAACTAATAACAGCCATAGTTCAATTTGCATACAAAAAAAAGAGTTGCTTTGTCACATACCTATAACAATCAGTAATAGTCAGTGGCAGCATATCCTCATAGAAAAAATGACACCTTTGGGAAAATGAAGTAGTGGTAAGAAACCATGTGATGAATGAAGTGCAACTTGATGAACCTGCTTGTGCCCTTCAAAATAATGCACCCCCTCAACCCTAAAAAACTAACTCATTCACAAAATTGAAAATGAATAAATTAAAAAGCGCCAAATGGGGCCTATATACTCTGTACTGAACAAACACCCGTAAAGTGTAATAGAATATGAAACTAAACAATGCAAGTCCAAGGCACCTCCCAAACACAACGTGGAAGCTGAAGTTAGAATGTAACGAACAAATGAACCAAGTAAGAAAACAATGTCAGATAAGAACAATGATGGACAGGTGAATTCAGAACTGTCAACCTGGCGATGAATTCGTAGCAGTGTGCTAGGATAACGGAAAGAGCATGTCAATTGCCAAGCATAAAAGAAAACACTCGAGGCAAAACCTGGTGTCCTAGCTGGTTCCCCAGCTGTGTTTGATGAAGCATTGATCCAAAAATAATTCAGATGATGTTTGCTATTTGTAATTGACATGGAAACTTTATTATAATTCAAAATCATTCAAATAACATAAAATTTGATGAAACACAAGAGTTTCTATCCCTAGCGTGGAAACTATAAGGACGTCATATGGAGAAGCATATCATAGGATAAGTAAACTAAATAAATTGAGAGGACTCAAAATAAGGAGCAAATTTGTAAGCCCTTTGAAGCAAACAACATACAAAAAGGTTCAAATATATCCGAACAAGGCTATGGTAGTGCAACTAAAGAACAATGCTGATATAGTATCCACTTTAAAATTACACTTATTCTGAATCCACCCACCTTGATAGAAAACATAGGCACAACATATGCAACCAATTATTTGTTGTTCACTATGTATATATGTACATATATACATATATACGTATATATATATATATATATATATATATATATATATATATATATGAACATATGGTATAACTCACCCTTACGGTGCACTTATCGTGCACTCAAACTAAAACAGTCGCATAATTGTTTGAAAAAATTTATGAATATACTTCATTATTTACTCCACATATGTATAAAATTTTAAATTCAAATTTATTTTATGTTAAGAGTAACAAAAAGAGAAATATCTGACAACATAAAATGAATTTGGACTTGAAATTTTATACATATGTAGAACAAGTTTAGAACTACATGTACAAATTTTTTCAGAATTTGTTGAAACTTTTTAGTTTGAGTGTATGGTGAGTGTATAGCATATGTTCCCTATATAGTTTTTTCTATTTCTGGGTGTAGTTACTCTCTATACTGTATCTCGCAATGTAAGGAGTATTTAACTCAATGGAGGGTATGTACATGTATGTAATTACATCATAGATAGGAGTAACTATATCTAGAAAAAGAATATATTTTTTCTATATACTTGTACTAATTAAAAGAACCAGTTATAGTTATTAATTGGTAAGCTCTTTCTCTTCTCTTTCCTCACCGGAATGTGCCGACATGCGGGCCTTCCTATCGAGCGAATCTTCCCCGCAAACTGTCCTCACACAAGAAAACGCTTCGCCTCGGCCTTGCGTTACCTCCCCTCCCCTCGCAGATGAATCGTCTCTCGTCTTCTAAATCCCTAACAAACGCAAGGCAGCGGCGGCTCCCCCGGGCGGAGCTGCTCGGCGCGCGGTTCCTCTCCCCTCCCAATTGCTACAAGTGCGGCAGTGCAGGTCCCCAGCCATCTCTCACATCCTCGAGGACTTCGATGCCATCGCCCGCACCAACCCCAGCGCTTCCTCTCCCCGACTCTCCATCCCCCTTCCCGCGTCGTCGCCTCCTGCATCGACACCCACTTGGTAGCTGACGTCTCCCGCATCGACGCCCACCTGGTAGCCGTCGCCTCCCGCATCGACGCCCACCTAGTAGCTGTGATGCTCAACTAGGTGCCGCGCTGGAGCGACCCCAACCAGCGCCTGTACTCGCCGGCCTCCGCCGCCGAGGACGGCGTATCTAAACCCGTCGTGTCCGCCTTCCTCTCCTTCTCTGACCCCTTCACCGGCGACGATGGCGGGGTCACCGGTGGCGGCTGGGACAGCACCACGCGCTTCCCTGTCGACTACGAGATCAACTCCAGGATCTACCTCTGGCGAGGCCACCCCTGGAACCTCGAGATCGACGTCGTCGTCAACTTCACCAACTAGGTTTCGATACTCGTCTTTTATCTTGTTGGGAATTGGAGTGTGTTACAATTGCGGTGCTAAGCTCGTGATTTTTCGGTTGGTGCAGAGTTGGACGAGGCGCACAGTAGTCCTGGGCTGCACGCCAGAGCTGGTTCAGGGCTCACAGAGGAATGCTTCACCTTGGTACGGTTTTGGAAATTGGGACTGGGCATTGCAATTTTAGGGGGAATTTTGCTCAATTGGTGGAGATTGTGAAATGGCATTTGCTTTTTGGCCATTGTTTTGCAGGGTGGGTGCCGAACTAGTATGGCCAAGATGACCAACGCGTATGATCTGCCTACGAGGTAGGCTCTTCGAGCATGCTATTTTAGTTTCTGCTGCGTTCTGTTGTTAGGGTTAATTTCGAGGTCGTGGTTCTGTATCCACCCGATCCGTAGCATTGGGTTCTTGGATCCCTCCTGATCTGATTCGGTTTGAATTGCGTTGGTTGTTTCCAGAGCCAATAGGGATCTGTGATGGCGTTTCAGATATCCGGTGGAGATGTGCAGGTCATGTAGGTAGTTCCCTTTGCGGTGCTTAATTTCTTACTCTCTTATCTCTTTAAATGAATTCGGCCCATCTTTGTCAAGCTCAGCTCACCCAGTGAGGATGTCCTCGAGCAGGCATGAAAATAATTTATGGAAGATTGTCTTTTTCTTGATAGACTTGTACGACATGGTATTTAGGTTGGTCATCACACATATTTTCGTGGGTCAGGTCATTTTTAGTTTTTTTAGCATACTGTTCTCATTAACACTGTTATTCAGTTTGTTTACTGTACAACAAAATTTCTTGACTGCTTTCCAACCTATTGCCCATTACGCCATTACATAAATGTTACTTGGGGGATATCATTTTGAGATTTTAACTCATTAATGCCATATGCTGACCAGTGTTTTATTATGTGCTCAAAGAATTTTTAGGCTTTTTCTTCTGTTATTTGTTATGTTGTATTCAGATGAGTCAGATTGTTATATAATGCTGGTGTGGCGTTAGTGTGGTGGCTCGACAGGCAGCTGCTGATCTATGCTTGCTTGGCAGAGCCACTGCTTTCACGCCACACTCTGCACCACACCAACGCCTGCCACACCCGCGCGAGCTCCCACGCCCGTCGGCTCCTGCCGAGCTACCCCGATGCGGCAGGTGACATGTGTCGCCTATCATGCCTTCTGAGCTCAGGAAGAGGGCAATTTTTTCAAAAAGGGTGTGGGGGGCAAAAATTGAAAAAAACATTACAACAGTGCCAAATACGTGAACAATTATCATTCCATCAAATTCAATGTAATTATTTAAGCAGCTTCGGTTGGATGATATAAGTGGCTAAATTTGCGTTTTCATGAGGTTTCACCAATGGATTCAATTTGCTTCCTTGAGGTGAGGTGGGTTTTGTCGTGGTGAAGGTGTCGGCAGAGGTGGCTGAGTAACTGTCTTCCTGTCGGAAGACAGGAGGCTGAGGTTTTGCTCCAAACGGATTCAGCTTATAGATTCTGACTTCTTAATTTCATTTTTATTTGCATTTTGACTTTTTTTAGGGTTTTTGTTTTTTTTCCCTACTTTTTTTGCATTGCCTGTGATGATATAAATTTTTTATTTTTTATTATTTTTAGAATTTAATTACTTAGAATAAACTAATATCAGCTATAGTATATTTTTTAACCGCTATAGTAAAAATAGGCAAAAGCCATATGGAGCAGGGCTCGGCCGGCGGCGGTGCTGTGGAGCTCGTGTCCATGGAAGTCACGGAAAAGGCTCAGCTTGCACACGAAATAATCCCCGAGGTGACTTCAAATGTCATTTTTCCATGGTGCACGTATAATCATTTTTTTCGTAAAAATTTTCATGTGCGCGTATTCCAACATGTTCTACATCCATTTCTTTGAGATATTTTTGTAATGCACACGCACGCAAACCAAAAGTAGGCTTCAATCCAAAAGTAAGTGCAAATGATCTTAAAAAGTTAAGATCATAAAAATCCATGTTCCATTTCCGTGCATTCTAGTGTTTTCTTAAAAACTTAAGCGGCTGCATGCCCTTTTGTCTTAAGCAACTGCCCTTTTCTCCCCTTGGGAAGTGATAGAGCTCGATTAAGTAATCGAAATCTTGCCTTCCAAAGCCTTGGCATAAACTTGTTCTCCATCTTAATTGTGTTGTCAGTGCGTTGTAAAAGCGTCAGGAAAAGCTACTTCTACGTACGTACACAAGCTGACAGACATGCTCATGGAAGTTAACTAGTAGCACGAGCCTTTCAAAGACTGACAGTTGTATTACTAGTTCAGTACTACATGGATCCTTCATGAAGCCAAATATTTTTGCAGGTTGACGAAGAGGACAACGTGATGGATGAACTGATTGTGGATCATGGCAGGCACGGCGATGGGAAGGCACAGCACAACAGTAACCATTAGGGAAAGTAAATACGAGATTTCAAGTCTGTACAGATTACATGAGTGGTTCTGGCAAACAACTTGTATTTTGTATTGTATAAGTCAGAAGTTAAACAGAGTAGTGTTTTCAGGTAGTTTATATAATCTATTTGTAAGAGTTACTATAGAAATTTTAAGAGTCGCTTTGAATAGAGTAACTTCTCGACGAAAATGTTTCTTATTCTATCAACATTTCTCACAATCAACTAAAAAGTACGGCCAAAAAACTAAAAGCCATAGCACCTGTGGACATGACCTACATGTAACAAACAATTCAAGTCAGTACAGACAGCACATCCTGTGGATATTCCTAGAATTGTTTATGTGATTTACGGTTTTGCTGTTTGTAAAGAGGAAAAAAGAACTATTGTTTTTTTTTCAATTTTTGATTGGTTGAAGCAATTTTCCATTTCCTGCTTGCAATTAACCATAATGAAATAATTAATATAGGAACGTAATCTCGTTATAACCAGCGAATCACCTCCCTAGTTAAAAAAAATGCGTACATCTCATCTCAATCCATCGCCCTCTCAGCCTTGGATCAACAAATAAATTAAAGAATCGCAAGAAGGAAGAACAGAGTACAGCTATCAACAGCAAAACCACACCATCTAGAACACGACGGCGGCGGCCACCGCGCCGGCCGCGGCGACGAAGCTGGCGGCGGCGGAGACGGCACCGGCGGCGCTCTTCTCCGCAGCGGGGCACCGGCCGGGGCCAGGGCGCCGCCGGCAGGGGAGAGCGCGGCGCCGGCGCCTGCGGGGCCAGAGGCCGGGGAGGTGGAGGGTCTCCGCCGGCGGGGCGGGAGGGAAGCCATCGGCGACGGCGCCGCGGCGGTCGGGGCCTTAGCCGGCGGCGGGGGCAGCGGGGCCATCTTGGGCGCCGGGACGGGGGCCTGCGCCGTGACGGCCACCGCAGCGGCGGCGAGCAGCGCGACGAGGGCGGCGAGGCGGGCCATTGATGCTTGGCTGGTGCTCGCGGAGGTAAGCGAAAGCCAAGCCAAGTATTCGAGGAGAAAGGAAGGATCAAAGAAGGCGATGTGCTTTGAAATTTGTGTTGCTGTGAGATGCGGAGTGGTGGGCTAAGGGCGTAGGGGGCGAGGTATTTATTATAGGCGGCTGGAAGTTTGAATTCCTTTTAATATAATTTTTCTAGCCGTTGGAGTAGGTTCGCTCTTCCCACGAGCACCTGGACAGCACGTCCATACTCGCTGGCACGTGGGCCCGATAATCCGCGGGACCCACGTGTCGGTATCGGTGGTAGGGCCCGAACGTTGGGGCCCCTGGCAGGCAAGGACGTGCCTAACGGCTAGTTCAGTCACGGGGGCACGTGGGGGAAGCAGGCAGCCAGATCGGGGATGGACGGTGCGGATGGGGTTATGAATTGCCGTTGAGGAACTAGCCGTTGAGCTTTTGGAGAGAGCCGTTGGTGCAGGGGGACACACGCGGCTGTTTAGCAGCGACGAAGAACCAAATGATGGGCTGTTTTTTTAGCTTTGGCCGATATTTTTTTGTCTATAAATTTTGAGGCAATGGTGTACAACAAAATTTCGATGTGCATATTGCACACGGTTTTAGATCTATGAAGCTTTTGAAGAAACGGATTCGAGAAATTACTTAGAGAAATCATTCTATTTATTTTGATTTTTAAAGGAGTCAAAACCAAAAACCACCAGAAAACAAAAACACGCGTGCCCATCTCTGGGGAGGGTGTCCAACGACCCATTGTCCACGGGATGCCAAAGCCCAGAGGAGGCCCACGGCCCAGCTATGCCCGAAGACGACGTGTGTGCATGGGTAGACATCGAACAAAAGATGGATGTTTCTGATTTCCTATACGAATTCAAGGGAAGCCATGGTTGCATGCACTGATCAATCATACTCGGAACAGTGATCGACCGATTAGCCTAACACGAGCTCTGAACAGACGGTCAATACGTAACATTTCGCCACCTAAAACGATATGGAGCAGCCATGAGTTATGTATTGACTTCAATACTAGTCAAACATGCGAGTGAAGAGTATATTAATAGCGTGTCTACTTTTATAAGAGCTGCCGAGTAGGATATGTTGAATAAGAGGGTGGAATATATGTACTGTCCATACATTGACTGTGAGAATCTGAAGATGTTTAAAAACCAAGCGCAAATTGAAGCGCACTTGATTCAAAGGGTTTCAAAAAGGGGTATGCATGTTGGACCAGTCACAGTGAAGAACAGATTACACAAGAAGGTAGTAATACTAACATCACCGACGAAGTCAATGATATTCCGTCAGATGACGTCGATTATGGTTCCTATTCGGATAGGTTGCATGATGACAATCTGGATCAGATGCTTCATAATGCGGAAGGAAACTGTGATGAGAGAGAGTATTTATCATTTCGGGGCTTGATGGAAGACTCGAAGAAATTTTTGTTCACGTGCTGCAAGTCAAAGTACACGAGGTTATCAGCCATGCTTGAACTGTTGAAATTGAAGGCAAGCAACGGTTGGTCTGACAATAGTTTCACGGTGTTGTTAGGTCTTTTAGCGGACATGCTTATAGAGGGCAACGAGTTGCCCAAAATCACATACAAAGCTTGCATGTCCGAACGACTGTATCCTCTAAAGTAAAGAGTATGCAAACATGTATATTTGTCCAGTGTGTAACGCATCCCGATACAAGCGTAATAATCAAGCAGATGACGGTGAGGAAATAGAGATGAAGAAATGATCTCTTTCTAAGGTGGCATGGTATCTTCCTATAATTCTCTGTTTAAAGCGGTTTTTTGTGAATCCAAATGAGGTAAAGCCTGACCTATTAGCATAAAAAGCTATAATTGTTTTATGTAACAAAACCTAAAAAATACAAGCTCCGCAAACAGAGCCTAAGCTTGCTAGAATCGGTGCCAAACAGTGAGCTTAATTAAACTTGTGCAATGTCGGCCTTATAATTTTGTTTTCTACCAAAAGCTAACTTGCATGCATGCACATATGTCCAAATTAATGCCATGCACCACACTAGCTAGACTCGGGGGTCCGAGTCATGCTCACAACCAGTTTGCCTCTTCGAATATATACCGACGTACCCTTTCAAAGCATAATATAATAATATATATTTATAAATACATGTATATGTTTAATTATATATACACCAAATTTCACTTGTAATACTACTCTAAATACATAGCAGTAGAATCAAATATAAAATATAGTTCAATAAGCTTAATAGATGGTATTATTAATTCCGTCGGTATAGACAATATTATCCGGTATCGAACTAGCTTCGGTTCTACATTACGTATTTAACAATTTAGTATTAAATATTGAATCAATTAATTGGTATACTAGATATATATGATCTAAAGTAGCTATATATAGCAAGAATAATTCATTAAATTGAATTAAGTAGAAATATACTATTAGTTGGCTAAACCCTAAATCATGCTAGATGTAAATAATCTTCTCTCTATGTCAAGCTAACTAGTTCTAAACCATTTCAATTCTCCTTTCACCAAAAGCTAAATCTAAATATAATACAATTAGGAACAAATTATTGACCATACATATTCAAGAACTTAATGGATTTACAGTCACTCTTGCCAAATCAGCGATCTCCTTTCACCAAATGACCTCAAAGCCCCACCTCCTCAAAAGCAACAAAGTTGTGAGAATAGATCTGGAATTTAAGATAGATCTATGAGAGTTGACGGTCTGCAATCACAAACAGTTTTTAATACAAACCGTCTGTGATAATTTAATTATCACAGCGGTTTTTAATACAAACCATCTGTGAAGTATCATAAACGGCTCTTATTAATAACCGTCTACGATACTTGATAGACGGTTTTCACCATGAACCGTCTGTGATATTACATCTTCACAGATGATTTTTAACGCTGACAGTAACACAGACGGTGTCTAAACCAAAATTATTTGTGATTGTATTTAATATTAACAGTTTTGGTTAACTGTCAGTGATGTGGTATTTTGTATTAGTTTTTTTAGTAGTGTAGATATTATGTATAACACGATCGAGCAGGAGTTTTTCTAGGCCGGCAAAGCCCATAAGCGGCCAGCAGCAGTACTCGTACGAGGCCGTGCAACAAAACACCCAGAACATCTTCGCTGGATTCAGCCCAGATTTACTCGCCGATGCCCTCGGCGTGAGCAGGCGGGTGGCAGTAAGGCTCGAAAGCCAGAACGACCAGAGAGAGGCCGCCATCGGAGTCGAGCGTGGCCTTAAGGCGCTGCAGCCTTCTGTCCAAGGTGAACCACTGCGCAAGGAATAAGTTGGGTACTTGCAGGAGGAGAAGCCCACGTCGCCAGCGGTCGAGCAGTTCCTGCTGATCCCCCGTAATTTTGTGGTGGTGGACCTGGTGGTGAAGGCGCGACGCGAAGGGTTCGCCTAGGTGTCCTTCAAGGTCAACCACGCACCATGGACAGCCAGATTGCGGGGAAGGTGATGTTCAGGTAAGATAGTCTAAAATATTCTAAAAAACTGATTGAAAATTAAAAGTCTAGAAAACAGATTGAAAAATAAAAATTTATAATACCTTCATAAATCAATGATCAGATTTTATTTCTACTGATATCTTTCTACTAGTAGTGTAATGTATCATAAAAAATCCTAATTAAGAGCCTTAACCATGCATCCTAGTAACATATATAGCTTAAAATTAGATGTACTTATTATTTCCCTAGCTCGTTTCTATCTTTGTTTTCTTTGTGGGAACAAAGACTATGGTCAGCTTTTGGGTGCACACATACACAATGTCAAAAGGTTGATCGACCAAAAGGCCATCTTTTTTCTTCTCAATGCACACATCACATTCATCGTACACGTCGCTTTCTTTCACTTCCAATATCTCTCCATCACTTTAATCAGCTTTAGTTACTAGCCAGCCGCAGCTCACTTGCCTTTAGTAGTTTTTCCCCCCTTCTTTTGGTGGTGGATGGATGGCAATGGCATGCACTGCGTAGGGATTCCATCGCACCGCAGCCAATGGGCACGTCGCTTTCATGGGCCATAACGACGTGGAAAAAACACGACACTATCCATCGCTGTCCCCGTACACTACACTACTACTAATTCTATATCCTATACTAACCTAGGAACTAAACTATATGGTCCTAATTATGTTGTGTACGTAAGCGCACATATATGGCCCTAATTGTGTTGTGTAAGCATGTGCCCTTGAAAGTCGTAGAACCGACAACAACGACTAGAGAGGGATGAATAGAAATCAACACTAATAAAGTATTTTCTGAAAATCTTTTTCTAAAGTGAAATCAAAGCTCTTCACTCTAATAGTTGCATAAAGATAGAGATTAAAGACTATGCACTCACAAGGAAAGCCCTAAGAAAAACCGAGTCAAATGAGTATTTTCACCCACGGGGCAATCTGACAGCTCTCACAAGGGCGGTCTGACCTCTCCAGGGGTGTTTGACCTCTCCCACAAGCTAGAACTGAAAATCAGCACGATTTCAAATTCGGGAATTGATGAAACTTTTGATTCACAACTCTAAATGATCTAAAATTTTGCACACACCTTTTCTAGGATATCAGAAAGTTATTCCAATCAAAAATCAAGAAGATCATTGCTAAAGGTCTGATATTTTTTATCTGAAGGAAGGTTACTGTAACACCCTGCTCATCCTCTGGGCCCAGAATACTACCACTATTGCAAACTCTTACCATTCCTTCAATTACTAGAAATGTTAAGTCAACACTAATATATTTAGGTAGCAGCGAATAGGTACAATATAGTTTTTTTCTTTCAGCTCTTACTCTAGCATACTAGTAAAAACTAAAATAAACAGACAAAAGGTGGTACAAAGAGTGCTGCTGGTTTGTGAAGATTATTCATGTGCTACTCCCGCCCCATGTATGGCGTCCTCAACGATCACCTAAAAAAACAACAAAGCAAGGGTGAGTCCACAGACTCAGCAAGCACAAAGCAAAACAGTAAATAACAGGTTTACGAATCAGCTCTGAACCATCACAGTTTCATTTACCACTTGTTTCCATCTAATCTCAAATTCTCATCAACCAATCATGATGCATATGCACATGCACTTCTTTCTTTTCTCTTTAGTCTATACCGGTATAGTAGAGCGAGCACCCGTCGATGCCCACCCAGGCCTGCCATGTTTCCATGCAGGGATCACAAGCCCGTCCTTTTTCATACGAGGACCATAATAGCCCGTCATTTTCATACGGGGACCTCAATCTCCACTCCCGTGGAGTGTCCACACAAAGTGGACCAATGATACCACAACACCATCTCTTTTCATGACATGCATGCAATGCAAGCTCTACATTTATGCATATCAACATGTCATGTCTCAACAATCGTCATTCATCATTCATTATCATGCATCCAGAAATAGTTAAGTTACCACAACAGGGTAAGCAATGCGGCATTATTCATCCAACAGCAAACATTACCCAAATTTACCGCTTTACCATGCACTTGCTTGTTAACCAAATGGAACGAAGCGACGTGCAGACGACGTCGACTCAGCACCTTCACCTGTACAAGCATCAACCCGACTCAATGCATCGAATCAAAACCAGGACTTAAACGGACAACGATGATTCTCTTTTTCTGTTTTTCTTTTTCCTTAGCCTCCTTTACTCGGTTCGGCCGAACCGGCCTCATCTGCTCCCCCATTTCTCTCCCTCCCTCTCGTACGATCGCGCGTAGGCGCTCCTCCAGGCGGCGCGACGGCGCGCTCGGGTGCACCGGCCCCTCCTCGCCGCCGGCCATGACTCCTCCACGACCCTCCCAAGCTCTCTCTCTCTCTCTCGCGTGCGCGACCGCCTCCAGAGCTCCTCTGGGCGGGGTGACGGTGCGCGGGCAAGCTCGGCTCACCGGCCCTCGGGCTCACCGCCGGCCGCCCCCTGCTCGCCCCCTTCTTCTACGCCTCGGATCCGACCGGCCAAGACCGGATCCGCCGCCTCCCTGCTGCAGCAGGGCGGCTGGGCGCCACCGCCCGGTCGGCACGGCCATCGGCCGTCGTCCTCGGCTCCGGCCATGGTCCCCTGCGCCTCCGCCCTCGGTCGCCTGCGCCACCACCCATCATCGTCAGTCGTCGCCCCTGCGTCGGCCGCTCCCTACGGGTTGAGCTCACCGGCCACGGCTTGCAGCTGGCCGGCCGTCCTCTACTACTACCAGGACGGTTTGCCCCTACTCTCTGTGCTTCTTATTGTACCTTTTGCATGCTATTGTTGTGCTATGGGATTGTGGGAGGAATGGTGAACGTACTCAATAGGTGGGCTTGGTGTGGGTTCGGCGGCTGTCAACGTTCCCCGCCGTCGGCGATGAAGCCCTCACTCTCGGCCTCCTGAGCTCCTTGGGACCTCTTCTTCACCTTGCCCTCCTCCTTGCCTTCCTCCTTCCTGCCTTCCCTTTCTTTCTCTCGGTGGGGGGTGAAATGACGATGCTTGGCTTTGCGGCTGTGGCAGAAAGTGGAGCAGGTAAAAGGGTTGTGTGATGTCTTGTCTACTTAAGAAGCATGACTATCACACTCTACGTGAAATGCCGCTTCTGCCCCTCCCTTTTTGCCTTGGTTGACTATGGCCCTAAGGGCTTTTTGGTCCAACAGCCTCTACACTGCACTACTACTCTTTTTCAATTCAGTGGTATTACATTCTACCCCCCTTAACAGAATTCGACCCCGAATTCTGGCGTTCAACAATCCGCATGGAAGAACAAAATAAACTTACTGCTCATAACATAACATTAACTCATACCCGTGGAGAACAAATCCGGGTACTTCTCGCGCATGCGAGAGTCCAACTCCCATGTCGCTTCTCGCTCAGATTGATGTGCCCAAAGCACTTTAACATACTTTATCATTTTATACCTCAACACCTTCTCTGATTCATCCAGAATCCGAACTAGACGGGACTCAAAGGTGAGGTCTTGCTTTATGGACACCGGTTCTAACACAATCACATGCTCTGGATCTCGCAAGAACTTCCTTAACATCGAAACATGGAACACATTATGCACTCCTCACATGGACTCAGGGAGATCCAAACGGTATGCCAACTTTCCAATCCGTGCAAGAATTGTAAATGACCCAATGTACCTCGAGTTAAGCTTCCCTTTGGTACCAAATCGCACTATGCCTTTAGTGGGAGATACCCTTAGGAGCACATGATCCCCCACTTCGAACTCTAGCTCTCGCCTCCTGACATCGGCGTAGCTCTTCTGCCTACTCTGGGCAGCTAGCAGATTTTGTCTAATTTTCACTACTCATTCCACTTTTTGCTGGACCCAATCCGGGCCTAGAACAGCCTTCTCGCCCACTGCATCCCAACACAGTGGCGATCTACACTTTCGCCCATACAGAACCTCGAATGGCGCTGCTCGAACACTAGAGTGGTAGCTGTTGTTATAGGCAAACTCTGCAAGTGCCAAATGATCATCCCAGCTACCCCTACAGGATAAAACACAGGACCTCAACATATCCTCCAGTGTCTGAATGGTGCGTTCGGACTGTCCATCCATCTGCGGGTGGAAAGCAGTACTAAACTGGAGCTTCGTACCCAGAGCGCCTTGCAAGCTCTCCCAAAACTTGGAGACAAACTTGGCGTCTCTGTCCGAAACTATGGTTTTGGGAACACCATGCAATCTCACAATTTCTCGCACATAGATGGGCGCCAACTCACTCGCCGAGTTCGTTGTGCGAATGGGGATGAATGTGCGGACTTACTGAATCGGTCCACAACTACCCAAATTGCATCCTTACCACGTTGGGTACGAGGTAAGCCGACCACGAAATCCATGGTGATATCATCCCATGGCCACTGAGGAACCTCCAAGGGTTGCAATAGCCCAGCGGGGCGCTTGTACTCGGCCTTCACTTGCTGGTAAACCCCGCCAGATGCCACATACTTGGCGATATCCACTTTCATCCTCTTCCACCAGAAGCTCTTCTTGATATCACGATACATCTTAGTCTCACCAGGATGCACCGTGTAGGGGTACGGTGAGCTTCCCTCAAAATATCACCCTTGACTTGAGCCTTTTGCGGCACGCAAAGGCGGCCTTTAAATCGCAAAGCACCTGAGTCATCAAGACTGAAATCCCTCTTTTCCCTTCATTAAGGCGATTCCTCACTTGCTGTAGCAACCGATCATGCTGTTGCGCCTCCTTTACTCGCTTTGGAATCGCTGATTCCAGCAACAACTGCATCTCAGCCTGGGCCATACCAGCAAAACAATAGGAAATTCCCATCCGTTCAAAATCAGCAACGAGACAACCTAAGGAGGAGGGTGTCATCTTGCGACTAACAGCATCAGCAACCACATTTGCCTTGCCCCGGATGGTACTGAAGAGTGAGATCATAGTCTTTGATAAGCTCCAACCACCTCCATTGCCTCAAATTCAGCTCCTTCTGAGTGAAAATGTATTTAAGACTTTTGTGGTCGGTGAAGATATCACAAGACTCTTCGTACAAGTAATGCCTCCAAATCTTTAGAGAAAAAACCACTGCGGCAAGCTCTAAATCGTGAGTAGGGTAGTTCTGCTCATGTTTCTTCAACTATCGCGAGGCATACGCGATCACTTTGTTATCTTGCATGAGCACACAACCTAGACCCACTCGAGACGCATCCGAGTAGACCGTGAAATGCTTCTCTGGCTCTGGAAGTGTGAGAACAGGAGCAGTCACTAGCTTCTCTTTCAATGTGTTAAAATTGCGCGCACATTCATCGGTCCACTGAAATTTCACACTCTTCCGTGTGAGCTGAGACATTGACTTGGCAATGATGGAGAAGTCTTTCACGAAGCGCCGGCAATAACCAGCTAGGCCAAGAAAACTTCTCACTTCTTTAACATTAGACGACCTCTTCCAATCTATGACGGTGAAAATCTTGCTTGGATCTACCGAAATGCCTTCCTGGTTAATTACATGACCCAGGAAGCTCACTTCAGAAATCCAGAACTCGCACTTCTTCAATTTGGCAAAGAATTGATTTTTCCTCAGAGTCTCAAGCACGAGCCTCAGATGCTGCTCATGCTCTTCATTCGTCTTGGAATAAATCAGGATATCATCGATGAACACCACTACAAAATCATCCAGATACTTGTGTAGCATACTGTTCATCGACTCCATGAAGACAGCAGGGGCATTCGTCAGTCCAAAGGACAAAACTGTAAACTCATAGTGCCCATATCTTGTGGAGAAAGCTGTCTTTTCAATGTCTTGCTCCCGCACTCGAATTTGATTATACCTAGATTGTAGATCAATTTTTAAGAACACCTTGGCCCCTTTCAATTGATCAAACAAGTCCTCGATGCGAGGCAAAGGGTATTTATTCTCAATGAATAAGACAGGGGCTCCCTAAGGTGACACACTACGACGAATCAAGCCCTTAGGCAACAACTCGTCCAGTTGCTTCTTCAGCTCCTCTTGCAAGGGTCGTGCCGAACGATAGGGAGACATAGAGATAGGTCTTGTACCAGGAACAAGATCAATTCTGAACTCCACATCTCGCTTGGGTGGCATTCCCGGAAGCTCTTCAGGAAACACATCGGGAGACTTACACACCACAGGAATATCCTCAATGTGCAACGGTGCACTTGGCTTCTCCGTAAGGGCTAGAAGTAACCCCGACTTCATTTGTTCGTTGTCCATGGAACAAGCTGGCCAACACCAAGAGGGAACATGTGGGTGCATTCCCCTGAAAGATTATCTCCTTTCCTGAAGGAGCTTGCAAGATATTTGTTCTCGTATAGAAATCACAGCTTGGTAGCGATGCAACCAATCCATGCCAAGGATAGCATCAAAAGGCTCTAACTGTATGACCATGAGGTTGGCAACAAACTCCTCGCCGTCTATTGCAACCACACAGCCAGGGCATACTTGGAGCTAGCAATGATACCCCTTGGGGTACTAACCATAACCGATAGAGAAAACTGCTGAACACTCAGCTTGGCTTTCCTAGCAAACTCCCTGGACACAAATGAATAGGTAGCACCGGAGTCAAAAAGAACAAGGGCTTCACATGAGTCCACTAACAAGGTACCTGTCACCACGTCGGTCGACTGCGGACTCGGCGAGTCGGTGAGTAGACTCCGGTGGTGTCGGGCGGCGAGCCCCGGCGCCTGTTGTGGCGGCAACGGGATTGGAGGCGGTGTAGCATGCTGGAATGAAGGCGTTGGTGTAGGATGCCAGTAATACCCGGCTGGTGAGCCCAGGAGAGTGGAGGCTGCAAAGCAGGGGCGGCCGCCATCATCTGGACTGACCCCAGAGGTGTCGTATTTGATAAAGATGAAGATATCGGCTCCCACTTGATGATGCTAGCGGGATTCTGACGACAAACCAACATTTTGTAGCCCGCTTGGCCACAATGCCGACAGTTCCCCGTCCAGGAACACTCAGCAGCGCGGTGTCCATCACCGCACTTGAAACAGATCATGCCTTGCCCTGGGACAGGATGCAAGGCTGGGGTCACCGATGAAGGACGAGGCACTGAAGAAGACGGCCTCGAAGTCTTGGACTTGGATGATTGTGGGGAACATTGGCCCCACTTGGACTTCTTAGGAGCGGGCCGCTGAGTCGACCCACCCTCTTCAGTGAAGCTTCTCTTCTGGTCACCACCAGGAGCGCTCGGTCCACCAGAGGGTTGCAGCCCTTTAGTGAGCTGCATCTCCATCTCCATCCCCCTGGCCTGCTCTACCACGGATCGAAAGTCACGCAGCGCAGTAGCTCCCATGACATGCCGAAACTCAGAGTTGAGCCCTCGGCGGAACCTTTTGGCCTTCTCAAAGTCATTGGTTGCGACCGATGGCACGAAGCGGATCAGATTGTTGAATGCCGCCTCGTACTCAGCCACGGTCATCTTTCCTTGTACGAAGGTCGACAAGGCGACCTCCATACTCTCCATAAAAGAATCTGGGTAATACTTCGTCTTGAACTACTCGGTGAAGAATTCCCAGGTAGCGGGACCTTGGGCAGGGGTCCTGGCAAAAAGAACTCCTTCCCACCAGATGTCCGCCTGACCCTTCAATTGAAAAGCCACGTAACGAGCTTTCAACTGAGAACTCATCTCAAGGGCTCCGAATTGCCTCTCCATATAGCGCAACCAATTCGCAGCCTGGACTGGTGTGCCCGATCCATCGAAGCTATCTAGTCGCAAGGCCAACCACTCACGAAGGCCCATCCTTGCCTCCGGTATGACCGGAGCAGCAACAGGAGCAGCAGTAGGTGCAGCCGCAGCAGCGGCTGCCGGCGCTTGACGGCGAAGCGCACAGACCTCCTTTAAGAATTCCCGCAGCAAGGCTGAAGACCTTGCCGGGTCTCGGGCTACGGACTCAGCGGAAACAACCTCTGCATTAGGTGCCTCCTGCTGAGCCTCAAGCGGTGGCTCCGCTTGGGCACGACCACGGCCGCGACCTCCACGGCCATGCCCACGACCTCTTGCTCTCGACATCTCTATTCAAGACAGATAGCCAATCACACAACTAGCCAACGAACATTCATTTCAACAACATAAATCAACATCAAAGCTAGCGAAAGCGTAACTGCAATGTAAGACCCATTCCCCATCCTATGGTGCACCAGTGTGTCAAATGTTTAATTTAACCATTAGGCCTAAGTCAAATTTTAGTTGGAAAATTAGCCAAAGTTGTCAAATTTCTCTACCACGGACCTAACGCCCGCTCTGATACCAACTGTAACACCCCGCCCATCCTCTGGGCCCGGAATGCTACCACTATTGCAAACTCTTACCATTCCTTCAATTACTAGAAATGTTAAGTCAACACTAATATATTTAGGTAGCAACGACTAGGTACAACATAGTTCGGAAACTATTATCCGACCCCTTATCGTCCTAGCCCATTAAGTGTGTAACCCTGTAGGTTCATGTGTATTTGGCCATGGGCCGAAAACTCCTTTCTGGCCTATAAGTCAGTAACGGTCCTTAGCAGGACATAACGATTCCCAAACACACATAAAGATCATATCAGGCAAATCTATATAGTGCTTATGTACCGATCCCTTTGCCTCATGATACTAGATCGAATTCAAGGCGAGAAACGTGCCATCCTATGTGATTGACTCCTTAACCACATTTGGCATGGCCACGCATTTTCTTAATCCAACTACATCGAGGGGTCTAGAGATATCTCTCCTGTTATATAGGAGGGGCAAATTCCATCTTGATCGCTCATATTGCTCCACATGTTTCATAGCAAACCCGAAAGCTCCCTTTATTACCACCCAGTTACGGAGTAGTGTTTGGTAGCTCCTAAGCAAACTATTATACATGTAGGAAACAATAGCGACATCAGGTCTAAGGATCCTACATACACTCTGTATGATACCAACTGACGACACCTAAGAATATAACAATTCTTATGATGGGTCAATCCAACATCATGTTCTTTAACACGTGTCCACATTATTGATTTGATATCTCATATTCATGATCCATGAAATATGATCATCAATCAATACATGTGCTGATCTATAAATCTTAATCGTCCCACATAATGATATAAGATCAGGGATAATTTAGAATAATATCAAAACATGAATAAAGAATTTCACGAACAAGTTACATACTTGTTGATCAATACGAAAGATATTTATTCAAAGGATAAAATAACATTTTATTCAAATGATCATAAACATAAAAGTGATACAATCATTTTCATAATTACCTCTAGGGCATATCACTAGCAATACGTGCTCCCAATCAAATTGAGGCACGCATGTTTGCCTCCATATGGAGCTGTCGACTCGAATAAATCACATACAGTGCACTTTCTGCAGCATTTTGTGGCGGTGTGAGTGGCCATGGCGAGTGCTCATGCTGTACGACGGCCCATCAAATTGGCCTGTCTTTTCGAGTGCTGGCTAATCTACCTCAGACCATACCTAGATAAGCAACTGCATGCAGCTTTAAGCCTTTCGACTTATATGATCATTGATCTTTCTAGTAGTAGTAAACATGCATCTTTTCCTTCTCCATATGACCAGTCACATACAACTGATAAGCACGGCACAACTCGGATCGATCGATCGAAGGCCAGAAAAGATTATTTGTCAGTGCCCAATTTGGTGATCGATGCTTTGGCTGCTCCAACATCTACATGGACATGCATATATACCTAGGCCCCTTCTTGTTTGAGCAGAAATGTGAAAAGAACAAGAGCTAGCTAGCTCATAGCAAAGCATATATCGATCTACATTGGATAGCTAATTATGTGAAACTTTTGGTGTTAAGAGGTGGCTCTAGCTATGTATATAGCTAGCTAGGCTAGATTAGGGTCACTTTAATCACCAAATTGTTTAATCCTCTGACTTCACAATCCGGGCAGGATCACGGTATGGTTCCTGAGGTGCGCCTTTCAGTTGCGAATGCAGGCTCGGTGGTTGCGTCCCGGCTACATAGTTGATGCCACGTTTCGACACCACGTGAAACGATCTGAAAATTGAGCCTTCAGTGCAGCGCCACAGCTTAATATATATGGGGAGAACTAATTAACTTAACATTTTACGGTGACAAACTTGCGTAGCGACTGTTTTTTTCCTTCATCTTCAGTTACTTTTTTATATTGTAACTTTAGGTGACTGAGAGTGTAGGAGGAAATTAGTACACTACAACTTTAGGTGATTGAGAGTGCAACTTCAGGTGACTGAGAGGGAAAAAAATTTCAGTCGACTGTGTAATAGCAAAACCGTTCTAATTAATATTCTATGTTAGAATTTGCTAAGATTTTACAGGAACAGCTAGCCTCCAAGGTAATTTGGCTTTAGCTATTCGATGGATGGATGGAGGGGCCGGTTTTAAACAACTGTATGAAAGAGATAAAGACCTGCATATTACATGAGACGTAAATAGAAGGGTCTCTAGTGCAAATGTGCAATAGTGGACGTGCACTACAATTGAACTCAAGAATGTGAATTAATTACTAGCCAAGTTAATTTGCAGTCTTGTGACGATATTATAGCATGTTATATATGACGTGTGACTGATGTTAGCACAGGGTAAGTACCATAAGAAATGAAGAAGAGAACCAGTTAAGGAACAGTCAAAAAAAGTATGGTGGATCAAAATCAACGCGCAGGCCTGAATTTGTCTTTTTTGTTTCTCCCGAATGCAATCAAGTTTGATCATGAAATTTTATAGAGTCGTGCACGTGTCACATCCCTCACCCTATATTCAACGAATAATTCGAGAATTGTTAAAGACTTATACGCTTAGTTCTCACAAGTTTACACTGAGAAATTGTTGTCTAGATCATATGCCCCTTCCAACATACAATGTCTTTTTAACTTTACACCATTCATAGCAAAATAAGAAAAATATATGAGTATTTACTCAAGTTAAATGATGCATTAGTAATGTTACAAGCAGTTTTAATTTGCAGTACAAATTAGAATTGTCTTTAATTATGGTTAAAAAAGCAAATTTTGGAAAGTTTCTTCTGTGTTATGAGTTGTGTTCACATGTGAGTAAGTCTATTCATGACTTTTGTATAATCCCCAGCTGTCATAATTGACTTAGTAGTATTTGTGACATTACTTGCTTGTCCTTAATGAAGATGGACAAAAACAATTAGTAACAGGCCACACTCGCTACCTAGTCTTCTTTCCGATATTAAAAATTTACAAGAAAAAAGTTAGGAGAAATATTGTATTCGTTGGAGCTCCATTGCATGTTAGCTAAACCAGAGCCATCCTTAACCATGGTTAGATTATCTAACCCATCAAGATACTTTGTGGCATGCCCGTGATCGAATTCTAGGTTAGGTACCTACGTTCCTTCTTGTAGTTAACACAAGATAACATCTTTCTATCATTACATAATTCAACATAATACTCCATTCCATTATACAAAACAAAAATTGCTAATGAGCAGTGAGCGAATACAAAACTCTGTATTAACCAGATAGGTTTGTACCATTCCAGCTTCCGGCTTCTTCCCCTAACTCCAGCAACCTCCAAGTGCTCCCAGGGGATTTCAGCGGCTAAGGTCGAGATCAAGCGGCCTTAGCGTTGAATCTGTCTCTGCTAATTAGAAGACTTAAATTAAGGGGATAAATTAAAATAAATTTAGAATGTTTTAGTGTACTATATGCACGTAAACTTTATTAATTAGTTAGCATTTTTTTCAAAACAGAAATCTACATTGTATCATGATGCATGATGATGCTTTCCAAATGGTTAGTTTTATAAGCTAGCTGTTAGCCCTGGATCACTGGACAGTGGACACACGCAAGACACAGTCGACACTATTGCTCACTCAAGGGTTCAGTAGCTAGAGCGGAAAACTAGCAAAGAAGACTCACTGCTACAAAACAGACTAAACTAGACGCTTATATCACAAACGATTTCTAAGAACCGTCTGTACTACAAGTATTACAGACGGTTCATACGAATAACCGTCTGTGGTATTTTCACAGACGGTTTTTAATACAAACCGTCTGTGATAACTTTATTATCACAACAACGGTTTTTAATAAAAACCATCTGTGAAGTATCACAGACGGTTCTAGATAAGAACCGTCTGTGATAATGGCAGACATCACAGACAGTTCTTATCTAAAACCGTCTGTGATACTTCACATGCGGTTTGTATTAAAAACCGTCTGTGATAATAAAGTTATCACAGACGGTTAATATAAACCGTCTGAGATATCTTTCCTGCCTCGTAATCCCCCAAAATTTCATAATCTTCCGCCTGAGTCTGAGTAGGATTCAGTCTTGAGACACCTTCAGTAAAAAGGGCATAACTTTTGCATACAGTATCCGTTTTCGATATTCTTGTACTCGTTGGAAAGCTAACGACGAGCCCGATCCATAAAAAAAATTACTGGCTTAAGCCTATCATCCTCCAAGACCCCAAAAATCGGCCATCTTTGGATCTAAACCTGAGTCGCAAGTTTTTTGTTTCTGTTTTGCCCTTTTCCTGGTCTTCCCTTCGGAATTTGGATTTAGCTTCAACTGAAAAGTTGTAGATCTCATTGAAACCTTTCAAATGAGTATATATAAGCCATATAAAACTTTACTATTTTATCTTTTGAGACTAGTTGTTTATATTGCATCGGTATATAAAATTTTGTGCTCTAATTCACAGACGATTGGTATATAGAATCGTCTGTGATATCCATTCATTATAGACGGTTCTAACTACCAAACATCTGTGATAGAGAGTATCACAGACGGTTTGTATGTAGAACCGTCTGTGAAAATCTGACCGCTAGTCATGTCGATCCTCCTCAACCCAATTCTAACCAATAGAAATCCACCAACCCTCACCCCACAGATCGTAGCTCCACCTCTCCTTCCCCGCGCCAAAAATTTTCACACTCCCGCCTCTCCCTCCCCTATAAACAATAACCACAACCCAACCTCCTTGCTGTTCTCCTCCTCTTTGCTGTTCTCCTCCTTGCTGCCCTCCTCCTCCTTGTTATTCTTCTCCTTGCTGTCCTCCTCCTCCTTGTTGTTCCCCTCCTCCTCGACCCTTACCATAATAGCCCGCACGAAGTAGACGACGCACAAGTCTACGGGAGGCAAGATGCCGCAGAAGCAACTAACTCGTGCCAACCGTGCAGACGCTCAATCAACGCCGACGATGGTAGGCGTCAAAGACATCCAGCTCGTGCGTTGCATCAGGGGCGAGAAGGCATAGAGGATCTTTGCTTTTTCTCCGTTCTTGTTGTGTTAGCTAGATGGGTAACATGCTAGTTGTTTTGGGATATTGTAATGGTATGCTCTAATCTTAATAAAAATAGAATGTGAACTGTGTTTCTTATTGTATTTACTTGTTTTCAGATAGCATAGTTAACATTTCCTGAGGCTAGCTGAAAAAAGGGAAAAATAGGTATAGAATGAACTATCACAGATAGTTTTGTGATATAAACCATCTGTGAAGGATTATCGCAAACGGCTCAAACCAAAAACCGTTTGTGACTCTAGTATAACAGACGGTTCTATCTACCAACCGTATGTGATGAAAAAATATCACAGACTAGAATCGTTTGTGATGTGTGAGTATCACAGACGGTTGGTAACTAGAACCGTCTGTGATGTGTGAGTATCATAGACGGTTCTAGTTACAAACCGTCTGTGATATTCATCCATTACAGATGGTTGGTAGCTAGAACCGTCTGTGATGTGTGACTATCACATACGGTTCTAGTTACAAACCGTATGTGATGTGATTATCACAGATGGCTCACGAACCGTCTGTGATGATCTCCGATTATCACTGACCCATAAATTCAGACGGTTCGGAAAACCGTCTGTGATGACGGTTTCGAACCGTTTGTGATGACCCTTTTTGTAGTAGTGACTACAATGTGTGGTGCTGAAAAACTACCGCACCATTTTCTCTGCTACCTCTGTTATTCACTTCTTTTCGGAAATACTACAGTTAACTGAACGACAACAGAAAGTTGAATTAGTAAAACACAACACATGCACTTCAGATGAGCAACAACCGATCCAGAATCTAAGCCACTACTCACACGACTTGGCCACATCCCACATATTCAGAATCATGGACCAGAAACAACTTCACACACGCAGTTCTGAACATTTATTTGACTTTGACTACGTAGTTCTGAAGAACTTCAGACTAATTGACTGAGCAGGAAACAATCCAATATAGAAAACATGGGACTGAACAAGATTAACTTCAACAATCACCTTCCTAATCTTGTCAGCCCTTCTTTGCATCTTGCATCCCGATCTTTTGCCGCAGCTCCAGAAATTTCACGCGCCCATGCGGCTTAGTCAGAATGTATGCTTGCTACTCAGCGGTGGTGACATGCTCCACTACAACCTTGCCTTCTTCAACACACTCCCGAATGAAATGGTATTGGATATTGATATGTTTGCTTCTGTTATGGTCGATGGGATTCTTGCACAAAGATATAACTGACTTATTGTCTGCCTTTAGTGTTTCCTAGTTCAGTTCACTCCCCTTCATTCAGCTAGCAATCGACTAAGCCATATCCTTTGACATGCCACAATGGTGCCTACAATGTACTCGGCTTCACAAGAAGACAAGGCTACCACCTTCTGCTTCTGATAGATCCATGTTACTAGGCTTGAGCCAAGGAAGTAAATCACACCAGTTGTGCCCTTGCGATCATTCACATCGCCTGCAAGATCATTGTCGTTGTATCCAATTAGACTTGGATCTTTCTCCTCCTTTCTTTCATCGAAACAACTGAGCTCCAGTGTCCTTCGAATGTACTTAAGGATTTGCTTCACAGCTATCATATGCTGAGTGGTTGGTTTCTCCATGAAGCGACTTACAAGGCCCACTGAGTAAGCAAGATTAGGCCTTGTATTCACCAAGGCCATAACATGCATCTTCTCCTCATACCTAGGTGGTTGGGTAACATATACCTCTTGTTGTAACTCCCCGTTGAGAAAAGCCGACTTGACATCCATGTGGTGAACTTCCCACACTTCTTGAGCCACAAATGCAATGAGTAATCTTATAGTTTCTAGCCGAGCTACTGGAGCAAATACATTATCGAAGTCCACTCCTTGGTTTGTACATAGCCTTTTGCCATGAGCTAAGCTTTATGCTTCACCATGGATCCCCCAGCATCTTTCTTCACTCTGTAAACCCATTTCAACTCAATGGGTCCCACAGCTATAGGTAAACTCATAAGTTCCCATGTGTCATTGTTGCGAATGGACTGAATCACGTGCCTTTAGCAAAATTCCTTCTATGCCTCAATTAGACTTGTCAGCTCCTCTGCACCAAGCAAGCACAACTCAAGCTCATCCCATTCTAAATGGAATGGGCTAGTTTTGTCATATATATCATGCAAATTGTGATAACGATGTGGGCAATCACTTGAGGATGATGAGGTGGTTCCTGGAGTGGCAGCTATGTTCTTTGCCGTGGCAACAGGATTCCTTACTGTGGCAGGGGAAATCCTTGGCTCCGGTGTGGCAGCAATTGTGGCAGCTGCCTCTGGTGTCAAATGGCCTCACTACTTGGTTCGGTGAGTGTGACCTAATAGCCAGCAAGATGGTGTTACTCGGGTCACCTCCTCCAACTTCTTCACCTGCATCACAATTACTTGAATACTCAATAATGAAACCTTCACCATTCTCATTCACCTCAGCGGCTAAAGAAGAACCCCACAACCATTGTTTTTCTTCTTAAATACAATATCCCGAGACACATGAACCTTCTTTGACACCGGGTCATACACCCTATAAGCCTTGGATCCTTTTTCATAACCCAACAAGACCATAGGAGCACTGTGATCTGCTAGCTTCTTTGCATGTGGTGCCACTGGCTTGACATGAGCTAGACACTCGAATGTGTGCAATGTTGCACATTTATTTTTCTTTGAAACTAGACTTCATAGGGAGTTTTTCCAACCAAGCTTTTGGTTGGGGGCACGGTTCAACAGATACACGGTCGTGGTGACAGCTTCTCCTGAAACTTTACTGGGCATTCTCTTGCTCTTGGGCAGACTTCTTGCCATGACAACTATGGTCTAATTTCTTCTCTCAACTACACCATTTTGTTGGGGAGAATATGGTGCAGTGAGATAATGCTGAATGCCGTGGATTTCACAGTAGGCTTCAAAGTCATTTGAGGTAAACTCTCCTCCCCTATCAGTTCGAATTGCTTTTAGTTCAATGTCTACTTCTAATTCAACAGCCTTCTTGAACTTACCAAGTGCCTTGAGTGCTTCATCTTTGCTCTTAAATAGGAGAAGCCACATGTATCTACTGAAATTATCCACTACCAAGAGAAAGTATCTATTACCTCCTATTGTGGGTGGTGAGATGGGGCCGCATAAGTCACCGTGACAAGCTAGAAATGATTATCTGCTCAGTACATGGCTTCTTGAGGGAATGTTGCTTGTCTTTGCTTCCCAACAAGGCAATCGTCACACACTTGGTCAATGTGATCAATGTGTGGTAGTCCCTCTACCATGCCTTTGCTGGCCAAGCTCCAAAAGGCCTAAAAATTTAGGTGTGCATAGTGATAATGCCACACCCAAGTGTCCTTCCAGTAACTCGCAAGCACAGATTCGGCTATATTTAGGTTGAGAATGTACAGTCGGTTCTTGGTCCTTTTGACCTTCGCCAGCAGCTTCTTGCGTCGGTTATACATGAACAAATGTCCATCCTCATCTACCATCCTACACCCATGTTCTTCTAGCTGACTGAGACTAACTATGCTGTTCTTCAGGCATGGTACATAGTATACCTTGGTGAATGCACAATGCCCGCCGTTGAGGCACTCAAACAACACAATTCCTCACCCAAGGATTTCAACAGATGAGCCATCTCCAAACTTTATAGTGCCTCTCATAAACATGTCAAGGTCGGTGAATTTCACCTTGTTTCCTGTCATGTGGTTACTTGTACCTATGTCAAGATACCATGCTTCATTTTCATACCTTGAGTCACTTCCCAACTTTGGGCGGGCACCTTCTTCATTGAGCATGACCTGAGGGCTGGCCTCCTATGTAACCAACACAAGATCATAGGTCTCTGGCATCAGTAGAGTAGAATCATCATCTTCCTTCTCTGCAATGTGCACCTTCTCCTCTTTCTTCTTCGATCGGCGCTCCAAGGTGAATGGCCATAATTGTCGCAATTATAGCACTTGATTTTCTTCTTGTCAAATTTTCTCTCCTTGTGACCACCTTGATCGCTATCATGTCCACTTTGCCTCAGCCACCAGCACGTCTGCGCCCACGACCCGTTCGTGGCTGTACCAGAATCCCCCTACCTCGCCCTCTAAGCGAATTTGACATGGAGCCTTCACCAGACCCCCTTCTCCTTTGCCTTCTATTATGCTCTGGTTAGCAAGATTTACTCATCTTCATTATCTCTGACACTTGTGCCTCGGACCTTTTCTTCAAAAGCCTTTAGCCGACTGATAAACTCCTTGATGGTCATCATCTTTATGTCCCCGAATTGCTCAATTGTACAACACTTGTCGGGAACTTGTTCAGGACAGCACGTAAGATCTTCTTAATGACATTAGACTCCCCTATCTTGTCACCTAGATCATGTATCCTATTGACAATGGTTGTCAATCTTATGGCAAATTCATCAATGGCCTCCAATTGCTTCATTCGGATCATCTCAAACTCAATTTTTATAGTCTGAACCTTTGCCTCTTTGACACGATCTGCACCAACATACATGGTCTTCAACATCTCCCACGCTTCTCTTGATGTCTCCTTCTCTGCCAACAACAACAAGGTTTCCTCTAGAATGGCTTGGAAGATTGTAGCCAGAGCCATTTGATCTTTCCGGATCTCGAAAGCAACAACCAGGTCAGCAGACTTAATTAATGGCATCCCAAATACCTTGAGCGCGCATGTAGACTCTCATCTTGATAGCCCACACAATGTAGTTGCTTCTAGACAGCATTGGGTACTGTAGTGAAACACCAGAGCTTTCCTTTGCTGGTGTGGCCACAACTCTATCGCCCGATGATGCTGTGTCTGTGAGTTTGTCGCTCCTTGGCATTATCTTCAGCATCCAACACCGGCTTTGATACCAAGTGTTAGTCCTGGGATAACTAGACGCGTGTGAGACACAATGGACACTATCACTTCACTCAAGGGTTCAATCGAAGGAGCAGAAAACGAATAGAGAGGAGACTGCAATGTGTGGTGCTGAAAACTGCTGCACTGTTTTCTCTGCTACCTCTATTATTCACTTCTCTTTAGAAAATACTATAGTTAAATGAACGACAACAGAAAGACGAATGAGTAAAACACAACACACGCACTTCAGATGGGTAACAGCCGATCCGTAATCTAAGCCACTACTCACATGACTTGTCCACATCCCACATATTCAGGATCATGGACTAGAAACAATTTCACGCACGCGGTTCTGAATATTTATTTGACTTTGACTACACAGTTCTGAAGAACTTCCACTACTGCAGAATATGTCATCACAGATGGTTCAAAAACATCATCACAGATGGTTTTGTGAGCCATCTGAGTTTATGGGTTAGTAATAATATGAGATCATCATAGAAGGCTTTCAAACCATCTGTGATACAATATTTCACAGACGGTTTCAACTATGAACCATCTACGATATTTCAATATTACGGATGGTTCGTTGTTCAAACCGTCTGTGATAAATCTTATATCACAAACGGTTTCAGCAACGAACTGTCCATGATAGTAGAAATTACAAATGGTTTGTAGTTGAAATAGTATGTGATATTCTTTTCTATTCACAAATCTATTTCTATTAGTTGGCTACCCTCAAGAAATGCTGCTATGCCCTCTGAAACAAACATATCAACACAATATATATACATCCAATTCACATTCATTCATTTCAGAAAGAAGAAATCCATTTGACAAATCAGTTAACTGAAATGAAATAAATTGTCCATCCATGAACAAATACATGTACACATGAATAATTAAGGTCAATCTTATCCCAGTAAAATTTGTCATACATTGTGGAATCCCTCATCTTCTTTTATTACTTTAGACCATAAGAAGTATGCACATTGTCCTCGAATCTCTAAGGCGGGCTGTTCCAACGAAGTTGTAGTGATGGACAAAACCTATCAGTAGGAAAATCAATGTCGTGCATATATATGTAAATTGATAAGTATGAAATAATTATCGCAAGATTGACAAATTAACTAGAGGATCAATATTGATCTTCGTGGAATCGACGAGTAGTTGCATGTTATGGCAAACATAGAATACACAGGTGTTGCCCGACAACTGCTAGTAGCACTGCAAAAATAGAATTTGTTAGTTCGACAAGCATTACTATGAAGTGTTATATAAGATTAATGTGTACAAGCGAATACCGAGAAATGTTGATCATGTCGCAGGGCGTCCATCCGTTTGGATTTCTGTACCTTTGCAACGTACATGGCGAATGACCTACGTGATTTCACGAAGATAGCCTTAGTCATTGGGGAGGAAAGACTACAATAGAGTTATCCATGGAGAAAATGTGTTTACCTGTCGATTAATTGTTGGACAACTGTGAAGTCGATAAGAAATCAAGGTATATTACCTTGTTCCATTTTGGTATAATTACAATTAAAATCCAGCGGAACCTACACATGTGTGTCATGGTCATTAAACCTAAGTTCGTGTTGCTTATAAAGTACAAATCAACAAGTATAACTACTAGTGCAGCACTTACCCTGGTTGTAGGGCATAAGTATGAATTCCTTGTTGTGGAAAGCCTTCAATGCATTCATGATGTAATTCTTGACGAATGATGCATCATCGTTGATGGTATCCATGGCGACCAAGCGTGGGTCGAGAAAACCAATCGGTGATTTCGTTACTCTGGCTTTAGCCACCATGTATCTATATATACACACACACACAAAAGCAATGAGTTATATATGATATTTATCGGTATTACATGAATGTAGACTGTGATTGTACACACTTATAGTGTCCAGCATCAAATGAGTGAGGCATCGAGGGCATTGAGTGTGTAGAGACCGAATAAGTCCTCAAAAGTCATCATGAAGACACAGTCATGAATATTGTACTGAAAATGATCCAGCGTGAACTCAACGGTGAAACCCGAGGGCCGTTGTTCCTCCGGTTTGTTGGCCTGTTCCATGTACCATGCATACAATCTCTGGAAAGCCAGTCCTAGGGTTAGGAGGCACTCTTTCGGGATGACTAATGGCTTGTCTAGCATAAATTTTTGGGCCAACGGCAAGTAGGGCATCTCATCATCGATTTTCTTCAGTTTGCCCTTGCCACCTCGGCTGTAGGTCGACTTCATAGTAGTGGATCGAGCATGAGATGAAGATGTACGGTACCCTTGCTGCATCTATGCAGGTAGCTCTGGTGCAGATAGCCCCAATGGACTTGGCGCTGGTGCAGGTAGCTTTGGTGCGGATCGCTCCTGTTGAATTGGCACTTGTGTAGATAGCTTATGTGGACTTGGCACCGGTGCAGATAGTTCGAGTGGACTTGGCATTGGGGCAGATAGCTCGAGTGGACTTGGCACCGATGCAGGAACCTCCAACAGATGTCTCTCTTGGGCCACTAGATGAATGTTCTAATGGCTTGCCCTAGAGTCACGCCTCGTCGTTTGGGGGTATCTACAACGAGACGACCTCACAAGTGGATTCACTTTTACAAAACCTAGCACTAGAGATACACCGTGCACCAAGGCCCTAGGCTCGAATGGATACGCCTGGCCCCAAGCAGCCCACAGGGCAACAGAAGCATATCTCACTTAGAGCTTGTACTTCGTAGCTACCTACATAACAATACAAAACTACCTACTCTAACAGGCCTATCAATGGATTGAGAATTTTAGAGATAATAATTATTACCAGGATGTCATCGACAGAAAATCGGTGGTCGCTCTCCGAGGTAGGGTTGGACGTGCAACTATTCGGACGGTTGGGGGCTACCTACCACAAGAGCGGTGGGGGCTTCCTTTTGATTTTTCGGGATGCCGTATCTTTCCATTTGATCTCTGACATACCTTTGCATCTCATCTCTAAGGGATGCTGTAATGTGCTCTCATAGCTGTGCCTCACGCTCGGCTTTGGCTCTCTTCCTACTCCAGTACGCTTCGGAGTCCTCTGAGAAACCATGTTTCCAAGGAACATAAAGACCATGCCTCTCATGTGACCCGAGTGCTCTTTGTTTTCCAAGGCCGCGGAGAGTATATCTCTCTCCCTGACTACCTGGAACAAGCCTTCAGAAGATTCTACACCCAGCGCTTCTTGCAAGAGCCCAACATGTTATTTCACTTTCTATGAAGTTATGGAGTAATTATAAACTAGATAGTTTGATATCTTACCAGGCGGTGAGACACTTCCTCGTATGTGTGGTTTTGAAAGGAGATGACCCTCGACGACACGGTAGATGACCTTGCTCTTATCCAGTTTCGGGCGCACTCATCAGGGATCCCGGCAAATGCAGCGGAAATGTCCCGTAGGATTGCCTTCTCGTCCTCCTTCCTCCATTGCAGGATTTTACCTGTATACCCAGCGGTGTCGAGTCTGTGTGGGTGCGTGATTTTTTCCAAAAGGGCCCTCTGCACCACACTTTCACTTCTAAAATTATCTGTTATCTTCATCTACACAAACTCTTCCCATTGCGGTTCTAGGAATGGATACTTGTGGAAGGACGTCAGATCCTTCTCCACGTATTGCTTGACAAGCAGGCTCTTAAAGTTCTTCCACGCTTTGCACGCCGCTAGCAACGCATGTCGTCGTATGGAGGCTTGGTGTTCTTCTGGAGTCTCGAATGATCTCAATACATTCCTGTGCAACTATTCCGGCTATTCTCCAGAATGCGGACACTGCTCGGTGAGGATTGAGACAGGTCCCAGGCGGATCGACCCCATGATGGTAAATCGGCCCTCGGGCTTTTTCTATAGTCCTCTTCCTTTTCGGGATTTTCTAGAGGATGGTGCATCACACGAATTCGGCGACGATGTCAAAGAATGAGTGAACGACATCTTCAAAAGATAATAGAATTGAGAAATATAAAAATGACATGAATATATATGTATTATCTCTCAAAACACAAAACTTTCAAGTCATTAACACATGGAAATATGTTGAATAGTACATAAAAGTAGGCATTAAAAATCTGCATAATGCAAAGATTAAGAGGTGTGTTTTTGCTCTCAGGTGAGGAGTTGCACAAGTTTTAAACTTAGCCTTCTTCCACTCTTGTCAATATTTCAATGATCACAGTGATAATTCCTCAAAAATTCTGCTAGATTGTCTAATAGTGTAGTATCAATGTCAAGAGCATGCAGAACCAACATATATTTGGTAAAGCTAAAGGACAGCAATAAGCAATACTAAGCAGGAGACTAAGGACTAACTATTGACAAAGCTACCGACTGTACAGAAGTACACAACTAGCAAATGTGAATTCAAACTAGCAGAATAATCCTAGATTGTCACTGAGATTTCAATCTTGGCAAATTTTTTCATTGAGCAATCAAAAAGTCACAATCTATCATGCAATAGTTCTCCTACTACCAGTTGATAGTCAAGAACATAAAGTAAAGCTCATTGTGTGGCTCGAGGGAGGAGTGCTCGGGGAGGCGGCGCCCTCGGGGAGGCAGCTCGCTCGGGGAGGCGGCATGCTCAGGGGAGGAGTGCCCAGGGAGGCAGCGTGCTCAGGGAGGCGCGGCGTGCTCAGGGGAGGCAAAGTGCTCGGGGAGGTGGCGCGCTCGGGGCGGCAGCATGCTCGGGGAGGCGGCACGCTCGGGGGAGGAGACGCTCTCGAGGAGGCCGCACGCCCGGGGGAGGAGGAGAGCTCAGGTGTAGCATTAGTACAGTGGTGAAAACCCTAGAGCACAATATATATAGGGAAATAATCACATACGGTTCTACTTGAGAACCGTCTGTGATATATATTATCACAGACAGTTCTAAATGAAAATCGTCTGTGATAATTAAATATCACAGACGGTTCTGTAATAGAACCATATGTGATAGTAATCGTCACAGACGGTTCTAAATAAAAACCTTCTATGATGATCCTCACAGCCATCACACATTCTCATATACATAAATGCAAATTCACATATATATCATACATTCTCGTACACATATATAAATGCAAATTCACACACACACAAACACACACACACAGATATGTATATATATATATATATATATCACACATTCTCATACATATATAAATGCAAATACAGAACATATGACACATAAACATTTCATTCATCATTCCACTTAGTTATTTCCTTTAAAAATTAGCCCTTCATGATGATAGATGTGTGTGTAACCACTTTTGTCACGCTCTTCCTCTACCCTTATGCCGATTCCGAAAGGAGGCAACTCATCAAATTAATTGTATTCTTTATCATCCACTACATCCTCAACTTTGACAATCCTTCTTTTTCCATAAAAAACTATGTGGCGCTTCTTATTTGCCTGGTCGGTTACATAGAAAACTTGAACAACTTGGTTAGCTAGTACGAATGGTTTGTCTTTGTATCCGATGTGTTTTGGGTCAATGGTAGTGACACCATACTTATCGACCTTCACCTGTGGGTGATGGACCCAATGGCACCGAAACAAGGGGATCTTGAAAAGCACGTAGTCGAGCTCCCAAATCTCCTCTATGAATCCATAGTAGAAGTTCCTCAACCTATCGGTACTAAATGCGTCTATGCGTATACCGCTGTTCTGGTTAGTGCTCTTTACAACTGTAAATGTTGGCCATTTTGCCAACCATGTCAACATATCACTTGACGAGCTCCTAGCGAGTCACTCCTTCAAACATTGGTTGAACTAACTATTGTGTTGTGTCGTGATCTGTAGGGCCCCAGATTTTACTATCTGGAATCCTCTGTGATTTAATGCACTATTCCCTGGATCAGTAGATAGTGCTCATAGTTACAGAAAATGAATATCAAATACATACCATGCGGAAGCATAAATAAAATAGTAAACTTACTCATGGGCCGATTAGGCGAAATCGATAATTTGCGGCGGAAGAACGAAGCACAGGTGGGACCTTGAGGACATGCCCACAGGCAGCCAACTGGAGGTTCGCGACCTAGCCCTCGATATCCTCATCTTCTTTATCATCATGACCAATAGTGTTGCTGTGGCGCAGTTGTTGGTGATATGCCCTAGAGGCAACATGGAGATGTTGAATATATCACATACTATGTTTATGATACATTGCTTTGTTCCTTGAAATAGACATTATCATTATTGATCAATGAGTATGTGACTTATTCATGAGACTCTTAATGCCAAAATGTTGCTATTTCTAAATGATCCCTGATTATATTTCATATGAGGAACAAATATGATTCAAAGATCGACATATGTATTGATTGATGATCATGTCTCATGGATCATGGTATGGAGATACCAAATCAATAATATGGACATGTGTTAGTGAACATATGTTGGATAGACCCGCCATGAGACACCGCAGAGATTCCATGTGTCATCAGTTGGTCTCAAGTAGTGTATATGTGGAATCCTTAGACTTGAGATCATCATGGTTCCCGGCATGTGTAGTAGCTTATTTTGGGACTACTAAACACTACTCCGAATGGCGGGTAGTCATAAAAGTAGTCTTTGGGTTTGCCATGAAACATGTAGTGGGATGTGAATGATCAAGATAGAATTTGCCCCTCCTTATGGGAGAGATATCTCGGGCCCCTCGATGTAATGGATTATGAAAGTGCATGGCCATGCCAAGGTGATTGAGGAGTCAATCACGAGTTTATAATCCATCACGGAATCGAGAGAGTGATTGAGCTATTAAGAGGATGACACGGTCTCGCCTTGAGCTTAATCTATATCGTGAGGCAAAGAGATTAGTACATGAGAACATTACGAGTTCGGTAGATATGATCTTTACGTATACTTTGGGGTTAATATGTCTTACTAGAGGCCGCTATTAACACGGTGACCGGAAAGGTGTTTACGGTCGCGACCAAGTATACGTGAACCTCTGGTCGCACACTTAACGGGTTGGAACACTAATTCGAATGTGATTCGGATATGGGCTCAATTCGAGATAGAGATCCGGATATACTCCTATTGGGCCTCGGTCCACGAGGCCCAAGTGAGGAGGTCTATATATATGGAGGCGAGGGGTTGAGGGAACGCATCTGATAATCCCGAGCTAATCCGTAGCCGCCACCTCCAGAGCCAAACCCTAGCCGCTCGCGAGTCTTTGGTACACTCGCGATCGGCGTTCCACCCGGACGTGTGGATACCGGTGGAGACGGCGCTTGTTGCGGCGTTGATCGGCATCAACAACCTCTGATTGGATCGCTGCGTGGTGCGGTTGATCGCGTGGAGGAGACGATCGGTTCGGGACGATCGACTACTTCCACTACTACCTCAAGCGCGTGGTTGGATCGGCTTCTCCAACTCTTCTTCATTGCTGCTGGCGTCTAGTGGTAACGATCCATGATCCTCCTTAAGCATGATGTCCTTGTGTGCGGTAGAAAAATTTTGTTTTACGCTTGCGTAGCCTTCAGCGATCCATTAGCAGTGATCCGATTCTTGAGTGCGGATTTGTTGTGAGAGCGGTGTGAGCACACTAACCACCGTGCTCATGAGCCAATACACAGAATGCAAATAAATAATATGCAAGGCTTATCAAAGGAAAGGCTCGAGTTGTTTTATTTGCCAGAAATTTGCTTTTGGGTAACATTATCGTTATTGAATCATAGAGTCATTGCTACTACCTAGAACTCCATACGGCGTTTGCCATCGTTGACTTACTCCACCAAAGACACACTTCCTTTACTAGATCCACCGAACTGATCATTTCCTAATTGATTGTTGTCTAAGACTCCAACAGTGAGTGACATCATTTAGTTAACCCACCGATCATATACTTTCTATATATTTATTTTGAATCCACCAATACATTTTGTGTTCCAAATTTCATAATAATCCAATCTATTAATCGCTATCCACCAGCTCCTCACCTCTGAATTCTAATGATTCTCTAACCTGGCTACTTTTAATCCACCGAAATCATTCATACCAGTAATTTCTAATCATTCAAACCTTTCTACTAATCATCCAAAAC
Source organism: Bonia amplexicaulis (assembly GCA_036346245.1). NCBI lineage: Eukaryota > Viridiplantae > Streptophyta > Magnoliopsida > Poales > Poaceae > Bonia > Bonia amplexicaulis. The sequence continues at coordinate 9,054,889 of CM070762.1, forward strand.
CATAGTATGCTTTTTCCATAATCAACCTTATTTGTTACTAATTGTCTCTAATTAATTCATCAATATTTCTCCACCGAGAATATCATTAATCAAGTTTATACTCCAATTGTCGTCTCCAATTTTCCTCAAATTCAAATCATCCGTCTAGATCAAGTCCTACTAATCCCATTAAATCTAACAATTACCTTTACACTCTTCTAATTCCCCAAAATCATTGATCCAGATTATACTTCGGTAATTATTATTATTCCTCCGATATACCCAAAAATTCAATTCATCCTTCTAGTATTTTGATCAAATCCTATCAATCACATTATTCCCAGCCTCTTCCAAGAATTCATACTATTTGTCCGTGTCGTAATCCCGCAATTTCCCTTGCACTTCCTAATTCTCCAAAAACCATTTAAATCGTCTATTTGTCATATCAATCCATTTAAGCTCTACCAATCTATTTCTCCTAAAATCCACGCTATCATTTCCTTTTTATGATCGACCTGAATCCACTGACACCTTTATGTACTTACTACCCACAGCCATCTTTGTTTCTTATGACTCTATTTATTCTTCCTGTTATTTTATTGTGTAAACGAAGAAGCTTTATCATTATTTTGCTTTTGAAATATAATACATAGAAATCTCCTGAGACTTAGCAGTTTGAACAAAAACATAAAGTGTGTGAGAATGCAATAATAGTAGCGATTCAGATTCCATCCACCGTTACATGGCACCTGCACCGTATGCTTAATCCTTGATTATAACCGCTTAACTTATCATCGGGCGACACCGGGACAACACAAATCGAGGCCTTGCGCCTCCACTTTTCCATTCCCACCCACAAAGTTTTTGAAATAGAACTATATCTGGTTAAGTTCCCATGTCCGCCCATGACCGTGGGCACGGCTATTCGAATAGTTTTGACTCTGCAGAGTTTGTACACTTTCACCACAAGAGACAATCAACTCATTACCCCACATGATTCCTTAGTCATGTGGTTGAGCAGACTATCACAATGACTTTTCAAAGTATCTTGTTCCCTTTGTCATCTCACCTTATGGGAAACTGCCCACTTGCGGTGGGTCCCATCTATGCACGGGATGTTTCCCCAGTTACTAACGCAGCCGGGCTCCACTTCCCGCAACGCTTAGAACAGCTGGGAAACCTCACCCTCCCCTTGGTGTCCCTTTAGGCCTCCCCTTGCCCTTGCGTATCCACTTCACTCCACTACCAGTGAGATGAGTCCGGGAGTTTCGATACAACTACTTAGCCAAGTTGTACTTTACTGGACTTGTGGTTGCCTTTGTTTTACATAGGAGGTCATGACAAGATTCGGTCCTTAGTGGTATCTGGGCGATTCTACCACAACCCACTTTGTGCCTTCACTGCACCACTCACACACCCTCGAACCATTCGCACAGATATTTAAGCAAGTAGGGTTTTGGGAACATAAAATAATCATATCGAACATATACCCGTCATTACCACCATGACTGCCCAACCAAATTTTCTCATGATTAAAAGTGATGCGTGGGCGTTTTCACGCCCATCAATATCTATGCAACACTACGCACGGCGTATAAATTACGGACTTATTTTCAAAAGGTTACTACCATAATTTCGCTAGGGCGACAAGGTTCATATATTCAAATATTCAACAAGGGGGTGTAATATTAATCAAGGCAAACAATGGGCATATAACTAGAATCTTGAATTAAGCATGTATTTGTATGTAAATTAACAGCATGCAATTTGATAATTTAAACAAAAGTAATTTGCAGAAAATATAGGTTCAACATGATCAAAGTATTGACTACTTTGGCGCGGTTTATCATGGTCTTGAGCTCACACAATGCTTTCTCTTGAGCTTATGGTCTCTATCTTCTCTTCGAGCTTGACCTCGCTTGATCTACTGGATCTTCACGACTTCCAATTTCTAATTATGCGCTAGATGGCTGAATCCAAATAAAAGCAAATAACTCAAAAGATCCAAATAAATTTATCCTTTTAATGGTGATTTGATTTTTTTTATTAGTAAACTCTTTTATTATTTTACATTTATTTAGGAAGTTCCATGAGTCAGGTTGGACCTATAGACCGGTGTGAGTGTAGTGTATTAAATTTATCCTTAGGGTATGTGTTCCACGTAATTTAGGTTATGGTATTTCATGGTGTTCTATTTACCAATTATTTGAGATATAATCCTAACGATTAGTTTAATAATTCAATGCTGCATGTGAGCATTTAATTATCTCATTGGGGTTTAATGGAAGTTTTTAATATATTCTTATTTGCTACTCATCTGCAGCTATTCGTCATAACATTACAGGTTTCTTCAGATGGTTTGTTAGTGAGATTATCTCAACGCACGATGACCTAGCACCTATACACTGACATGACTTTTCATTTGGAGATACCTTGAGCACCGATTGTTGCTTTATCCTTTGCATTAGCATCGTGCCTATTTTAGTTAAACTTCGATTTACGTAGGACCGAGCTTGCTATACCCAAATTTTTTTCCACTAAATTCATCGTTAAGATTTATTTATCGGTGGCGTGCTAATTGCAAAGATTTTACTAGTGCCTACTACTTTAAATGTTTATGGTCATGCCCTATTGTTTAGTTAATGTTATGAAGAGGGTAATCTAATTAAATCTTCCACTAAGATTTATTAAATTTGGACTTTAAATAAAACCACATTTTCTTAATGCCTTCAACTGATAATTAGACCTCAAATATATCTAAGCTATATTAGTTGCTTATATAATAAATGATCAAATCTTAAATCTTAGGTAACCTTATTTTATACCCTAATTAAATTCATTTGCCTCTCTAAGTGGTTCCCAAATTTTCCATGATTTATCTTACTTGATACGGACCACAAAAATTGAAATAAAAAGGTGGTGGAGACAGCGCAGCCGGCTGAACTCGAACTCAGGACTTCGGCTGGGAGTCTTATATGCGCTGAGCTAGCCAAGTGGGCCTTTAGTCTTTCACGCCATACTGGAGCAGTAGTTCTTGAAGAGGTGAGCGGGTGATTGTGGGCTAAAACAGGGGAGCCGGCCGGCCGAAAATAGAAGAGGGGCAGCGCGAGGTAGGCGGCGGTGTCGCCGGAGGGGATTGGCTAGGGAGGCGCCGGTGACATGAAAAACAGGTTGTGGGAGAGGAGAGGGAGCCCGGGGAGGTGGCGTGCTGGTCGGGGTGATGACGAGGTGGGAGGACGACGGTGTGGGGCGGCCGGCGGTGAAATGGAAATGAGGCGCCGGCGGCCGGGAAGGAGAGGGAAGGGGACTGCGTGCGCATGAGTAGGAGGGAGTATAGGGGAGGCTTACCGACGAGCTAACCGAGCGGGAGATGTGCTGAGGGAAGCTGGCGGCGGAGACCGGTGGTGGCGCAAGCATGTTTACGACGCCGGCGAGCTGGGGGGGAGGGGAAGCTCCGGCGGCGGTTGAAGGAGATTCGTGGCACCGAAGAGTCGCTCCCATCGCGAGGAATCGGAGGAAGCATGGCTGTGGAGGGAACGGCGGCGGTAGAGGCGCGTTTGGCCGGCGGTGAGGAGGAAATGGATTCCGGTGAGCTCGGCGCACGGTCTTCCAATTAGGCCGATGGGGGAACGGAGGGGGAGTGCAGATACTCTGTGACGCAGTTGAAATGTCGGTGCTTCGCCGGAGCGGCCGGGGCGGCGAGGAGGCGGCAATGGCGGGCGTGCTCGATGAGCTCGACTTGAGGGAGAAGGGGGGGCAAGGGGAAACGGAAGGAGCTGCTCAGGGCTCCTCATATGCGAGCGCGCGCGGGGAAAAGTGAAGCCGGGGCGTGGGCAACGGCTTGGGGCGGCGGCAGCAGACCGGGGCAGCGAACACAGGGGGAGAAGGCTGCGCGGCGGTGGCAGTAAGCGGCGGACGGCTCACGAGCATAGCCTGGTGAGGTGACGAGTCGCGGCTGCAGGGCAGGGGCTGCGCATGGCAGGGAGGCGGGGACGAGACAAGGGCAAGCATGCGTGATGATGGTTGAGCAGTGAGCGTGCTGCGAAGCAAAGAAGAAAGGGGGAAGACACAGCGTGTGCAGAGAAACATGCAGCAGCCAGCCTGCGAGAAGAAAAGAGAAGGATATAGAAGGAGAGAAGGGGGCCCACCTGGAAGAGAGGGAAAAGGTAGAAATGGAATAAAGGGACAAGAAGGCTCATGCAAAATTTTAGAATTTAGATTTTTAATTTGCATTAGGTTTTACTGATTTTTGAAGTTTGCATGTGATTCAAAATTTAAATTCTTATTTAAGCCTTGTATAAAATTTGGATTTTCAATTCAAGTCTTGGTCCAATTATCTTGATACAAAATATAATAATCTTCTATTTTGATTTTATTTAATTTTTGCTATACATTATATATAAATTTCTTAATGTCCAAATTTGGGTTTCATATGCTAATTAAACTTAAAAGGAAGAATTTCTAGCTTCAACCTTTTAGAGATCTATTTTACTATTATTATTTTAATTCACATATATATTTTCAAGCCCTTTTATTTCCATTTTTCTTTTATGGCTTACTAACGTTGTTTTTATTTTTCATAGATTTCCAACTATTGGAACCTCAACCAAAAATTTAAAGAAACACCATCAAAATCCAAATTCCAATAAAATATATTGCCAAATAATTCGAGAGTTTCGTATTTTTCAATTTAAATTTTTTAGGATGTTACATGATCCAAACATCTGACCGCTCTAGATTATGTTGCCGAAACACATCCTTGTGCTGGCCGATATATGGGGGCACTTCAGTTATGTGTTGCAAGACTATGAAATGGGCTTAACCATACGCAGCCATATCTTGAGTGATTACTTTCTTTCCGATAGTCCCGAGCCTCACCCTTATGGCGAGATCGAGGTATACCTATTGGTTCAATCTGAGCCATGTAATTAACACAAAACTCAATGGCATCTTCAGTTGCATAACCTTCGACGATGCTACCCTTCGGCTGAGATCGATTCCGTATATAGGACTTGAGAATTCTCATGAACCTCTTGAACATGTACATGCTATGTAGGAACACGGGCCCACATATTTTTATCTCCTGCACAATGTGAATAATGAGATTGACCATGATATCGAAAAACGATGGAGGGAAACACATCTCAAGATGACATAGAGTCATCACCACCTCGTCCTGCAGAGCATCTAGTCCTTCGGGATCGATGACCTTTCTGAGCAACTTTGTTAAAAAAATAACACAACCACATGATTGTCTCTCGAACCTTGATTGGCAAAATATTTCTAATTACAATAGGTAGCATCTGTGTCATCAGCATATGACAATCAAGAGACTTCATGCCAGCTAACTTCAAATCTTCCATCGAAATAAATTTCTTCATGTTGGCGGAGTAACCAGATAGAACTTTAACATCATGCAAGCAGTGGCACATTTCAATTCTCTTAGTCTTGGACATAGTGTAACAAGCAAGGGGAAGGTAAGTTTGTCCTTTATCAATCTTTGTCGGTGCTAACTCAGGCCTGATGTCCATATCAAGCAAGTCAAGTCGTGCATTGACACCATCCTTTGTTTTGTCACGAATATTCAGTAAGAGACCAATCAAGCTGTCACATACGTTTTTCTCTATATGCATAACATCGATGCAGTGGCGAACTTCTAGGTGCTCCCAATAAGGTAAGTCCTAAAATATTGATCTCTTCTTCCAGACGTTCTTCTCACGGGTCGTCGATTTACGTTCCTTTTTGAGCACAACATCTAAATCCTTCACCATATCATAGATCTCTTTTTCACTTAAATGCCTTAGAGCTAAACTATCCTCCTTCTCTCCGTCGAATTGTTTCTTCATCCTGCGGTATGAGTGAGCCCTCCGAAGGAACCTACGGTGATGCATGTACACTGTTTTGCATGAGTGCTTCAGCCACACACTCTCGGTATCATCAAAGCAGTGAGTACAGTCTTTGGCCCCTTTTGTACTTTAGCCCGATAGGTTAGCAATGGCAGGATAATCATTTATAGTGAAAAACAACAGTGAGCAAAAAGTAAAGTTCTCTCGTTTGTATGCATCCCACACATGTACCTCTTCGATCCACAGTATTTTTAGATCTTCCAACAATGGTGCTAGGTACACATCAATATCATTCCTAGATTGCTTCAGCCCTTGGATAAGTATCGACAATAAAGTATACTTTTGCTTCATACACAACCAAGGAGGAAGGTTGTACGTGCAGAGAGTCACGTGCCAATTGCTATGCCGGCTGTTCATGTTACCGAAAGGATTCTTTCCATTTGTACTCAATCCGAACCTTATATTCCTTAGTTCTACACTAAGTCTGCAAACCTCCAATCGATGTTTATCCACTGGGCGGAATCAGCAAGGTGTCTTAGCATTTCATCATTCTTACGCTCCTCCGAGTGCGAACGCAGCAGTTTTGCTTCCTTTGGGTTCACAAAAAATCACTTCAAATGGGGAATTACAGGAAGATATCATACCACCTTAGCAGGAGGTCCTCTCTTTACCTCTATTCCCTCGTCGTCATCTGATTGATTCTTACGCTTGTATCGGGATGCGTTGTACACCGGACATGCATGCATATTTGCATACTGATACGGGGTCGGATCCATTGCGTAGCCCTTGAGATTATCTTTCCAACGAGTACAAGAACACCTGAATCGGACTCCGTTTGTGAAAGTTATGGCCTTTTAGTAATGCTGTCAGCTGTCCCGAACCGAATCCGAATTTAATTCGAGTTGAATCCGAGTTTGAATTGGATTGAGCACGTGGGAAGTCCGAATTTGGCATGTAAATCTTATCCAAAGCTTGTAGTTTAAGTCCTTGGGTTTCTTCCCCTTTTGCTCTCCCATCAAACGGGCTTCTTTCCTTCTTGATCAACCGCATGGGCTGCTTGATTGAGAAATTGTTGGACAGATATATCATAGCTCCTTGCCCGCATGGACTCTCCTCATGACTCGTGGTAGGTTTGTCCTTCTCCACTTGATCTTCTGTTGCTTCAAATCTGAGAAGGCATAACATATTTGCATTAGGTAGTATGTTATTCTCATCTAACGTAATAGAAGAATCTCTAAGGAACAAAAGCACTCTTTGTTGAAGTAGCTTAGCTCTTGCTCTTGTCATAGGTCCTTCCCGAGCCTTATCAATAGCTTTGCCATGCACACTTGAAGTGGACGATGAATATGTAGTAGAGATGTCCTCATCACATACTCTTTACAGTAGAGGATACACTCATTCGGACATGCATGTATTCTTTCTACTTCTATTCTCAATAGACAAAGAACCTTCTTGGCTTTATACATGGTTTTAGGAAACTCATTTCCCTCCAGAAGCATGTCCGCTAAAGACCTAATAGTACCATGAAACTCTTGTCGGACCAACCGTTGCGTGCCTTCAATTTCAGCAGTTCAAGCTCGACTGACAATCTCGTGTATTTTGACTTGCATCACATGAATAAAGGTTTCTCCGAGTCCTCCATCAAGTCCCAGAATTTAACATACTCTCTCTCATCATAGTTTCCTTCCGCACCGTGAAGCATCTGATCCAAATTGTCATCATGCAGTTTATCCGAATCAGAACCCATAATCGACATCATACGGTGGCATATCATTGACTTCGTCGGTGATATCATTATTACTACCTTTATATGTAGTTTGGTCTTCACCATGACTAGTCCAACGCACACACCCCTTTTTGAAACCCCTTCGAATAAGTATGCTTTAATCTGCGCTCAGTTCTTAAACATGTTTAGATTATCACAGTCAATGCATGTACAGTACATATATTCCACCCCGTATTCAACATATCTTCCTCAGTAGCTCTTGTGAAAGCAAACACGTCATTAATGTATTCTTCACTCACACGGTTCCTAGCGTACATCCAGCTTCGGTCTTACGTTACGCATATAATTAACAGTTTAGCAAGAATAATTAATTAAATTAAATTAAGTAGAAATAAACTATAAATTGACTAAACCCTAAACCATGCTATATGTAAATAAACTTCTCTCTAAATCTAAATCTATGATTAATAAACTTCTCTCTAGATGGAAATAAACATCTCCCTAGATCAAGCTAGTTCAATTTAAACTATCTCCAATTCTTCTTTCGACAAAAGCTATAGATCTGAATTATAACATAATTAGGAATAAATTACTAACCATAGGTAGTCAAGAAATGAATAGATCTACAATCACTCTTGCCAAATAGTCTCCTTTCACCAAATCGCAACCTCAAAGCTCTTGCCTCCAGCTCAAAGTAGCAGGTAGATCTGGAATTTAAGACAGGTGGTCGACAGGTCTGCGCGCAATTATTAGTGATATTTGGCAATATCACAGACGGTTTTCACCATGAAGCGTCTGTGATATTATCTCTTCACAGACGGTTTTCGGTGCTGGCAGTAACACAGACCGTCTCTAAACTAAAACTGTATATGCTTATATTTAACACTGATGGTTTTGAAGAACTGTCTGTGATGTACCGTCTAATATTAGGTTTCTTGTAGTAGTGTTCAGATTGACTGACTGAGGAGGAAACAGACCAATGCAGAAAACATGGGGTTGAGCAGGATTAACTTCAACACTACCTACTGCAAAACTTTGTGGATTTAAAATGTAGTTTCCTGCATGAACAGAGGCTAGTGGATTTGGGGGGGAGGTCGTCCCGGGACTACAACACGGTATACAGGTGAAATACTACAATTCTAGACCAAGAGAAAGGAAAACATTAAACTGGGTGGCCCTTACCTGTCAATGCTAACATATTGGGCATCAAATATCTCCGCCACATGCCATCTTGGCAGCACCCACATGCCCAACCCAACCAATGCTTTTATATACACCTCCTTGGCTTCTTGCATCTCACTTTGTTTCCCTGCCTAGCTTCTACTCTCTCTATAGTGCCAGCTTGTAGATCCAAACTCTCCTTCACCTCTATCTCTCTCTCTCTCTCTCTCTCTCTCTCTCTCTCTCAAGAAGTGCAGCTTTCTTCTTCTCATCCTGTCAGTTCCTCTCAGATCCATCTCTCTTCTTCATCTCTCTCAAGAATTAAGCACATGAAGAGGCCAACCTGAGGCTCCTCCGTGGCAGGCCAAGAAACCAGAGGTCAACAAGGTACAAATAATTCCCGGTCTATACTTCCCATGCATGCATAAGATGTACCAAATACTTAATTTGGGGGCTAATTTGTGTGCTTTTCATTACATCAACCATTCCTACTAACTTTCGAGAATATACCCACTAGGCATTTTGAAATTATTTATTGAATTACGCGTACTATGCGTGTGTGTCAAGATGATTCAGATAGCAAATTAACAACAGGAGATGTAATGATTTTGGTAACGTATAGCACATGATGCGAGATGGCAGTTAATTTACTCTCCCTCTCTCATGTTGGCAGAAGAAAGCAGGTACATGGAGCACCAAGAAGTCGACCGCCACGGCGCTGCGGAGCGCGAAGACGTCGTCATGGGGGCGTACGACGAGGAGGATGAGGACGAGGAGCTCGCCGGCGGCGCCGGAGAGCGCGGTGCGTGCGGTCTGGGCGAGAAGAAGCGGCGGCTGGCTGCGGAGCAGGTGCGCGCGCTGGAGCGGAACTTCGAGGTGGACAACAAGCTGGACCCGGAGCGCAAGGCCCGCATCGCCCGCGACCTCCGCCTCCACCCGCGGCAGGTCGCCGTCTGGTTCCAGAACCGCCGCGCGCGCTGGAAGACCAAGCGGATCGAGCGCGACTTCGCCGCCCTCCGCGCCAGCCACGACGCCCTCCGCCACCAGTGCGACTCTCTCCGCCGGGACAAGGACGCCCTCGCCGCCGAGGTACGCATGGATCCTACTTCTTGCCTTTGCACTAGCTACTGTCCATGTCCTTGTCATCTCCTTTCGATCGATCAAATCAGCAAGAGGCCATGTCCATGTTGGTGCCAGATAAATGAGCTTAGGGAGAAGGTGGAGAAGCAGATGGCGGTGAAGCTGGACGAGGCCACCGATGAGCGGCCGGCGGCGGCGGCCGCCTCGGCCGCCGCGGCAGTTTACAAGGACGGGTCGATGGACAGCGACTCGAGCGCCGTGTTCAACGAGGAGGCGTCGCCATACTCCGGCACGGCCTTCGATCACCACCAACCGAGCTTCACGGGGTTCACCTCGTTCTTGGCCTCCTCGAGTGCGTTGAGCTCCTCTTTCACTTCCTTGTACCATGGATCGCATTTGGACAAGGAAGACGAGCTCCTTGGCGCCGCCACCGATGAGCTCGGCGGCGCCAGCTTCTTCCCCGAGGAGCACGCCGCCGGTCTCTCCTGGTACGGCAGCGAGGGTTGGTAGTAGTGAGCTAGCAGTTGGTTTGGTTGGTTGGTGTCCACCATTCTTGTAAAATATGGCATCGTACATGCATGCAGGTGGGTAGTAACTAAAGTCAATTTCTAAAGTTTTTACAGGCTAGGGCACAAGATATGGAAGAAGGGAGACAGTCTGTCTCTCTCTCCACATAATGTGGACCATTATACTTGTTGCAGATCACAAGTCCACATGACGTATATGCATGTCAGAGATAGATGAGCACAGATAGGAACTGGGAGGAAAACATGCATGCAAAGCCGGTTAAATTCAGGAGAAAGAGAGACTGAGGGGATATTCTAAGGTGTAAATGTAAAAGGCAAGTACTTGCCCTTCTAGGTTAAAAGTTAAAAAAAACCTAGTACGGGTGTAAATCAGCTGCTATATACAGAGAGGAGAGGGTGAAATTACAAGGTAAAAGGAAAAGGTGAGAGGAAAGTGACTAAGCTATACTATAGCCAACGCCCTTGTGTTTTTAACTCGGTAATAGAAAACACCCCTGTGTTTTTTACTCGGTAATAAAAGTTTTGCATGCCGTATTTGTACCTAGGGTTTGAGCATAGGATATGCTCCTTTTGGTAACAATGGCAGGGAGGCAGAGTTGGTGATGCATGAATGCTGGCGATGAGTGGATTTGTTTAACCATGGCAAATTAAAAAAGAAAGAGTATGGTTGATCGAGGAGAATGCGCTCACTTCGATGTGGCACGGCACGCAATATTGTAATGCTCCGGTGGAGACCAGCAAACGCTATGATATGTCTACAAGACTATAAGATACCAAGTGGTGCCCCCTTCTAGATGCATCTTGGAAAGGGTTACGCACAATGAGCTGAGCCAATGGACGCAATTAGCCCTCATTTCATATGTTTGCATGTACGTGTTGGATGATCTTGACATCATCTGTTTTAATTTGTGTTGTAGCTAGCAATCTTGTTTGTTAATTTGGTGTATCATCTCTGAACAGATCAAAGTGTACATTAAATTGGACAGATTAAGAAATGTCTATATATATGATAGTATAATCATTTATCGTGTACAAATTGTATACACTTGCAAATGACGGTGTGGTATTTTCATTAATTAATTCTTTCTGCTTTACCAATAACTATTGTACACTGTAATGTTTTCTTTGGCTATATGTGCTGGTGGCACTACTACAATACAAGCTATATTGGACGTCTCACCATAGACGGTTTATGTGGAGCCATCTGCGCTTTGATTATTACAGATGGTTTATGGTTAAAACCGTCCCAGAAACTATCATAGACGGTTAGGTTTAAAAGCCGTCTGTGATATACGCATTATCACAGACGGTTTTAAATTAGAACCGTCTATGAAACTATCACAGACGATTTTTATTTACAACCGTCTATGTTTTGTCTTTTGTCGTATGAACTACAGAAGCTACTGAGACGAGAGACAAATTCAAGGTAAATTTTTATTACAAAAGTCCCAAAAAAAGACATTCACAGATCTTAGTCTTCTGGGCTTTGTATGGTTTTTCTTCGACTTTTGGAGTTAGAGGATCAGTCGCTGAATTCTCGAATGCCGTGAAGATTATCCTTGCCCTCTCTACTTCCTCCTCTAGCCTGGGCAAGTCATTAGCATGGCCCATAATCTCAAAGAGGATGTCATGATAAGTTTCCTCAAAATCAGCCGCTTCTACTTGATCGGCAATGTTATCCATGAGTCTCTTCACTTTCACAAGAGCTTCTTCCGCTTTGTGCACATTGTAGAGAAGAATGGGGCTGATGGTGGTTTCCATTTCCTGAGCGGCAACGAGACACCTCCATCGACGGTGGATGATGAGGTCCAGCTAACATATGGAATTGAGTCAAGGAAGGAGAGCAAGGAGTGAGCGGAGGAGCTGCTCCAGACGTAAATTATTGGCCGCCTGTTTAAGGTTGCTACCGAACAACTTATGATGGATAGATGAGAGGAAGAAGATCAAAAGAATATTAGATGCCATTATTGAGAAATCTGGTGAAGAAAATGAGAGAGAGGACAATTTAGAAGAGCTGGATTAGTGCGCGCATATTTAAGCGTTATCACAGACGGTTCGTATACCAAACTGTCTCTAATATTAATTTCATAGACTCTTCATATACCAAACCGTATCTGATATGTGACTTATCATAGACGGTTCGTATAACAAACCGTCTCTGATATGTGCATTATCACAGACAGTTCGTATAACAAACCGTCTCTGATATGTGAATTATCACAGATGGTTCGTATAACAAACCATCTCTGATATGTGCATTATCACAAACGTTTCGTATAACAAACCGTCTCTAATAATGACACGTCACTGATCTGTGATGTATACCCTAGGATTTCGATCCCACCCGTTCATTCTCTCCACATCGAATGGCAGGCACCGGTTCCTCCCACCGCTCGGCCCTTATTAATTACTATCCATCTACCTTTTCACCGGCAGTCACGCGTGAGTTCACCACTAGCTACCTTCCAGCATCCTCCCTTCGTAAGAGTGTCTTGTGCAGTCTCACCGTCGTGCCACAAAGGTGACGCTAGCGCCGCCTCTCCATTTCTGGTGATATCCGGCCAGCATCCGATGCCCCCCCTCTCTTCCATGATGGCAGGTGTCAAGGACACGCGTGCTGCATCCAGCTTCTACTGTCTGCTAGTATTTCTGCTTTTTATATATTCTTGATGTGTTAAAGAGTTGGGTTTGTTATCTTATTATGCTGTGATGGTGGATTCTAAACTTTTTGGAAATAAAATGTGCTGTTGTGTTTGCCACTGTATTTGTTTGTTTTCAAAGTGCATAGGTAACATTATTTCTTAAGGCTAGCCAAAAAATAGAAAAAAATTAAGTATAGAATGAACTATCACATACGGTTTGTGTTATAAACCGTCTATGAAGGACTATCACAGACGGTTCTATATACCAACCGTTTGTGATACTCGCCAATCACAGACGGTTGGTAACTAGAACCGTCTATGACGTGTGAGTATCACAAACGATTTTTTGTTCGAGCCATCTGTAATAGTTTTCTTCACAGACGGTTCTAGTTACAAACCATATGTATTATTTTTGTCACCGACGACTCACAAACCGTCTGTGATAACCTCTGATTTTCACTGATACATAAATACAGGCAGTTCAGAAAATCGTCTGTGATGACAGTTCCGAACTGTCTGTGATGACTCTTTTTGTAGTAGGGTGGTTTTTTCATAAAGAAGTACTTCGTTAAGTTAACTACACTTTAAATAAAGATAGCTAATTTAATGCATTATGTTGTTTTTGTATGATTGTAACCAATTCACAATATTGCTTCTATGTTCTCTCAACAAAATATATATTGCACAAATTATGAAACAACGTTGTTAGTAGTAGAATTGTGGGTGGTTGTAAAATAGACCCTTAATATGCTTTAAAATTTGTGGTTTTTCCTACCATGTCATAAAATTTCTACTCATACCACTCGCACATGTAGCATAGGTATATAGTAAATGGTGGAAATATGTGAAGTACATAAAATACAAAACACGTGCACCATGGATGGTCACCGTTTTTCAAAATTTAATGGAGTTGGGCGTAGCAAGATGGTTGTAATGAGTGATCTGAGACGACGGTAGCATACAAATCCAAATGTTTTGAACAAATAACCTGATAATTTAATTTACCTACTATCCAATGCATATATGATATATATGGTATACATTATTAGTCGTCAGATAGCCTAGGTGTGCAAGCAAAACTCTCATAAGAATTTTTAATAAAGTATCCACGGTACATAGAGAACCAATAATATCAGTATTTATGAAATTTTGGGTAATTATATTGTACATAAAACTTGGCTGAAATACCCTCCAATATACACAAGCACAATTTGGGGAAAATGGTTGAGTTAATAGGAGCAGTTTGGCGAAGTATCTTAATTAGAAATAAGAAATTATCAATTATTTAGGATCAAAACTTTTATCCAAAGTAACAAGTGTTTGAACACAAGAAAGTATGCACATTCTTAAAATTCCGCTAATGCGTAGAAGTCTCATATATTATATAATAAACGGAGGGAACTAGAACCTACGTGGTAACGTGGGTCAACATTGATCCTATAGCTAGATTTTACAAGAACTCCCTTATAAACTATTGAGATATTTACTTATAAATCAACATAATTTTAATGAAACGGCTTCCAAAGTAGTTTTTCAGATATTATGGTCCTGTTTAGTACAGGTCCGGATCCCAGATTTTTTATGGGAGTTCTTGGAGTTGTGCCAGACACCCCTAGCTCCCAGACATTAGACTCTTTGAAGTAGGCGAAATCTAGAGCTGACAATGAATTGGGCACACAAAATGACCCTTTGGTTGATTCTTGGGGGAGCCGCACGACACAAACAAAAACGCCCATCGAAGTTAGTGATTATTACCCCACCCCGCCCCGCCTCCCCAACCCCAAGCGTGTATCTCTATTCGCTCCTGAGTCGCGCGTCTGTTCAAGGCGAGCACATGGCGACTTCCGAGCGTGACCACGATGACACCTCAATGACCACGGCGACCCTGGCACTACTACAGGAAAAGTCATCACAGACGGTTCGAAAACATCATCACAGTCACAGACGGTTCGAAAACATCATCACGAGCGGTTTTGCGAACCGTGCGAATTTATGGGTCGATGATAATACGAGGTCATCACAGGCGGTATTTCAACCGTCGTGATAGCTCAAAATCACGACGGTTTTAGTTAAAAACCGTCGTGATATGGTGATAATCACGCACGGTTGTTAAGTAAAACCGTGCGTGATGCCCGATAATCGACGGTTTATCACCATATCACGACGGTTTTAGTTAAAAACCGTCTGTGGTACATGATAATCACGAGCGGTTTTAATTAAAACCGTGCGGGATTATCAGTATCCTGACGGTTTTAGTTAAAAACCGTCTGTGATATTCCTTCTACCCTAAATCTATTCCTATTTATTGGCTAGCCTCGAAATGCTAGCCATGCCCTCTGAAACAAGCGAGATGAACAAGTATATAAGGCATCCATAAACATCCAATACACATCACATTTCATTCACAAACATAAAGTATCCACTTCGCAATCGAATCAATTGAATTGAAATAAAATATCCATTACATCGCATTACAATGCAATAAAATTCATGGTGCATGTGGAACTGTCCTTCCGACTTTATGACTTGAGCCACCAAAAGTACGCCAACTCTCCTCGAATTCGTGAAATATCGAAATTTGTTCCAATGCGGTTGACGGGATGTACGCACTGTGGATAGGGATATCAATGTACGATATATGTAACGTGATAAGTATGAAGTAAATATGGAAAGATTGATAAATCTTGGAATTGGTGATCTCGAGGAATCGAGGAGTAGGTCCATATGGTGGCAAACATAGAATCCACATGTGTTGCCCGTGGCCGCTTGGTGGCACTTGCAAAAATAGAATGAGTAATAATTCAAGAGGCATTAATCTGACTCACGCATAGGATTAATTAATGTGTAATAGCGAATACCTTAAAATCTCGAGTATATCTCGTGCCTTTGGCCCTTGCTTGAGACACCCCCATTTCAACGTACATTGCGAACGCCCCACGTGATTCAAAAAGTTAACCTTAGTCATTGGAATGAAAGAAAGAGTACAATATAGGTATGTATGGAGAAAATAAACTTACATATCGATTACTTGGGCGACAACTGTGAAGTCCATTTTATTCTTACTTAAGGAATCAAGGTAATATACCTTGTTCCATTTTGGTACAATGACTATTAAAATCCAATGAAAGTTTTGATTGTAGGGCATAAGTATATAATCCTTATTGTGTTGAGCCCGCAGCCCTGATGCAATGTACCTCTCGACGACGGACATATCCTCGTCGATGGTATACTGGCGACCATGTGTGGGTCCAAGAAACCAACCGATGATGACTGGGATGTTCTAGCTTTAGTCCGCACGTGTCTACATATACACACGAAAGCAACAAATTATATATGGCATTTATCGGTATGACATGAACGGAGGCGTGATTGTGCACACTTACGGCGTCCAAGATCGAATGAGTGAGACGTCGAGGCGTTGAGCGTGAAAAGATCGAATAAGTCCTCGGCGACCACGAAGACACCGTCTTGAAAATCGTGATGGAAATGCTCCAACGCGAATTTGTGATGATACCGATCTCCGTTAAGCCCTCGGCTTATTGGACTGTTCCATGTACCACTTGTGCAATTACCGGCAACTAATTGGTAGGTGTTGGAGGCCCTTTTCTCGAGCAACGGCTCGCCAAGCACGCAATTTACGGGCCAATGGCGTGTACGGGCCAATATCATCATTGGTCGTCGTGCTTTGCCCTTGCCCTTATCGCCTCGGTGTGGGTCGACTTTACTGTAGTCGACTTTAAAGGTAGCAATGGGCAAGTTGCTCGGAGAAGAGCACTGTGGAGATAGCACGGTGCAGCTAGCGGTGGTGGAGACAAGTTTTGCGGTGGAGATGGCACGGTGCTCGTAGATCCGGTCCCGCCACCGGTGAAGAAGCCTCGAGGAGATGTCGCTTTTAGGCCTTTGGATGAATGTTCCAATGGCACGCCCTAGAGCCACGATCTCGTCGGTGGGCGGCTTTGTAGCGGGACGACCTCAAAATTAACATGCACACCATCCACATGAACTTTGCGAAGCTCGGCGCTAAAGCTTGACCGTGCACCCCGCCCCGATACTGCATCGATATGCACGGCCCCAAAGCAGTACAAGGAACGGAGGCATATCTCACTTGGAGCCCGCACCGTAGGCTCCTACATAACGATCTAATTAGCTCATCGAATAGGCCTATCAATGGAGCAAGCATTCGAGAGATAATAATTATTACCAGGATGTCGTCCACAGAAAATCTGGCCTCGGTTTGCGTCGGATTAGACGCGCAACTACTCGGATGGTTGTGCGAGCTAGCTAGCATAGGAGCGGGCGGCTGCTGATTTTCCATCCTGCTTCGCACCTCATCTCTCGATTTTATCACCGGATCACCCATTATCTCCTCTCTTAGAGTAGCCTTGAGCTCTTCTCGCCGCGTGCGTCACGCTTCGCTTTGTTTCTCTTACGACGATACATTTTGAGTCATCTTCAAACCATGTTTCCATGGAACGTAAAGCCCAAGGCCTCTCGTGACGACCGGGTGCTCCTTGTTTCCCGGGGCGAGAGTATATCTTTCTCCCTTGTTCCATGGAATGACCCCTGGGAAGATTCAACAATCAACGCTTCCTGCAAGAGCACGATATGTCATTTCACTTCGTACGAAGTTGTGGAGTAATTACAAGCTACGAGTTCGATCGATATCTTACCAAGCTGAGACACTTGCGGTCTGCGGGGTTTCGAAGGAGACATCCCGATGTCGTTGTAGATGACCTTGCTCTAATCCAATTTCGAGCGCGGTCATCCGGATATTGGCAAATGGCGGGCGATGTCCACTGTGGTACTGTTCGTCCTCCCTCCTCCATCATGGGATTTTACCCGCATACCCAGTATGCCAAGTCCGTGGGGTGTGTGTTTTTGCCCGAGGGCCTTGTGCGCCGCACTTGTACTTTTGAACTCTTCGGTTGTCTTCATCGCCTTGAACTCTTCCCATTGTGGTTCCAGGAATGGATATTTTTGAAAGGACGTTTGTCCTTCTCCACGTAGTCCTTGACAAGCGTGCTCTTGAAGTTCTTCCATGCTTTGCATGCCCCTAGCAAGGTTGTCGTTGCACGACGTCTTGGTGTTCTTTTGGGATCTCGAACGATGCCAAAATTTCTGTCACCAGCTCACGTTTCCGAGTCGCAGGCACGCTCTTCCACGAATCGAATGTGATTTCAATTCGTTGTCGTGCAACTATTCTGATCGTTCTTCTCCATGCGCCATCGCTTTGGGAGGAAGAGAGGGACCCCGATACATCGACTTGTCTGATGGTAAATCGGCCCTCAGGCTTCTTTGATAGCCCTCTTCCTTGGCGTCTTGATTTTGGAGCGGACGCCTCCAACGATGATGTTGAAGAATGCGCGGATGACATGTTGCTCAATTTGTAGGTCTATTAGATAAGCACATAAAAGTGTCATACCATAAGATAAGCACATACAACATGATGCTCAAAGACATTGAGCGGATGGGTTCCGCAAAGGTTACAAAGGCTATAGCGGGCTGTAGCCTCAAATAGCCTCATTTAGCGGATTAGTAAAAGTATATGTAAAAAATATTAATAGCATACAAAAACATTCATAGCAGCAAATAGTATGCAAATAGTATACAAAAACATTAATAGCATACAAAAACATTCATAGTATACAAAAACATTCATAGCAGCAAATAGTATACAAAAACATTCATAGCATACAAAAACATTTATAGCATACAAAAACATTCATAGCAGCAAATAGTATGCAAATAGTATACAAAAATATTAATAGCATACAAAAACATTCATAGCATACAAAAACATTCATAGCAGCAAATAGTATACAAAAACATTCATAACATACAAAAACATTCATAGCATACAAAAACATTCATAATATACAAAAACATTCATAGCATACAAAAACATTCATAGCATACAAAAACATTCATATGCACATACAAGCATATTTTAGCTCAACAACTTCAACAACATGCCCAATCATATGCAAATGCACGTACTCACAGGAGGCGGCGAGGGCTCGGGGAGCGGCGGCGAGGGCTCGGGGAGGCGGCGGCGAAGGCTCGGTGAGGCGGCGGCGAGGGCTCGGGAGGCATCGGCGAAGGCTCGGGAGGCGTCGGCAAGGGCTCTGGGAGGCGGCGGCGAGGGCTCGGGGGGCAGATCGGCGGCGGCGGCGGACGGAGGTGCGCGACAGATCGGGATTTGCTAAATAGAATGGGAACGCGGAAAACCCTAGCCGGCCAGTGTTATATGAAGGGTGGTTATCACAGACGGTTCTAAGTTTAGAACCGTCTGTAATAATTATTATCACATACGGTTCTAAATTTAGAACCGTCGTGATATGTCGTTCGAAAAATAAAAGAAAGGCTCAACCTCGGTATTTGTGAGCGGGGCTCGAACGCGCCAAGGGAGCCGGGAGAGACCGCGCTAGCCAAGTCGCCGCTCGCTTGTTTCTTACACTATAAGGGCGTATACCGTTATCACGCGCAGTTACGAATTGATAACCGTCGTGATATATTACCACGACGGTTGTAATTGAGAACCGCTCGTGATATGTCGCTCGACAGTGGGGCCCACCGCCGTCTCGAAAAATAAAAGAAAGGCTCAACCTCAGGCGCTGCGTGAGCGGGGGCTCGAACGCGCGTCGAGGGAGCCGGGGGGGAGAGACCGCCAGCCAAGTCGCCGCTCGGTTGTTTCTTACACTATAAGGGTACGTATACGTTATCGCGAGCAGTTACGAATTGATAACCGTCGTGATATATTATCCTGACGGTTATTGGTGAGAACCGCTCGTGATATGTCGCTCGACAGTGGGCCCACCGCCGCCTCGAAAAAATAAAAGAAAGGCTCAACCTCGCGCCGCGTGAGCGGGGCTCGAACGCGCGCCGAGGGAGCCGGGGGGGAGAGACCGCTGCTAGCCAAGTCGCCGCTCAGTTGTTTCTTACACTATAAGGGTACGTATACCCGTTATCACAGACGGTTCTGAATTGATAACCGTCTGTGATATATTATCACAGATGGTTATTAATTGAGAACCGTCTGTGATATGTCTTTTGATAGGTGGGGCCCACCGGCCAGTCTCGAAAAAATAAAAGAAAGGCTCAACCTCAGGTGATGCGTGAGCGGGGGCTCGAACGCGCGCCGAGGGAGCCGGGGGGGAGAGACCGCTGCTAGCCAAGTCGTTGCTCAGTTGTTTCTTGCACTATAAGGGTAAGTATACCCGTTATCACAGACGGTTATTAATTGAGAACCGTCTGTGATAACCCGTTGTAGTTACCAACCAGCATTCATATACATCACCTACCAGCATTCATATACATCACCTACCAGCATTCATATACATCACCTACCAGCATTCATACATATTTTCTCATATAAACATCAATTCACATATACATCACATACATGCATTGTTATATACATAAATGCAAATTCACATATCACATACATGAATTGTCATTTTCAACATTCACCTAAATATCACACATTTTGAACAATTGGGTGTATGACTCAATCCACTTGCTTAGTTCCTTTAAAATTAGCCCTTCATGTTGATCGGTGCACGTAACTAGTTTCATCACGTTGTTCATCATCGACCCTTATGCCATTTCCAAAAGGAGGTAACTCGTCAAATTGATTGTATTCTTCCTCATCCACTACATTCTCTACTCCGACAATTCTCCTTTTTCCATGAAGAACTACATGTCGTTTCTTATTTGGGTCGGTTACATAGAAAACTTGAACAACTTGATTGGCGAGTACGAATGGTTCGTCTTTGTACCGACACGTTGGAGGTCCACGGTAGTGACACCGCACTTGTCAACCTTCACGTGGCGAGATGCACCCAACGGCGGTGAAATAAGGGATCTTGAAAAGCACGTAGTCGAGCTCCCAAATCTCTTCTATGAATCCATAGTACGAGCTTCTCAACCCATCGGCATCGAACGCATCTATGCGGACACCGCTGCTCGTTAGTGCTCTTTACATCCCGATCCTGTATAGAATGTATACCCATTTATATCATACCCTTGCCATGTCACAATGTAAATGTTGGTCCTTTGCCAACCATGTCAACAACTCACTTTGCGAGCTCCTAGCGATTTGGTCCTTCAACCATTGGTTGAACCGAGTGTTGTGTTGCCTCATGATCCAAACATCGGCGCTCCGGATTACATTGCAAGCACATCCTTGTCTTTGGTCAACATAAGCGCCACTTGATCATGTGTTGCAAGGCGTGAAATGGGCTTGAGTATACGCGTCCATATCCGGAGTGATTGATTTCCTTCGATAGTTCTCGATACCCTTGACCTCCCTCATGACGAGATTGAGGCACACCTATCGGTTGAATCTGAGCCATATAATCGACACAAAACTCAATGACCTCTTCGCTTGCATAACCTTCGACGATCTTGCCCTCGGTCGAGAACGATTCCGCACGTAGGACTTGAGAATTCCCATGAACCTCTCAAATGGGTACATGCTACGAGGAATACAGCCCACACATTTTATCTCCCACACAAGGTGAACAATGAGATGGACCATGATATCGAAAACGAAGGAGGAAATACATTTCAAGATGACATAGAGTCATCACCACATCGTATTGCAGAGCATCTAGTCCTTCGGGATCGATGACCTTCTGAGCAATTGTGTTAAAAAAAATAACATAGCCTCATAATTGTCTCTCGGACTCTAATCGGTAAAATATTTCTAATTGCAATAGGGAGCATCTGTGTCATCAGGACATGACAATCGTGAGACTTCATGCCATTTAACTTCAATTCTTGCATCGAAACAAGTTTCTTGACGTTGCCAGAGTAAGCAGATGGAACTTTGACACCATGCAAGCACTGGCACCGTTCTGTTTTCTCCACCTTGGACAGACTGTAACACGCAGGGGGAAGGTACGTTCGTCCATTGTCATTGCATGTCGGTGCTAACTCGGGCACGATGTCCATTTCACCAAGTCAAGCCGTGCATTGGCGTCGTCCTTTGTTTTATCACGAATGTTCAGTAAGAGACCAATCAAGCTGTCACATATATTTTTTTCTACATGCATGACGTCGATGCAGTGTCGAACATCTAGGTACTCCCAATAAGGTAAGTCCCAAAATATTGATCTCTTCTTCCAGGTGTTTTTCTCACGAGCCCTCAATTTGCGTCCCTTTCTGAGGACAACATCTAAATCCTTAACCATATTATAAACCTCTTTTCCCTTTAAATGTCTTGGAGATGAACCGTCTTCCTTCTCTCCATCAAATTGTTTATTCATCTTGCGGTATGGGTGAGCCCTCCGAAGGAACCGACGGTGACGCATGTAGACGGTTTTGCGTGAGTGTTTCACCACACACTCTCGGTACCATCTAAGCAGTGAGTACAAGCTTTGGCACCTTCGTACTTTGGCCCGATAGGTTAGCAAGGGCAGGATAATCATTTATGGTGCAGAACAATAAAGAGCGCAAAGTGAAGTTCTCTCGTTTGTACGCATCCCATACCTGTACCCCTTCGTTCTATAGTACTTTTAGATCTTCCACCAATGGTGCTAGGTACACATCAATATCATTTCCAGGTTGCTTTGGCCCTTGGATAAGTATCGACAGCAAAATATACTTTCGCTTCATACACAACCAAGGAGGAAGGTTATAGATGAGAGAGTCACGGGCCATGTGCTATGTCACGCTCATGCTACCGAAAGGATTCATTCCATCATACTCATCGAACCTTATATTCCTTGGTTCGCATCAAGTCGCAAAACTCCTATCGATGTTTCTCCATTGGGCGGAATCGACAAGGTGTCTTAGCATTCCATCTTTCTTGCGCTCCTCCGAAGTGCCAACGCAGCAATTTTGCCTCCTTTGGATTTGCAAAAACCTTTTCAAACGGGAATTATAGGAAAATACCATGCCACCTTACCGGAGGTCCTTTCTTCACCTCTGTTCCCTCGTCATCATCGATTTATTATTACGTTTGTATCGGGATGCGTTGCACCGGACATACATGCATGTTTTCATACTCTTTACTGAGACAGATACGATCGTTCGGACATGCATGTATTCTTTCTACTTCAATTCCCAATGGACAAATGACCTTCTTGGCTTTATACGTGGTTTTAGGCAACTCATTTCCCTCGGAAGCATGTCCGCTAAAAGACCAGCGGTACCGTGAAACTTTGTCGGTCCAACTGTTGCTTGCCTTTAATTTCAACAGTTCAAGCACGGCCGACAACCTCGTGTACTTTGACCGCAACACGTGAACAAAGGTTTCTCCGAGTCCTCCATCAAGCCACGAATTTAACATACTCTCTCATCATAATTCTCTTCTACATCGCCAAGCATCCGATCCAGTTGTCATCGTGCAACCTATCCGTATCCGAACCACAATCGACATCATCCGCGCCATGTCATTCACTTCACCGGCGATGTCATCCGTGGCATATCATTCACTTCACCGCGATGTCATCCGTGCATATGATCATTCACTTCGCCATGGTGGTCCAACACGTATAACCGTTTTGAAACCCTCCGAATCAAGTGCGCTTCAATTTGCCCTCGGTTCTTAAACATCTTTAAATTCTCGATCAGATGGACGATACATATATTCCACCCCTTATTGAACATATCCTCCTCGGCGGCTCTTGTAAAAGGACACGCCATTAATATACTCTTCACTCACACGGCTCATGCATACATCCGACTTGGTCCCACGTTACGTACATACATAACAACTCAAGATTAAAAATTAGCTTAACTAATTACTACTACATATATACCGCCACATGTATTATATTGAGGTTTAATTTGCTAGCTCAATTCATATTATAAACACAACAAACTATTATATAACCAACAATTTTACAAATTAACCATCTTCAATAACACTCACCAATTACTTAAATCTAAATTGTAATGCAATTAAAGAAAAAATAAATTATCTTACTAACCATATCTAGAGCTAGCCACCAGCAGAAAGTATGAATTGAATGAATCTTTAAAGCTCAATCTCGCCTCTTCCCACCAAAATAAGCGGCCTCAAATCGCCTAGCTTGTCTCCGAGCGAAAGAGTGCGCGGTGGCTAGATCGGATCGAAATGAAGCAGATGTGGTCCGGTGGAGCAATAAATGCGTAGTGGGGATTATCACGACGGTTTTTACTAAAACCGTGCGTGATAACAGATATCACTGAGCGGTTTTAGTACAAAACCGTCGTGATAATTTGGGAAGTATCACAGACAGTTCATAGGTATGAACCGTCTGAGATAATTTTTTTCGCCGATGCCACATTTGAAGACCAGTTCTTGACCAGCTCTAGGCGTACGTGATCCAAAGACCAGAGATGAAGAAAAGAAGTGGAAGAAGCAGATGGATAGTCGCTCACCAAGAAGTCGGGTATGTCATTGCTCATAGAAGAATCTGGAAATATCTTTTTTGAACTTTTGTAATAAAATTGCCTTGAATTTTGCGGGAAAAAGAAGGATTGTCGGAGTGGACATCACATCTCGACGATGAGTCGGCATCGCCGAGGAACATGCAAATACAGAGGCAAGCACAAAACTCAACAACACATTCGGATCGATCTATTACGGGATGACAAGCTAACAAACCCTTCGTGGCACGGCGGTCACACTAAACAAGACACACTTACGACACTTACGGCAAGAGT
Organism: Bonia amplexicaulis; assembly: GCA_036346245.1. Lineage (NCBI taxonomy): Eukaryota > Viridiplantae > Streptophyta > Magnoliopsida > Poales > Poaceae > Bonia > Bonia amplexicaulis. Next base: position 9,079,505 of record CM070762.1, read on the forward strand.
GTGTTCTTTAGTATGAACCGTTCGTGCGCGATGGAGGTGCTAGCTCACAGCGGAGGGGAGATGCATACAGGAAGCTAGCTAGTGGATGAACTCACGCGTGACTAGTACCGGTGGAAAGGTTGATGGGAGTTATTAATAAGGGCCTTCCGTGGAGGAACCGGTGCCACCATTCGATGTGGAGAGAATAGACGGGTGAGATCGAAATCCTGTGTATACGCCAATTATTGGTGACATGTGATTATTACACACCAATTATCAGTGACATGGGATTATTACGACGATTCTAACAGAACCGCTCATGTTATCGGCTTTTCACGCACGGTTTGTGTTAATAACCGTCAGTGAACTTTCCTGACGGTTCTTAACAGACCCGTCGTGTTATCTCGATGGTATAGACGGTTCGTATTAAGAACCGTCTGTGAAAGTTCACAGACGGTTATTAACAAAAACCGTCTGTGATGTCTCAATTATCACAGACGGTTCATGTTAATAACCGTCTATAAAATATCACGAGCGGTTGCCAAGAAACCGCCTCGTGAAGTACCCGTCCAGTATAGCCTCTTCTGTAGCAGTGTGGGCAACCATGGTGACGACCACTGGGGGCTAGTGACCTTGACCTCAATCTTCGGCATGCACATCCTCACATCTAGGTATGACGCCGCCACCCCTAACCCTAAGTGCGCCGCCACCCTCTTCCTCCTTCAAATCTCTCCTTCTCCCTGGTCTTCCTAAACTCCAGGGCTCCCAAACCACAAGTACACCGCACCATTTTTGTGCCCAGATCTAGATTTTTTGTTTTGTTTTGGTTTTGTAACAAATGTACACCTGGTTTGGTTGACAATGAGTGTTTGTGGATGGAAAGGGGTATGATTTGCTGCCTAGATCTGGAATGATCCGATGCCTAGATTTGATTTGAGTAATTTCTTTGGTTTTGATTCGTACTATTGCATGCTATTTATAATTGTTGTGCTATATGTGCAATGAACCGATTGCTAGATGTGCAATGAATCAGTTCATATGCATAGTTCATAAGCTGACAGTATATTGCTAGCTAATGTTATTCTTGAGAAATAATACAAGTAGGAGTGTGAGACACAAATTTTTCTAGCAGAAAATTTAATGATTCAAGAATCATAGTGAGCTTTGTACGAAGTGTTTGCTGTTTTCATGTTATCCAATCTGCAGTCAGAGGAACAATCCGCAAGCTGAAGGGGAGCAATGATAACGAGAAGAGGTCAGTAGATATTGTACAGGGGCATTGCAACTCTGTGTATGTGGATCTGAAGCTGGAGGATGAGAATATTAAGATGGCTATGGTCCACCCCGAATGCAGTGGTTCTAACTTTCAGGTTTTTTGGCTCATTTCAGCAGGGATGTATATGGCAATTATTCTTGTTAAACTGGTCAGAGTGATGTTAATTATGTATGCATAAACTAATGGATAAAGGGATTCCTTCTTATGAAAAGTATGAATGCATGAGATGTGAGTTCCTATGAACTACACCGGGTGAATTGCTTGTTGACTCAGGTCGGGATAATATATGGAATGTCCGTTTGTTGTCATCATAGCTACACTATCATATGGCATATATATCTTATAATCAATTGCAATGCTATATGATGGTCTTTGTCCAAAATGAATGCGATAATTCGCGAAAAAATTCAGAAATTTGTATACAAATAGAAAGGAATAAATTACAAGTAGAACTAAAGTATTACAAATTTGCTTACAATCCTCTTTTATAATTTTAAAAGCCAACCTCCTAACTGGACGCTTTTCTAAGTCAATTTTAGATTCTTAATGAAATGGATACTTAAACGAACTGAAACACAAATTAAAAAAATAAAGATCTAGATCTCTATCAAATAGACCCTAGGCAGCTTACCTCGTTGATTAAACTTTGTGCATTCCTCTGCTGCAGGATTATTGTATGTAACCAAAATTTATAATTGGGTATACCTGTGCGTGCTACTAGCAACGCCATTGTAAACAAAGTCGTGCATGTAGCTTAGTAAAGGAGCACAGTTGTCTAGAACACATGGGCATGCACAACTGCACATTGCTAGCTAGGTATCTAGGTCTGGCGCGTGTGGGCCACAGACATGACCGGCTGGCCGGGATGCTCTCCCTCTCTCCTCCTTTATCCTGACACGTTAGAAGTCGCCGTCGTGTTTTTGGATGGTAGCGGCGCGGCGGAGGACGGGTGCACATGGCGCAGCGCAGTGCGGCGGGGGACACGTGTTGACTCCAGGAGCCATCTGGACGCGAGATAGGGTGATCGGGACCGTCCGTTGATGTGGGCCCGGTCGTGGTTCCCACGCTGCACAGTTCTCGTTGGCAGCTGGGCCCCGCCTGCCATATGCATAGCGTTGCATGGCAGCATCGTGGGCTGTTCAGGTCGAGTCGGGTCAGGTCCATCCAGCACAGTGCACATAAATTGAGAGAAATTAATATAGGCATTAATCGTAATTATTAATTTGGATGTTCCATTCAACAGAGTGAGAGACTAGTCACATATATTGCAGATGTTAGTTCTAGGAAAAAGCTGAATTACAAAAAGGTTAACACATGATCTATTGGTAAATCTATGCACTCAGCACCAAAAACCACACACGTAAAACCAAGTATCTACCTGGTTAAACATATATATATATATATATATATATATATATATATATATATATATATATATATATATATATATATATATATATATATATATATATATATATATATATATATATATATATATATATACCGTTACGCTAATTAGCGCGTTCATGCACACTACATGCGGATCGCTGGCTGCGCGCATGAGCCTCCTGATGCGAATCATGAATTGATGATAACTTTATGTGCATAAGAGTAACTTTGACATATGTAAGTTACTTCATGAATTAATGATAATTTTATTTGCATGAGATAGTAACTTTACATCTGTAAGTTACTTCATGAATTGATGATAACTTTATGTGCATGAGATAGTAAACTTTGTTAACTGTAAGTAACTTCATGAATTATAGATGATAACTCTATGTGCATGCGATAGTAACTAGCGCAGGTCTCTTGCACCAGATGGTTACGGTCTGACACATGCATGCATGCAGCAGGAGAGAGAAGGGAATAAGTGCATTTGACTTGTGATTTTTTATCCATTTATAAACTAAAAACTAAGATAACTGATGCGGATACAGACATGCTTAATGCTTTTTAGTTAAATATATAATTTGACTGGAAGGAATTATTGAGCCGCATTAAATATTATCAGGTGAACTCTAATTTAATTGGGCCTTTAATTATTATATTTGGAGATACGGAGCTACTACTATGTTATGTATTTATATGCAAACCCATACTCGTTTTGTACAAACCTAAAATGAAGATGCGTTTAGAAGGTCTTGTTGATACTAGTGCATCGTTTATCACTTCAAGTGTACAAGATGACGAGGACATCCCAATTGGACCGATTACACGAGCATGAACTAAAAAGATTAATCAACAGGTGAACTCGCTCCTAATTGAATCTAGTTTTAATTTACAAGAAAACTAGATATTACCTCATGCAAATGTTGTGTGCATGCTCAGGTTTGAACGATGTGAAGCTTTTAAAATTGGAGCCATTGAGGAGAAGCTAACGGAGGAGAAGTACCTGGAGCCAAGCAAGGGAAGACACGTTCAAGTTCTCATTACCACGTCGGATCATCCACAAGAACAATCGAACTCACAAAGATGCTCTAGACATTCAAACGGTTTCAACTGGTATCAAAAACTACATTCGGATCGGTCTGATTGACCTCAGATTTGTTCAGGACCGTCATATCCACATCGGGTGCTCACAAGACCGCCGGAACGTTTGGACCAGTCCAAATGGTTTCGACTGTCCAAACCATAGGATCAGCGTTGGACGCTCAAATGCTTTGGAGACATCAGACCGCTCCGACCAATCACACCGTCCGATCTTCCATGGACCACCCGATCGCCTTAGAAACATTTGGGCCACTCTAAATGAGTTGTATCATCCAATCTTCAATGGACAGCCCAATCGCCTTGGAGACGTTTGGACCACTTCAAACGTTCATTCATTCCGCGATGTTGGATCGGTTTTGGATGGTCAATAGCGACGGTGACGTTCGGACCGCTCCGAACGTTCGCCCTTCTGCATCGTTTGATCAACTTTGGATGATAGATATTGATGGTAATGTTCGGACCAGGCCGAACGATCCTGTCATTAGATTGGCTGGAGATGCTTGCAGCTGTTCAATTGACTTGGAGGTGTTCGAAATAGTATGACCGTATCTCTGACCGTATACCTGGCGTATAAAGGCAATAACTTTCACATACGAGATCCGATTGAGATGATCTTGATTTCATTTGAAAGCTTATTTCAAGGGCTACGTAATGGAGGAGGATTTATCATCAAAAGCATCATGAATTTTTTATTTTTATTTCTTTTTTGTGAGAGCCTGAGTCTAAAATACTTACTAATTGTGTAGGAGCCCTTGCGGCCTCCCAAGGGTTATATAAGCCTTATAATATGTTACTTTTTGGCAGACCACGAATGAATCTATTATTTTAGAGAGCTATACGCTTGTTCTTCCTAGAGTTTGCCATCTGATTGCAACCTAGATAGGAATTGGGCGTTTCTCTATATCGTTGTTCTTGTGATTCCTTGTAATTCTCAAGAGATGCGATGCATCTGCTTTATGGTCGGGTAGACAAGATCACGAGCGTATGGTTGAGCGAATTATTTTATCGCAAGTTGCTATTCTGACAATGGTTGGCGCCATCGATTCATCATGTTACACGGATCCAAGTTATCGTTATCGATCCTACATCGTGAAGATCGGGCACCCCGCATCAATAACTCTTTCATCAAAAGTCTGATCTGCGATCCGTTTGCACCAGTGTATTTAAAATTATGAGCTTAACAAAAAAAGATCTATGTTGAATATGTTTCGATGGTGTGAAATTCGTGTCATTTTTACTACTTGGCTTCTTGGTGCATGAGATATTTTATGAATTACAGATGATAACTTGGAGTGCATACGATAGTAACTTTATCATAATTAATAAACGCTAGTAACCGTCCATAGGGTGGGATGGTGGGATGATTGGTTGATTGGGTCGTCAGTGTCATGTGGTTATTCTACACGTAGCTACTGAATAGTACATATATATATATATATATATATATGTGTGTGTGTGTGTGTGTTTATATGTATATATACATATACATATATATGTGTGTGCGTATACATATGTATATGTGTGTGTGTGTATGTATATGTATATATAGAATTACTATTCTTCGCAGGTGTAGAATGCGCTTTGGAACGTTACTGCCATGCGTGAGTGAAGTTACTGCTAAACACATGTAGAGTTACTACTAATTGTATAGTGTTAGAACTGACAGTAACTCTACATATGTTTCGCAGTAACTACACTCACGCACGATAGTAACTTTCCGGCGCGCATAGTATGCGTAGGCGTAGAATAGCGCAGCCATATGTGTGTGTGTATGTCACTACTACAAAAAGGCTAGTACTAGATGCCTCATCACAGACAGTTAACCAAAACCATCAGTATTAAATACAATCACAAACGGTTTTGGTTTAGAGACCATCCATGTTGCTACTAGTGCTAAAAAACATATGTGAAGAGGTAATATCACAGGCGATTCACGGTGAATATTGTCTATGAAGTATCACAGACGATTATTAACAAGAACCATCTATGATGTTACCAAATATCACAGATAGTTTTTTCTTTGAATCGTCTATGATACTTCACAGATAGTTAGTATTAAAAAGCATCTGTAATAATTAATTTATCACAGACAGTTCGTATTAAAAATCGTCTATAATAATTTCACTTATTAATTGTAGACCAGTCGACCCTCACGGATCTGTCTTAAATTACAGATCTGCTCTCACAGGCTGTACTTTGAGGAGTTGTGGCTTTGAGGCCATTTGGTGAGAGGAGACCGCGGATTTGGAAAGAATGATTGTAGATCCATTAAATTGTTGACTATCTATGGCTACTAATTTGTTCCTAATAATTGTGTTATATTTTAGATCTAGCTTTTCGTGAAAGGAGAATTGAAGATGGCCATTTAGATCTAGCTTGATGTACAGAGAAGATTATTTACATCTAGTATGGTTTAGGGTTTAGCCAATTCATAGTCTATTTCTACTTAATTCAGTTTAATTAATTATTTTTGCTACATATAGCTACTTTAGATTATATATATCTAGTATACTAATTAATTAATTTAATGTTTAATACTAAATTATTATATGCATAACGTAGGACCGAAGCTGGATGTACTCTGAGAACTGTATAAGTGAAGAGTACATTAATCTCATGTCTGCTTTTACAAAGCTGCCGAGGAGGATATGTTGAATAAGGGGGGTGGAATATATGTACTATACATTCATTTACTCGAGAATCTAAAGATGTTTAAGAACCGAGCGCAAATTGAAGGACACTTGATTCAAAGGGGTTTCAAAAAGGGGTATGCGCGTAATAATGACATGCCGACAAAATCATCGATATGCCACCGAATGATGTCGATTGTGATTCGGATTCAGATAGGCTACATGATAACAATCTGGATTAGATGCTTCACAATGCTGAAGGGAACTGTGATGAGAGAAAGTATCTTAAATTTTGGGGCTTGATGGAGGACTTGGAGAAAACATTGTTCACATGCTGCAAGTCAAAGTACATGAGGTTGTCAGCCGTGCTTGAACCACTGAAATTGAAGGCAAGCAATGGCTAGTCCGATAAGTGTTTTATGGCGTTGTTAGTTCTTTTAGTCGACATGCATCCGGAGGGAAACAAGTTGCCCAAAACTACCTACAAAACCAAGAAGGTTTTTTGTCCATTGGGAATGGAAGTAGAAAGAATACATGATGTCCGAACGACTGTATCCTTTACCGTAAAGAGTATGCAAACATGTATATATGTCTAGTGTGCATTGCATCCCGATACAAGCGTAACAATCAATCAGATGACAGTGAGGGAGTAGAGGTGAAGAAATGATCTCCTGCTAAAGTGGCATGGTATCTTCTTGTAATTCCCCGTTTAAGCGGTTTTTTGTGAACCCAAAGGAGGCAAAACTACTGCGTTGGCACTTAGAGGGGCGTAAGAAGGATGGAATGTTAAGACATCTTGCTGGTTCCGCCTAGCGGAGAAACATCGATACGAGGTTTACAGACTTTGGTGCAGAACTGAGGAATATAAGATTTGGATTGAGTACAGAGGAAATGAATCCTTTCAACAACATGAGCATCCAACATAGCACTTGGCTCGTAACTCTCTGTATCTACAATATTCCTCCTTGGTTGTATATGAAGCGGAAGTATATTCTGCTATCGATACTTATCCAAGGGCCGAAATAACCTGAGAATAATACTAATGTGTACCTAGCACTATTGGTGCAGGATCTAAAAATACTATGGATCGAAGGGGTACAGTTATGGATCCGTACAAACGAGAAAACTTTACTTTGCGCTCCTTATTGTTCTGCACCATAAATAATTATCACCCCCTTACTAACCTGTCAAGCTAGAGTACAAAAGGACCAAAGCATGTACTCACTGCTTAGATGATACCGAGAGTGTGTGGCTGAAGCACTCATGCAAAATCATGTACATATGTCACCGTAAGTTTCTTAGGAGGGCTCACCCATACCGCAGGATGCATGTGTGTGACAACTTGATTGGTCTTTTACTGAACATTCGTGATAAAATAAGGGATGGTGTCAACACACAGTTTGATCTGATTAATATGAACATAAGACCTGAGTTAGCACAGATAAAGACCGATAAAGGATGAACGTACCTCCCCCTTCTTGTTACACTCTATCCAAGGCCGAGAGAACTGAACTGTGCCAGTGCTTACATGGTGTAAAAGTTCTGCCTAGTTACTCCGCCAACATGAAGAAACTTGTTTCGATAGAATATTTGAAGTTAATTGGTATGAAGTCTCATGATTGTCATGTGTTGATGACACAAATACTCCCTATTACAATTAGAAGGATTTTGCTGATCAAGGCCTGAGAGACAATCATGAAGCTATGTTATTTCTTTGACACAATTGTTCAGAAAGTCATTGATCCCGAAAGACTAGATGCTCTGTAGGACGAGATGGTGATGACTCTATGTTATCTCAAAATGTATTTCCCTCCATCGTTTTTCGATATCATGGTCTATCTCATTGTTCACATTATATGGGAGATAAATATGTGCGGGCCTATATTCCTACGTAGCATGTACCCGTACAAGAGGTTCATGGGAATTCTCAAGTCCTATGTGCAGAATTGATCTCGGACGGAGGGCAGCATCGTCGAAGGTTATGTAACCGAAGAGGTCATTGAGTTATGTGTTGATTACATGGCTCAGGTCGAACCGATAGGTGTGCCTTGATCTCGCCATGAGGGGAGACTCAAGGGTATCGGGACCATCAGAAGGAAAGCAATCACTCCAGATATGGATGCGTGTGCTCAAGCCTATTTCATGGTCTTGCAACACAAGACTGAAGTGTCCCCATATATCGACCAGCACAATGACGTGTTTGGCAACAGAATCTAGAGCGGCCAGATGTTTGGATCACGAGACAACACAATAGTCAATTCAACCAATGGTTGAAGGAGTGACTCGCTAGTTCCTCGTTAAGTGATATGCTGACATGGTTGGCAAAAGGGCCAACATTTATAGTTGTGACATAGCAAAGATATTACATAAATAGGTATACATTCTATACGCAAGCTCTGGATGTTAAGAGCACTAACCAGAACAGCAATGTCTGCACAGATGTGTTCAGTACCGATGGGTTGAGGAACTCCTACTATGGGTTCATAGAGGAGATTTGGGAGCTCAACTGCATGCTTTTTGTGAGACCATGTGGAGGTCACCCCATAGTTGTGATGAGTAATTGACTTTTAGTTTAGAGTATGTGTGAAGGTTGAGTTTGGTTTTGAGGAGTTTGCAAAAGATTGCTTCTTGGTCTATCGACTTCGTTGTCTGTCTTGGGTTAGTTTGGCCGACGACTTCGTGGTCTACGAGTTTGTCTGTTTGCGAGTCCCAGAGCTTTTGCTTTTTACAACTGGGTGGTCGGCAGGTCAGATCGGTAGAACGACCATAGGGTGGTCGAAAGCATCTGTGCTTGAACGACCATGTGTGATCGATAGTCGTAGGCTATGATCGATGGTCATAGCTCTTCCTAGTCGTGATCGGTAGTTGTAGCCTTGTGAGCGGTCATCGTGGCTACCGGTTGTGGTAGTCGTAGGTCGTAGCGACCTATTTTGGTAAGTTGTAGCCGATGTGAGCGATAGTCGTAGCGATCGTTGCTATAGTCATAGCGATATGTGCAGTAGTCATAGCTTGTGTCCTCGATGATCATAGCGATCTGTGTGATGGTCGTAGGGATCTGTGCAGTAGTCGTAACTTATGTCCTTAATGGTCATAGCGATCTGTGTGATGGTTGTAGCGATCTGTGTGGTGGTCGTAGTGGTCTGTTGTATGGTCATAGGCTACTGGTAGGACCTCGTGGGCTATGAGTACATCATTTCTTGTGCATCTAAGTGCTCATAAGTCATATCAGACCAATCGTGAGCTGAGGTTGTTTTCTAGAATATTAGTGTTTTGATCAGGGTTGACCAGGGTGTTTGTTGCTAGTGTGCATATGAGTTTATTGCTTGGTTCTAGGATTAAAATCAGTAATTTGGGTGCATACATTTTGATTGTGCAAATTGATGATCTTTATGTATCGTGCGGTGCTACGTGATGGTTTGTTTGTTGGTGTTGGTTGCAGGACTTTGGAACTAGGTCATGGTGAGGCGTAGGAGGACCGGGGCTACGCACAGGGAGGTATTGAGGTCTAGAATAGTCAGGAAGATGCTGAAGATGACCGAGGCTGGTGAGGTGGTTGCAAGCCAGGATGACGAGAAACCGAAGTGGGAGCTACTAGAGTCGGACATGACGAGCAACGGCAAGATGGACCGGAACTAGGCTCAGGGAGGAGTCAAGGTTCAGATGGTCAAGGATGCCGGGTGCAGTCATGTGTGAGGAGAAGTACGTGGTGCGCCAAGTGACTTAGGTCGTTTGCAAACGAAGACGGCTCGGTGGAATCCAGACGCGTGAGAGGCTTGACGACAAATCATGGTGGCCACATGTAAGCCACTTTGAGAAGTGTACATGAGTCAAACCTAGTGTTAGGTGGGGTTAACGGGTTATCCTCGGTTTGAACTAATGGTAGGATCTATTAGGTCAAGGGTTCATTAGTGAGCCCATAAAAAGGGGAGGGGAGGCAAGAGCTAGGGAGAGAGAGTTGGCTAGGTCTTGTGGTAGCTAGCTCCTCCAACCTCCCACGTGGGTGTTAGCTCCAGGGTTAGAGCTTGGTCATCCCAAGGGGAGTGGCTATGAAACCAATCATCAGAGCAATACATCAAGTTTCCATCTACAGCTTATGTAGTTTTTTGTTTGATTGAGTTGCCTCGGGTTTGGTTCAGTTCTTCTCTGTTTCTTCTCTGTTCTTCGGTTGTTTCTTTTCTTTCTTGATCTGAGAGAAAGTTCTTGCTTGTCTTGTGTATGATCTGACTTTTTAACCATGTTCAACTTCTGATCGCTATGCGTTCTTCTATTTTTGTTTTGCATCTAAACTGAAACAGTCGCGTTGTTCACTGTCTGAAATCTCGATCGCCTTTACGATCACGTTGGTTTTGACCACTGTCGAGTTTCAGATCACATCGCACTATCTTCGACCACATTCAGATCTTTCGATTACTTCGTGTTCTTCTATTGAATCTGAACTAAAGCAGTCGGTAGTTTGTGCACTCTCTGGAACGTCAATCAACTTTACGACTATGTTGGTTTCGGCCACTATCAAGTTCCAGGCGGCATTGAACCGGTTTCAATCACATTTATTCTTCCGGCCGCTTCGCTTTTTCCTACCGCATGGGATTTCCGACCACTCATGGATCCTCGTTTTCTTTGGTTGGTTTTTTAGTTGAATCGATCATGCTAGTTGCAGATCATTCCTTGGCCTTCGCCCTCGTTGGTTGTTAGACCACGTTGATCTTTTGGTTGTAGACTGGTTCCGACCACGTCAGTTATTCGACCACCTGTTGGTTTATGACCATGTTGATCTTTTGGTTGCAGTCTGGTTCCGACCATGTTGGTTGTTCGACCATCTCATTAGCTTACGACTACGTTGGTTACGACCATGTTCATCATTTTGGTTACCGACTAGTTCCGACTACGTTGGCTGCTTGACCACTCATTGATGTTCAACCACGTTGTTTATAACCACGTTGGTTTCGACTGCACCCATTTTCGATCATGATGATTTTGGTCTCGGTGGTTATCGACTACAGTGATTCATGTTCGGTAGTCGATTTTCGACCATGTTGAACTTTCGACTACATTGATTTCTAACGTACAATCAGTTTTCAACTACGGTAATGTCTGTTCGATAGTCGATTTCTGACCACATTGTACTTCTGTCTAGTAGTCGAATTTACGACCACTTTGTCATCTCTCGACCACGTTGTTAAACTTATGACCACATTGCTAGTCTCCAACCACAGTGTGTTTTCCTGTTGTATTCTCTCTGTTACTGCGATTTTCAAGTGAGTTTTCAACCCTAATCTTCATAGCTCTGTAGCTATTGAATAAAAGGGTTAAGTGAATACTTGGGAAGAATTTGAAGGCAGCATTCACCCCCTCCCTTTGTTGCCTATTCGGACTTACATTTTAAAATATTCCTCTATTTTGGTGCTGTTGGGTCCATCTCTCCAGGTGAAGGTCAACAAGTATGATGTCAATACCGTGGACCTCAAACATATCGGATACAAAGACGAACCATTCGTACTTACTAACCAAGTTGTTCAAATTTTCTATGTAATTGACTAGGCAAATAAGAAGTGTCACATAGTTCTTCATGAAAAAAGAAGGATTGTCAGAGTTGAGAATGTAGTGGATGAGGAAGAATATAATAAATTTGACGAGCGACCTCCTTTTGGAAACAACATAAGGGTCGAGAAAGAATAACGTGATGAAACTAGCTGCATACACATTGATCATCACGAAGGGCTAATTTTTAAAGGAAATATGCAAGTGGAATGATGAATGAAATGTTTGTGTCAAATGTTCTGTATTTCTATTTATGTATATGAGAATGTGTGATATATATATCTGTGTGTGTGTGTGTGAATTTGCATTTATGTATATGAGAATGAGTCATATATCACAGACGGTTCTAAAGTAGAACTTTCTGTGATGTGAATTTACCACAGACAGTTATAAAGTAGAACCATCTGTGTTGTGTATTATCACAGACGGTTGTAGTTTAGAACCGCTATGATGTCCAAACTATTTATATTCGTACTCTAGGGTTTGCCCGCTCTCCCACGCACTCAGACTCCCGCCGTCGCCTCCCCTGAGCCAACCGCCTCCGCCCCGAGCACGAGCTGCCGCCTCCTCCCCCGAGCACGAGCTGCCGCCTCCTCCCCTAAGTTGCCGCCACTCCCCCAAGCCCGCCGCATCCTCCCCGAGCACGAGCTGCCACCTCCTCCCTCGAGCCCACTGCCTCCTTGTCGGCGCGCCTCCTCCCCGAGCACGTATGCCATCGCCTCCCTCAAGTGCGCCACCTCCTCCCCGAGCACGCCGCCCTCCTCCCCAGTGCACCTCCTTCCTGAGCAAGGTAGTTACCCCGGTCATGACCCCAGTGCTCTGCTCTGTCCTCATGGCTCATGGCCTCATGGGGTACATCATTCTTGTGATGAGCCTTGCCCCTACTGCCTTCTCGGTGGCTTGGATTGCCACTGCTCAGTGAGCTTTTACTTTCTGAAATTTCTATCATGCATAAAGTTTGCTATTCTGGTAGTTCAGTTCATTATCTTTGAAAATATGTGAATAGTACTAGCACTAGGAGGACTTTTGCATAATAGATTGTGGGCTTTTTGAGATTGCTCGATGAGAAAACTTGTCATATTAGAGATCATTGTGACTATTAATTAAAGTATTCTGCTAGCTTTTGATTTTGTCGATTGCTAAGATATATGCTTTTGTTTCGGTATAGTTTACTGCTGTCCTGATTATTACTTAATTCAGTTGATACCGCAGTAGCATATATCTATTATATACTTCTTGTTATTACCGAAACTCTATTGGCACTGCAGTAGTAGTTCTCTATTTCTATTTGCACTTGTAGCATGCAATTGACTTCTGTCTCTTATCTGATGTAATTTATACATTACCAGACTAGCAGAATAGTAAAGAGATAGTCACTTTGATTACTGATATATTGACAAGAGTGGAAAAAGATAAAGATTTAATCTTGTGCAACTCCTCAACTGAGAGTAAATTCACAACTTTAATATGTGTAATATGTAGTTCACAAATTCACATACTACTGGATATACGCTTTACTGTTAATACTTGGATTTGGAATTAACTTGGAATTATTGCTAAAACTGTCTAATTTCCAACAATCCAAGCCACCGAGAAGGCAGTAGGGGCAAGGTTCAAATTAATTCTTATTGTCATTTAGCTTACTGGCAACTAGTTCACTAGTACTTTTGTTTCTTTTTCACTTCTATTACCTTGTGAAGATGACATCTGTTCATTCTTCGTCATCGACGCCTCATGCATGTGATGCACCGTCCTCTGAAAAATCCAAGCACCATGGAAGAGGACTATCAAAAAGGCTTGAGGGCCAATTTATGTTCTATGGAAACATGGTTTTTTAGAGGACTCCGAAGCGTACCGGAGTAGGAAGAGAGCCAAAGTCGAGCGTGATGCTCGGCTACGAGAGGAGCTTAAGGCACCCTTAGAGAGGAGATCACTGATGCCGTCAAAGATGAGATGCAACGACAGATGGAGAGCAGACAGGAATTTAGGGGAAATCAGTTGGAATCCTTCGCTGCTCCTGTGCTAGCCAGCCCCCCAATCATTGGAGTAGATGCGCGTCCAACCATAACTCGAAAAGCTACCCCAGATTTTCTATCGATTACATCTTATTAATAATTATTATCTCTGGAATGCTTGATCCATTAATAGGCCTACGTTGCAGGGGCATGGTGAATCACATGCATCTACATCTCATGCCTAGTCGAGTACCATGAAGTCTACCTCTAAACAACGAGACAACAAGGACAAACTGAAGAAGACCGATGATATCCCCTACTTGCCGTTGGCCTAGAAAATCGAGCTAAGTGAGCCATTCGTCGTCCTGAAAGAGCGCTTCCTAACTGTAGGATTCACTTGCTAGAGATTGCATTCATGGTACATGAAATAGGCTAGCAAGCCGATGGACAACAGCATTCGGGTGTCAACGTCAAGTTCATACCGCATCATCTTCAGCGCGATATTCATGACTATGTCTTCACAGTGACCTTTGAGGACTTGTTCTTTTCCTTCAACCTCGATGCCCACAACGCCTCACTTATTCGATGCTGGACACTGTATGTGTGTACAATCATGGTCTGCATTCATGTAATACCGAGAAATGTTATATATAGCTCCTAGCTTTTGTGTGTGTATATAGATAGATAGATAGATAGATAGATAGATAGATACATGGTGGCTGAAGCCAGATTAAAGAAATTATTTGTAGGTTTCCTAGACCCACACTCGGTCTCTATAGATATAATCAAGGAGAATGCATCCTTCGTCGAGGAGTAATTGACGACAACATTGCTAGCTCACCGCAATAAGATATTCATACTTATGCCCTACAACCATGGGTAAGTGCTATACTAATGGCTATACGTATTGATTTGTAATTTATAAGCAATACGAACTTAGATTTAATGACCATGATGACATACCTGTGTAGGTTCCACTAGATTTTAATTGTAATTATACCAAAATAGAACAAGACAATATACCTTGATTCCCTAAAGGGGGCCAAAACCAACTTCACAATTATACAACAATTAATCGACAAGTAAACACATTTTCTCCATAGATAACTCTATTGCAGTTTTTTCTTCCTTCGCAATGACTAAGACTAACTTTTTGGAATCATGTAGGTCGTTCGCCAAGTACGTTACTACTGTATAGAAATCCAAGGGAGGGATCAGTACCCTGCGACACGATCTAGATTTCTCGGTATTCGCTAGTACACATTAATCCTATATAACACTTCATAGTAATGCCTCTCGAACACACAAATTCTATTTTTGTAGTGGCACGAGTAGCCTCTGGGCAACACGTGTGGATACTATGTTTGCCAGAACATATAACTACTCCTCGGTTCCGCGAAGACCAATCATCCTCAGGTTTGTTGATCTTGCAATATTTATTCCATCACTGCTACAGACAGCCCTATCACAGACGGTTCGGAACCGTCATCACAGACGGTTCCTGAACCGTCAGTGTTTAGGTGTCAGTGATAGTTGGTGGTTATCACGAGCGGTTCTGAGCCGTGCGTGATAACTCACATACGAGCGGTCTTGACTACTAACCGTGCGTGATAGTGCGGTATCACAGACGGTTGTTTATAAAAAACCGTCTGTGATAGTCTCGTATCACAGACGGTTTTTGTAAAGTGAAGTTCTCTCGTTTGTCCGCATCCCATACATGTACCCCTTCATTCCACAGTATTGCAAGATCTTGCACCAATGGGGCTAGGAACACATCAATATCGTTGCCAGGTTGCTTCGGCCCTTGGATAAGTAGTGACATCAAAATATATTTTCGCTTCATACACAGCCAAGGAGGAAGGTTGTACATGCACAGAGTCACGGGCCAGGTGCTATGTCGGCTGCTCATGTTACCAAAAGGATTCATTCCATCATACTCAACCCAAACCTTATATTTCTGCCCACACGAAATCTACAAACATCCTATCGATGTTCCTCCACTGGGCAGAATCAGCAACATGTCTTATCATTCCGTCTTTCTTACGCTGCTCGCAGTGCCAACGCATCAATCTTGCATCCTTGCGGTTTGCAAATAAACGCTTCAAACGGGGGATTACAGGAAGATACCACATCACCTTAGCAGGAGGTCCTTGCTTCACCTCGATGCCCTTCCCATCATCAGAGTCATTTTTACGCTTGTATCGGGATGCTTTGCACACCGGACAAACATGTAAGCTAGCATACTCTTTACGGTACAGGATACAATCATTCCGACATGCATGTATTCTTTCTACTCCCATTCCTAATGGACAAAGAATCTTCTTGGCTTGGTAGGTGGTTCTCGGCAACATATTTCCCGTTGGAAGCATGTCCACTAGGAGACCTAATAATGCCGTGAAACTCTTGTCGGACCAACCATTGCTTGCCTTCAATTTTAGCAGTTCTAGAACTGATGACAACCTCGTGTATTGCGGCTTGCAGCCCGGGAACAAAGGTTTCTCCGAGTCCTCCATCAAGCCCTCGAATTTACCAAACTCTCTCTCACTATAGTTCCCTTCTGTATCACGTAACATCTGATCCAGATTGTCATCCTGCGACCTATCCTCATGATCCAGATTGTCATCCTACAACCTATCCTCATGATCCAGATTGTCATCTTGCGACCTTTCCTCATGATCGAAAGAACGGTCCACAACCGGCATATCGTTGTCTCCTCGACTATGTCATAACTACCTTCTTGTGTACTCTTCTCTTCACCGTGATGGTCTAACATTTGTACCCTTTTTCGAAACCCCTTGAATCAAGTGAGCTTCAATCTACTGAGTTGCTAAACATCTTGAGATTATCACAATCAATACATGGGCAATACATATATTTCATCCCTTCTTCAACATATCCATTTCGGTAGCCCTTCTAAAAGCAGACACGCCAGTAATGTACTCTTCACTCACACGGTTCTCAATATACATCCAGCTTCGGTCCATCTACGCTACACAAGTGACAAATGGGTGTCAAAAATGATTATTACCCCTACTACTAACCTCGATCGATCACTAAGAATGTTAAGTAATTGAGTACTAATCTCTGATCAGATCACTAAGAATGTTAAGTAATTAAGTATACTAACCTCTGATCATATCACTAAGAAGACGGTGATATTTTTTCGCCCCCAACTCCCTAAAGCCGGCCGCCTTGCTCCACCGATGCAGCGCAATGAAGACAGATCGGTGTCGACATCCTTCAAGCAAGTACGCCAAGCAATTAATACTATGCAGAATATCACAGACGGTTCCAACCACAAACGGTCTGCGAAAATGATATATCACAGACGGTTCGTATTAATAACCGTCTGTGAATTATCACCGACGGTTATTAATATGAACCGTTTGTGATACAAGCAATATCACAGACGGTTCAACTTAATAACCGTCGGTGATTGTTGCCTATCATAGACGGTTCACATAAATAACCGTCTGTGATAGTCTACATTATCACAGACGGTTCTTAACACGAACCGTCTGTGATGCATACTATCACAGACGGTTCGTGTTAATAACCGTCTGTGATTGTTTTATCACAGACGGTTCGTTAATACAACCGTCTGTGATGCCAGATTCTTCGGCGGCCGACATTGCCGACTTCTTGTTGGCGACTATCCATCGCTTCCCACTTCTTTTCTTCATCCGAGGCTGCTGCGTGTCTTGAGGAATGCCACATCGAAGACCGGTTCTTGACCGACTCTAGGCGCACGTGATCCGAGACCGAGATGAAGAAAAGAAGTGGGAAGAAACAGATGGATAGTCGCCACCAAGAAGTCGGTATGTCACGCTCACCAAGAACTGGAAATGTCTTTTAACTTTTGTAATAAAATTGCCTTGAATTTTGCGGGAAAAGAAGGATTGTCGGAGTGGACATCACATCTCGACGATGAGTCGGCATCGTCGAGGAACATGCAAATCTGAGGCAAGCACAAAACTCAACAACACATTCGGATCGATCTATTACATGATAACAAGCTAACAAACCCTTCGTGGCACGACGGTCACACTAAACAAGACACACTCACGACACTTACGGCAAGAGTGTGTTCTTTAGTATGAACCGTTCGTGCGCGATGGAGGTGCTAGCTCACGGCGGAGGGGAGATGCATACAGGAAGCTAGCTAGTGGATGAACTCACGCGTGACTAGTACCGGTGAAAAGGTTGATGGGGAGTTATTAATAAGGGCTGGCCGTGGGAGGAACGGTGCCGCCATTCGATGTGGAGAGAATAGACGGGTGAGATCGAAATCGTGTATCGCCAATTATTGGTGACATGTGATTATTACACACCAATTATCGGTGACATGGGATTATTACGAGCGGTTCTTGCGAGGAACCGTCGTGTTATCAACTTTTCACGAGGCGGTTTGCGTTAATAACCGTCAGGAACTTTCACGACGGTTCTTGCGGGACCCGTCGTGTTATCTCGATGGTATAGACGGTTCGTATTAAGAACCGTCAGGAAGTTCCTGACGGTTATTAACAAAACCGTCTGTGATGTCTCAATTATCACAGACGGTTCATGTTAATAACCGTCTATGAAAATATCACAGACGGTTGCCAGTAAAACCGTCTGTGATGTACCCGTCCAGTATAGCCTCTTCTGTAGCAGTGCATACTTATCAATTTATATGTATGCACGACATTGATCTTCCTACCGACAGTTTGCGACCATCGTTACAACTGCGTTGGAACATGCTGAGCTCCAAAACATTCGAGGACAGTGTACGTACTTCTTGATGTCTCAGGTCATAAACAAAGATGTGGAGTTCCACAATGTAAAATGAACTTGATTGGGATAAGATTGAACTTAATTATACATGTGTGTATTTGTTCTTGAATATGGTTAATTTATTTCATTTG
Source organism: Bonia amplexicaulis (assembly GCA_036346245.1). NCBI lineage: Eukaryota > Viridiplantae > Streptophyta > Magnoliopsida > Poales > Poaceae > Bonia > Bonia amplexicaulis. The sequence goes on from CM070762.1 coordinate 9,098,280, forward strand.
AGTTAATTGAATTATGAAATGGATGTTCTTGTTTATGAAATAAATGAAAATTGGATGTATACATATACTTGTTGTAATTCTGCTTATTTCAGAGGGCATGGCTAGCATTTCTTAAGGCTAGCTAACAAACAAAAATAGATTTAGGTTTGTAGTAGATTATCACATATAGTTATTAACTCATAACTTATACTATCACAGACGGTTTGTAGTAGAAACCGTTTGTGATAACTGAGATATTACAGACGGTTTCAACTATAAAACGTCTATGATAGTTGTGATAGTCAACTATCATAGATGGTTTGTAGTAGAAACCGTTTGTGATATCTCAGCTATCATAGACGGTTTGTACTACAAATCGTCTGTGATAGTATACTATCAAAGACGATTATGAGTTAATAACTGTTTGTGATAGTATGTATCATAGACGGTTCGAAAACCGTCGTTGGTGACCTCATATCATTACTGACTCATAAACTCAGATGGCTCACGAAACTATATGTGATGACATTTTTGAACCGTTTGTGATGACCTTTTCTGTAATATTGTGTGTAGGGGTGCAAATGGAGCGAATATTTCCCGACTGTCCGTCCATCCATTTTAATTCGATACAATTCGGAGCAAATTTTTGGATATCCGAAGGTTTTGTCGGATACGGAAATGGAGTCAAATATTTTTTATCGGATATGAAAACGGATTCGGAAAAGGCATTATCCGACGGATACGGAACTATCCAGGTATTTTTTCGGATAGTTACCAGATACGAAAACGGATAGTTACAGGATAGTTACTCTTTTACACTCTACACTTGTTCAGTAAGAAATAGAAAGCTTTCTAATTGAAAATCTATGTTAAGCAATAAACATACGGTTATTACTGGGACTATGACTTGCACCGGAGAAGTTGAGCTTGCTGAGAAGAAGCAGAAGAAATGTACCTCGAAGGTTTGGGACCACTATATTAAATACACAGTGACTATTGACAGAAAAAATGGTGGAAAGGAGAAACAACTTTAGGTGCAGTGCAATAAATATCCTCACAAAGCTCGATGTGAGACCTTAAGAGGCACAAAGGCCTTGTGAAATCATTTGCTAAATGTAATGAAGTTAAATGAACTAGTGATGTACTTGACTACTTGGCTAAGGTAATTCGTACTTTTGAACCATGTGACATGTAGCTAGTTAGCTACTACTTGTTTAACTAGTCTCTATCATTTACTTGCTACTTTGCTAGCTAGAAATTACTAGTTGCTTAACTTGTCCCTATCACCGTGTGAAATTTGCTTTCGCGCATTATCCGATTAAATATTTGTGACCGAAACTAACCATATTCGGAGTGGCATGTATTCGCTCCGTATTCGTGACCGAGAATATCCGTAGTCGTATTCGTATCCGGCACTATCCGTGTCCGACTCCGACTCCGACAAAAAATATGAAAAATAATACGGGATAAGCAATATCTGTCTGTATCCGCTCTGTTTGCATCCCAAATTGTGTGTGTTATATAAGCTGGCACTGATGACAAAAGACAATTGAGAAGCAGACTAAGGGCAAAAACCAGCAACTTGAAATGTGTGCGAAGAGTTGTCCCTTTTTTTCAAGAATATGACATGTATGAATTAAATATGAAAGACCAAAATTAGCAAAACTAAAGCTTGGAGCCCAAGTTCAGTATTTTTTTATAGACTAATTAATCATATAGCTTTGCCTAAGATATATAAAACAAATAAAGATTCCTTCAGAGCTGTAAGTGGGCACATTCCCTCTTGTTTATCATGGGGTTTAGTGAGCATAATCTCAAAAGATCAAGATGTCTTAAGGAAACAATATACGGTTTTGTTAATCTAATCATGATAAAGCTTTGGAAGATTCGTGGCATGTGAGGGTAGCTAGGTAGTAGGGTGGCATGTTCTATGTTCCCCTTCAACCCCACAAACAGCGGATCGATGGAAAAATACGCATCGATGTAAGGGTGATTGGATGTAAACAAACAAAACAAAACATGCCATGCACTTTCTGTATTTTTTTCACCATCAATCACTTCTATAAGTGACAGTGGGTAAGTGGTGGAGACATGCATGGGGAGGCAAAAGTATCGAAACATTTCGTATGTTTGTAATATGCAGCCTCTTCCTCTTCTTTTTTTTAATGGGACTACTATAGCCATCTTCTTAGTAAAATAAACAGCAGTGCCGATCAAAATTATTTATATTAACAAGGAAAATTACTTGATGTGCAAATACTACTAATTTTAGACTCTATAGGTGATTTTTCTATAATGCACATATTAATATAGTAGAAGCTTTTGACATTTTCGTCCCAAAATCTAGAAGTCAAGAAGTGTTATTTCATTCACTTATCTCATGAATTAATTAGATGCTATAGATAGATGCTCATTTAGTTAATAAGAGAAGATATATCACATTTTGGTACTCCATTAAGTGATCATTTCGTTTGGTTTGTATCCTATCTAGAAGATAAAATTAATAGCAAGTAATTTAGATTGAATTTCATAGGCTAAGCATTTGTAATATTTGAGAGGACGTCGTTTTTTTTAGTAAAACAAACAATTTAACAAACAAAAAATTGCACTTTTACAAATGCGAAATCATATACCGGTCCCTATATATGTTAATTGATTTGGTCATTTTGGGTTCTAGCTACTACCAAAAAATCTTTCTTTTTTTGGGGTGTCAAATTTCTTCTACGTACGTACTATTTAGATCCTTGTATTTTCATAAAGTCTCTGACTTGAGCTTTGGCACGATTAATTTGGTTATATAAGCCATTGTAGTTCATTATTTTGAGTCCACATGGTCCTATGCGCATGAGTTGATTGATATTTTTTTTAATTATAGGGGAATAATTTGACTAGAACTAAGCAAGTAACTATTGGAAATTGAAAAACCAGTTTGAGAGATATGGCTTTGGAAAGGGACATGAAAAATGCTCAAAACTAGAAAATATGCAGAATTACTAGCTGTGCGTGTATATCAGTTTGCAATGATACATTAAGGGCAGGCATAATACAAAATGCTTTTAGATAGGTTCTTAAAGGGAGATAATATAGCCACATCATCAAACACACATGTAGAGTCATCTCCTTTGATGCAACAATATCTTTGTAGATACTTAGATGGTTGCATTGTCTATTAATTAATATATAGGTATGCATAAACATCTATTAACCACTGGTATCTACTTAAACATCGATGCTACAAAGTAAACACCTTATGCGTCCTACGTCATAATACAAAATTAAAACAGCATGTATCTTTGTCAAGAGAGTATTCATGATTAAAGAAGAAACTCGTGAAATCTGCAAATTTCACGGTAGCTGCATCGAATCGATCACTTGTCCATCCATACCGTGCATCTCAGGCCCTTCCCTCCAATCAGTAGTTCAAAAGCTTTGTTTATGTCGTTTAAGCCGACTTCATGTGTTAGGAACTCGTCCAGATAACAGCTCAGGACGTGCAGTCGCCGCATTGTGGTAGGAAGGGGGTGACTACTGTGTCCCCCACATCGAAATCTCCGGCCGTCACATGCTCGCCAACACGTTCCACGATCCTAGCAAATGGTACAGGCGATGAGACGATGAAAGCCAAAGATGAATTTTTTTCAGAGAGAGCATTTGAAGATGCAAAACAACCAAAATTGAAACAAAAGAAACAACTCACGTCTAACAACAACACACTTCGGGTCTGTTTTTTTTTTTTTTGCTACGGCTTGTGACTTTTAACTACGACTTGTGGTTTTTAGGCTGTTTGTGTGAGAGATTACAGAATAACAAAAACTCACATGTGATTTTTGTCGATATAAATGAAGTCGGTACAGTATATACTATAATTAACTAATAGACTCTATCTTAAAAAGATACTCTGTTTAAAAACTAGTTACTGTAAAAAAGCTAAAAAGTTGAAGCCAAAAAAAAAGATGACCGAAGTCTGTTAACAGCTCAGGCGGCCCGGCCCCTGTTCAGTACTCGTTTGCTAGGCGAGTCCCAGTTGGTTCTGCATGTTGGGCCAGGCTGGCGTGGACTTCACTCGGCCCAAACTTTGGTTACATCCAGTATTTGCAAGCCTTGCCAATGCCATCTCCTTCAAGGGCGTATTTGAAAGGCAATAGTTTTACAGAAATTTTATAGGGAAGAGTTTAATTCCTGTAAAACTCGGGGAAAATCTCCCTGTTCCAAACGGAGAGGAGGAGCTGTAGCATGCTTAAGTATGCTCAAGAATGGAATCGAATACGAATCATATGTAAACATTTTTTCTTAGAAGGATGGAATTTGTTAATTTAACTGTTATAAAACTCAAAACAGCCTAGGAAATCACTGTATCAAATTAGCCTATCTTTCTTTATCTTTACTAATTGGAGACCCTCGTAGATTCCCCACGTTAATTCTAGAAAGTTAAAAGGCTAAAAATTCTTACATTAATCAGAAAAAATAAAAACATCTATAATTTTTCATGTTAATAGGAGAAAAAAGAAAACATCTTGATCATCAAATTTATGTAACGGATATAACCTACGTCTTAGATTTATCTACTCGTATTTCAGTGACAGATCTAGGACTAAAATGACGGGACGCTCATGAAACCAGTTGCCTTCTATCTCCGGACTTGATAGCTTACATCCTTTATGGATGGATACAGGTGCTCGATGAGGATATCCACAGGTGCTCGATGAGGATATCCACTGTCAAAAAGAATTCAACTCAAACAAGTTCGGTGAATTATAGCATCCACTCATGGAGCCATACACAACTCGTCGTGCTGGGGGTGCCTTTCGCCCGTGATTAGCCTGTTGGGTTGATCTCGGCTAACAGTATTCTAAGATTTCTGGGAGGCCACGCCTTCACCTATGTCTTGATCGGAGGCGCAACCAACACTTTTGGTTTCGATCTCGATCATCTAGCGCTACATAAAAACAGAGGGATTGGCAGGCTTTGTTTTAAGTTTTTTGTTCAAGGCTACTAACTCCTGCACATACCTGATCTCTCACGAGTGCTAAGGTGAACGAAGACCGAATGCCTCCTTCATTCCCGTCCACGGCATCATCTGCATCGCCGACCACCTCTCCATGGCATCTTCAAGTTCGGGTATATTTTTGCTCTAAGGATCATGCTATGTGCTCATGTTTGGTCTAGGTTTAATGCCTATAGTTCTTGTTTAGTCTTAGATTCATCTAATATTGTGGTATCAAAGCACCCCTAGACTCATCTTGAACCCTAATTAGTCTCAACCGAACTCAGATCTAAGGGTTAGAGGCTCAGTTTAGCAATTAGAAGGAGGGGACTTAACAAATCCTTTTCAAAATCCTAATGAAAATCCCCAAACCAACCACACGAGCCCTCAAACCCAAATTAAAACTCAAACCGGTGGTGGATACTTACGTTTTTTTGGAGCTTCGGTTTCTTCCGGTCACAGGCACCACCGTAGCTCTACTCGACGACTGCGCGTGCAACCTTGGTCGCACGCTGCCGCGGCAGGAGGAGGGCCGAGAGACGCCGCCTCATGCCGCGCCACCTCAAGTCGCCTATCTACGCTCTCCTCTCTGCCGCCGCCGCCGCCGCTTCTTGCTCTCGTGGCGCACCTCCGCCGCCATCGCTGCTCTCCGCATGGCCTTGCTGCCGTCGCCCATGTTTTTCGCGAGGAGGAGGAGCAAATGAGGCTAGGGTTAGGGTTTCAGGGTTTTTTAACTCGCTGCGGCGCACGCGTGAGGGCCGTGCTTTGCGTTTTCCAGTCGTCCGATCAAGATCCGACGGTGCATGCGTGAGGGCCGCGCGCTGCGTTTTCCAGCCATCCGATCAAGATCCGATGGCGCGCGCATGATGTGGGCCGCACGCTTGACGTTGGGCCGTGCGCGTGATTTTGGGCCATTTTGTTTGGGGCCGGCTGCAATAGTGGTTTTTTTCAGTGTATTTTCTTATACTTAAGTCTACCTTTTGTGCATTATTTTAATAATTTTTTTTGTTGCCCAATTACGATGTATCATTGCCACATTATTACGTCTTATCTCTAATTAAAATTGAACCAACAAGATATTTTAATTAGAGATTTTATGTTTTATTTTGGCGTTATGTATGCACAAGACTACATTCTGACCAACGTTGATTGTAATCATGTGTCGCCATATCAATTGTTAAGTTCGTTTCATTTTCTGCTCAACGGTGGTATGAATTAAAACTATAATTCTGCATGTTATTAATCAGACCAACATAGGATTAATTGCATGCAATATATATTCTTATGTTATTTCTAATTTTGCCATGTATTTTGATATTCAACAATAAATGTTTCATATTTTTCGTGATCATGTTGTCGGCATGGGTTTATTGGAAAGTCTCTGATTCTGGATAAAAGGACCTTAAAGCAAACCAACTCCCATTAAGTATAATGAATATCCATTTCAGGATGGGATAGTACACTATAGGTATTGGAGTTGTATGGCACTTCATTAGCCATGCAACACATTGCTTTGGTATGTTGTTTTATTAAGAATGAGCTTATGATGTTAGCCTGACGATCAAAGGGAAGAATGTTGGGTTGATCTCGGCTAACAACATCCTAATATTTCAGGGAGGCCACGCCTCCACCCGCGCTTTGATCGGAGGCGTAACCAACTCTTTTGGTTTCAGTCCCGGTCATCTAGCGCTATATAAAAACAGAGGGATTGGCAGGCTTTGTTCTAAGTTTTTTTTCAAGGCTACTAACTCCCGCACATACCCGATATCTCACGAGCGCTAAAGTGAACGAAGACCGAAGGCCTCCTTTGTCCCCGTCCAGGGCATCATTTGTACAGCCGACCACCTCTCCATGGCATCTTCAAGTTTGGGTACGTTTTCGCTCTAAGAATCATGCTATGTGTTCATATTTGATCTAAGATTAATACTTATAATTCATGTTTATCCTTAGATTCATCTAATATAGCCTCGTCTGTTGAATTGAACGAATGCTAGAAATTTCGTATAGGCTTCAGGGCCTCACGGAAGCTAGCGTAAGTACATATTTTCTCGCTGAAGGTATAGATGTGTATATACTTATATAGTAAATAACGTACATCGTATCTATCGTAGTTATTGAATCTCAATAAATAGGAATAAGCACTCTCGCTCCCACCACCGGACGCTCCGTCAAAAAATGCCATTCACATGGCCACCTATTCCTTAAATAGTTCACTTCGGTCTGATTTAAAACAAGTCCGTGTTGGCTTGTAGGGGTGGAAAACCACAACCGATAATTTGTTTTATCCGATATTTATATCTGAGAAAGCACGAATATGATAAGTAAAATTTGTATTCGAAAATGTTCGTATTCGTATTCGAAAATATTCGTATCCGTATTTAAGAATATTCGTATTCGAGAATATTCGTATCCGTATTCATATTTGAGACTATTCGATTCGTATTCAATCCATTTCTAGAACCCATGAAAAATCCGTACGAATTTTGTGACTCAAAATTTGAATTTAGGCAGTTTAAAACCGGTGAAAAATCGGCAGAACCGTTAGGAATCCGTTTTATCTGATATTCGTATCCGAGAAAATCCGTATTCAAAAATATGTGTATTCGTATTCGAGAATATTTGTATCCGTATTTGAGAATATTCAAATTCATTTTAAAAATATGGATTTGTATTCGTATTTGAGACTATTCGATCGTATCTGATCCGTTTCCACCCCTATTGGCTTGGCTCAAGTCTTCACCGACGAATTGTTTAGAATTCCTTAGTGCATTCACAGTTTGTTTATAATTTCAAATAAATTGGATTATACTCCCTCCGTTCTTTTAATTTAAAGTTTTTTATTTTTTATGGTCTTTAAGATGTGATTTTAACCACTACTTTTTGTAACTTTACTTTAAAATATGCTAATAAATCTATAATATTATGAAAATATTTTTAACAACAAATAATTTTCATATAAGAAGTTAAATAAAAAAACAGAGGGAATACATGTTTGAAATGTTGTGTAAGTAAGAGACTTAAAATTAAATTCGTAATATGTAAAACTGAAAATTCACATATGTACTCATTTTATATTCCCATATGTTTCCTGGCCCTACATTTTTCATTCTTGCATGCAAAAACCGGCCCAATCGATTTTTAGTGTTTGCTCTCTGGCCTATATATAAACATGATCTTACAAAAGAAAAAACATACTGCAAATGAAAAATGTGAACACCGAAATAATTTGAGTTAATAAATATAGGTTTTTGCAATAAAAACAATATTTCCACCACAAATTAGTATATATTAAATTAAAAAATGAAATGTACATCACTTAAAATCTGTGCAGATGCACGGGTTAAGGACCAGTATATATAACTCGTAGATAGTGGGACTAACCAATTGTTAGCAACCTGTAAATACGCGGAGAAATCAGCTCATTTGTAAACATAGCAAAAGAGGAGATTTCATCGCCAACCCATAAGCCTCGTGGCCGAGTATTCTTGGCAACACCCCGGGAAAATCCTGCGCTCTCGCAATGGAACAAATCGGGTACAGCAACACATCATCATAAGCTACTACTTCCGGGGGAATGCCCGTCCCTCATGTGACCACGTCCCCACGCTGCAAGGCCGCGTGGCGGGGATTTTGTCTGATCGGTGAGGGCTTTTCCTCCGGTTTTTGATATTACGTCTGGTCCTTGGTTCTCATAAGCAGGCCCTGAAATTTTTGGGTCCCTAGAAATTTTTAGCCCTCCGTTTTGCAAGATGGCCCCCACGTTTTGGAAGTGCGCCGGGTCCCGTTTTTTACGCACATGTCCTCCGTTTTTCAAAAGAACCTTGACTTCTCGAATATCGTTTACGCCCGGTTTTTAAACAACTCCTCGCAAATTCTCGCATCTTTTATTTCGACACGTCTGTGCTTTTTTCCCATACAGTCCTCGGTTTTCCAAAACCTTTAGCTTCTCAAAATACGCTTTTGACCCGGTTTTTAAACAACTCCTTGCAAATTCTCACATCTTTTATTTTGACACGTCTGACGGTGGGTGGCGGCGTTGCGCGCGCCTATCTTCGCTAGTTGTATTTATTACACCCTACATTTTTCTTTTACTTGACTTTCTAGAATATATACTGTTAAATTTTTTAAACTTTAACCGTTAATAGATTTTAAATTATCTAGATTGGCTATATGAAAATTATATCATTAGATTTATCGTTAAAAATATTTTTATAGCATTATAATTAATTAGTATATTTTAATGTAAAATTATAACAAAGTAGCGATTAAAATCGTATCTTAAAGACCATAAAAATTAAAAAATCAACTAAAATAGATCGGAGGGAGCAGCTAATTCAAGGAGGAGACACTACTGCTGTCCGATGGAGATCAGACGGTACGGTAAGTACACATACCTTCATTTGACAGTAGGTGATGTCGTTGTGGCTGTGGGAGTTGCAGACGACCTTGACGAGGACCTCGTGCGCCCTCGACTGCTCCACCGTCACGTCCTCCACGTCTAGCGGCTCGCCTGCGTCTCGGCACACCGCCGCTGCTCGATCGCCGTCGCCGCCTGGCAGCGAAGAAGAAGAGTTAAGAGGCGTGTAAACAGGGGCGGAACTGGGCCTCGAGCTAGGTAGGCTATAGCCCGAGGCCCAGTAATATTACTAGTACTACCGCCTATTAGTACTCCCTTCTAAATATATCTAGTAACAGCCCAGCCCGAGACCTAAAAAATGATCAGCCCGGCATCCCATTGGTAGCAAGCCCAAGCATGCAGTGTTTACAGCCCATACATCTTTCACAGCCCATCCAGGCATTCAACAAATCAAGACCTGAGCCCCAGCTAAAAAAAGAAAACCCTAAATACAACCAGACCTTAGCGCTTAGCGCATAGCGACTCTACCCGGCGGCCGCTCCGATCCGCGAGGCACTACGCGACCGCGTCCCCGCCGCCGCCGCCCTCGCTGCCGCGGTCCCACCGCGGCCGCCACCCTCGCCTGCGCCCGCGTCCGCGGTCGCCGCCTCGCCCCTCACGGCCTCGCTCCCGACAAGACCGCGCCCCACCACCGCCGCCTCGCTTGCCGACGTTCGCGGTCCGCCGCCTCGCCCTCGCTCCCGGCGTGACCGCGCCCCCGCCGGCCTCCGCCCTCGCTGCGTCGCGCGTCCACGATCGACCACGGCCTCGCCCTCGCTCCCGACGCATTGCGTCCCACCGCCGGCCGCCGCCGCTGCGCGGTGCGTCCATGTCCGCCACGGCCTTGCCCTCGCTCGCGACCGCCCCCGCCCGCCGCCGCCCGCCATGCATCGCCCCGCGCGGTCGCCGCCCTCGCATCGCCTCGCGCCTCGCCACTCGCTCCGTCGACCGCGTCTGCGCCCCACGCCGGCCGTCGACCTCACCTGCGCGCCCTCCACCGCCGGCCGCCGCCCTTACTGTATTGCGCCCGCGCCCCACGGTCCCACCACGAGTCGCCGAAACAGAGCGGAGAGCGGTGAGCAATGGAGCGGTAAGTAAGCGTACATTAGACTCTAGTAGTAGTAGTTTAGTAAGTAGTAAGTAACCTTTTATGCTTCCAAATTTCCAAATTGGTTTGTTGATAGTTGATGCAATGAGAATACAATTAGTAAGAATTATCTTTTATGTTTCAAAATTAGTACGAATAATCAGATGAAATAACATATGTTCAATGTTTTACATTTGCTATTTAGGAGAATGATCAGATGAAGTAACATATGTTCAATGTTTTACATTTGCTATTTAGGAACTAAATATTAAGGTTTAAGGATACAAATTACAAAATGAAGAGAAGCAAGACATTGTCATCAATGATGCATTTGTGATGTATTTTTTGTTATATCGCTATATAGTTCTAGACTTATAATATGTTAGATTATTACTTGATTGAAATTTAGCCTGAGGCGTCATCCAATCCTGGTTCCGCCACTGCGTGTAAAGAGCAATATTGAAAGAAATGAGCTAAGCCGAAGTGTACGTACCTTCGCAGCGGATTGGCCTGGGGCTCTCGTCGAACATGCGGAGGATTAGCAAACGGAACACTGTTGGCTAATCGCTTAGTTAGATGGAGCGAGCTGTGTCAGATGAGCGATTAAGGTGCATGAGCGGAGCAGCCTCCAATTCTAGATTCTTGACATTCTTGTAGTGGTGTCGAGATTGACTGGCAAGCTCACCTCACCTCTACTCAGTTTGGTCCATAAACAAATTAAAGAAGTTGCTGGATATGACATAGTATCCAATATATATGTTTGACAATGAAATTTCATAGATACATACATAGTAGCAACCAGTGGCGGAGCCAGGAAACTTTAGGAGCCTAGGTGCGCCGCGAGACCAAGTGTAGGCAATATGCACGAACAAATCTATATACACATGACACAAGCAAAATTGATAACCGCAGTAGTTTTAAAATCAAACATACATTTCAATGTCCATAGATAAAAAGAAAAAGAACATACGATAACAAGTACCTCATTACGGCATTATGAAATGTGTGCTTGTGAAGCTTGCGGTTGTACTAAATTTGTGCTTCCATGAGTTCCATCGTTTGCGGTTACAAGGCGCTTTGTATCAACAAAAATTTCCTCATTTCTGAAAATTGACAATTCAAATATTCATTATTTCAGGAAAAAATATTCAAATATAACTATGACTACAAATCAGTGTATTACAATTCACAAATATCATTTCTATGATTGATTCACAGTTTTCACAATGTAATTCACAAATCACAAATATCATTCACAGTTCACATCATTGATCATTCCCTAACATTAATTCACAGTACAATAGCTGTTCTTCTCATCATTCCCTAACATACTAAATACTCAGTTCACATCAATTCACGTTTCACGATTCAATTTATGAAATAACTCCACTGCTGTCAGCATTCCTATTCGTAGTATATTGCAAGTTGCAACTGAGGCTGAGCTTCTCCTTTCTGCCACTGCCAACCTTGTCTTCTGCATTTTTGCAAAAGCCAATAAAGCCTTGCTAAATTTTGGTACAGATTATAGAAAATTAGCAATGGTTTTTCACTGCGTGTCTACATCATTGATCAATTGACCTTTCAACAACTTACCCTGGCTTGGCCCTTGCCGCCTCCCCGAGAACTCCTGAGTGCTGCTGCCGACTGCCGCCTCCCTTCCCCTCCGCCCGGCGTCCCGCCCGGTGGCGCCCAGCCGCCCGCCCTACTGCGGTGTTGTCGCCTCGACTCTGGCTAGCGACAGCAAGCCAGCAACCCTTGCCCCTTGTGCCTGCATAGCATCACTGCGGCTTGCGGGCTTGTGGCCTTACTAGTCGCCAGGCGCTCCGCCTGCCCAGCTTGCGAGTGGCGAGCCACCAACGCTGAGGGCGATTGGGATTTGGGAATAGAGGAGGTCCAAGAGGTAGGGGCGGCATCGCCGCATGCCCGCATCGGTGAGACGACGACCGAGACTCTGAGAGCGACAGGCGAGAGAAAGATTTAGGGTTAGGGATTTGATTTGAGATTGCCAAATGCAAATGGAGATTAGGAGGGAGCCGATCAGGGGTGACTGGGCAAGGCAATAGCTGGCTATGGGCCACTGCCGGCCGCCACCCATCCCGTAGTCGCACGGCCTATGAGGCCATGACACACCACAGTGGCGGCCCAATTCCGATTTCGACGTTTCATCCGCCAAGTATGGCCACGTGGGCATCGTCCCGCCTGCAGCGGTGTGGCCTGCCCCCGACCGCCCCTATTTCCCAGGAACTCAGCGATGAAGTACGCCGACGCGGCAACGATGCTCCGCATCCCTCCATGGCTCGTTGCAGGCAAGCCCGGGCAGCCGCATGACCTCGCCGGAAGGTGGCTCCACCACTGGTAGCAACGACATTAGAGATTATAAGAAAAGATCTATTTTACGACCTTTAATTATAAAATAGGTTCTGATTTCAAGCCGTAACTTTAAAACCGTTCACTTTTCATTATCAAACTCTCAAAACCGATACAAAACACATCCTTGACCTGAGACCACCATGATTTTAAATGACATGGCGGTATTTTTTGTGGACATGGGCTCCTGTTAGACTGTATGCACTTACATGGCATCCCCATCAGCTATAAATAAAGTCAACTTTTTATGAACTTCTAGCTTCTGGCTTATTTTTTTACTATTCATAAATTTCGCCTTTTTATAAACTTTTGGTTTTTTTTAGCTTTTTTGCCTGTTCTTTTTTCTTCGTATTCATTTGCGTTGTCCGGATGAGCTAGCATATTTGTTTTTCTATTTTAAATTTAATTACGCCAAATAAGTCACCTTCAGCTACAGTGAAATTTCAGCCGCTACAGTGCAATTTCAGCCATAAGTCACAGCTTTTTAACCCAACAGCGGGGCCAAAAAAAACAAAGAGGCTACCGCTAGTACCATCTTCTTCCTCTCTCGGCCACTTCTCTTTCTCTACCCTCTCTGCTCTCCATGTCTGATATGACAATAAAGCTCCTCAAGAACATGGCTGCTATATAACAAGAATGCATCTGAAAACTCTTCATGCCATGTTCCAATAGATCAATAAATCAAGGAACACCACGGCTTTGCAATTCTACAAATCTCTTCTTGCCCTCATGTTGCTCTGAGCTCACCGCTGCTAGAGGCCCGCTCCTGACCTCCCATGCAGATCTGTCATGTTTTGTTTGAGACAAAATTGCTCGACTAAGTTGGGGAAAACCAACAAGCATTGACGGTAGCTATAATGGTTCTGTTTCTGAGGCCATTAGATTTCTCCGTGATGTTCAGCTGCAGAGTACTAGCTGAGTATGCATCAAACCAACACATGCTTTATTCATAAAAGTCAAATTTATTACAGGAGATTATGGTATGTCAGCCAAGTTTACACCATGGGGCATCCAATCCTAAAATTTATATTACAACACAAAAGAACTTTCAAATGATCCACAGGCATGCCTGAGTGAAGACGAGACCTAAAACTAATATTCATCTCTTACTAGGGAATTGTCGGAGTCTTCCTTGAAAGGATCTTCATTATCTTCACAAATTTTTTTGTTAATATTTTAGCAAGTATGAGTACAACCGTACTCAACAAGTCATGTGGGGAGTGTTAATTAACAACTTGCCAATATTTCAATAGAATAGATGTAATGGTTTCATCATTATAACTATAGATGCAAGTTTATTTGTAAATCTTTTTCAACATGAAAAATAAACATTGTCTTCTTACGAGAAGAGGGGTTTAATCAACTTAATTACCAAATTTGAAATATTACCAATACTACTTATGTCTTGTTATTGCATTCACCTATTAAGCACAGCTTAATTTACCGAAAGCATGGCAAATTCGAATACTAAATGTCTTACTGTGCAGAGTTCCCCAGCTTTACCTAAAAGATGTCTCAAACTCTCAATGTCATGCAATAGACACGTAACATAGTAGCATGCAACTGAGTTAAGATAACAAGGTTGTTCACTACTCTATTATTCCTAGCTTCTATCTAGTAGGCTTGGAACCATGCAATCCATATTGGGAATCCACAAGCCAGTGTGGAAATCGTGACCCAATGTTGAGTGGACATACTGTTGTAAAGAATGGCAAGTGACTTTACCAGTCCCACTTCTATTTCACCCATTTTTAGTGGGCTATCTGAAACTCTGGAATACCTACCCTTCCTGCAAATATTTGATTGAATCAAGTAGTGTACTAGTGTACTAGACTAGGTTTGATAAGTCAAACTTGTGGTTGAGTGATTTCTGTGTCCTTTACTCAGTATAAGATTCTAGTCCGTAGTTTTCACATATGAGGCCATCAACCACATACCCGGTGTATTCCAGCATAGTACCATCAACTCATACCAAAACCTCCACCTTAGGGTGAGGTCATGAGTTCCAACTATCTAGTTGCTTCCCACCAATTAGCCTCAATCCTAGTACCATTCTAAAATCTATCAGCAAATTACTAAAATAATCTTAGTAGTTTTGATCGTGCAAAACTGCACACCCGCAAGTGAACGGGTTGCCACTGAAATAGCGGCGAGTGTCGTGTTCTCCACAGGGACTAGACTAAGGTTACCCGTGCACAGCTAAAGCTAGGTCAAACGAAACGGGGGAGAATTAAACCTAAAACAGCTACTAAATGGATCGAACGAACTAAACAAACGAAAGACGACGGAGCGAACAACCGTACGAATGGACGTCGTACGACTGAACGAACAACACGACTACGACACAAACAACACACGAACGGCAACGACTACCGATCGACGATATAAATAACTACCGACCGCTAGACAGAAAGAGGGAGTCGAGAAGCACTGGGGGAGTTGAGAGAGAAAGAGAGAGGAGACGATCGATAGCTAACTAAACGACGACGGCACATGACAACATAACAAACTACAACTACGATCGCTCGACTTAACTACCGACAGACCGCGGAAAGAAGAAAAGAGGGAGTCTAGAAGCAAGGGAGAGTCGAGACAGCACGGGGAAGGGAACGATCGCTGGCTAGCTAATTCGACGATACTCTCAAATAAACACATATACTAACACGGACAACAGGACAAGCACAGGACATCAAAATATAGGAAGCACATACACTGACCATAAGCGCAGACTAACCTAATGCCAACATAGACAATATAACACAGATCACAACTCACATGAATAAAATACAAATTGCACAATTATCACTGAGCATATGTCACAATAACAGAACTCAAATTAACATGACTAAAATTAACAGGGCTCAATCATATGACCACTGATCACATGCATAAATCACAGTTCACATTTCACCATCACAGATCAGTGAGCACGTGCACAATCAGTGTATCCACGGTCAAACATCTCAAAATCACAGTGCATACATGATCAATTAACTTGTGCAGTGACTAAGAAAAACAATTAAGCAAAAGGAAAGATTATACTAAACCGAGTAGAGCAGTAGCAGGGGAAGCAGAGAAGAAGGTGACGCTGTCAGTGAAGTGGAGCCGAGGAGGGAGGAGTCGGCGCCGAGGAGGGAGGAGTCGGCGCCGTGGAGGAGCAGGGGTCGCGGTCGCCGGTGACGCAGTGGCGATGCAGAGGTAGTTGTGGACGCCGTCGGTGCCGGTGCGGTGGTGGCCGTAGTGGAAGAAGGGGGTTGTCGTGCCTTCGCCGTCGATGTCGGTGTAGCAGGGGGCGGCGCTGATGGAGGAAGAAGGGGCCATCGGTGGTGGCGAAGAAGAGCCGACGGGTGGAGCTGCGGTGGCTGGAAGTGAGGTGAGCGGCGACGCCGAGGTGGGGGTAGGGCAGAAAGAGAAGCAAATGGGGCAAAAGGGAGAAGGGAGGCGACGGAGAGAGGAAGGAGATGCAGAGGAGGAGATGAAGGGCGGCGGAGAAGGGCACAGTGAGGAGAGCAGAAGGGAAGCGGCGGTGCACCGGTGGAGATGGTGGCGCGGTGGAGGAGAAGAAGAGGAAGGCGGGGAGGCGGAAGAAGGTGGCGTGGAGGAGGAGCAGCGGTGCGGATGTAGAAGGAGGAGGAAGGAAGCGGTGCGGTGGAGAAGGAGGAGCGCCGAGGTGGCGCTGCCGTGGCTGACCGGCGCTCGCCCGGCCGGGCGTGGAGAAGGAGGGGGAGGAGAAGAAGGCGTTGGGGAGATAGAGAAGAACCGGGCTCGATTTTTCCCAGGCGGCGGCGATTAGGGTTAAGTGGGGATTTTTGGCTGTTTTCCGATTTAGTCCTCCCACTTTTCGGTATTTACAATAAGGTCCTTCTCCCTTTTACTTTCTTCTGTTCTGGCCCTCTGGAAGTTCGATTTCATCGCGGTTTGATCCTGCGCATCCGTGACGACGCGTACATCATGCGGGCGATCCGAGAAATCTGATTTGACGTTTATGTGCCTCGACCGCGCCGGCCTGCAGAAAAATATAGAAAATGTAAAATAGTCCATTTCGAGCAATTAATTATAGAAAAACGTGTAAATGATGATAAATGGTTCCAAAATATGAAAAATATGAGGGTAAAATGACGGCTAAATATATGTAAAAATGACGCATGTCATACCCCCAGGCTTAAAACTTTTACTTGTCCTCAAGTAAATGGTATGATATTATCGAACCCGGACAACAAGTCATTATGATAAAAGATTAGTTTCATGCATGTAATAAATCAAAAGGCATACAACAATGTAAAATATGATTAGCTAACTTGAGTTTTGAGAATCATCCAAGATGAGAATGAATATTCAAGCAAAGATCTCTAGTGATAACTACAACATTTGACCAAATCAAGTTACATACACAAGTGTCGAAATGCACTAAGTGATCACATGAATCTAACCAAAATTGTAAGGCATCAGAACTAGGTATAACATCAAAAATGAGCATATCAAAGAGTCATGCTAAGGCATTTGCTATTTGAGACAAAGAGACTAATACTTGCATGATATTTATGAAAAAGCTCACACTTGAGCCATGATACCTAATTTTTGTTGATTTTTAGCAAAATTTAGAATACACATTGGGCACTTGTGCCACTTATTCCAACCCTTGGGCAAAACTTTGCCACTTATTCAAACATTTTCGAACCAATGTGACATAGTCACTTATTTCACACACTCACACATTGTATTACATTTTTTTTACTTTATATTTTTTTTAGTTTTGATTAAGCATCTTTAACCGGTTTTCATTAATGCTAAGTAACACATGTCCTTAGGCATGGATACTTAGATAA
The DNA here is from genome assembly GCA_036346245.1 of Bonia amplexicaulis. Taxonomy (NCBI): domain Eukaryota; kingdom Viridiplantae; phylum Streptophyta; class Magnoliopsida; order Poales; family Poaceae; genus Bonia; species Bonia amplexicaulis. Next base: position 9,115,919 of record CM070762.1, read on the forward strand.
GTCAACCAACTAATTACCAAGTCATTATAAATTATTACCTTAAATAAATAACAGTGCTCAAGTAACAATAATGAAAATACAGATCATTAAATAATGATATGGGAACAATATGATAAAAAAAATATGTGACTTGCTTTTCTGTTCAAATTCGTCAATTGATCCTAAGCCTCTTGTTCTTTATCTACTCCTAGGATGGATTGCTCAGCGAATCTGGGTGCTATTGCAAAGGAATAAACAAATAAGTCTGTGCTCAAAGGAATACGAGCTAGGATAAATAAAATGAAATAAAAGAAGTAAAGTTCAGAAAAAAAGGCTAAACATGGGTGTGTTTAAATGGTTTGGGTTTAAATGGAGCTTATGTGGCTCAAATAGAGCTAAAAATGGTTTAAACAAACATGAGATAGTAAAAGGATATAAACTTGCTTAATGGGAATTGGTGAATAGTAACAGGTCAGATAAATATTAATAGGTTGATACTATTCCTAATGGGCCAGGTTATGTGCACAGTAATGGGTGTTGGCTGGTTTTAGATGGGCTGAATAGTAATTATTTTTGGGCCATAAATAGTACTGGGCTATAGATGAATAGTGTTGGGCTTAACTGTTGGATTGGCCCACTTGGCCTATTGGCCTTGCACTGATTTGGGCCAACTTGGCTGGCCTAGCTACTTGGCCTACAAGGCACGTGGCCCAGTTGGCTTAAACGTGTGCCCATGGCCGCTCGAGAAGAGGAGGAAGAATGCGGTGGTAATTGTGTGTCAACGAGGGCTATCAGCAGTGAGCGGTGGTGCTATGAGGACAAGTGACACCTGAGGAGGAGCACTGGAGATAGCTAGCGGCGGAGTGGCTCACCGGAGAAGGGCCACAGCACGATGGTGCTCTGGTAGGGTTCCGGGAAGTTCGGGTGTGGTTCAAGCTTCTACGGCGCATAGGAAGGCTAGTAATGGTGATGGCTTAGGTTAGTTTGGCTTATGCATGGCCGGCAGTGGCGCATGGCGCCAGCGGCTTAGGGGTCAGCAAGGTTAGAGATGGCTTTTGTGGTGTTTAGGAGGTGCTATGGCCATGGTTAATTGGATGGGATCGAGGCTATGAGAATAATCGCATTTTGGAGTTCACCGACATGGGCTTGGCAGTGGCAGTGCTCCTTGGCCGGGGTTGGGAGGGAAAGGTTATGGGATTGCAATTAGGTGTGAATGCAAGCTAGTGAGCAACTTGGCTCAGCTTTATAGCCCAGTGGAGGCGATGGCAACAATAATGTGACCATGGTAGTCAGTGTGTGGAAGACGGTGTGGTTCATCAAGGAACTTTTATGAGGTGGTGGCAGCGCTAGCAGTTGCAATGGCGTTGCGAGGTGCACAATGTCTCTCTAGTGCAGGCACGCACGCTGGTGGGGTGAGTTAAGGCTTCGGGCACATGTCAAGCAGATGGCCGTCATGGTGGCAGCGGTGAGGTCGATGATGGTGTGGATCGGGCGTGTGGTTGGGGAGCAGTGTGATGGTCATTGATGGTCCAGTCGGTGAGGTGGTGTGGTGTTGTGCAGGGTTGGAGAAATTCTAGTAGCGAGCAGTGCGGCTAACTTGTGGGAGCACAAGCCAACACGCAGCCAAGGGAAACAAGGGAGATGGTGCCAAGCAAAGTGATGCCAAGGCAGAGGCGAAGGTGGCTTTCCCAAAGTGGAAGGCAAAAATGGAAGAAGTCCTTCCCAAGATTTTTTGAATTCAAGAAAAATTCAAGAAAATTTCAAATAAACTTCAAAATTTTTAAATAAACTTCAAAATTTTGAAACTTTTATGGCATTTCACCTACCCGCTTAAAAAGAATCTTGACCCTGATATTAACTTGAACTGGGGAACAAGTTAGGAAAATTTTACTGCATATCTAACTCCTCTCAAGTTGTTTCTTCCATAGTGTGATTTTTTCAACAGACTCTGCAAAATCTGATATTCCTATTTCTTAGTTGTCTCTCTGTTGTTTCAAAAATTTGTACGAGTTCTTCTCGATATGTCAAATCATTCTGCAAATATATATCTTCAAGTGGTGCTTCCTCAGTTGGTTGTCGAAGATATTTTTGAAGTTGTGATATATGAAATACATCATATATTCTGGTCAGACCTGATGTCAACTATAAATTGTATTCTACCCCTCATGTTCTCTTTAGGATCTTGTAAGGACCAACATATCTTGGCGCTAGTTTTCTTTTATTTGAAATCTTTGTATGGCTTTGAAAGAAGTGATTTTAAGATAGACATAATCTTTGACTTCAAAACGTGTGCAATCTTTAGTTTATCTCGAATAATTTACACATGAGCTTCAGCATCGTGAACGATTTGTAGACCAAGAAATTATCATTCTCTTGTCTCTGTCCAGTTTAATGGTGTTCTGTATTCTCTCCCATATAAAGCTTCAAACAGTGCCATCTCAATACTATCTTGGCAACTGTTGTTATATGAAAATTCTGCAAACGACAAGCATGCATTCCACGCAGCTCCATAAATACTTACACATGTCAACATGTCTTCTAAAATTTGATTTACTCTTTCAGTCTGTCCTCTAGTCTGTAGATGATGTATTGTACTGAATGCTAAATTGGTCCCCATTGTGTCATGTAGTTTTTCCTAGAATTTAGATGTAAACTGTACTCCTCTGTCTGAGACTATCTCCATGCAATACCACAATCTTGGTCAAATATAGTTCTGCTAACTTGTTCTTCTCACAAGTTTACTTGATTGGTAGAAATATGTCACTTTGGTTAGTCATTCTATAATCACCCATATGGTATCATATCCTTCGCGTGTCTTGGGAAGTCCAGTAATGAAATCTATATTGATGTCTTCCCATTTCCACTTTGCAATTGGTAATGATTGTAATAATCATGACGGTCTATAATGATCTATTTTAATTTTCTTGCATACACACAACGTGCTATATATTCATGTATCTCTCTCTTCATATTGTTCCACCAAAATATCTACTGCAAGTCTTTATACGTCTTCATTCCTCCAGGGTGTATGGAGAATGGTGATGAATGAGATTCATCTAGCATCACTTCAATTCCTTCTTTTTCAGAATACAAAAGCGGCCATGAAATTTTAGTAAACCATGTTCATCTTCAGTGAATTCTGGTGAACTTTCTTCTAACTATTCTTCTTGAATTATTGAATTTATTTATCTTCCTGTTGAGCAATGTTGATTTGTTCTGTCAAGATTGGTTGTATTTCCAATGCGGTTATCAATCCCTGCTTAGTTATCTCTAAATTTAGTTGTTGCATTTCTTTCTACAGTTGAGGTTGATATTCTAACATAGTAGCCATACCATGATATATTCTTCGACTCAATGAATCTGCTACCGCATTTGCTTTCCCAATGTGATATTGAAGGTTTATGTCATAGTTTGTAGGATCGAATACTGCAATCAGAAAGGGGTGAATGATTGTTGGCGCATTTTGGAATCTCCTGATGGTCGATGAAGATTTTGATCGCTCATGACACGACTACCCAAACGATCGCTCAATATTGACTGCTCGCTGATCACTTTGTCCGACCGCTTTGTTCATTGTCGTAAGATCCAATCCACATGCAATCATCAGGTCTCTTCAAGCAAATCATGAACCAGATTGATTTAAGGCTATCTTTTATTGTTGGATTTTTGTGGATTAAAAAGGGACCTCACAATCGCCCCTAAAAGCCTTCTCGATGAAAGCCCTCTCAAACTGACACAAGCTTTCTCCCCTAAAACCCTCTAAAAAACCATGTGTTAACACATAGCCTCTTGACGATGACATCTCTACTATATATTTGTCTTCCATTTCAAGTGTGCATGATAAAGCTAGTAATGAGGCTCCAACAGGTCCTATAACAAGAGCAAGAGCTAAGCTGCTGCAATAACAGGTGCTTTTGTTTCTTAGAGAATTCCCTATTGCTTTAGATGAGAATGGTATACTACCTAATGAAAATACATTGTGTGTTCTTAGATTTGAAGCATTGGAAGAATAAGGACGGAAGGACCAACTGGCCAGCCCCAAGGAGAAAGAAAGCCATGCGGCCACAAGGGAGGAGGCCCATACGATCATATGTCAAAAGGAGGGGAAGCTCCACGCAGCTCAAGACTAGAAGAAGAGGCTCATACGCTACTCAGCCAAGGAGATAAACCGAACCTGTCAGTTGAGGAGTTTGCGGGCCTGCGTGTCAAAGATGGGCTGAGATTGTTTAATTCAGTCATGTAACTAGTTAGTGTTCAATTCTAAATTGCTTTAGGATCTAAATCGGCTTCAATGACCGAATAGAATAGGAGTCGGGCTCAAGACCATTACGTGTGCGTTTGGGGGCATCCTTTATAAGACAGCCACCACCCCATGGAAAAGATAGACCACTTTTGATAATAGATTGATTCAGCAAATTGCTCTTGTTCTTTCTGTTGGCTGAACCAACTTGAGGGAAGAATTGGGAGTTCATCAAAATCAAGATCGTTCAACCTTTCTGTTGGGAATTGGGAGCGCGATAGAATACATCTGGTGGTCGTGAAGTTCAACACGTGTGATTGGGCGAATTATAGAGTGGTAACTCTTGCATTGGCATCGGGGAATCACTACAATTCTTCAAATCCACATGAGTATCTTGATCCTACGTCGAGAAGATCGGGCGACCCCGTATCATCTCTCCCTGCTTTTATAGGGTAACACACTAAACCATGTCTACCTCAAACACGGACTCAAAACTTAATCTCTTCCAAAAATTAAGGGTCCCAAAACCCTTCCAAACATGGGTTTTACACAATCTTTATCTCTACCTAGTTATGAACTACATCCACAACTCATAACTCAACACGCAACGAAGCCTCTAGGATCACACCTCCTGTATCTCCATCATGCATCATCACATTCCATGTTGAAGCCTCACGACCGCATCGCCCGTAGCTTCTCCACGAATCACCAGCTTTAATCTCCACGTACTCCAGCATGAGCCCAACCACCTCGCATGACATCCTCGACCACCTGGACCTTAGACTTCCCCATCCTAGTCCCGGTCTTCCTCGTCACCGACCATGATCGTCTTCACGCCCACCTGCACATGAAAAGATCAAAGAACGTTTTTCCCAGCACAAGTTATTTACAACTTGATCGATATTAGTCCACACACTCAAACCACAACCTCAACCATCCATAAACACTAACCAAATTAATCATGACCACAAATTCTATCGCTTTCCAGTAAATCAACTTCTAACAACTCATTACAACCGCTATGACCGCCATAATGGATCGCGAGTAGGCTACGAGAGCAGAAAACAAAATTTTTCTACCGCGCACACAAGAACATCATGCTTAAGGAGGATCATGGATCGTTACCACTAGGCGCGCGCGTGAAGAAGAGTTGGAGAAGCCGATCCAACCACGCGTCGAAGTAGTAGTGGAAGTAGTCGATCGTCCCGAACCGATCGTCTCTCCACGCGATCAACCACACCACGAGCGGATCCAATCAGAGGTTGTTGATGCCGATCAACGCCGCAACGAGCGGCGCCTCCACGGTATCCACACGTCCGGGGGAACGCCGATCGCGAGTGTACCGGACTCGCGGCGGCTAGGGTTTGGCTCGGAGGTGGCGGCTACGGATTAGCTCGGGATTATCGGTGCGTTCCTCGGCCCTCGCCTCCATATATAGACCTCCTCACTTGGGCCTCGTGGACCGAGGCCCAATAGGAGTCTATCCGGATCTCTATCCGAATTGAGCCCATATCCGAATCACATTCGAATTAGTGTTCCAACCCGTTAAGTGTGCGACAGCAGGTTCACGTATACTTGGTCGCGACCGAAACACCTTCCGGTCACCACATTAATAGCGGCCTCTAGCAAGACATATTAACCCCAAAGTATACGTAAAGATCATATCGGTTTGAACTGTAATGTTCTCATGTACTAATCCCTTTGCCTCACGATATAGATTAAGCTCAAGGCGAGACTGTGTCATCCTCTTAATAGCTCAATCACTCTCTCGATTCCGTGATGGATTATAAACTCGTGATTGACTCCTCAATCACATTGGCATGGCCATGCACTTTCATAATCTATTACATCGAGGGGCCCGAGATATCTCTCCCATAAGGAGGGCAAATTCTATCTTGATCATTCACATCCCACTACATGTTTCATGGCAAACCCAAAGACTACTTTTATGACTACCCGATTCACGGAGTAGTGTTTAGTAGTCCCAAAGTAGCTACTACGCATCTTTGGGAACCATGATGATCTCAAGTCTAAGGATTCCACATAAACACTACTTGAGACCAACCGATGACACTTGGAATCTCTGCGGTGTCTCATGGCGGGTCTATCCAACATATGTTCACTAACACATGTCCATATTATTGATTTGGTATCTCCATACCATGATCCATGAGACATGATCATCAATCAATACATATCTTGATCTTTGAATCATATTTGTTCCTCATATGAAATATAATCGGGGATCATTTAGAAATAGCAACATTTTGGCATTAAGAGTCTCATGAATAAGTCACATACTCATTGATCAATAATGATAATGTCTATTTCAAGGAACAAAGCAATGTATCATAAACATAGTATGTGATATATTCAACATCTCCATGTTGCCTCTAGGGCATATCACTGTGATCTCCCACTTGCACTAGAGTCAACCATGTAGGTATCTAATACCCATTGCCCTAGTGTGAGCCTCATGCTTTGGTCGGGAAGCGGCTTTGTCAGCGGATCGCAATGTTCAAATCCGTGTGTACTTTGCATATCTTAACATCGCCTCTCCACAATCTCGCGGATGAGATGAAATCGCCGTAGAATGTGCTTGGACTTACAGTGCGATCTAGGCTCCTTGGCTTGCGCAATGGCTCCACTTGTTGTCACAGATGAGGTCCATTGGGTGGAGGCACTAGCCATCACACCAAGCTCGAAACAAATTTCTTGATCCAACGACCTCTTTAGCGACTTGAGCCGCTATGTACTAAACTTCGTTGTAGAATCAACAAGCTGTCTCTGCTTGGAACTCTTCCGACACCGCACCGCCATTCGGAGAACACAAATCCGATTGCGATCTAAAATCATCTTTGTCGGTTTGGAAGCTAGCATCGGTGTAACCATTTACAACGAGCTCTTCCTCACCCCATAGACGAGGAACACATCTTTAGTTCTTCTCAAGTACTTCAAGATGTTCTTTACTGATAATCGATGACTTTCACGGATCGTGGTATCTACTCGTAGCACTTAAAGCATCTGAGACATCGGACGATGTACAAAGCATGGCATACATAATGGATCCAATAGTGAAGCATATGGAATCGCATTCATTTTATCCCGCTCATCGGTGTACTAGGACACCGATTCTTGCTAAGATTTATACCATGTGACATAGGTAGGAAGCCTTTCTTGGAATCTGCATGTTGAACCTTTTCAACACCTTGTCAATGTACGTATCTTGGCTTAATCCAATCAACCTTTTGATCTATCTCTATAGATCTTGATGCCCGAATATATGCCGCCTCTCCTAAGTCTTTCATAGAGAAACTACTTTTCAATGAAGACTTATGATTCGACATAGGAATGTCATTTCCGATCAATAATATGTCATCCACATATAAGACCGTAAACACGAGTGCGCTCCCACTAGCCTTTTGTAAACACAAGGCTCTTCTTCGTTCTTGATGAAACCAAACCCTTTGATTACTTCATCAAAGCGAATGTTCCAACTCGAGATGCTGCTTTAATCCATAAATGGATCTTTGCGACTTGCATATCTTTCTAGGCGATTGCGGATCGACAAAACACGTGGGTGTGTCATGTACACATCCTCACTCGATTTCCATTAAGGAAAGCTGTTTGACATCCATTGCCATATTTCATAGTCGAAATAAGCGACAATTGCTAGAATGATCCGAATAGACTTTAGCATTGCGACGGTCGAAAAGTTTCATCATAATCAACACCTTGAATTTGTTTGAAACCTTTGGCCACCAATCGCGCTTTATAGATGTGAACATTTCCATCTATGTCTATCTTTTCTTGAAAACCCATTTGCACTCAATGGTTTTAACACCATCGGTGGATCAACCAAGTTCCAAACTTGATTACGTGCATGGATTCAATTTGGATCTCATGGCTTCAAGCCATTTCTCGAGTCTGGTCCCACCATCGCTTCTTCATAGGTCTTAGGTTCATCGTTGTCTAACAACAATATATCCCGTTGTTGAGTAGTCAAGAACATGTACCTCTCGGTACACGACGTGACCTCTCGACCTCACGTGGTGCCGTGTGTCCTAACAGGTTCTTCAACAGTTTGTTCATCTGTTGTGGTTCTCAGGGTGAAACGTTTTCGGTGTTTCTCGAATTTCTTCAAGTTGCACCATGCTCCCACTATCCCTTCTTGAGAGAAACTCTTTCTCTAAGAAGACACCATCTTGGGCGACAAACACTTTGCCTTCTTCTTGATTATAGAAGTAATATCCTTTTGTTTCCTTAGGATACCAGATAAAGAAGCATTTATCGAGTTGGGGTGAGCTTATCGGTTGTAAGCGTTTTACATAAGTCTCACATCCCCAAATCTTAAGAAAAGACAAGCTAGGACGTTGTCTGTCCACATCTCATATGGTGTCTTTTCTCGATTTTGATGGAACTACATTTAGTGTGAAAGGTACATTTCAAGGCGTACCCCAAAAGACAACGGAAGATCACGTGGCTCATCATGGGCGCACCATATCTAATAAGGTGCGATTTCTCGTTCGAGATACCCCATTCCATTGAGGTGTTCGGCGGAGTCAATTGTGGAACAATTCCACAATCCTTGAGATGATTACCAAACTCATGGCTCAAATACTCGCCTCCACGATCGGATCGTAGAAACTTGATTGTCTTGCCTAAATGATTTTGCACTTCATTTTGGAATTCTTTGAACTTTTCAAAGGATTCGGACTTATCTTCATCGGTAGATATATCCATATCTACTAAAGTCATCGATAAAAGTTATGAATCTTGAAAACCACCTCGGTCGTTGAGCTCATTGGTCCACATACATCGAATGTCACGAGTGCCAATAAGTCACTTGCCCGTTCACCTTGACCGGTGAAAGGTGCTTTTGTCATCTTGCCAAGTAAACAAGATTCGCATGTCTCAAATGATTCAAAATCAAATGAGTGCGAATACCATCTCTATGGAGCTTCTCCATGCGTTTCTCATTTATGTGACCTAAGCGGCAGTGCCAAATAAAAGTGGGATTCAAATCATTTGATCGTTGCCTCTTTGTATTAATGTTATAGACCGATGACTCTTCAAGAGTAAGAACATATAACCCATTCATCAATGGAGTATGACAATAGAACATATCTTTGAAATAAAGAGAACAACCATTGTTCACGGATCTAAAGTCATAACCTTACGCTTGTAAACATGAAGCGAAATAATGTTCTTGGAAAGAGATGGAACACAATAACAATTATTCAATTCCAAAACTAATCACGAAGGTAAAGACAATGGCATGGTGCCAACACCACATGACAACTTTTGCTCCATTGCCAATGCGAAGATCCACTTCGCTCCTCCTCAAACTTCTACTTCTTCTTAGCCCCGCAATGATTTGCAAATGTGAGCAACCGATCCGGTATCAAATACCCAAGAATCGATAGATGAAGTAGCAAGATTGATTTCTATAACATTTATACACGGAGCGAAGTCGTACTTCCCTTCTTTTCTCAAGATCCTCCAAGTACTTTGGGCGGTTCCTTTTCCAATGTCCCGATTGCTTACGATGAGTAGCAATCCGCATCGAGCGAGGCCCTTCTTGACTTGCTTGGCCTTAGAAGCGCTCGCGATCTCATCGGAGCTAACTTTCTTTTGACCGCCTTTCTTTACATAGGGCTTGCCCTTGCCTTTCTGCATCATCATCACATGATGGCTGCTTTTCTTAATGCTTTCCTCGGTGATTTTAGCATCCCATGCAACTCACCAAGGTCTTGTCCATGTTGTTCATGTGATAGTTCGAATGAATGGCTCAAAGCTCGAGGGGCGATGAAGAATCACATCGATAGCCAACTCTTGGCTAAGGGAAAACCAAGCTTTTCGGACTCTCAATGTAGCCAATCATCTTAATCACATGAGGGTCGACGGATTCCCTTACGCAAGCTTGCACGCAAACAAGGACTTTGAAGTGTTGAACCTCTCGCCCTTGCTTGGTTCTCAAACATACCACGCAACCCCACAATGATATTGTAGGCATCTGTGTTCTCATATTGCTTCGAGCTCGAGAGGACATTGTGGCAAGCATGAGACGACTCACATCAAGGTAATCATTCGTTTGCTTCTCATAAGCTTTCCGTGCAGCCACGGTAGCATTATCGGGCAAGTCATCGGGATAAGGAGACTCAAGGACATGCTCCTTGCGCTCTTGCTTGAGAACAATTCTCGGTTGCGATACCAATCCAAAAGTTCGTTCCATTGAGTTTTCTTTCTCAAGAATAGATCGCAAATTAAAAGAAGCTGGATGCGGCATTAGTTGACATGATCTACAACAAAGAATATGCAAAGTTTAGCACTATGTTCATGTTTGATCTTCCATTAAACAATTTAACAAAGATACTCCCACTATATGTTTTGTAATCGTCTTCCTCTAACGACATATAGTGGTCAAGATCCATGTTCATCTAAGTTCTAGTGAGCTTTGGCATCCTTGCTAGAAACCTAGTGACGAGGTAAGCAACACTTGCTAATCACATCTTATGTGACTCTTGTTTGTTGGGTGACATCCAATGCCCGGCTCCCAACACCATGCCCCAAGGCCCAAATCTAATTTGATAGCCTTGTCAAGTAAACCAATACTATGCATGTGGATGTCAGACATCCACCCTATTAGATCAAGATAGTTGATGGTACTCGCTTTGGCGGACCTACCAAACAATGATCATGATTCTTATAGTAGCGACAATTGGAAGGGCATCAAAACAAATTCTTAATTTTTTCTTGAGAGAAGCTATTCTATCATGAAAAACTAACCCTTAGTTGGTATGGCATGAAAGAATAGTATGACAAGAAATAAACATCACATGCATATAATCACATTATACTGTGAATGGTATGGCATTTTGTATCGTAGTGGTCGCCATCGCCATGGTTCCATGGTGATATTCTTCGCCACACTTCTTGTCCTCTTTGTCATCATGCTTGAAGCCTCCATAGCAAAGAACTAAACTATTACAACTAATAGGTAGCAAATGAATTACATGAGGAGCTCAAGCATCACAAGTCGACACGCAGTCGTTATACAATTAAAAACGGCCTCAACCCGGTGTGATTAATACGACACACAGCCGCCAAAACACACATGCATCACATATGCATCTATGCCATACCATTCACATCATTCCTGCAAAAACAAGTTAAGCATAGAACATATTCTACATACGACATGAATGTGTTTCTATAACAATCTATCGTGTACCCAAGCGATCGCTCAATATTGATCGTCACGATCACTTTGTCCGACCGCTTTGTTCATTGTCGTAGATCAATCCACATGCAATCATCGGTCTCTTCAAGCAAATCATGAACAGATTGATTTAAGGCTATCTTTTATTGTTGGATTTTGTGGATTAAAAGGGACCTCACAATCGCCCCTAAAAGCCTTCTCGATGAAAGCCCTCTCAAACTGACACAAGCTTTCTCCCCTAAAACCCTCTAAAAAACCATGTGTTAACACATAGCCTCTTGACGATGACATCTCTACTATATATTTGTCTTCCATTTCAAGTGTGCATGATAAAGCTAGTAATGAGGCTCCAACGGGTCCTATAACAAGAGCAAGAGCTAAGTCTGCGCAATAACAGTGCTTTTGTTTCTTAGAGAATTCCTATTGCTTTAGATGAGAATGGTATACTACCTAATGAAAATACATTGTGTGTTCTTAGATTTGAAGCATTGGAAGAATAAGGACGGAAGGACCAACTGGCCAGCCCCAAGGAGAAAGAAAGCCATGCGGCCACAAGGGAGGAGGCCCATACGATCATATGTCAAAAGGAGGGGAAGCTCCACGCAGCTCAAGACTAGAAGAAGAGGCTCATACGCTACTCAGCCAAGGAGATAAACCGAACCTATCAGTTGAGGAGTTTGCGGGCGTGCGTGTCAAAGATGGGCTGAGATTGTTTAATTCAGTCATGTAACTAGTTAGTGTTCAATTCTAAATTGCTTTAGGATCTAAATCGGCTTCAATGACCGAATAGAATAGGAGTCGGGCTCAAGACCATTACGTGTGCGTTTGGGGGCATCCTTTATAAGACAGCCACCACCCCATGGAAAAGATAGACCACTTTTGATAATAGATTGATTGACAAATTGCTCTTGTTCTTTACATTGGTGAACCAACTTGAGGGAAGAATTGGGAGTTCATCAAAATCAAGATCGTTCAACCTTTACATTTGGGAATTGGGAGCGCGATAGAATACATCTGGTGGTCGTGAAGTTCAACACGTGTGATTGGGCGAATTATAGAGTGGTAACTCTTGCATTGGCATCGGGGAATCACTACAATTCTTCAAATCCACATGAGTATCTTGATCCTACGTCGAGAAGATCGGGCGACCCCGTATCATCTCTCCCTGCTTTTATAGGGTAACACACTAAACCATGTCTACCTCAAACACGGACTCAAAACTTAATCTCTTCCAAAAATTAAGGGTCCCAAAACCCTTCCAAACATGGGTTTTACACAATCTTTATCTCTACCTAGTTATGAACTACATCCACAACTCATAACTCAACACATAGCGAAGCCTCTAGGATCACACCTCCTGTATCTCCATCATGCATCATCACATTCCATGTTGAAGCCTCACGACCGCATCGCCCGTAGCTTCTCCACGAATCACCAGCTTTAATCTCCACGTACTCCAGCATGAGCCCAACCACCTCGCATGACATCCTCGACCACCTGGACCTTAGACTTCCCCATCCTAGTCCCGGTCTTCCTCGTCACCGACCATGATCGTCTTCACGCCCACCTGCATATGAAAAGATCAAAGAACGTTTTTCCCAGCACAAGTTATTTACAACTTGATCGATATTAGTCCACACACTCAAACCACAACCTCAACCATCCATAAACACTAACCAAATTAATCATGACCACAAATTCTATCGCTTTCGATAAATCAACTTCTAACAACTCATTACAACCGCTATGACCGCCATAATGGATCGCGAGTAGGCTACGAGCGAAAACAAAATTTTTCTACGCACACAAGAACATCATGCTTAGGAGGGATCATGGATCGTTACCACTAGAGCGCAGCAGCGTGAAGAAGAGTTGGAGAAGCCGATCCAACCACGCGCGTCGAGTAGTAGTGGAAGTAGTCGATCGTCCGAACCGATCGTCTCCTCCACGCGATCAACCACACCACGAGCGGATCCAATCAGAGGTTGTTGATGCCGATCAACGCCGCAACGAGCGGCGCCTCCACCGGTATCCACACGTCCGGTGGGCAGCCGATCGCGAGTGTACCGGACTCGCGGCGGCTAGGGTTTGGCTCGGAGGTGGCGGCTACGGATTAGCTCGGGATTATCGGTGCGTTCCTCGCCCCTCGCCTCCATATATATAGACCTCCTCACTTGGGCCTCGTGGACCGAGGCCCAATAGAGTCTATCCGGATCTCTATCCGAATTGAGCCCATATCCGAATCACATTGAATTAGTGTTCCAACCCGTTAAGTGTGCGACCACAGCAGGTTCACGTATACTTGGTCGCGACCGAGAAACACCTTCCGGTCACCACATTAATAGCGGCCTCTAGCAAGACATATTAACCCCAAAGTATACGTAAAGATCATATCTTTGAACACGTAATGTTCTCATGTACTAATCCCTTTGCCTCACGATATAGATTAAGCTCAAGGCGAGACTGTGTCATCCTCTTAATAGCTCAATCACTCTCTCGATTCCGTGATGGATTATAAACTCGTGATTGACTCCTCAATCACATTGGCATGGCCATGCACTTTCATAATCCATTACATCGAGGGGCCGAGATATCTCTCCCATAAGGAGGGCAAATTCTATCTTGATCATTCACATCCCACTACATGTTTCATGGCAAACCCAAAGACTACTTTTATGACTACCCGATTCACGGAGTAGTGTTTAGTAGTCCCAAAGTAGCTACTACGCATCTTTGGGAACCATGATGATCTCAAGTCTAAGGATTCCACATAAACACTACTTGAGACCAGCGATGACACTTGGAATCTCTGCGGTGTCTCATGGCGGGTCTATCCAACATATGTTCACTAACACATGTCCATATTATTGATTTGGTATCTCCATACCATGATCCATGAGACATGATCATCAATCAATACATATCTTGATCTTTGAATCATATTTGTTCCTCATATGAAATATAATCGGGGATCATTTAGAAATAGCAACATTTTGGCATTAAGAGTCTCATGAATAAGTCACATACTCATTGATCAATAATGATAATGTCTATTTCAAGGAACAAAGCAATGTATCATAAACATAGTATGTGATATATTCAACATCTCCATGTTGCCTCTAGGGCATATCACTGTGATCTCCCACTTGCACTAGAGTCAACCATGTAGGTATCTAATACCCATTGCCCTAGTGTGAGCCTCATGCTTTGGTGGGAAGCGGCTTTGTCAGCGGATCGCAATGTTCAAATCCGTGTGTACTTTGCATATCTTAACATCGCCTCTCTCCACAATCTCGCGGATGAGATGAAATCGCCGTAGAATGTGCTTGGACTTACAGTGCGATCTAGGCTCCTTGGCTTGCAATGGCTCCCTTGTTGTCACTGATGAGGTCCATTGGGTGGAGGCACTAGCCATCACACCAAGCTCGAAACAAATTTCTTGATCCAAGCGGCCTCTTTAGCGACTTGAGCCGCTATGTACTAAACTTGTTGTAGAATCAACAACTGTCTCTGCTTGGAACTCTTCCGACTACCGCACCGCCATTCGGTGAGAACACAAATCCCGATTGCGATCTAAAATCATCTTTGTCGGTTTGGAAGCTAGCATCGGTGTAACCATTTACAACGAGCTCTTCCTCACCCCATAGACGAGGAACACATCTTTAGTTCTTCTCAAGTACTTCAAGATGTTCTTTACGATAATCGATGACTTTCACCGGATCTCGACGGTATCTACTCGTAGCACTTAAAGCATACGAGACATCCGGGCGTGTACAAAGCATGGCATACATAATGGATCCAATAGTGAAGCATATGGAATCGCATTCATTTTATCCGCTCATCGGTGTACTAGGACACCGATTCTTGCTAAGATTTATACCATGTGACATAGGTAGGAAGCCTTTCTTGGAATCACGCATGTTGAACCTTTTCAACACCTTGTCAATGTACGTATCTTGGCTTAATCCAATCAACCTTTTGATCTATCTCTATAGATCTTGATGCCCAGAATATATGCCGCCTCTCCTAAGTCTTTCATAGAGAAACTACTTTTCAATGAAGACTTATGATTCGACATAGGAATGTCATTTCCGATCAATAATATGTCATCCACATATAAGACCCGAAACACGAGTGCGCTCCCACTAGCCTTTTGTAAACACAAGGCTCTTCTTCGTTCTTGATGAAACCAAACCCTTTGATTACTTCATCAAAGCGAATGTTCCAACTCGAGATGCTGCTTTAATCCATAAATGGATCTTTGCGACTTGCATATCTTTCTAGGCGATTGCGGATCGACAAAACACGTGGGTGTGTCATGTACACATCCTCACTCGATTTCCATTAAGGAAAGCTGTTTTGACATCCATTGCCATATTTCATAGTCGAAATAAGCGACAATTGCTAGAATGATCCGAATAGACTTTAGCATTGCGACGGCGAAAAAGTTTCATCATAATCAACACCTTGAATTTGTTTGAAACCTTTGGCCACCAATCGCGCTTTATAGATGTGAACATTTCCATCTATGTCTATCTTTTCTTGAAAACCCATTTGCACTCAATGGTTTTAACACCATCGGTGGATCAACCAAGTTCCAAACTTGATTCTTGTGCATGGATTCAATTTCGGATCTCATGGCTTCAAGCCATTTCTCAGTCTGGTCCCACCATCGCTTCTTCATAGGTCTTAGGTTCATCGTTGTCTAACAACAATATATCCCGTTGTTGAGTAGTCAAGAACATGTACCTCTCGGTACACGACGTGACCTCTCGACCCACGTGGTGCGGTGTGTCCTAGCAGGTTCTTCAACAGTTTGTTCATCTGTTGTGGTTACGTAGGGCTGAAACGTTTCGGTGTTTCTCGAATTTCTTCAAGTTGCACCATGCTCCCACTATCCCTTCTTGAGAGAAACTCTTTCTCTAAGAAGACACCATCTTGGGCGACAAACACTTTGCCTTCTTCTTGATTATAGAAGTAATATCCTTTTGTTTCCTTAGGATACCCGATAAAGAAGCATTTATCAGTTGGGGTGAGCTTATCAGTTGTAAGCGTTTTACATAAGTCTCACATCCCCAAATCTTAAGAAAAGACAAGCTAGGGCGTTGTCTGTCCACATCTCATATGGTGTCTTTTCTCTCGATTTTGATGGAACTCTGTTTAGTGTGGCGGTACATTTCAAGGCGTACCCCAAAAGACAACGGAAGATCACTGTGGCTCATCATGGGCGCACCATATCTAATAAGGTGCGATTTCTCGTTCAGATACCCCATTCCATTGAGGTGTTCGGCGGAGTCAATTGTGGAACAATTCCACAATCCTTGAGATGATTACCAAACTCATGGCTCAAATACTCGCCTCCACGATCGGATCGTAGAAACTTGATTGTCTTGCCTAAATGATTTTGCACTTCATTTTGGAATTCTTTGAACTTTTCAAAGGATTGAGACTTATCTTCATCGGTAGATATATCCATATCTACTAAAGTCATCGATAAAAGTTATGAAATCTTGAAAACCACCTCTGGTCGTTGAGCTCATTGGTCCACATACATCGAATGTACGAGTGCCAATAAGTCACTTGCCCGTTCACCTTGACCGGTGAAAGGTGCTTTTGTCATCTTGCCAAGTAAACAAGATTCGCATGTCTCAAATGATTCAAAATCAAATGAGTGCAGAATACCATCTCTATGGAGCTTCTCCATGCGTTTCTCATTTATGTGACCTAGCGGCGGTGCCAAATAAAAGTGGGATTCAAATCATTTGATCGTTGCCTCTTTGTATTAATGTTATAGACCGATGACTCTTCAAGAGTAAGAACATATAACCCATTCATCAATGGAGTATGACAATAGAACATATCTTTGAAATAAAGAGAACAACCATTGTTCACAGATCTAAAGTCATAACCTTCGCTTGTAAACATGAGCGAAATAATGTTCTTGGAAAGAGATGGAACACAATAACAATTATTCAATTCCAAAACTAATCACGAAGGTAAAGACAATGGCATGGTGCCAACAACCACCATGACAACTTTTGCTCCATTGCCAATGCGAAGATCCACTTCGCTCCTCCTCAAACTTCTACTTCTTCTTAGCCCTGCAATGATTTGCAAATGTGAGCAACCGATCCGGTATCAAATACCCAAGAATCGATAGATGAAGTAGCAAGATTGATTTCTATAACATTTATACGGAGGCGAAGTCGTACTTCCTTCTTTTCTCAAGATCCTCCAAGTACTTTGGGCGTTCCTTTTCCAATGTCACGATTGCTTTGAGTAGCAATCCGCATCGAGCGAGGCCCTTCTTGACTTGCTTGGCCTTAGAACTGCTCGCGATCTCATCGGAGCTAACTTTCTTTGACCGCGCCTTTCTTTACATAGGGCTTGCCCTTGCCTTTCTGCATCATCATCACATGATGGTGCTTTTCTTAATGCTTTCCTCGGCTGATTTTAGCATCCCATGCAACTCGACCAAGGTCTTGTCCATGTTGTTCATGTGATAGTTCGAATGAATGGCTCAAAGCTCGAGGGCGATGAAGAATCACATCGGTAGCCAACTCTTGGCTAAGGGGAAAACCAAGCTTTCGGACTCTCAATGTAGCCAATCATCTTAATCACATGAGGGTGACGGATTCCCTTACGCAAGCTCGCACGCAAACAAGGACTTTGAAGTGTTGAACCTCTCACCCTTGCTTGGTTCTCAAACATACCACGCAACCCCACAATGATATTGTAGGCATCTGTGTTCTCATATTGCTTACAAGCTCGAGAGGACATTGTGGCAAGCATGAGACGACTCACATCAAGGTAATCATTCGTTTGCTTCTCATAAGCTTTCCGTGCAGCCACGGTAGCATTATCGGGCAAGTCATCGGGATAAGGAGACTCAAGGACATGCTCCTTGCGCTCTTGCTTGAGAACAATTCTCGGGTTGCGATACCAATCCAAAAGTTCGTTCCATTGAGTTTTCTTTCTCAAGAATAGATCGCAAATTAAAAGAAGCTGGATGCGGCATTAGTTGACATGATCTACAACAAAGAATATGCAAAGTTTAGCACTATGTTCATGTTTGATCTTCCATTAAACAATTTAACAAAGATACTCCCACTATATGTTTTGTAATCGTCTTCCTCTAACGACATATAGTGGTCAAGATCCATGTTCATCTAAGTTCTAGTGAGCTTTGGCATCCTTTGCTAGAAACCTAGTGGCGTAGGTAAGCAACACTTGCTAATCACATCTTATGTGACTCTTGTTTGTTGGGTGACATCCAATGCCCGGCTCCCAACACCATGCCCCAAGGCCCAAATCTAATTTGATAGCCTTGTCAAGTAAACCAATACTATGCATGTGGATGTCCGACATCCACCCTATTAGATCAAGATAGTTGATGGTACTCGCTTTGGCGGACCTACCAAACAATGATCATGATTCTTATAAGCGCGACAATTGGAAGGGCATCAAAACAAATTCTTAATTTTTTTCTTGAGAGAAGCTATTCTATCATGAAAAACTAACCCTTAGTTGGTATGGCATGAAAGAATAGTATGACAAGAAATAAACATCACATGCATATAATCACATTATACTGTGAATGGTATGGCATTTTGTATCGTAGTGGTCGCCATCGCCATGGTTCCATGGTGATATTCTTCGCCACACTTCTTGTCCTCTTTGTCATCATGCTTGAAGCCTCCATAGCAAAGAACTAAACTATTACAACTAATAGGTAGCAAATGAATTACATGAGGAGCTCAAGCATCACAAGTCGACACGCAGGTCGTTATACAATTAAAGAACGGCCTCAACCCGGCTGTGATTAATACGACACACAGGCCGCCAAAACACACATGCATCACATATGCATCTATGCCATACCATTCACATCATTCCCTGCAAAAACAAGCATAGAACATATTCTACCGCCCTGACATGAATGTGTTTCTATAACAATCTATGCGTGTACCCAAACGATCGCTCAATATTGACTGCTCGCTGATCACTTTGTCCGACCGCTTTGTTCATTGTCGTAAGATCCAATCCACATGCAATCATCAGGTCTCTTCAAGCAAATCATGAACCAGATTGATTTAAGGCTATCTTTTATTGTTGGATTTTTGTGGATTAAAAAGGGACCTCACAATCGCCCCTAAAAGCCTTCTCGATGAAAGCCCTCTCAAACTGACACAAGCTTTCTCCCCTAAAACCCTCTAAAAAACCATGTGTTAACACATAGCCTCTTGACGATGACATCTCTACTATATATTTGTCTTCCATTTCAAGTGTGCATGATAAAGCTAGTAATGAGGCTCCAACAGGTCCTATAACAAGAGCAAGAGCTAAGCTCTTTGCAATAACAGTGCTTTTGTTTCTTAGAGAATTCCCTATTGCTTTAGATGAGAATGGTATACTACCTAATGAAAATACATTGTGTGTTCTTAGATTTGAAGCATTGGAAGAATAAGGACGGAAGGACCAACTGGCCAGCCCCAAGGAGAAAGAAAGCCATGCGGCCACAAGGGAGGAGGCCCATACGATCATATGTCAAAAGGAGGGGAAGCTCCACGCAGCTCAAGACTAGAAGAAGAGGCTCATACGCTACTCAGCCAAGGAGATAAACCGAACCTGTCAGTTGAGGAGTTTGCGGGCGTGCGTGTCAAAGATGGGCTGAGATTGTTTAATTCAGTCATGTAACTAGTTAGTGTTCAATTCTAAATTGCTTTAGGATCTAAATCGGCTTCAATGACCGAATAGAATAGGAGTCGGGCTCAAGACCATTACGTGTGCGTTTGGGGGCATCCTTTATAAGACAGCCACCACCCCATGGAAAAGATAGACCACTTTTGATAATAGATTGATTCAGCAAATTGCTCTTGTTCTTTCTATTGGCTGAACCAACTTGAGGGAAGAATTGGGAGTTCATCAAAATCAAGATCGTTCAACCTTTACATTGGGAATTGGGGAGCGATAGAATACATCGGTGGTCGTGAAGTTCAACACGTGTGATTGGGCGAATTATAGAGTGGTAACTCTTGCATTGGCATCGGGGAATCACTACAATTCTTCAAATCCACATGAGTATCTTGATCCTCGTCGAGAAGATCGGGCGACCCGTATCATCTCTCCTCGCTTTTATAGGGTAACACACTAAACCATGTCTACCTCAAACACGGACTCAAAACTTAATCTCTTCCAAAATTAAGGGTCCCAAAACCCTTCCAAACATGGGTTTACACAATCTTTATCTCTACCTAGTTATGAACTACATCCACAACTCATAACTCAACACGCAGCGAAGCCTCTAGGATCACACCTCCAATATCTCCATCATGCATCATCACATTCCATGTTGAAGCCTCACGACCGCATCGCCCGTAGCTTCTCCACGAATCACCAGCTTTAATCTCCACGTACTCCAGCATGAGCCCAACCACCTCGCATGACATCCTCGACCACCTGGACCTTAGACTTCCCCATCCTAGTCCCGGTCTTCCTCGTCACCGACCATGATCGTCTTCACGCCCACCTGCACATGAAAAGATCAAAGAACGTTTTCCCGGACAAGTTATTTACAACTTGATCGATATTAGTCACACACTCAAACCACAACCTCAACCATCCATAAACACTAACCAAATTAATCATGACCACAAATTCTATCGCTTTCCAGTAAATCAACTTCTAACAACTCATTACAACCGCTATGACCGCCATAATGGATCGCGAGTAGGCTACGAGAGCAGAAAACAAAATTTTTCTACCGCGCACACAAGAACATCATGCTTAAGGAGGGATCATGGATCGTTACCACTAGGCAGCAGTGCGTGAAGAAGAGTTGGAGAAGCCGATCCAACCACAGCGTCGAAGTAGTAGTGGAAGTAGTCGATCGTCCGAACCGATCGTCTCCTCCCGCGATCAACCACACCACGAGCGGATCAATCAGAGGTTGTTGATGCCGATCAACGCCGCAACGGCGGCGCCTCCACCGGTATCCACATGTCCGGGTGGGAACGCCGATCGCGAGTGTACCAGCACTCGCGAGCGGCTAGGGTTTGGCTCTGGAGGTGGCGGCTACGGATTAGCTCGGGATTATCAGGTGCGTTCCTCGGCCCCTCGCCTCCATATATAGACCTCCTCACTTGGGCCTCGTGGACCGAGGCCCAATAGGAGTCTATCCGGATCTCTATCCGAATTGAGCCCATATCCGAATCACATTGAATTAGTGTTCCAACCCGTTAAGTGTGCGACCAGCAGGTTCACGTATACTTGGTCGCGACCGAAACACCTTTCGGTCACCACATTAATAGCGGCCTCTAGCAAGACATATTAACCCCAAAGTATACGTAAAGATCATATCATTTGAACACCGTAATGTTCTCATGTACTAATCCCTTTGCCTCACGATATAGATTAAGCTCAAGGCGAGACTGTGTCATCCTCTTAATAGCTCAATCACTCTCTCGATTCCGTGATGGATTATAAACTCGTGATTGACTCCTCAATCACATTGGCATGGCCATGCACTTTCATAATCCATTACATCGAGGGGCCCGAGATATCTCTCCCATAAGGAGGGGCAAATTCTATCTTGATCATTCACATCCCACTACATGTTTCATGGCAAACCCAAAGACTACTTTTATGACTACCCGATTCACGGAGTAGTGTTTAGTAGTCCCAAAGTAAGCTACTACGCATCTTTGGGAACCATGATGATCTCAAGTCTAAGGATTCCACATAAACACTACTTGAGACCAAGCGATGACACTTGGAATCTCTGCGGTGTCTCATGGCGGGTCTATCCAACATATGTTCACTAACACATGTCCATATTATTGATTTGGTATCTCCATACCATGATCCATGAGACATGATCATCAATCAATACATATGCTGATCTTTGAATCATATTTGTTCCTCATATGAAATATAATCAGGGATCATTTAGAAATAGCAACATTTTGGCATTAAGAGTCTCATGAATAAGTCACATACTCATTGATCAATAATGATAATGTCTATTTCAAGGAACAAAGCAATGTATCATAAACATAGTATGTGATATATTCAACATCTCCATGTTGCCTCTAGGGCATATCACCAACACGCCATGCACATGCCGGTCTAGTTTCCATCTCAACGAGTACTCGAAAACCACAAGTACTCGAAAAATCAAAACCACAAGTACTCAAGAAATCAAAAACCACAAGTACTCGAGAAGTCAGAACACTCGCAAAACACAAGCATCATAGTGCTCCTAGTCTACGACTACCTACCATCAACCAATCACTGTACCTTCGAGTACTGACTACTGATCACAATTTGTCTAAGACAACCAATCGCTAACTCTACGACTATCGATCATAAAGTCCACAGCTACCCATCATCTCCCAGGCACTGTAGCAACAACTACCGAGTTCGTACCGAGTACTGTAACACTGACTGCAGACTACTGAGTACCGACCTGGTACTATAGCACTGACTGTCGACTAGTTACTATCACTTTCAACCAGTCCACTGAACCTCATCACCTGCTCTGCCCTCCAACTCCGGACCGGGGTCATTCCGCCATGGTCATTCACCCATGGTCAATATGTCGATATACCGTGGTCGACATCTACCGAACAATCCTACTAACCTGAAAGCTCCAACAACAAATAGCGCATCGACTAGAACTTTCACAAACGCAAATTTAAGAAAACCCAAATGTCAATTATTCATCATCACTAAATGCATGACCACCACATGGTCTAAATAGTTCTTGATCAATTCTAACCATCTTTGTTGTCTTAGATTTACATATGGTTGGGTAAATATATACTTCAAACGCTTGTGGTTGAAAAATATTTCACAATGATTTCCTAGTAAATAATATTTTCATATCTTCAAAGCATGTATCAATGCAACTAATTCCAGGTCGTGTGTTGGATAATTTTCTCCATATGGCCTTAGTTGTCTTGAAGCATAAGCTATGACTCTTCCATCTTGTATTAATACACATCCAAATCGTTGTTTTCAAGCATCACAATAGATTTGAAAATCCTTTGCGGGATTGAAAAGTATTAAAACTAGAGTTGTGATTAATTTAGTTTTCAATTCCTAACAACTTTCTTCATATTTATATGTCCATTCAAATGGTTTGTCCTCCTTAAGAAGTTGAGTAAAAGAACGTGTTGTCTTCAAGAATCCTTCTATAAATCAACGATAGTAACCTACCAATCTTAGAAAACTTTGGATCTTTGTCATTGTCTTTAGTTGCTTTCATTCCATCACGGCTTTTACTCTCTCTAGGTCAACTTTTACTCCTTCTTTAGTGATAATGTGTCCTAAGAAAGCAACTTCTTTCATACAGAATTCACACTTGGTGAATTTGACATATAGTTGAGGTTCTCATAACTTGGTGAAGGCAATATGTGGGTGTTGTTAATGTTCTTCTTCATTCATAGAGTATATCAATATATCATCTACAAAAACTACCACAAAATGATCCAACTGATACATGCATACTTGATTCATCAAATTCATGAAATATGCTAGTGTATTAGTTAGACCAAAAGGAACTATTGTGAATTCAAACAATCCATATCTCGTGGTGAAAGCGGTCTTATCTCAATCATGTTCTTGGATCTTGAGCTGATGATACCTAGGTCACAAATCTATGTTGGAAAATACTTTAGTTCCCTTGAGTTGATAAAATAAATTATTAATTCTTGGTAAGGGATATTTATTTTTTTATGGTTACTGCATTAAATCATCTATAATCTATACACATTCTCTGACTTCCGTCTTTCTTTTTGGCAAATAACACTAGTGCTGACCACGATGAAACACTAGAACAAACAAACTCTTTGTCTATCAACTCATTCGACTATTTCTTGATTTCTTTCAGTTCATTTGCTAACATTCTATATTGATGCTTAGTAATGGGCTTGATTCCTAGAATTAGTTCTATATCAAGTTTAATTTGTCAGTCGGGTGGTCTTTTTGGACAATTCTCATGGAAAAGCATTTGGATATTATTGAACTATTGGAACTTGAATTACTCCTTCTACCATCATGTTGTTAATGCTTTTCTTCATTTCTTTTATCAAGGTATGATTTGTCTCCACTGTCACTTCCTGTCCCTCTGAATTGATCAATGTCACTAACTTTCTTTCACAATCCAGTTTGGCTTTATGTTTAGTTAAATAGTTCATTCCTAGTATGACATCCAATCCCCTCATCTCCAATACTAATAGATTAGTTTTAAATCTAATCCCATGGATTTTTATATTCAAATCACAATACCCAAATCATGATTCCATTCTACTTTCGGCTGTTTGAAATGCATAGGTCTTTTGTAAAGAGGTAAATGTTGTGAGACCATGTAGAGATCGTTCCATGGTTGTGATGAGTAGCTGACTTGTGGTTCAGAGAGTTTGCGGAGTTTGAGTTTGGTTTTTGAGAGTTTATAATTTTTCTAATTGCTTCTGTTGCTAGCAGTATGACTAGCATTGGGGTCGTGGTCATAATTGCCAAGAGTGGTTTGACCAGCCAAGGGCTGGCTGTCAAACCGATGGTGGTGCGGCGATTAGACCGGCATGGGAGCAGCGGTCTAATCAATCGGGTGTGGTAGTACCAGACTTAATTAGCGGTTGGACTAGGGTGCAATACAACCGGATTCTAGTTGATGGTAACTATTTTCCAGTGAGCTTATTTTAGGGAGAGCTCAAGTGGTCATATCAGGCTTTGTACTATGGTAGTGCTGGGGCAGTACTACCGGTGTTGTACTGGCGGTATGACCGACGTCAAGCAGTATGACCGGCCTTTGGTTGGTGATCATACCGTCCATGGTGTGGGCGGTCTAACTTACCTGTGGTTGGGAGTCAGACAGGCCCTTTGGTTTGTGCTGAGTTGGTTGAGGTTGTGTGGGCACGACATGGGTGCCATTTCTTGTGTGCACATAGGTTTAAGGTTTGATACTAGCTTTAGGATCAGTAGTTTGGTTGTATACATTTTGAATGGTGCATTGTATAGATTAATTGTGACAATTGATTATTTTGTGTATTGTGCGGTGCTATGTGATGTTTTGCGTATTGTTATTGGTTGTAGGAGTCTGAGGCTACATCATGGTGAGACAGACGGGACCGGGACTATGCTAGAAAATCTTAGATCCAAAGCGGTCAAGGGATCGAGACTATGCTTAAGAGGAACCAAGATCTAGACGATCAAGGAGCCAGTGTCAGACCCGGATTTTTCAATCCAGAATCTTCTGTGATTACGGCATTATTCCCTGGATCAGTAGATAATGCCCACAGGTACATTGCTGTATCATGTCATACATCGCTTAAACAATAATATTACAGACCATGGTTCCAAATTAAGCCACGTCGGGCAA
Organism: Bonia amplexicaulis; assembly: GCA_036346245.1. Lineage (NCBI taxonomy): Eukaryota > Viridiplantae > Streptophyta > Magnoliopsida > Poales > Poaceae > Bonia > Bonia amplexicaulis. Next base: position 9,141,740 of record CM070762.1, read on the forward strand.
TAGTTTACTAAAGGGGCACTTCGGCCGAATGTCATCATCACATGCGACAATGAAGAGAAAGCAAAGAAGGGCCATAACCTCGAACAAGCGGCGGGGGTAATGTGTGCGATATATTACCTAGGATAGATAATATACGTGCACACAATGCCTTAGGTCTAACTTGTCTAAGCTCAGAAAAATACGCAAGACGACCTAATTCCCATCGTCCTTCTCTCCTCCTGAGACCGGGGCATCTTCATATGCATAATGATCCTGCATCCCTGTCTCTGTTTTGATAATGCGAGTGTGAGCACACTAACCACCGTGCTCAGCGAATCATCACACAGAATGCAGTAATAGAATGTTGGCGATCAAGGAAGGCTCTAGGTTTATTTTATTTTGCGAGCGCCTTTTCAATACAGTACTTAGAAATCCCTATGACCTAGCAGTTTATGAAGGACAAATTTTTACTGGAAATAATTGTATTAATAGTGCACAGAGTCCATCCACCATTACATGGCCTCTGCACTTTACAGCACCTTTTAGCATTATAGCTGCCTATCTTACCACTGGGACGACACCCAGGACAATTCCAAACTAGGGCCTCTCACTGCCCTATATTTTCCCAATGCACCCCCAATTATTTTTGAAACAGAACTATATCTAGTTAAGTCCCCATGTCTGCCCATGACCGTGGGCACGGCTATTCGAATAGTTTTGACTCTGCAGAGTTTGTACACATTCCCCACAAGAGACTGCCAACTCGTTGCCCCACATGATTCCTTAGTCATATGGTTGAGCGGACCGTCACCGTAACCTTTCAAGATATCTAGCCTCTTTCGTCATCTCACCCTATGGGCTTATCCCACTTGCGGTGGGTCCCATACGTTGCACGGGATGTTTTCCACAGTTACTAACGCAGCCGGGCTCCCTTCCCGCAACTCTTAGAACAGCTGGAAAACTTCACCCTCCCCTTGGTGTCCCTTTAGGCCTTCCTTGCCCTTGCAAATCCACGCCTATCCACTACCAGTGAGATGAGTCCGGGGGTTTCGATAAATCTACTTACCGGTTGTAATTCTGAGACTTGTGGTTGTCTTGTTTTACGGGCTAACATGACAAGATTCGGTCCTTAGGGTTATCTCGAGTGGTTCTACCACATCCCAAACTCTTTGTGCTTCCCCACACCACATACCGACCCCAAATCATCCACCGGATACTAAGCAAGTTTGAGGCTTTTGGGAGCATAAAATAACAGTTCAAATTTTCTCCAGTCATTCCCACCATGATGCCCGAATTACTGTCACATTTGCAAGTGAAATATTTTGGGATAACTATCATCCCGGTTATCTAGCAATACTAAGCGATGCGATATATCATAACTTTATTCGTGAAAACTACATTACGATAGTTTTACTAAGGCGACAAGGTTCTCATATCCCAAAGGGTTCACAGGTACTATTAACAAGCATAATAATAGGTCTATATCTAAAATCTAAGAAATTTGAACATACTTTAGCACATAAAATAATAGCATGCACTTGGATAGTGTAAAGAAAAGTAATTTGCATAAACAAGGGTTCAATATGATCAAGTGATAACTCGCCTTGGTCAAAGTGCTCGAGAGGGTTGGGGTTGGGATCTGCATTGCTGCCTCGGCCTCTTCTTCTTGAGCCTCGTAAGCTATTTAATCCGTCTGCGAAAATTTGCAATTGAAAGTAAAGCAACAAATCAATCCAAATAACACCAGAAATTCAGATAAAATCTAAAAATTATGATTCTAGTGCCATTTGATAGATCTTGAATTTACATGAATTTAGAAATTTTCCTCACCCGATTTGGAGTTAAAATGAAGAAGTTATGCATTTTCAAAGTTCTCGGTTCAAATAAATTGCTAAAATAACTAAAATCGGCGGTGGGACCCACATAGTTATTTTATATTTTCTTTCTCTTTTCTTGTGCCAGCAGCGGGTGGGGCCCACTGGTGATGGCTCGGGTTGCTGCACTCACCGACGGGTGGGGCCCATCGTCGTGAGCCCCTGGACCCGCGGCCGACAAAGTGGGCCCACTGTCACCCAAAAAAAAAGAAATGGCTCAACCCAGTAGCGGGCCGGGGCTCGAGCAGCACGGGAGCCGGGGAAGAGAGATCGCTGGTAACCAAGTGGGCGGGAGGCTTTGCCCACCCCTTATGCACGATTTATCCTCTTGAGGTGGGCTGCGAGGGTTGTGAGAGGAGGCCAAGGCCGGCGAGGGTGGCGGTGCCGGCGGCGAGCGAGGGCGGAGAGGTGCTTGGGGTGCGGAAATGTAACCCGACACTTGGTGAAGTCGGTGGGGTCGACGGGGGCGGGGTGCAGCGGCGGCAGACACGGCAGCGGCGGCTTGGGTGGATCTTCACGACGGCGAGCTAGGGGAAAGGGAGGCTCAATTGAGTCTTGTAGAGGCTCGTGGGGCTGTGGGGAGGAGGCTGGGGTTTCGGGGTTCTTATAGACGCACGGGAGGTTAGCACGAGTTGTCCCGTCGGCGGCGCGAGGCGGCGGCAGAGCAGTGTGCGAGAGGGGCATGATGGCCTTGGCTCGAGGAGAGGCAGAGGGTGGGCGGCGGGGTAGAGGCTGGCCGGCGGCAGGCGAGAAAAAGGAGGCGGTGGCGGGCGTGAGGGAGGGTGGCGTGCTCGGACAGGCGAGATTCGGACGGGCGGCGGCGGACCGGTCGTCGGGGAAACCTCCTGGTCGAAGGGGCACGGATGGGCAGGGAGGCGGGCGCGCGCGGCGGGGGGAGAGCGGCGAGGGAGGCGCGAGGAAGATAAGCAGGAGAGGGGGGGGGGGTGGGTGGTGGGGTGGGGGTTGGCCATGGCCATGGTGGCTATTCGCCCAAAAATTTTCTTTTTTTTTTATTTCTATTTCCTCATTTCCTTTATACACAAGGGTACTTATATATATGTATATACACATTTATATATTTACTCCTAATTTTTATGAGGGGTTTGCCTACAAATATTTCTTCATTAAAACCCTTTTTGGTTATTTCCCTTTTCTCATATGCAATAGTTATATTTACATATATACTTGTCCAATTATTCCCCTCTCTCATTGCTTTTGTAAAGATTTAACCCTATATATATAGTCCATTATTTAGGATCCATTAAATTCTTTTTGGCACTGGATCATCTTTTCAGATTCTCCTCTTAACATTTTATGTTCTATTGTTCTATTTCTTTTGCCTATTGGAATTCTCCATTCTTTAATTAGGAAAAAGTTTTAAAGAGAATCAATTTTAAATCAAAACAACAGCAATTATTGCAAGAAAATTTTATAATCCAAAATTTAACTTTTCAGGGTGTTACAAACCTACCCCCCTTAAAGAGAATCTCGACCCCGAGATTCAGTCTAGTTGGTGAATAGTTCGGGGTAGTCCCTCCTTAGCTGATCTTCACGTTCCCAGGTGGCTTCCTTCTTGGAGTGGTGACTCCATTGCACTCTGCAGGTACGGATGGTTTGATTCCTGGTCTTCTTTTCCACAGTGTCCAAGATCTTAATTGGACGCTCCTTGTAGGTTAGGTCGCTCTCGAGCTCCACTGCTTCCATCGGGGTTTGATCTTCTGGTACCCGAAGACATTTCTTGAGTTGAGACACATGGAAGACGTTGTGCACATCTGACAGACTTGCAGGCAACTCAAGTTGATAAGCGACTTCTCCCTTCTTGGTTATGATTGGGAATGGCCCGACATAGCGAGGGGCAAGTTTGTCTTTGACTTTAAATCGTCTGACTCCTCGTAGGGGTGACACCTTCAAGTAGACGTGGTCTCCAACTTCAAAACTTAACGGCCTTCTCCTTTTATCGCATAACTCTTACATCTAGGCGGGCGGCCAATAACCGATCTCTGATCAGGCGAACTTTCTCTTCTGCTTGCTTTAGAGTATCTGGCCCAAATATGTACCCTTCCCCTACTTCTGACCAATGCAGAGGGGTGCGGCACTTTCTTCCGTATAATGCCTCAAAGGGACATCAAGACCGGTTTGGTAGTCTGTTGTTGTGGCGATTCGCATATGGCGACACTTATCCCAGTCCTTGAGAAATCCAGGCACAAGCCCAAGCATGTCTTCAATATTTGATTCACTCTTTACCGCCGACCATCGATCCGAGGGTGGTAGGCGGTGCTAAAATCCGAGATGGGTGCCAAGGGCTTCATGCGAGCTAGCCTGTAAATGCGAGGTAAATTGGGACCCTCGATGCGAGACTATCCGCTTTGGCACACCGTGTAAGCACACGATGCGGGACATATATAGTTCTGCCAATTTGTCTCCCTTGTAAGTTGTCTTGACAGGGATAAAATGGGCAACCTTGGTCGATCTGTCCACCACGACCCAAATGGAGTCGTATCCCGACTGGTTCGGGAAACCACGTGATAAAATCCATCCCTACTTCTTCCCACTTCCACCGAGGTATTTTCGGGGTTGTAGCGATCTGCCGCCTTTGGTGCTCGACCTTTACTCTTTGACAGACATCACAGCAGGCGACGTACTCGGCAATGTCCCTCTTCATACCTGGCCACCAGTAATATTGCTTCATATCTTGGTACATTTTGGTACTTCCAGGATGAAGGGAATATGCGGAGCTATGGGCTTCTCGGAGCATTAAATCCTTAAGGTCCTTTTTATGAGGTACGAAAACACAGTCCCCGTACTTTAGAACTCCTTGATGATCCATAGTCATTTTAGGGGCTTTCCCCTCTTCCATTAATTTCTTCCACCTCAAAACAGTTGGGTCTTCTCTCTGCAGCCTCTATCATTTCTTCAATGCTTGTTTGATCTTCCGGTGGTTAGGGCTCCTTCTTCTACGATCCCGTGTTCGTGGCTGCCGACTCTTTGTAGAGTTCAGGCTGGTGTTCCTGAACCATAAGGTTATTGCAGTAGGCTTTCCGACTCAGAGCATCGGCTACCACATTGGCCTTCCCTAGGTGGTAATGGACACTCAGGTCATAATCCTTGATCAACTCTAACCATCTCCTTTGCCTCAGGTTAAGGTGTGACTGAGTGAAGAAATACTTGAGGCTCTTGTGATCTGTGTATATATCACAGTGGTTGCCAATCAGATAATGCCTCCAAAGTTTTAAGGCATGAACCACTGACGCTAATTCCAGATCATGGGTGGGATAGTTAACCTCATGAGGGCGAAGTTGCCTAGATGCATATGCCACGACCTTGCCTCCTTGCATCGAGACGCTCCCAATCCACGATGGGAAGCATCACGGTATATTTCAAAATCTTTGCGTACATCGGTAGGACTAGCTTGGGGTGGTAGTCAATCTTTCTTGAGCTCTTGAAAGCTTCCTTCGCAGTGTGGTCCATTCAAACTTGCATTCCTTCTTGAGTAGGCGAGTCAATGGCCGGCTACTCTAGAAAATCCTCTATGAATCTTACGTAGTATCCCGCCAATCCTAGAAAACTTCGCACTTGGTAGCGGAGGAGGTTGCTTCCACTCTACTCATGCGGCAATCTTGGCGGGATCAACTGATACTCCTTCAGCGGATACTATATGCCCTAGGAAGCTGATGTCCCTTAGCCAGAATTCACACTTGCTGTACTTAGCATATAAATGATGTTCTCTTAGCTTCTCCAGCACTAGGCGTAGATGCTCTGCATGCTCATCTGCTGTCTTGGAGTAGATGAGGATGTCATCAATGAAAACCACTACAAACTTGTCCAAATACTCCATAAACACCTTGTTCATGAGATTCATGAAGTAAGCTGGTGCATTTGTCAGACCAAACGACATGACTGTAAACTCGTACAGTCCATATCTGGTGGTAAAAGCTGTCTTGGGTATGTCCTCGCCTAATTTTTTTGGTGGTAACCCGATCTCGATCTATTTTAGAGAAGATGGTGGCTCCACCAAGTTGGTCAAATAGATCATCGATCACGGGAAGGGGGTATTTATTCTTGATGGTGACTTCATTTAATGCCCGGTAATCCACGCACATCCTGGGCAGGCTTAGTCCTTCTTCTTTACGAATAGTACCGAGATCCCAAGGCGAGAACTGGGTCTAATGAATCCCTTTTCTGCAGTTCATGGAGTTGGGTCTTTAGCTCTTCTAGCTCCTCCACCGTCATCCTATAGGGTCTCTTGGAAATAGGAGCGGCACCTGGCTTCAGATTAATAACAAACTCTAGGTCTCTGTCAGGGGGCATGCCGGGTAGGTCCTCGGGAAATACTTCACGATAATCTTGCACCACTATCATTCCTTCTAAGGGTACATCTTCAAGATAATTTATTTCCGGCCCAATGGTATGGTCGGTCCACTTTCACTTCTATGGTCATCCCAAGGCATTTAGTCGGTTTCTTGTCACGGAGGCACGATCTATAACCCCTTTATATCTGGCTAGCCAGTCCATTCCTAAGATGATGTCCAGGGTCTGGGAGCTTAGTACTATCAGATCCGCTGGGAAGTCGCACCTTTCCATGACCATTATTACCCCAGGGCACACTAAGGTAGCTGTTATCATACCAGCTGGTGACTTAAGTACTACTGGCCTCTTTAGAGGATAGGTAGGTAACCCTAGTTTGTCCGCATACCCTTTGGATATAAATGAATGTGAAGCCCCAGAATCAAATAGAGTTTGTGCTGGTATGGACTTGACAGAGAACGTACCCATAAGGACTCCTGCAGCTTCCTCAACTTCTTCTACCGTGACATGGTTGACTCTTCCACGGTTGTGAGTTGGGGTAATTCGCTAGCTTATGAGGTCCGAGGCCCTTGTTGGGCTGAAGCTTGGCTACGGACGAGGCATTCTGTTTGTGTGGGCACCGTTGGCGAAATGCCCTTTTTCTCCCAATGTATGTGATTAAGGTTGGCGGCGGGGTTTATACTGGATGTCTTGACTCCCGGTCGTGGAGTTTGGAAAGAACCTCCACTTGATCGGGTCTTGGAGTTGGAGCCCTGGATTGATTGGGTTTTGAGAATGAGGGGCTGCCGAAGAACTTCTGAATAAATCTCCCTTGCGGCCGCTGAGTGGTTAGCTTGCGTTTCCGACTGGCCTCCAGATTCTTCCTTTCATTCTCCAGAATTATAGCCTTGTTCACCAGCTGGTGGAAGCTGGTGAAGTCCTGCACAATCAGCTGCACCCTTAGCTCCTCATTCATGCCTTCAAGAAACCTATCTTTCTTTTCTTCTTCATTAGCTATGTCAGTCGAGGCATAACGAGCAAGCTGGGTAAATCTTGTGAGGTATTCATTAATGGTCAGGCCACTTTGCTTAAGATTGCGGAATTCGTTCTTCTTCATCCTTAGAACTCCCATTTGGGGGACGGTTGGCTTTGAAGGCTGTCTTGAACTCCGACCAAGGTATGACCTCCATGTCGTTGTCCAGGAGGTCTCCTCTTGACCTCGGCCGCAAGGTAGTTCTCCCACCAATTTGCTTGTTGCCCCAGGCGATGGGTGCAAATAACACTTTGTCTTCTTCAGCACACTTGGCCAAGCGCAACTTCCTTTCTGTATCCCGAAGCCAATCTTGACGAGAGGTTCATCGGCCGAGGAAAAAGTGAGGGGCCGGGTCCTTTGAAAGTCAGCCAGGTCAGCTCTAGACCTGCTGGGGCCACCTTGTTGCCCGGCAAATATAGCCTGCAGCAATTGGGTTTCTTTGCGCCATGACTTGCGCCATGGTGGGGTTGGTTGGAGGCGGAAGGTTGGCTTCACGATCGTGGGTGCGCTCATGCCCCGAGGGCATGCCACCGGTGTGGAGTCCACCACCCTTGGTTGAGGGTGGCATTAGCACGAGCCACGTTACCCTCTGGCGGCCATCTGCAGTTATATTCATACATACGATTGACTTAGCACTAATGCTAGGCAAAGCAAAGAAGGCGCCAATTCAAAGCAAATAAAAGCCATCAAGATAAACGACAAAAGAAATTTTTAACACGAGGCCGGTTCCATAGGATAAAGCACCACATAGCCAGCTTCTGGGCTGGACTTACAATTACAACATAGTTAATTAGAGTTCGACGGAAATAGTTACTACGATACAAAGGTCTGGATACAACAACGGCATCGGCGCTACACCGTGAGTACGGCGCTACCCTACCTACTCCTCCATATCGCCGACGCCGGGCTAGAGGGGTGTAGTCCGCACGAGAGCGGGACTGCCGCCGCCGAACTCGGAGGGGTCGGTGTCGAGCACGAGGCGGCGGCTGCTGCGGCTACTGGCGTGACCCTCCCCGGCGAAGAGCCGATGGGGCTGGAGGTCGACGCCTCTGCGCGCGGTCGGCGAGTCTTGAGTCCACCGCGTCCCCAGCTAGGCCGGGCGGGAGGGTCGGAGTAGCGCAGGAGCTGGGACCGCTGGGCTGCACCGGCTGCGGCCCTCCGCCTTGGCAATGCCAAGGCTTGCTCGACCGGGCGAGCCGTCGCGGAGGTTCGCCACCTCGGTGTGTGTGGCGACGAGGTGAACCCGAGGGCGGTGATCTCCTCCGGGCGGCGGTGGGCCGATCCCATGGCCTGGTCAGTCAACGATGCGTGAGCATCGGGTTGTTCTCGTTCACCGGCATGTATGTCTCATTGTATCGCACATTCTCCTGGCGCGAGGGGTAGTAGCAGAAGGGGGTGCACCGAAGGCGGGCCTTGTAGATGTCGCACATCCGTGCGGCAGCAAGGCGGGCAGCGTCCTGAAGTGCCACGGTCCGGATGGTCCGCTGGTGCTCTGTCCGGAAGACGTGGGGCTGGTCGTGCGCAGTCTTCGGGTAGATGAACACCTCGATCAGCCAAGACTCCTCTCCTCCAGCTGTGGTCTTGAGACCACGGTACACGGGCTGGTCCGGATAGCCCAGGTAATGGAGGAGCTTGCGCAGGATGCTGGCAAACTCCCCCTCGTACACTCCGTGGGCCAGATAGTCCCAGTCACCCTCATCTCCTCCCGCCATCCGTAATTTAAATTTCTAGTGTTAGTAACTTTTCAAAATATCAATGAAGGATAGAACAGAACAGGTCTAAGAAGGATAGAGAAAGAAGTAATACACTATATTTTTGGAAACTCTTTTTATAAGTTTGAAAAAATTATAATCCTATCCTTTGGCTAACGTCCATACTAAGGCCTTTACCCTACAGTCGTATGCTCTGATACCAGCTCTGTCAGACCCGGATTTTTCAATCCAGAATATTCTGTTATTACGGCATTATTCCCTGGATCAGTAGATAATGCCCACAGGTACATTGTTGTATCATGTCATACATCGCTTAAACAATAATATTACAGACCATGGTTCCAAATTAAGCCACGTCGGGCAATAGTTTACAAAGGGGCACTTGCCGAATGTCATCATCACATGCGAACAATGAAGAGAAAGCAAAGAAGGGCCATAACCTCGTGCAAGCGGCGGGGGTAATGTGTGCGATATATATTACCTAGGATAGATAATATACGTGCACACAATGCCTTAGGTCTAACTTGTCTAAGCTCAGAAAAATACGCAAGACGACCTAATTCCCATCGTCCTTCTCTCCTCCTGAGACCGGGGCATCTTCATATGCATAATGATCCTGCGTCCCTGTCTCTGTTTTGATAATGCGAGTGTGAGCACACTAACCACCGTGCTCAGCGAATCATCACACGTAATGCATAATAGAATGTTGGTCGATCAAGGAAGGCTCCGTGTTTATTTTATTTTGCCGTAAACCGCCTTTTCAATACAATACTTAGAAATCCCTATGACCTAGCGGTTTATGAAGGACAAATTTTACCGAAATAATTGTATTAATAGTGCACGAGTCCATCCACCATTACATGGCCTCTGCACTTACAAAGACCTTTAGCATTATAGCGCCTATCTTACCACTGGGACGACACCCAGGACAATTCCAAACTAGGGCCTCTCACTGCCCTATATTTTCCCAATGCACCCCCAATTATTTTTGAAACAGAACTATATCTAGTTAAGTCCCCATGTCCGCCCATGACCGTGGGCACGGCTATTCGAATAGTTTTGACTCTGCGAGTTTGTACACATTCCCCACAAGAGGCGCCAACTCGTTGCCCACATGATTCCTTAGTCATATGGTTGAGCGCATCGTCACCGTAACCTTTCAAGATATCTAGCCTCTTTCGTCATCTCACCCTATGGGCTTATCCCACTTGCGGTGGGTCCCATACGCTGCACGGATGTTTTCCAGCGATAACGCAGCTGCTGCCCTTCCCGCAACGCTTAGAACAGCTGGAAAACTTCACCCTCCCCTTGGTGTCCCTTTAGGCCTTCCTTGCCCTTGCAAATCCACGCCTATCCACTACTAGTGAGATGAGTCTGGGGGTTTCGATAAATCTACTTAGCCAGGTTGTAATTTACAGACTTGTGGTTGTCTTGTTTACAGGCTAACATGACAAGATTCGGTCCTTAGGGTTATCTGAGTGGTTCTACCACATCCCAAACTCTTTGTGCTTCCCCTGCACCACATACCAGCCCCCAAATCATCCACCCAGATACTAAGCAAGTTTGAGGCTTTTGGGAGCATAAAATAACAGTTCTAAATTTTCTCCAGTCATTCCCACCATGACTGCCCGAATTACTGTCACATTTGCAAGTGAAATATTTTGGGATAACTATCATCCCCGGTTATCTAGCAATACTAAGCAGTACGATATATCATAACTTTATTCGTGAAAAACTACATTACGATAGTTTTACTAAGGCGACAAGGTTCTCATATCCCAAAGGGTTCACAGGTACTATTAACAAGCATAATAATAGGTCTATATCTAAAATCTAAGAAATTTGAACATACTTTAGCACATAAAATAATAGCATGCACTTGGATAGTGTAAAGAAAAGTAATTTGCATAAACAAGGGTTCAATATGATCAAGTGATAACTCGCCTTGGTCAAAGTGCTCAGAGGGTTGGGGGTTGGGATCTGCAGCTGCTGCCTCGGCCTCTTCTTCTTGAGCCTCGTAAGCTATTTAATCCGTACGCGAAAATTTGCAATTGAAAGTAAAGCAACAAATCAATCCAAATAACACCAGAAATTCAGATAAAATCTAAAAATTATGATTCTAGTGCCATTTGATAGATCTTGAATTTACATGAATTTAGAAATTTTCCTCACCCGATTTGGAGTTAAAATGAAGAAGTTATGCATTTTCAAAGTTCTCAGTTCAAATAAATTGCTAAAATAACTAAAATCTGACAGGTGGGACCCACATAGTTATTTTATATTTTTCTTTCTCTTTTACTGTGCCACTGACGGGTGGGGCCCACTGGTCAGTGGCTCGGGTTGCGCTGCACTCGCTGACGGGTGGGGCCCATCTGTCAGCAGGCCCACGGACCCGCAGCGGCTGACAGGCGGGGCCCACCTGTCAGCCCCGAAAATAAAAGAAATGGCTCAACCCAGCATGGAGCCGGGGCTCGAACAGCACGGGAGCCGGGGAAGAGAGATCACTGGTAACAAGTGAGCGGGAGGCTTTGCCTACCCCTTATGCACGATTTATCCTCTTGAGGTGGCGCTGCGAGGGGGTTGTGCAGAGGAGGCCGAGGCCGGCGAGGGTGGCGGTGCCGGCGGCGAGCGAGGGCCGAGAGGTGCCGGGAAAGGAAATGTAACCCGACGACCGGTGAAGTCGGTGGGGCCTGACAGGCGAGATTCGGACAGTATGGCGGCGGACCGGTCAGGGGGAAACCTCTGGTCCGGCGGGGCACGGATGGGCATGGGAGGCGGGGCGGCGGGGCGCGGCCCGGGAGAGAGCGAGCGAGGGAGGGCGAGGAAGATAAACAGAGCGGGGCGCGGGGTGGTGGCTGGCAGGCGGGGTGGGCAGTTGGCCATGGGTTATTCGCCCCAAAAATTTTCTTTTTTTATTTTTATTTCTATTTCCTCATTTCCTTTATACACAAGGGTACTTATATATATGTATATACACATTTATATATTTACTCCTAATTTTTATGAGGGGTTTGCCTACAAATATTTCTTCATTAAAACCCTTTTTGGTTATTTCCCTTTTCTCATATGCAATAGTTATATTTACATATATACTTGTCCAATTATTCCCCTCTCTCATTGCTTTTGTAAAGATTTAACCCTATATATATAGTCCATTATTTAGGATCCATTAAATTCTTTTTGGCACTGGATCATCTTTTCAGATTCTCCTCTTAACATTTTATGTTCTATTGTTCTATTTCTTTTGCCTATTGGAATTCTCCATTCTTTAATTAGGAAAAAGTTTTAAAGAGAATCAATTTTAAATCAAAACAACAGCAATTATTGCAAGAAAATTTTATAATCCAAAATTTAACTTTTCAGGGTGTTACAGTTTGGTTGTATACATTTTGAATGGTGCATTGTATAGATTAATTGTGACAATTGATTATTTTGTGTATTGTGCGGTGCTATGTGACGTTTTGCGTATTGTTATTGGTTGTAGGAGTCTGAGGCTACATCATGGTGAGACAGACGGGACCGGGACTATGCTAGAAAATCTTAGATCCAAAGCGGTCAAGGGATCGAGACTATGCTTAAGAGGAACTAAGATCTAGGCGATCAAGGAGCCAGTGAAGATGACCGAGACTTGTAGGGTGATTACAAGCCAAAACAATAAGAAGCTAGAGCGAAAGCTACCGATGGATGACATGATGGACAATGGCAAGGTAGAATGGGACTAGGCTCATGGAGGAGCCAAGGTCGTGTGCGATCATGGAAGCCGGATGCCGTCATGTGTGAAGAGAAGCATGTGGTGCGCCAAGTGACTTGGATCATTTGCAAGTGAGAATGGTTCGGTAGGATCTGGACGCATAAGAGGCTTGGGGGTAAGTCATTAAACCCACATGGAAGATGATTACGCTTCATGGAAAAGGAGGCGTGAAGCTTCATGGAAGGTGATAGAGGAGTATTTTGGTAAATCGCCTCATACCAAAAAGTGATAGTGCACGAAATCGCAGCGTGGCCTAAGTGGTTTAGGTCTTGGTTATGCTAAAAATGTGAAGTGGATGAAGTATTGATTCACTAACGAGTTAATGGGTGTGTATGCTCTTTGAGAAGCTTGCTTGTGTAAGCGTAAAACCCGAAATTGTGTTGGGTTAATGGGTTAGCCCATGTAGTGGATAAAATCTAAATAGAGGTGCTGGTTAGGGTTTCTCATGTGCCTCCACTGTAAAAGGGTGGAGAGGGGTGTCTTAGGGGTAAGCCATCCGTGCCAAGTAGAGAGAAGTTAGAGTTCTTGGAGAGAACCTTATGGAAGATGTGAGATACTCTTATAGCTGAGCTTTTAGTTATTCTCAGACTGTGTATGTCTAGAGAGTGATTGTAAACATTTATCTCTAAGTATCAATAGCGACCAAAATTTGTCCAAGTATTTTTCTCTTATGCTCAAGTGATGAAATCTTGATTTGGCTTGGGTTTTGGTGCTTCTCCTTCCCTTATTGATCTTGCTCTGTGCCAGGGATATGTAAGTGATGAAGATGTCTCTTGAAGACCATATCTCATCCATTTAAAACCAAACATCTATAATGACTTGAAACTTCCTATGCACCTTTTCTAGGAAATTACAAACATCTATGTAACTTTTGAGTTTCGTAGATCCTGGACTAGTGCGATTAACACAGAGGGTTTCGGAGTTATTGCTCCGAGATCCGACAGTTTACACCATGGGGCATCCAAGCCCAAAGTTTATATTACAGCAAAAAAACTTCCAAATGATCCACAAGCGTGCCTGAGCGAAGACAACACCTAAAACCAATATTCATCTCCTACTAGGATATCGTCAAAGTCTTCCTCGAAAGGCTCTTTAGTATTCCCGAGTTTTTTCTGTTGATATTTTAGCAAGTATGAGTACAACTATACCCAACAAGTCACACGGGGAGTGCTAGTTATAACTACTTGGCAATATTTCAATAGAATTGATGTAATGGTTCCATCATTATAATTGTGGATGCAAGTTTATTTGTTAAACATGAAAAGTAAATATTATCTTCTTAAGATAAAAGGGGTTTAACCAACTTAATTACCAAATTGGAAATCTTACAAATACTACTTATGCCTTGTTATTGGATTCACCCATTAAACACATTTTCATTTATCAGAAGCACGGAGTATCCAAATACTGAATGTCTTACTCTACAGAGTTGCCCAGTTTTACCCAAAAGATGTCTCAAACTCTCAATATTATGCAATAGACACGCAACATAATAGCGTGCAACTGAATTGAGATAACAAGGTTGTTCATTGCTCTATTCTTTCTAACTTTTACCCAGTAGGCTTGGGACCATTCAATCCATATCAGGAATCCACAGGCCAGTGCAGATATCATGACCCGATGTTGAGTGGACCTACCGTTGTGAAGAATAGCAAGTGAGTTTACCAGTCCTAGTTTCATTTCACCCCTTGTTTGTGGGCTATCCAGAAACTCTGGGATAGCTACCCTTCCTGTAGACATTTAATCAAATCAAGCAGTGTACTAGATCAGATTTGACAAGTCAAACTTGTGGTTTTGATTTCTATGTCTTTTACTCAGCATGAGGTTCTCGTCCTCATTTTCACATATGAGGCCATCAACCACACACCTAGTGCATTCCAGCACGGTACCATCAACTCATACCCAAAGCCTCCACCCTAGGGTGAGGTCATAGGTTCCAACTATCTAGTGGCTTCTCACTAATTAGCCTCAATCCTAGTACCATTTTAAAATCTATCGGCAAATCGCCGAAATAATCTTAGTAGTTTGAGTAAAACGTTTGATTGCCCAATCTACTAAAGATTAATTATAAAGTAATTAATTATTAAGGCTATCAAGGTGAATATGGCCTTCAAGTACAATATGGCTTTTCTGTTGTAGGATCTAACTAATTATTAAGTCATTATAAATTACTATTTTAAATAAATAACAGTGATCAAGTAATAATAATGAAAATACTAATAATTAAATACTGATATGGGAACAACATGATAAGAAACATGTGACTTGCCTTCTTGTTCAAAATTTTCAATTGTTCCTAAGTCTCTTGTGTCTTGATATGCTCCTAGACGTATTGCTCAGCAAATTCATGTGCTATCGCAAAGGAATAAATGAATAAGTCCATGCTCGAAGGAATATGAGATAGGATAAATAAACTAAATAATAAGAAATAAATAAAATAAAATAAGTAAAATTGAGGAAAAAAGGTTAAACATGGTGGGTCGAAAATTGGGTGGCTCAAACAGAGCTAAAAATAGTTTAAATGGGCTCGAGACGGTCGAAAAGGATATAAACTTGCTTAATGTGTTTTGGTGATAGTAATTGTTGATACTATTCATAATGGGTCGGGTTGTGTGAACAGTAATGGGTTTGAGCTAAATAGTAATGAGTTTTGTGCCATGAACAATATTGGCTGGAGGTGAACGGTGTTAGGCTTAACTGTTGGACTTGGCCCACTTGGCCTATTGGGCTTGCACTAATTTCAGCAAACTTGACTGTCCCAACTGCTCTCGTAGGATTCCGCCTAGTTTGGGTGTGGTTCAAGCTTCTACGCTGCATAGGAAGGCTAGTAGTGGTGATGGCTTAGGTTAGTTTGGCTTGTGCGAGACTGTCCACGATGATCATGCATTGCCGACGGTGGCGCATGGCGCCGACACCTTAGGAGCGACAAGAGGGGTCAACGAGGTTGGAGATGGCTTTGTGGTGTCTCGAAGGTGCTATGGCTATGGTTAATTGAATTAGGATTGAGGATAAGAGAGCAATCGCATTTTGGAGCTCACCGGCGTGGGATTGGCGACGACGATGCTCCTTGGTCGGAGTTGGGAGGGAAAGGTCATGGGATTGCAATTGGGTGCGAATGCAAGATAGCAAGTAACTCGGCTCAGATTTAAATCTCAGTGGAGGTGGTAGCGATAGTGGTGTGACCACGGTGTGGCCGATGCATGGAAGACGGCGTGGTTCGTCGAGGAACTTCGACCAGGTGGCGGTAATGCTAGCACTTGCGTCGTCGTTGTGAGGCACGCAGCGTCTCTCTGGCGCATGCTGGCGAGGTGAGTTAAAGCGTCGGGCACACGTAGAGCAGATGACCGTCGTGGTGGCAGTGGTGAGGTCGGTGACGGCGTGGAGCGGGCACGTGGCTAGGGAGTGGTGTGACAGCCATTGATGGCCCGATCGACGAGGTGTCGTGGTATTGTGCAAGGTTTGACGAAATTGCAGTGGTGAGCAGTGCGGTGAGCTGGCAAGCGCACAGGCCGATGCGTAGGCAAGGGAAACAGGAGAGATGGCGCCAAGCAAAATGACGCCAAGGCAGAGGCGAAGGAAGCTTTCCCGAAGAGGAAGGTGGGAATGGAAGAAAAACTTTCCACTTTCGCAAATTTCCAAATTGAAGCAAAATTCATGAAAACTTCATAGTTTTGAAATTTTTAGGGCATTTCAGTAGCAATGCTGTTGAAGTGGAAGACAACTTAGTACTAGGAGCAAAGAAAGCAGTTGGGAACCAAAGAGGAGGAAATCGATCAGCATGCGTCGGAGGCCCAAGTGCGCGAGGCAGCCTGTCCGGCATTTGCGCTTAGCGGCGCCATCGTGAGACACATGAGGAATTGAGGACGCCACCGCTGGTGTGTGACATTTCACCTGCGCAAGCCCCGGAGGGGATACGGCCACGGACGCTGGCGCTGAGGCGGATGAGCGTGACCGCATACAGAGCTGATCCGTACGCTGGAAGACTCGGTCACTCTCCCGCGCTGGCACCGGAGCTCATCGAGCCTGCCGTGTTGCGCTCGTCGTCCTCATCCACTTCTTCGTCCAAGTCCTCTTCCTCAAGAAGCTCCGAACGGCGGCAAGAACAACCACCACCACCTTACCTCTCTGCCTCCCCTGTCTTCTGCCGTAGCGCTGAAGAGGAGTTTGCCTCCGTTGCCGTCGCTGGCAGCGTCGAGGGGTAGAGGGATAGGGAGGAGCTGCTCCTCTTCGGTTACATCGGGCTCCGCTCCCGCGCTGGCACCGGAGCTCGTCGAGCCTGCCGTGTTGCGCTCGTCGTCCTCATCCACTTCTTCGTCCAAGTCCTCTTCCTCAAGAAACTCCTAACGGCGGCAAGAACAACCACCACCACCTTACCTCTCTGTCTCTCCTGTCTTCTGCCGCAGCGCTGAAGAGGAGCTTGTCTCCGTTGCTGTCGCTGGCAGTGTCGAGGGGTAGAGGGATAGGGAGGAGCTGCTCCTCTTCGGTTACATCGGGCTTCGCTCCCGCGGCTGCTACGTCGTCCATGGCCTCGCACGGGGGCTCAGCTCCGCCCATCTCCTTGAGGTGTTGTCGTCTCCTCCAGGTCTCGATTTGAAGCCATCGTCGGCACCGGCCCTCCGGCCCTCCTCTCTCTCTCTCTCTCTCGCCACTTTTCTCAAGCCAAGCTAGAGTTAGGCCGAACTAAGCTCGTCGACATCCATGTGTCATCCTCGTCAGTTAAACTTGCGTCCTAAGATCACGTGGCAGCCACGTCAGTACAAAAACGGACTGGATTGGACCGAGAGGGTAGTTGGAGATTATAAAATTGACCTTTTTTCCAAAATTATATTACTGCATTTTACGATAAATCTAATAGTATTATTGTTCACGTGAGCAATCCGAATATTTTTTTTATTGTGTATTGTAGTCAAAGCTCTCACACAAAGAGAGAGAAAAGTTTGGCTGCAGTCTGCGTACATCTGAAAACTTATTTGTTGAATAGAGAGAGTTATTATTTGGACCATTTGGGATGGAGCTCATTACCGGTCAAATTATTTTGAGAGGTCACGATTTTGTGCAGTAGGTCATCTGATGAGGCAGAAAGAATTATTTGGACATACATACACGGGTCGATCTTCTCTTGCGTCCTAAATGATAAGTATTATGCAGGATTATGTTAATTAGTTAATTAATAGAGGATAAAGCTTAAGCAGTCTAAGACCTATTTAAAAGTGACATGACTTTTAGCTAAAATGATACTACAGTGACTTTTAATTTTTTCTAGGATATTCAATTAAATGAAAACAAATAAAATTAAAAAGTTTCATCCTATCTCCATAGATAATACAAAGAAAATAATTAAAAAAATTGTGTTAACAAGCCTAAGCGTTTTAAGATTTTTAATTTCTAAAGGCAGAAGCTGTATAAAACAAGGCGCTAGCTATTGATGGAACAGTAAGCGACACGGCTGACCAAACTGATTGCCCCGGTGAGAGGACACATGTGGATCTGTTCTTTTCCTTCGAAACTAGCGGCTTTTAGCTTTTACTACAGTACATAACTTTCAAACGGAGTATTTTTCTTAAGACGAAATCTACAAGTTAAACGATGTACACGTTAAAAGCCCAACACCTGTACCATCCAAAATCGCAAGTGGGTATCTCTCTCCGTAATCTATACCGTAAACAGCCAAAATTCAAAATTTTCACCCAAAAGCCATAACCCGCAACCATTGCCAAACAGGCCCACAACAGGTCAGTACTACGTTCCAAAACTGGATGAACCATGAATACCCAAAATGACTTTAACAATGTTCAGCAACACCCAGTATAAAAATTCCTCACAATATCCGATACCCAGTACACCACAGCTAAGCCATATACAGGCACCCGATATCCGCTACTTGGTACAGCATCATAGTAACTAGTTGATATAGTATATAACAGTACATAACAGCTTCAAGGTATCGTAAAACAATCGTCATACATGGCTATTGGTAATTGATCCCACAATTCACTCCTACGAAAATAGAGCTCCTCTGCTCGCCCTACCCTCACCGTCAAGTGACAAATCTAAGCTATGGCACCGATCCCGTCCTCCTGCTCACCAAAACAGCCAATACTTGAAACCTAGGACTCAGTAGGGATGTATATCCAGAAAGATCGCGTGAATATTCTCAAAACGCACACAAAGCCAACCGAATCAGGCGAGGAGGTTACATGGAACTGCAGCACTTGCTCTTTGGGATCTCCTGCGCGGGGCCTGGCACAAGGACCTTCTTGCCCGCCAGCGTCGGAACAGCCCCGTTGGCCTTCTGGTCCGCTGCAATGTTCTTCTTGCTGTGGATTTTGAAGATCTCTGTCAGGACACTCTGGAAAGCGTTCTCAACATTGGTGGCCTGCAGAGCGGAGGTCTCCAGGAAGAAGAGGTTCTCCTTCTCGGCGAACTCCTTGGCGTCCTCGGTGCTCACAGCCCGCTCGTCTTCGAGGTCACTCTTGTTGCCGACCAGCATGATGACAATGTTCTTGTCTGCGTGGCCACGGAGCTCCTCCAGCCAGCGAGGTATGTGGTCAAAGCTCTGGCGCTTGGTGATATCATATACAAGCAGAGCTCCCAACGCGCCTCTGTAGTATGCACTCGTGACAGCTCTGTACCTGCAGTAGTTGAAACAAGCAGCATGTGAAGCTGGTAAGCGGTAATGCAAAGACATGATGTTCAGGATAGAGGAAGTACAAAATGAATGTCACCACTGCAACTAAGTTCAGCAGACATTACGAATAGTGTGACACATAAGCTTCACACTTCAATTACAGAAACCACCCATATGCATTGAGCTAGGAATGTTACATTTTTCTGCCCACAGGGTGACAGTTGAGAATAAAGATAGGGCAGTTCTCCAAAGATACACCAAATCCAATTCACTGAGCTTACAGGACAACCTATTGTGCGCCACATGCATAAGTGCAAAACAGACCACAATTCAAATGACAGAAAAAAAATAGCAGCAGCCTGAACGAATAATGGCTGTGGTTGCCATACATACCGTATCATTAAAAATTACAAGCAGCAGATGACATGTTGTTAGAGAATAGCTACAGCAGGAAAGCTTAGGAGACCATTTGAACAAATTGTTGCAGGTAGTTATCTATTCTCTGAAAAATTGATTCAACATATAGAAATTTTGCAGGTAATTGTGTGCATGCACATTTTAAGAGGTCAGTGGGAAATAAAATTTGGATGATGAAGTGGAACTTAACGGCCATAATTGGAAGCTAAGTATAAACACAACTGAAGGAACCAATGAATTCTTTAACTTGCTGGAAACAGTAAAAAAATAGATCTCTAGACAAGAAAACAAGCACCAAAGTTCTCAAATAAATAGTTGTACCCCAAGTGAATGGTCTCCCTATTTGGAATTCAAAGAGGACAAACTGGCAAACTACTGACATGTCTATTTCAAGATTAAATTACGTCTTAGTTTGGCTCCATTAAACTCTTCCATAAGTTTATTCACTTTTAAAGCACATGAATCCGAAATTATCAAAGTTCATGCAATGCATACATTACGGGAATAGCTAAGTTCAGCTAGGGTACAGCCTACAATAGTCAATTGGTTGCACAGAGACACACATGACTAGCTCAACAAAAAAATCTGTAAACAAAACTCATATCAAAGTTTTTTAACTCAATCCACAAAGTTTTTTCAAAGATTGTTCTTCTAGAAGTACAAGCACCTCAGCCACCCCTTTTCCCATGAAGATCATGCTAGCGAATGAGCCAAGCTTATTTGAATCTCCAGTGGTGACCTTTTATGCTTGTCATTAATGAACCTACTTCAGATGAGTTACGAACGAGTCACACCAATTTTGAATAATTATGAGGTAATTTCAGGCATCAAATGTTCGCAATTTTGATTTGCAAGTGAACTTTGCTGGCTCCCGACTAGTCAAAGCTAGTAACTGGGCGAGGACTGGTAGCTCAGTGAGAACTAGGCTAGAACTTGTTTCTCAAACCCTGGATCTGAATAGCAAGGATCTACGTAGTATATTCACATGCTATAAGAATGTATGAAATGCCACCAACAACCTTAAACAAGCGGGTATACCAAAGACTGTAATAACCAATAAGCCATACCCTAACAGCAACACGCACATGCATCTCAAAAGTCAAAATATTCTATTAGTTTGAATGAACTTGAAACCAAAGACAATCAAAAGGGAAACAAATGCTTGCTAGTTGCTACCCCTGTACAATGCATCAATATAGTTGATAAGGCAGCCTATCACCTTTTCCATGTTTACTCTTGCAATAACTCAAAACTTGCCAACTATGGTCATCCCCCAAAATGGCATAACTGACCATTTAAATGCATGGAATGGCATCATTAGCGCAAACATACCTCGTTATTGCGCACTTGGTAGGGAATAGAACACTAATCAACACACTGAACATATTGATTTTTTTTCAAGGAACGAACATATTACGTTACAGGATGAATTTATGGCCTCAGGTCATTGTCACATTAATCTCTTTTGAAAAGAGCAAGTACTGCACTCACAATCTTATAGGCAAAGTACTAGCTCTAATAGCATTTAAAGGTGATCTCACGGCATGCATTTACATCCTGTGGATCTTGGCGTAAACAGAAAGATTGCAAGTATGTAGTGCTCAACAAAAAACAGCTCAGAACTGACCACAACATTCCCATTAACATTTACCCACCCTACTGACATAGCGAATCATGTTCTAACCATTACCACCTACAACACATGCACCGGAACTGCGATATATTTAGTAAAATCCCCATGCACCATGTACCCGCACAGCCACCGTTCGATGTACCGGAGTAGCCTCCAAAGCTTACTAACATTGACACCACATGAAACAAAAGCGTTTATATTTAGTAAATCACATGAGGCCACCACCATGATTTTGATCAGCTAAATTCGCTCTGCTCCGTATGTCCAGCAAACAAAACACACAAATTAAGCAGCCTGGCTCCAAGCTCACGCAGAGAGATCTACCACTGTCCATGCAGTAGGGTGCAAGGCAAGCTAAATCGGTCATTTCAACCACCAGGGAGCAGAGATCTACCACTCTACCAACCATCCGCTGTACATGTACCATCTACCGGAGAGTCTGACATACGCCACCAGGACAAATTAACAAGGCATTAATTAAACTAACTAACGCGCGTACTACACAGCATGCGCTCACAAACCCCCACCCCCCCAAAAAAAACCCCACAAATCGTCAGAGATTCACGGGATCGAGCAGATCGAGGTCGAATCGGACGGAGCGGGCGGGCAGAAGGATAGGGCTTGCCTCTCCTGGCCGGCGGTGTCCCAGATCTGGGCCTTGACGGACTTGTGGTCGATGAGGAGGGTGCGCGTCTGGAACTCGACCCCGATGGTGGCCTTGGAGTCGAGGCTGAACTCGTTGCGCGCGAACCGCGCCAGGATCTGCGACTTGCCGACGGCCGAGTCCCCGATCAGCACCACCTTGAACACGTAGTCCACCTTCTCCCCGCCAGCCATCGCCTCACCCGGCCGGAGCAGCAGCGGCGGTTGCTCGCTCGTGTGTGGCGGCGGCGGTGGCCGAAGGAGCGAGTGAAGCGTGGATCGCGGAAGGGAAGGGCGAGGCGTGGGTGGAGTGGGAGGTTGGGGTTTTGAGTCGAGTCGAAGGAAGCGGGGGAGTGTAAAGGAGACGGTCGGGTCGGGCGGGCTGTGTTGGTGGGCGGTGCGGGGAAATCTCGTCTGCTTGGTGTGGCCGTGTGGGGCGTGTAAATGACCATATTGCCCCTGCCGTTTTCGTGTTTTCTTCTGTGATGTGTACGTTGGTGCTGTGGCTGTGTGCTGCTGCTTCTGTACGTTAGAGCATCTGCAATTACTTGTTTCTTGCCTGTGTGTGATACGGCTATGGAATATAGTTTTTCGCTGAAATTTTTTAATTTTAGTTATTTATGATAGAGATTACGAAGAGAGATACTCGTTTGTGATTTTAGTTGATACAGATGTTAGGCTTTTACCGTGTACTACAATTAACTTGTAAACTCTATCTTAAAAAAATACTCCGTTTGAAAGTTACGTACTGTAGCAAAAAACAAAAGCCGTTTTTAAAAGCCATTAAATAACAGGCTTTAGTTCTTATCGAGCGGAGAGAGAGTACTCAATCTAATAAAAAGAAATATGCTTTCTAATAGATTGCTTCTTAAGCTTATATCTAAGACTTCAATTGCTACAAATATGTATGATTCTTAATGATCAACAATAAAGTACAAGCCTACATATTTTGGCTCATTTATCATATCATGCTATCGATAGACTCCCTTGGCCCGGTGGTGGTGACAATGGAGCATAGTGCATAGGAACACTGACAAAATGAATTTTTTTTGGATGCAGGTGTTGTGGGAATGGCAGAAATTGAATAAAATTTATGAAACCAACGGGCAAATGAGGATTCATTCCCTTGGGAAAAAATGAAAACATAAAGATTGTAGTGGTAGCAAGACTCTGTTTTTGCAAAAAAATGAAAATATGAGGAAAAATGTAAACCTAGGTCTGTAGCATAAGAGAAAGGACATAGTGATGAGGGCATCACTTCCATGCATATAACCAATGGATCTGAACATATGTACTTGCAAGGTCCAATCACAAAAGCTCGCGCACAACAATTGAGTTATCAGGTAACTTCGTTTCTATGAGTGCATTTTGTTTCTAATAAGAATATGCTACTACCTAATATATGTTATATTCTTTTACTCAGTAACTTAGGAGCTAATTATGAAGACAAATATATGCGATTCAATTCGGCCTCCAAAGACAGCACCAACTTCAAATATACATAACTTTCACATACGGAGTCTGTTTGAGGTTCATGAGTACTCGATGGAAAGCTTATCTCCTCCTCTTTACAATTGATCTAGCATCACCTCCAAATTCCTCCTGTGCGTACCATAATCACTAAAAAATATGTTATATTATCTGTTTGGGTCAAATTGGGCCTTGTAATGCTTAGGCCTAAGGGGAAGGCGGAGCTCTCTTGGCCCGTACTATTTACGGTCGTACTGTTCACATAAATAGTACTGTAAATAGTACCGCCCCTTATTTCTTAGTTTTACGTGGCTTTCCTTCCCCTATTTAAGAGGGCCGCACCCTTCTAGTTTTCGGGGATTTCGTTTGCTTAGTTTCTCCATTGTGAAAACTCTTGTTCTTCGCTTGTGCCGACTAGACCAACCGTAAAGAACCTCTGCAGAATCCCACTTTTTGAACTCAATTCATATATTTGCAATTCAGATTGCTTGTTATTTTATTTTTGCTTGTTCTCCAGTTGCTTGCAGGAATTGATCCTCATGATCAGATCAACCGGGTCTTTGGCACGGTTGATAATGACTTGATGATTAGTTCAATGATTGCTTGGTTCGTACGTGTGGTATTCGTAGCCTGGATCGTGAGAGTTGATCATCGTCCAATCGAAATTATCCTTCTCATCGAAAGATCGGGACAACATTAGCTCATCACATAGTATATTACAGCTAACTTACATCATATAGCGTCATAAGTAAGAAAGAGATTAATTAGTGCCAAATTTGGGACATATGATGTATTTATGCATCAGTTGTTATGCCAATCAAACTAAATCACGATACCTATCAGATTGCATCCGCTAAATCAAGATAAATAATTTTGAAATTACATGTAGCTACTTGTATCACACCACACTTCATTGCATCCACTAGCCAAAGTACTAATTGGATCGCAGGCAATAGGGGACAAAGATTCAACTGCACAAAACAAATCCAAAATTTCCAAATACTTACCCTAGCTGCATAGACAAATCGGTGTGAGAGGAAGCCCACCCAACGACGAAGGCAGCGGCAACGCTTTCTCCTGTGCCAGTGGCCAACGATGGAGGAGGAGGCAGCACTTTTTCCCATGCCACTTTCTTCCTCCTACGCCAATGTCTTTCCTCAAGCAACGTGGCATCCTTCTTCCAGCAACGACTGGCGGTTGTGAGTGGGAAAGAAATGACGGCGGGATGGGGCAGATGACTGGCAGTAGTATTTGGGGGAAGAAAGGCGGAAGCTATGGGAAGAACGGCGGGAACTTGGGGAAAAATAGAGAAAGGCAGCAGGGTCTACGAGGAAGCTAAGAAGATGGTGGGCTGCAAAAGTGATCTGGGTTGATTTTGTTGGAGACAGTGGGGCCCACAAAATGATTTTTTAGGTAACAGCAAGTCTCCAACAAAGTATTTTGTTGTTTCTTGTGTCTGGGTATCAAACAACTTGCTTGTTTCTTTATCTAGTAACAAGCTCACCTTTTCTCCTCACTATCTCTTCTCCACATCACCTAAATACTGATGTGTCCATACCTTTAGTAACAAATGACATGAACTATTGTAGACATTCTTAAAGCGCAACGACACACGGGATTTGGTGAGGTAGAATATAGTGATCTGTGTAAGCCCATCTATTTTAGCTTCAGCTGAACATGTTTACTTTTTTACTCTTAGTTTTTTTTTGTCCTTTTTACTTTTTCTTTTTTCCCCTTTTCTCTTTGTATTGTCTATAGAGATATAAAGGTATTTTTCTTTTTTTTCTTTAATTAAATGACTCAGAAAAGTTAACAACCGTTATAGTATAATTTTAAGCAAAAACCTACAGTCAAAAGTCAGAATGTGATAAAAAAAGCTAAATTGAACGGATCAATGTGGCCTCTAGCTTTTTTGCGACTGAAAAATACGCTATAGTGATTATTAGCTTTTTCTAAGTAATTAAATTTAAAAAATAAAAATAATATCATCACAGACAATGCAAATGAGTAAGAATAAGAGAAAAAAAATCTAAAAAGCCAAAGCTTTGAATAGCCCAGATAAAGGACCTGTTCTTTTTAGCTGAAGCTTATGGCTTTTGGCTGGGTTTGTGACTTTTAGGCTGTTCATGTGACAGATTACAGAGTAACAGAAACTCACGTGCGATTTTTACCAGTATAAATGAAGTTGGTATAATATATACTATAATTAACTAGTAGACCTTATCTTAAAAAGATACTCCGTTTAAAAGTTAGTTACTGTAGAAAAATCGAAAAGCAGTATTTAGAAGCTGAAAAAAATAGGACCAAAACAGAGCCGTTTGGAGTCCCAAACACCTCTGCCAAGCACATCTGTTTTGACAGAAGGCTCGTTGATCGTTTAACTGCCGTGGAATGACGGAGGTACCCTAACGTGGGGCCCACAAGCCGCGTGCGCCGACGCGAAACAGCGTTCTTCCAGGGAAAACCGGAGAAAATTTCCGGTCCCGAGATATTCCACTATTTGAAAAATGGGGTTTTTCTTTTACTATTGACTGGGGTATTTTGACTTCGATCCTCCGCCGTCTTCATCGGTAATGGCAAAACTAATTGGCATCCTAGGGGGTATTTTGACTTCCATCGTTCGCCGTCTTCGTCGGTAATGTCAAAACTAACTGGCTAATTGAGAATGGCATAGATACATAATCTCCAAACACAAATGGCATTGATACATAATCTTCAGACACAACTTTGATTGCTAAGCTGTTTCTCAATACTCAAATGCTTAGTACCAAACTGCTAACGATACGAATACTACAGTACTTATGATCTAGAGGTGTTTAGACAAGTGTGTGTGCTCCATTTAACTTCTCCAGGAGCATTACAAGCCGTCGTCTCGGGAAAATTTGAGTGGTCTTGCCTTTTTTTCCACTAGAAGCGTGGCTTCAACTTAGCTTAGTTTGGCATTGCGATGGCATATAATCTACGATTTTGTTTACTAATTAACTATTTGATTGAGCATTTTTGCAGCTATAACAACAAAAATCTTAATAGAATTTGTAAAATATTTCTATAACAACAAGGTTCCACGTTATAGAACATCATTCAGCATAGCGACCATAGACCACTTCAGTGACATCCTATTTGCAACCTTCCAATGTAGCTGCAGAGAATAGCTATGGAATGGTTAACATTTTCGCGAGATGGTTGCGTAATACTCTCCACTGCAAAATGTAATATGCCGTTAAACCTTGCAGTCACTAAAATTGAACTGTGATAACAGAA
The DNA here is from genome assembly GCA_036346245.1 of Bonia amplexicaulis. Classification (NCBI taxonomy): domain Eukaryota; kingdom Viridiplantae; phylum Streptophyta; class Magnoliopsida; order Poales; family Poaceae; genus Bonia; species Bonia amplexicaulis. The sequence goes on from CM070762.1 coordinate 9,168,424, forward strand.
AAAATCATGATGATTAAACGAAACGGACCTTCAAATTCAAATCTAACGGCATCATTTTTTTATGCCAATAAACATATGCTCTCTCTGTTCATGTTTATAGAACGTAATTTTTGAATAACCTTATCCATAAATATAAAACATATTTTATATTTCAATGCACCCATAAATATAAAACATATTTGATATTTCAATACAAAATTAATATGATGTTTTCTTTATACCCTTAATAAATATACATCTTTATTTGCTATTCTCTACATGCATACATTGAATATAGTGCTTACACATAATAATTAGAAGTAATCTAACCATTTTACTATTTTCTTGATCTATATACCAAAAGAAAATATATCTTATAAATTTGGACACAGTGAATATATTGTTGGACTGAGCTTATAACCTAACAACACATAATTATGATGCATCTGCCTGTGCAATGAGCATCAAAAGTAAGAACCATTTTAATTATGAAATCTGGTAAGAATGACAATTCGAACTGCTTCTGCAGCTGCACAATCTTGCTCTTTTTTTAAAAAAAAAATCGCAACTGCACAATCTTTACCTATCGCCATAAAAAGCAAATACATCACAGCTGGCGTCAACACAAGCCCAAATGTCAAACACAGGTAACGCATAGCCGCATAGGTAAGCATCGAAATCAAACTGCTGCACAGATATTTATTTCTGGCCTTTTTGCTGATAAAAAACCCGTCTTCAGAGTGTATTATTCTTTAGAGACGCACAGATCAACAGACTAGTATACCGACACATGATGATAAGATTTACACATCAAGATTCTGCTGGACGGGTTCAACGAATGCCATTTAGAACAAAATCTGATAACATTCACTCATTCACTCCGCGCTTTAATGAACGATCCATAAGAAAATAGGATGTGCACAGTATGGTAGAGATGGAGCTTCGGGGACTCAAACACGGGACCTAATCACATCGCTAACATCATGCAGTAATTGGGATGCCTTGCTGCTGGAGAATGTGAATGGCAGTAGTAAGATGATCCTTTATTACCAAAGATCTGGGAGGGGATTTTTAGTCAAGGGGACAACCTTTCGATGTGCCAAACTGCACTCCCATCAACTTCTCTCAGTGAATATTGTAGCCTGTTTATGTGAAAGTGTTATGCGTTGATAAACTCCATGCTGTCGTGTTCAGACACCCAAAAGAGTTTTGAAGATCAAAATGGATAGCGAAATAATGGACACACAAAACATACCGGTCATGTAGACGAGACTGTTGGCCTTGCCAGAACTCAAAAAGTGTTGGTGTCAATCTGTAGCCACCCCAGTAATCAGGCTTCGGGATCAAGCTACTGCAGATTCAGAACACAGCAAGGAGGTTAAGACTTGAGACTGAATAGAATATAATAAAATTCAGGATTTAGTAGCTAACATGTGGCAGCTAATTAAAGATTGTTATAATTTAACAGCATAAACTCAGGCACCAAGAGCTGTTGGTAGGCATCTGATTGCAGATAGGTAATTCGTAGCAATTATGTCCCACTAATACCAACAAGTAGTTCTGGGGACTTGGAGATGTATTCCACATATCAAGATTCTGCATACCAGCAACTTGCATACTGTTGTATTGACAAAGGATATAGCTCGGAAGGTGCAGATATTTTACAGGTGAGCTAGCTCATGGCTATGATGCTTGGTCAATTCATGGTCACAAATAATTATCAGCACTCGAGTTTGATGGCTCCTATCCGTGAAACTGGGTTTACGAAGGCTGGGTTGCTCATTTCTTCTGAATTTTTTAAAGCTAATCCAACTTTTGTGTTACCATTAACATATGATCTAAATTCTAGATTAATGCGATAAGATAGCAAATAAACTGCCACATAATAAAGCAGCTTAAAGTGAATTATTCATGCCAATAAAAGTAGAAAATACTGCAATGGATACCACACATGGATACAGCTGGCATTTCAAACTCTCACCCCTCAGAATATTTTTGTTCCAATTGCTTGTATGCCTCCTGAAGAACGTCCCTTCCAGCAATGACAGTGCTCTGGGGAATAGCACAATTAATATTGATTTTTTTAGGCGTGCAGACAGCTGAGACTTCCATTTCATCTTTCAAGTAAAACATGTGGCAACAATATGTTTATCACCATAAAACGACAACAACAATACCTGTTTGCTAACTATGGCACCGAGCTGACTTCCTCGTGGACGGCTGTGGAAATACTTCTCAGATTCTTCTTCTGGAACCTTCTGAACAGACCCTTCCACTCTTACCTGCACAACAATAAAACCCAGACATCAGAAAATTAGAGCCTGCAATATACGCTATTTTCATTGTCTCAGTTTTGAAACACAGCTCAATCCATATTCCTTAACAAATGAATACACCGGATGCATCAATGCTCAATAATTGCAACCGCAATTCAGCTGGAACAAGGACCTAGTCAATAATTATCAATTACAGGATAGAATAATGAACGGCTGTGTATGATATGAGAAGAGCCCAGAAAGGCATGAAGTACATCACATGGAGATTCCTAAATGGATCAGCTTACAAAGAAGAGCCGTAAAAGGCTATTTGACATTACTGACGGCATGCATAATTAACAGTTTTGAAAAGGAATAACATTCTGTTAACTAGAGAAGCTTCATCGTGCATGACTGCGTGTTAACTGTTAAGAGAATTTATTTTGTGTTAGTTATTGAAAAGGTGATTTATCATCTTGCTATGCGATACTGCAGAAATTAGAAACTATCATTTAATACAACCATACAGGATTGGTACAATCACCTGCCGGTTCATCTCATTCCAGTAGAAAAGGAGTGCTGCATTAGGATTTTCCGATAAATCATGTGCCTTCTGGCTACCATAATTTGTGTACCTGCACAAGACCCCATGAAAGCATGACTCAGTAATTTCTAAGCAACTTTGCTGGAAGGAAGATCCGTTCAATACAGTTTGTCACTTACCAAACGAATCCATGCTTATCAACACCTTTTAAAAGAACCATTCTTGAAGAACTGCAAATAAATTAACAGCAGAAAGCCAGAAACAATTATCATTCTAATACAACAAGAGCTAACCAGCTAACTAAGTTGAAAGAAAAATTGAAGGAAAAAGAGTCATACGGTTTCCCCTCCTTATTGACAGTTGTTAAAGCCATAGCATTTGGCTCACGCAGACCGGCAGTAACTGCTTCATCAAACCACATATGGAACTGCATATAAAGAAACATCCATCGGAACAGGGAAATATTGTTGAAAGAAAAGAATGACTGTTTCCAGAATTGCTTCCAATTGATCATACCTGATCAAATGGATCAGGCATGACTTGATTCTCAAGAAGTTCAGGGGAAATATAATTTTCCCTCAGAGATGAAATGTCAACTGATGGAGCTTTTCCAACTCTCACACACATCGAGGTGCCAGGATACGGAGGAAGCTGGAGTCCATATTTGCTCAAAATAGTTGGGGGGACAAACCTACCCCCAAGGAAATGGTGTGGACCGGAAAATTTTTTCGCACAGAGCTTTGGCGCAGTCAATGATACCTAGACATACCGCAGTAACTTAATAAATGAAATTTGGCAACGTCAAACAGCAAGCTCTTATGTTGATACATGAATTCCAATCCAGAAAGCTTCTAAATAGGATGCTAACCAGCATATCAGGTTTAATCCCTCCTCCATTGACATCTCCCTCTTCAACATGCCACCCAGAAGGGATGTCAACAGAAACAATTGCCGGTCTTTTAGCTGAATCGTCAATGACACTCAATGAGACAAGCCTTTGGATAAGATCATCAAAGGGTGGTCTTGGTGTTCCTGAATAAATAGTTTCCAAAAACGAAATCTTAATTAAAAATAAAGGCAAATGTAATTGGTCTAAGTCAGGAACACAGTCACATATTCTGTGAGTTCAATCTGATTCGATTTACTCTAAATGGTAGTGGTATTTTCTTATTAACAGATAAATCTTTCCTTCATAAGGTTCTGCGTTAAACAAGGCCACACTTGCTCCCAGCACCATTCTATTTCTACACACATCAATTCCAAAATATCTCCTGATACAGTGACAGAAACCATATATTTACTCAATAATCACGTAAGGTATGAATTTGATCACATTCAATTTACTCCAAAAACTAGCAGTGTTTTCCATCTTGAAAATCATTCTTGTTTAAGCTGAGAGCTCAACTGTTGTTTGGAACTTTCGATTAGATTATGCACAAATTATTTCAGACTTGTCCACACTACCTATACATTGTTCAATTATTCAACTCCTGACAATACAGGGATGACAACACTGTTGTTTAACTGAGAATCAATGACCTACTTTACAAATCATTTCACATAGAATATTAACATGTAACAAAAACAAAGGTAGCACAATCTCAGGCACAAGCTTTACATTGAAATCGGTGATCACAGATTACACTAGCATGAAAGGTTAATAGGTTATAAAAAGGCCACGTACCATGAAATGAGAAACCAAACATCGCATCAACAATGATGTCGAACTCTCCTGATAAGTCCTGAGGTAAGTCTTCAACAGGCACGAATGGGATTGCCAGTGATTCAAGCTAGAACACAAAGATTATTCAAATTAAATTGGAAAAAGGTACCATATGGCATACCAAGAAAATGGGGAAAGACACTATAGTTTACCTGAGTAACAAGGCCAGAATACAAAGGCTTGGGTGTACGTTTTGGATAACAAACAGAGAGCTTATATCCGAAATGATAAAGATGACGAGCCGCTACCAGACCATCACCACCATTATTTCCTGGACCACAGATGATAAGCACCCTTGTATGTTCACTCAACTTGTAAACCTGTGATGATCATAAAATTTTTCACAAACCAGCGTCACTAACCAAGAATTGGTGTAAAAAGGGGTCAGAAAAGCAAACATGTGCAAGCACATAAATGTCAGTTTATATAAAACATGAATACTAGTTTGTATGGTTAGATCGGGTTTTTTCAACTATAAGTGGGAGTGCACAACTATTAAGCCACTGTTGTACTATATTGCCCCATCATTTCTTAGTAGCAACCTCATCTCGAATCGATTCATGGGAAAGTGGTAAAAATAAACCATTCCACAACAACAGCAAGCTACTGCTACGCTCCAGCCCAGATGGTCTCATGCTAGAAAATTTATTCAGACAACTAACCTGCCAAGTAGCACACCAACTATGACAACAAGTTCCACGACAGCTCCAAGTCTCAATACTCACTAAATTAACTTATTTGTGAAGCTTCAGCATCTTAAAGAGAGGGTAACAACTTAGTATTAACTGATGGCCCAGCTCAGGAAACACACACACTCTCACAGCTCACTGGAACACAACACACGAGCTCGAGCAGTCAACAATGGCGATGAACGCCGCGGCCGCCGCAACGGCCTGTATCTTGGCGTTTTTATTCTCTGGACTTGGCAAATGGAAACGATGGAGTACAAGGGCTATTTAACAGCCAGGGGACGCACACCTCGGAGCCACGAACTCCCACCCCGGCCAGCTCGCCATGATCCGCACGATTCGGTCTTCAACGTTTCGAGCACCACACGCTCGTTCCCGGACGACTCGGCCTCCTCAAGTGCCAACCAGCACCATGCATGCCCTTCTCCTACCTATTCCCACGCACAAAACAAACTGAATCGACTCGGACTCACCGATGCGAACGCACCGCATTCTCCACGACACAGCTCGACACCACGCGACACACAAGCATCGACTGAACACATCTCGGTCGGGTTTATTTTCCTAACAATCACCCCTAAAACGACATCACCATGCGCCGACTCACGGCAGCATGGCTCCTCGCCGGCGTCCGCGAGGAGAGCCCTCCTTCTTGGCTCCGGCGGTCCACGGCGGTGGCCATGAACGCCGCGGTTGAAGCACCTCCTCGGTTGCGGCGCTCCCAACGCCCTACCGGTCCTAGAGCACGTGCTCGCCGCCGTCATCGCCGACGTGGCTGCCATCGCCCTTGTCGCCGCCGCCCGGCCGCGCATTGCCTCCGCGCGCGCATTCCGCCGCGCCCGCCGCCGCCATGTTCCTTGCCGCTGCGCGGCGAGCTTCCCACCGCTCCTCGGTGAGCGAAGACGCCAAGACCCCGTCTCCTCATCGACGCCGCAAGGCTCCTCCGCCACGCCGCACCGTCCGACGAGCTCCTCCACGGACATGGTGTTGAGGTCCATAAGCATCTTGATCGCCACCGCGACCGCTTCATCTTCTTCTTGTACCACGCGCAGGATCTTCTTCACCACGCGGCCGTCCTCCATTGCCTCGCCAAGCTCGCGCAGTGGCGACAAGCCTGTTGATGCGCATCGCGAAGTCGCCGACAGACTCCCGTCGTGGAACGCGACGCTCGAACTCCTTCAAGAGACGTTGCACGTTCGCGGACTTCACGGGATCATCGCCGACCCTCATCTTCTTCACCGCCTCCCACGCTTCTTTCGCCGACTTCTTCACGGCGAGCCCGGCCTTCATCTCTCGAGGCACCGCAAGAAGATGGCGGCGGCGCCGCCGATCCTTGGCGCTCGGCTACCGACGGCCTCACAAAGATCCCGAGCTCCAACGCCTAGGCTCACCGCATGACCAATGACCACTCATGATAGTTGGTCAACAGCGGCAGCTCAACTACGCCGGTGTTGGGGACGACGCGCTCCGCCGCGACGCCGGGCTTCTGCGGAGTGCTGGACATCTTCGTTCCTTGCTCTGATACCAATTGATGGCCCACCAGAAACACACACACTCACACTCACGGAACACAACACACGAGCTCGGCGGTCAACAATGGCGATGAACGCGCGGCCGCCGCAACGGCACGTATCTTGGCGTTTTATTCTCGGACTTGGCAAATGGAAACGATGGAGTACAAGGGCTATTTAACAGCCAGGGGACGCACACCTCGGAGCCACGAACTCCCTCCCCGGCCAGCTCGCCATGATCCGCACGATTCGGTCTTCAACGTCTCGAGCACCACACGCTCGTTCCCGGACGACTCGGCCTCCTCTAGTGCCAACCAGCACCATGCATGCCCTTCTACCTATTCCCACGCACAAAACAAACTGAATCGACTCGGACTCACCGACGCGAACGCACCGCATTCTCCACGACACAGCTTGACACCACGCGACACACACGTACTGACCATAACACATCTCAGTCAGGTTTATTTTCCTAACATTAACAACTAAATTTAACAACGCAGTCATGCAATTGCCAAGGCTACGGAATCCTAATTTCGCAGACAGCAGGACAACTTGTCTAGTATGAGATGAGACCACCATCATGAATTCATGATCACCATCATCAAAAACAAGAATTATTTGATCAAGCCGCCAAATAACCAGAGCTGCTGAAACCCGGTCACGCTAAGAATTACCAATACAGATCAAGAGCAGCACGCAAAGCCCGATGCCTTACCTCCGCAACGGCCGCCGCGACGCTCAACCCAGCGAGCTCCTGCACGCACGCGCGCACACACCCCAATCAAAGCAAACAGTCAGCACTAGAATCCCTACAACCGCATGGTTGGTAGTAACAACTGAAAGGGGAGGAGAGGGGGTGGTTCCCCGGCACTGACCATGAGCTGGTCGACGCTGAAGCCGAGGGGCCCCATGAGCTGCTCGTCGATCTCCGCCGCGTCGCGTTGCGAGAGGTGCGTCACCTCCGCGGCGGCCGCCGACGCCGCCAGCGACGCCATGGCCCGCTTCGGCGGGAGGAACGGGGCAACCGCCGGCGCGGCGGCGGCGAGGAAGGCGAGGCCGAGGTGGGGCGGGGGAGGGAGGCGCAGGTGGGAGCTAGGGTTTTGGGAGGGAGTAGGGCGGAGAGGAGGAACAGGGGGAGTGGTGGTGGTGATGGTGGAGAGGAAGAATGGCATAGCACGGGTTGCGGTGGCGAGGCCGGATTTGTTGCGGATTTTGGATGCGACGGTCAGCATCCCGCTGCCCGCTGCCGGGCTCGACAGGCTGGTGCTAGGCTGCTAGCCAGGTGGTTGCGTGGCTTCACAGACAGGCGTGGCGGACGAAGGGTGGCTGGGGAAGAATGTTAGTATAAATGGTACTAGCCTCGGCGCGGCGCCAGGCACCGTAATTACGAGGAATTATTTAAAAAAATCTAAGGGTATATGTGTATTTTCGGAAAAGGTAAAGAGTTTTTCTACAAAAAAGCGAGGACATGTACGTAAATAAAAACCACGGGGACACAGACGTAAATAACGAGGACCCGTCGTAATTTAAAAACGCGGGGCCATCACGCAAAGGGAGGGCAAAAAATCCAGGACCTTTTCATGAGAACCGGGACTGTGACGCAATTCGGAGAAACACAGAAATTACCTCCCCAACCGCATGAAATCCAGCGCCACGCCGGGCGAGCAGCGGGGGTGACGTGGGGAGCCTCCGCGCGAGCGAATCCCCCTCGCGTAATAGCTTTAGATTATAACTATTTTTTCCTTAAACTTGGTTTCGAATGTTGTTTCTATAATTTAGTTGTCTCTCTGAGCTCAACAGCAGCTGTAGGATTGTTTCTATCAATCTAGTTTTCTCTGAACTCAACAGCAGCGGTAGGAAATATATGTCGCCTACTTCCGCCGAGCCACCAGAACTCAGTAGGCTATAGCAGCTCGGCTGGTCCTACAGAGCCACTAAAGCTCGGTAGCACCTGCCGAGCAACTGTAGCTCAAGCAACTATGCCTCGATAGGACTCCTGTCGAGCAGCCACACAGCGGCACACGATTAGAGGCATGGTTAGCACTAATTAATCATTATATTGTATGATTAAAACTAATTAAATATGGTTAACACTATTTAATTACTATACGACTGGTCGACATCCTGCCGTGCTCTACCGAACACAATGAGGGGCTAAATTTAAAAAACAGATATCTAGAACTAAATTAAAAAAACTACAATATCATTTGTGTGAGCGGGGAATGCTTGGGCTCGTGTTCTTTCTGGTTCATTTTTAACATTTTTTTGGACCATTCTTGTGCGTATTAATCTCTTTTTTTTCCTTTTGGACTATACACGGCACGTATGGTTTGGAAGGATGCTTATGGTGATAATCGTCGTGAAGTAGGTGTGATCAGCAAGTTACTTTTAGCGAGAGACGGCGTGCTCCGCTAAGGGTGTTTATTTCTTTTCCCACGAAATTGCTGCGTTGCAAATGAGCCTTGAACCTTGTAGCTCGCAGCAAGTTGCAACAAGTGCTAGCTTTTAGATTGCGGTTGAGCTTTTAGATAATAATGTAAACAAAGATTGAGGTTGTGTCATTAAATTTAAATTTTACAAAAAAAAATGGTTTCTTGCCTTTTTGTGATTTTTCATTGAAAGAGCATCTAAAACCACAGGACCACGCCGCTTATGGTCCTCTTTCGGGGAACCTAAAGAAATCAACTGTTTGCTTAACTCCTAGAAAACCTACCTAGCTAAGAATCAAAATTGTAGCAACTTATTATATGTGGGGCACCCTGACATTCCATGTGTCACTGTATTGATGCAACTGTCTGGAATTTCAGTTGTACGAAAATATGGCACATCAACCGAAGTTTACATAGGAGGAACCATTATGCCAAATATGATATGGTACAGAAGAGCCAAAAATAAACTCCATAGACAACAATTGAGCGTAGCCGTAGATGTGACCCTAACCACAAGCGTTCTCCTATCGTCACGTATCTGAATAATTAAGCAAGAGTGAGCCACGTAGAAAATATATACAAAAAACCCTACACATCGGTTTGGGTATAAAAAATTCAGAAAAGGGTATCACTTTGGAAAAATGAAGCATCTCTCACTAACAAAATCAATTACTACAATACAAATAGAAGGTATCATTCAAGGAAATAGAAGAAAATACATGTGTACATGCATCCCTACATGCTAAGCAGAAGTGGCACAAGACTTATGCAAAGGATGCTGCAAATAGCAAAGAGCAATGTAGAGAGTCCATTGCTCCCAGAAATTTCTTGCTGTATTTTCTACTCAATGTTGTGCGCAGACAGCTTGAGATTAACGATAAAGCGCAATCTTGACTGAAAAAAAAGCTAACAAGACCCTCATCGCTAGTCACAAGAATCCTTTTTCTTCTCCTGCACTTATTATTTTCCTGAAGATAAATGTCCCATAGAAAATTGAAGCAGTAACTCCAAAGTCTAGTGACTACCACTTGATTGCTATTGCATCGATCGGTAAATCCATAGGGTATATATTAGTTAGAAACAGGAAGACAGTATGCCAACTAATTGAAACATGATCCCGTGAGGAACTAAGGAACCTAGATCAACATAACACAAGGGTGTAGTTCAATACAAAAGGGGGTGTACTGACAAACAAAAAAGAAGCAACAGACTCCGCGGCGCAGTCTTTGGGAGGATTCACCGAACTCAACATGGCTCTGCGAGACATTCCTGCCGTTGGCCGTCAGGGGTCTTCGCATAACAAACGAAGCACCTTCTCTACAGAGAAAAGAACTGGTCAACGCTATATCTATTACTATTATAAAAAAAGGAATCGGTGGTTGTAGGTTCATTCTCCTTCAATCGCTCTATTCATTCAACTTCTCACTATTCTCTACTTTTCAACCGATCAAAACAACTCTTTTTTATAGCATGATTATCTATATATTTAATGAGTTTCGTTGCAACGCATGGGTACGTAACTAGTCAAATTATAATCAGCACTAGATCCAAAATTGGGAATTAATCCTTCCGTAAAAGACAAATTAGATCGAAATGTCCTCTCAAAAATAGCATTCGGTCTCAGATCCCATTCTTGCAAAAGATTCAAGGCAATCATAGAATTGAAAAATGCGTGCTACTCATCTAGCCACAAAACCAGTATGAATAGAAAGGATGCACGCTAATTGTTGAACTTGTGATCTAGAATCGACCTGTAGCGATGGAGACCTGATTGGTTGTTCATCATTGTGGAGCGGGCTCCGAGGAGAATATCCCCATGAAGGATGGGGCGGGGGCGATCTCCCCCCGCGAGGGAACGAGGCGGGGCCCGCTATGCTGTGGGCCAGGGACGGGGTTGTCCTTTGCCTCACAGGGACCTAGTAAAATATAAAAAATACTTTTAAAATAGCACGTTATAGTTTTTTAATATGAGAGATTGTATTATTTTCTTATATATTTAACTAAAACTTGAATCTATATGGTTTAATATATATTTTGAAGCTATATTTTATAAAAAAAAGTATGCCTAAATAATTATAAATAAAGTAATACCATTATTTTATGAAAATAGTTACCCTATTTTTATCCCATGGGACCGTGGACGGGGACATCTCCCTCGGAGGCTTAGCGGGCGGGGTGGGGGCATCTTGGCGAGGGTCGTAGGGGCATGGGGCCTCCCTCGGGCGAGACCAGTCACAAAGCCAAGCTCATGTAATCCATGCATAACTATTCAAGAAAGGACACATACAATCCCTGCATAGCCTATCCAAAAATGATACAAGTAATCCCTACATGACCAATCCAATAATAACACGTGCAATCCTTACATGCCCAATCTAAAAATAAAGCGTGCAATGTGTGCTATCCTTGCACTGGTCTCAAACCAACCACTCGTCCGAGTCTCTACCATTTTTAGAAAATATTTTTTCTATTTCTAATGGTAACTCATGTTACCATTATTAGCATGTTTTCAAGTTCAGTTGGCAATATTTGTGTTATATTTCATTTTACTGCTACGACATTTCTAAGCACAACCATAGCCTACTAAAGTTCAATCAATGGTGAAGTTATTATTATTTGTAGATATCCTAGGGCAATATGGCAATAAAACATCAACAAGCAAGGAGGGGAATACTAATATCAAGTGCATGGTATAAATATGTATTCAACCTTTAACATACATTTTAGCAATTACTATAATAAGCATGCATGTAGGTTTGAAAGTAAAATATTGCATTTAAAAACTAGATTCAACATGATCAATTATAATGACTTATCTTGATCAAATATGGCTAAGATGGGATCTTGTTCGTTAGTGACGGGTGCGTCCAAAGCGTCGAAGTCTATACAAGTGAAATCATCCACACTTAATGAAATATTCAAATCAAATTCAAATGAACTCCAATAATTATGATTTTAGTATTGTTGGAAATATTTTCAATTTAGATAAATTTATAAATAAAATCACTGGATTTGGATTTGAAATGAATAAGTTATGAATTTTCAAAGTTTAAACCAAAAGGAAATTCCTAAAATTATGATAGGTTGGGTCCATTCGAGTTTCCTTTTTATTTCAGAATTATTTTTCTAAGAGAAAAGCTGATGTCGCTGACAGGTGGGGTTGGTTGAGGTTTCTTTTCTTTCCTAATTTTTTTTCTTAAGAAAATCCTTGAGAGGTTGACAACTGGGGTCAAGGCCTGTGTGGACCAAGTTCACACGGTCATTAACTAAGGGGTGGGGCCTACCGGTCAATGACCATGGTCTATAGGGCCGGTTCATGCGACATGTTATGGGACATGGGGCTCGCATGTCATGAGTCAAGGGTTAAATATTACATATGGCAATATCTTCATGCAAAATTTGCTGACGCACTAAGCAAAGCCAATCAAATTTTCATAATAAAGCAGGCACATCAGGATAATAGCAGGTTGGAATGGCGTATTACTTGTCAGCGAATGGATCATGCTCGATCTCATCGAGTCTACCTAGTGCCTTGTCCACGTGTCGCTTGAGGTCATCCCTGCCCTTGCTCTCCTGCCTCGCCTTTTGCTTGTAGTTGAAGGCGACGAGCGCTGGAGGGAGGCGGTGGAGGAAGCTGAGCAGGCCCAGATCCGACGGCGAAGGAAGCTGAGAAGGCATGGGTGTGCTGATGAAAACCTAACTATGTGTAGGGCTAGTGAGTTAGGTTTTCGCCCTAAGTATCTGTATATATATAGAAGAATAGTATCACAGACATCTAATACAAAAAAAACCTCTGTGATAAGTCACAACACAGATAATTTTTAAAATTAATCGTCTGTGATATCCGACATATCATAAACAACTAATACAGAAAACCATTTGTGATGGTCTATGTATCAATGACACTTCCATTCGTAACCCGTCTGTGATAAGTAGGTTATCACAAACGATTTTTTTTACAAAAATTGTATGTGATGTATCACTGGTAGCTTTTCACAAAAATCGTCTGTTATAAGTCCATACACCACAGATATTTTTTATTATGAACCATCTGTGATGTATCATGGATAATTTGTGTAAAAACCATCTGTGATAAGTAGGTCATCAATGATGACTCTTATTATCAGTTGCAATATAGACGGCCATGCTAGCAAAATCATCTAAGACAACTATGCTGCAGTTTAACACTGATGGATTCTATAGAACTGTCTTTGATGAGGCGTCAAATATGACCTTCTCTATAGTAGTGAGTGGATTCTTTATTGGATTGAAACCTTATCAAATGCGTGGCCAGGTTGACAACTTTGCATTGTAAAGGTCTTGTTATGATTTCTCAATCGCACGCCTTCGGATGCATGTAGTGGCCGACATTATGAGTTAATCATATCTTATGGGTAAAGTTATACCATCTCTACAGAGTGTATAAACTATCCAGGATAGCCGTGCCCACTATCATGGACAAGCTGAGTAAAGTTCTTCATAGATTAGACTTTGGTTTTCCAAAGGGATTTCAAAAAGATGATTTATGGGAAAAGTTGGGTTCAAACTCCGGGTTGGTGCCCATGCTTAAACTCGTGACGGGTTGGTGCCTGCACTAGTGTTTATACATGATTAAAAATTAAGTTTTGTGTTATGATTATGCTTTCAAAATTACTTATTGTATTGTCAAACCTAGCTTTATGCTCAAATAACCCTATTATGCCTTCACTTATTAACCTTGCTTTAATATTGTATTTCCCGTGTAACTTGCGGAGTATATTTTTGTACTCACCATTGCTTAAATATTGTTGCTCAGAGGAATAATACTTCGACTTCAGTGAGGACCAAGACGAGTGGGCCACGTCCCACAGCCGTTTGCTTGTGGGCAGACTGGATGGGTTTCTCTACGTCTTTTTATCTTTTGTTGTAACTTATATTTGGCTTATGGACTATGGATGTAAACCTTGGCCATAAGGCCTATACTTGTTTATTTAATAATATTTGTCATTATACATGATATGTATATTTGTTACTACTGTGTGCACTAGCTGATCCTGAACTAGTGCAATTTACATAAAGGATCCATATGTGTTGTTTCCGGGTCCAACATGGAGCACGCGCAAACTCACTCATTCTACCACCGTCTTTGACGACACTCATTCGAAGGGTAGGGACGGAGCATTGACTATAGATCGGTCGAGAGCATTAACGTAGGAGCCGGCCACTTTCTTCGACACTTTCCACCGCTTATTGGTGGCGGGCTTGCACCATGTGTCCTCACCCCCATGACTTGTCGACATTGTCGACGTACCACTGTGTCCGGTGCGATTGAAAGATCAAGCCCCCATTAAGTTGGTTTTGGTGTTAATGATAAATACTTTTATAATGTGTTGTTAATGACAAATAATTTTATATTGTATTGGATATAATGACAAATGCATATATGACACTAATATGTTTGTCTAAGTTTATTTATGTTTAGTTTTATTTGGATGGAAAGGTGAAATCAAAGAGGTATGCATTCGAAATCACTTTCTCATATATTAATGCATTCCTTAGATCCAAAATATAGACAATAACTACACTAATAGTTCAAATGAATATATGCATATGTCTTTATTATATACACTTGTATGCACACATTTAGGGGAGCTCTCTATGTTTTGGAGTTTCATAAGTATTGATCCATGCTTCTCTTAATATGCATATTTGTGATCTTTACATTGAAATACATTCTTGAGTATATATATATATATAGCTTGTGTAGTTTATATATACTCATGTAAAATCGGGTTGTCATCTAACTTCTCCATTATGTGTTAATAGTTGGATGATTAATGACAACCGGATAAGTAAGCTTTGTTTAAAAGCTTATCTTAGAGTATACAAATTGTTGTGTACAAATTGTATACTCGCAAATCACTTTTATATCTCATTATTTGTTGAGATTGTCGTGAATTACCAAAAAGAGAAGATTGTTGAATCTAGTCCCTCCATTATGTGTTAATGGTAAAGTTTGTTAATTGATGACAATTGTTTTGTGGACTAACAATTTTCATGAGTTGGATGAATAGGTTAGGTTCCACAAATGAGAATGACTTGGGATGACTTCTTGTGTTGAAGACCATCAAGTCAAGATGCGAGAAGAAAATAGCTTCACGTATTGAAGGCTATTAAGAAGAAGACTTTATGTGTTGAAGGCTATCAAGATGTAAAGGACGCATCAGGAGTTGATGCATGGAGATGATCATGTGTTGATCATCAAGTCAAGTGAAGACTATCATGTGTTGATAGAGTTGACGAAAACGATGATCATGAGTTGACGCATATCAAGACGATGACCCAAGGCAGAGGTATGAACTAGCTAGTGCTAAGAATGTGTTCCTAATCTTTTACCGGTCTTGGTGTTTGGTTAGAAGACCGGATTGATAGTATAGGTTGCTGTACTATTATGAGGGGTCATATCTAATAGTTTGAGTCTCATCATGTGTTGATGGCTCAACCTCACCTCGTCTAGCTCATCTTGACATAAGGCTTGCATTTGCGAATGTGTTTTACAAATGGTTAAAGCTCATGTGTTGAACTCTTTGCAACATGGGACTATGCATTGCAAATGTGTTTTGCAAGTGCTTGAAGTCCATGTTTCTATTCTTTGTGATATGAGGCTTATATTTGCAAATGTGTTTTGCAAATGGTTGTAGCTCATATTTAATCCTTATGAAATGTGACTTAGGTTTTCAAATGTGAGAAGTCCATGTACCAATTCCTTGTGTCATGATTTTAGAAGTGTGCGAATGTGTTTTGCAACTTGTTGGAAATCATGTTTGAGCCTTGTGTGCATGATATCGTAGTTTGCAAATGTGTTTTGCAAAATCTGTTGAGATATCTGCACTTCTCAGGAAAATCGGAACCACTACTATGTGCGTAGCGGTACTACCATAAGTCGGAAGTACCGACTCTGTGTGAGTGGTACTACCGGACATCGAAAGTACCGGCATGTGTTGCGGTACTACCGGATGTGAGAAGTCCGAGCGGCTCTGTGTGAGTGGCTGGTCCGGCCAGCGGAAGTACCGGCTATGTATGAGCAGTACTACCGGGGAGCGGAAGTACCGACATGTGTTGTGCGGTACTACCGGACGTCGGAAGCTTCGAACCCTCCCACGGAACCTTTTTCCGAGCGCCAACCGGCTCGGCTCGGCGAAAGTCTGCTGCTGACTTTGCGGTACTACCAAGATCAATCACGGGTTTTGGCCGTCGGTAGTTCCGCGCCGACTGTGTAATGGCTAGTTCAGAAACTCTAACATAGCTGTTGCTGCGTTGTCAGAGCTGGAGCGGAAGTACCAGTCTTTGGCCGGCAGTACTTCCGCCCGTCCTGATTTTTCAGGATGTTAGCTCCAACGGCTAGTTTTTTGGTGTGGGGTATAAATACCCCCTTGTGGTCGGTTGGAGATGCTGCTGGTTAACTCATTGTGGTGCTCTTGAGCTAGAATGAGGCTCTCCACTCAATTGTGCATGTGTTGCACTTTGTGAGAAGGGAGAGAGGTTCTAGAGTGCATGTGTTGCCTCTAGAGGTGAATTATGTGTCCTAGTGAGCTAGTGCATTCGTTGCATGTGGTGAGAGTCAAGTGAGAGACTTGGTTTGTTACTCTTGGAGTTTGTCGACTCCTAGACGGCGTTGGAGGCGTCGTGCGCGGAGATCTTCTCAAGAAGGTTGTGAGAAGACCCGGCGAAGTTGTGAAGGTTGGAGCTCACCTACCCGGAGCGGGAAAGAGCTACCACTAGTGGAATTGAGGTGGAAGGATTAATTTGTGGAGCCAGTCCGATTAGTTCGGGCTTACCTCAATATGGACTAGGGGAGACCGGTAAGTCTTCGAACACCACGGTAAAACATAAACATGTCATTTATGGTTTGCTTTCTTATGCTCTTTTTACATTCAAGCAATTTACTTACTTACAATCAATTTGATTGCTTGACAACCTAGAATTGCAAACCTCGACCTAGGCTAGAATTATTGGTGCACTTAGGCGAATTTCATTATTATAGGCGCTATTTGAGCTAAACCAAATTGATTTAAGCTTTCGCATTGTATACTTAGTTTAGGCAAATATAAAAGGTCTTGATTTGTTAGTAATAATTTGTAGAGAATTTTTAGACCGTCTATTCACCCCCTCTAGTCGGCATCCTCGATCTTACAACGATCACTTTCTTGAGTCATCACGCAGGACAACCACGCAAGAGGCTAAGTGCTTGGCAGTGATAAGCAAGAGTGGCAATAGCAATAGGCAAGATGAAATAGAAGGAGCAAATGGCTTCAACCCAAGTGCCACTAGACTTAAATACCAATGGACATGGGCCGTAATTATGATAGGATTGGTGCGCCTTTTCAGGGGCCGTGTGCGCCCCCTAATTGGTGCAACCGCCCACATCGCACGTCCCACGGACGGATCACGACCACGTGTATGGTGCCAATAACTCCTGATCAGGGGTGGGATACAAGGTGAGCATGGGCACTGAAAAGACAAGACGGTAGTGATGACCTGAAGAACAAGACTAAGGGCACAAGTGTAAGATCGAGGAGGCCGACTAGAGGGGGGGGGGTGAATAGGCGGTTTAAAAATTCTCTTCAAATTATCAATATCAATTCAAGATCTTTTCTATTTGCCTAAACTAAGTAAATAATGCATAAGCTAAATTCAAGATGATTTAGTACAAATATCGCCTAAATCAAACAAGTTTGTCTAAGTGCACTAATAATTCTAGCCTAGGTTAATGTTTGCAATCTTAGAATGACAAGCAATCGATTTAATTCTATGAATTTAAATTGCTTGAATATAAATTGAGCACAGGGAAACAAACCAAAATTGACACGTTCTCTTTTTACCGTGGTGTTTACCTTTCGCACACATGAAGTCATCCCAAGTCATCCTCATTTGTGGAATCTAACATATTCATCCAACTCATGAAAAATGTTAGTCCATCAAATAATTGTCATGAATTACCAAACTTCACCATGAACACATAATAGAGGGATTATATTTAACAATCTTCCCTTTTTGAAAATTCATGACAATCTCAACAAATAATGAGATAAAAATTGATTTGTGAGTATACAACGTGTACACAATAATTGTATACTCTAAGATAAGATTTAAATAAATCTCAATTATCAGGTTGTCATTGATCATCCAACCATTAACACATAATGAAGGAGTTAGATGACAACCCGATTGCACATGAGTATATATAAATTACACAAGCTATATATATACTCAACTGATGTGTTTCAATGTAAAGATCCTAAATATGCACATTAAAAGAAGCATGGATCAATACTCATGAAACTCCAAAACAAAGAGAGAGCTCCTCCTAAATGTATGCATACAAGTGTATATAATGAAGATATATGCACATATTCATTTTGGACTAATAGAGGAGTTCAACATATATTTTAGATCTAAGGAATACATTAGTATATGAGAATGTGTGATTTCGAATGCATACCTCTTTGAATTCACCCTTCCATCCAAATGAGACTAAGTTAAAATATACTTGCACAAAAATAGTAGTCTCATGTATACATTTGTCATTATCACAAACATATTATAAAAGTATTTGTCATTAACATCAAAACATTATAATAGTGTTTGTAAAACTCCATAATGGTATTTGTCATTAACATCAAAACCAACTAAAATGGAGCTTGATCTTTCAACAAGGCCTCTGGCAGGACATCGGAGCCCAACCATACTGCTCGTGTGTGCCCTCATGGCAACCACCATTGGCAATAATCAAAATAAAGCACGAAATTTACGAGACAACGAACTGGTGGCCAAAGGGACGGAGGGGGCCAAGAAGCAAGCAACATGGTTTCAACCTGTCTGTCACAAAGCCCCTCGACCATGAGAGGCTATACTATTGGGGAGTGGCCCCCCCTACTTTGGCCCAATCGGCCCACTAGGCCAAAGGCCCATGATGTGTGTGATTACATGGCAAGCCTATTATGTCTATGCCAAGAAAATGACATGTTTGCTCTTACTATTATAGACCCTAAGGGTATTTATGTAAATAATCTCCTTATGGCTGTAAATATTGCCCCTAGGCACCATGGAGGAGAGAGACAACATTTCTCTAAGAAAAGGTCTAAACAATAATCAAGCATAGTACATACACTCTACACTTCTTCCTACTGTAAGTCTTAGGCTCCGGATAGACCCTTGCGGCCTTTCCGTAGCCCATTATCCATTTTTAGCGTGTAACTACAAACATGAATAATCTTTTCGAAGTGGCTTATCGGCATTTGGTCTGTTCGTCCAAGCGCCCATATTAGGGCTAAAAGCCATTGCTGTAGCCATAAGTCATTAGCCGTAACCGAAAAGAATGTACATAATATTTAAGTTGAACTACCAAAGCAACATTGAATAACAATACTTAGGATTCGGCTGTCACATTTTAATTTAATTCT
Source organism: Bonia amplexicaulis (assembly GCA_036346245.1). Taxonomy (NCBI): domain Eukaryota; kingdom Viridiplantae; phylum Streptophyta; class Magnoliopsida; order Poales; family Poaceae; genus Bonia; species Bonia amplexicaulis. The sequence continues at coordinate 9,187,999 of CM070762.1, forward strand.
TTTAATAAATAGTAATATTTTTAAAATTGAGGTTAAGTAAAATTATTTGCTAAACATATTATTTTTTCCACACTCGGGTAGAAATACCTTTAAAAAAAACTCGGGTAGAAATACACGAGACTGCTGTAATTTACTCATGACAAAAAATTCAAACTTGGGCCAATACAACACTTACTGTACGTGGCCCGGCCCAGCCTACTACAGGTTGGAATCCCCTTAACTATAAAAGCTCATCCCATTACTCGGGGGGCTAGCTCCAAGCCGCCTCCAAACCCTAGCGCCGGCGCCGCCACCGCTCCATTCACCTCCCGCGCCCTCGCGCTCATCTCCGGCGAAGGAAGGAAGGAAGAAGGCACCATGTTCACGGCGAGGAGGAAGATCCAGAAGGACAAGGGCCTCGAGCCCTCCGAGTTCGAGGACTCCGTCGCGCAGGTACCCGCACCTCTCTCTCTCTCTCTCTTCGCCTCGCCGCCGTCGCGGGGAACGTTTCTTGGATCGGCCTGAGCCTTTAAAACCTCGTCATCTCCGCGTGTTTGTGCTTTGCAGGCGTTCTTCGACCTGGAGAATGGCAACCAGGAGCTCAAGAGCGACCTCAAGGACCTCTACATCAACTCCGCCTTGTAAGCGACCAGCTCGTCTCATCCTTGATTTCGTTTAGTGGAGTAGTGGTGGCCTGACGAGGTGCGATGTGTTCTTTGTGTGGATGGTGTGTTTTGCAGCCAGATGGATGTGGCCGGGAGCAAGAAGGCGGTGGTGATCCACGTGCCGTACAGGCTCCGTAAGGCGTTCAGGAAGATACACGTCAGGCTCGTCAGGGAGCTCGAGAAGAAGTTCAGCGGCAAGGTTGGTGAATTGCCGGCTGCCTTGTCGCCATCCTTCTCTCGTTTTGCCGCGTTTTGGTTTGGTGATTGAGCTAGGACGCGCCTTGCTTGTCAATGCGCGAGCGAAGATGGATGGTTATATCCAGTTTCAACGTTAAGCAATTACATCAAATGGGATCTGAAAAGCGGTTGGTTTTCAATTGTAAAAAAAGAGAATAATCCAATGCGGTAGGAGGAAGAACGGTGTGATCCAGCGGGTGCTTTGAATCGTATTTAGTTTGTAGGTTAGAAGGATTGGTAGCTGTTGTTTCCGTAGGTTTATTGAACCATGATTTTCTGGGCTCTAGCAGGCCTTGCTTACACCTGAGCAACCTGCATAATTTTTCGGTTTGTTCTGTTCTGCTGCGAAGTCGTATGAATTATAATGCAATTCTGTTGTACTTGTATGATCGCAGTTGACCACTGAATGTGCTTGGATGCACACTGTAGGCACTAGTTTTCATTCTGGAATAGGTTGTATATATCCGATTGCTGGTCTTGGAAAATGGCTGGAGTATCATGTTTGGTAATGACCCATTGGTAATAGTTGGCAATTGGCATTCACTGTGATGACAGTTTGAGCTTTGAAGTTGTTTGGTGGTCTACTGTTAATAAACAAGAAACAGTCTGTTTAGCCATTTCCATCATTTTTCTATAAGCCTATCAAATAGGCCAAATCTTGTCCTCTTTATACTTTGCTCAAGCAAATGTTAGTTAAAGTTAATAAATCCTCAAGGAATTGATATAAACGTTTGGTTGACTTTGACTGAATGCAGGATGTTGTTGTTGTTGCAACAAGGCGGATCGTGAGGCCTCCCAAGAAGGGTTCGGCTGTTGTTCGCCCTCGTACCAGGACTCTGACTGCTGTTCATGATGGTATCTTGGAGGATGTTGTCTACCCAGCTGAGATTGTGGGGAAGCGAGTCAGATATCGCCTAGATGGCTCGAAGATCATCAAGGTAAGATGTGACCATTGTTTTGCACTTCTTCATTTTTAGGTAATTTCCTGTCAGCATGCTCATTTTGAAGATTGCGGCCACCTACTGTACTTGTACATTGACCACTAAACTCTTACATATATATCATCCTTATAAGCTTAACCAAAATAGTAACAACAGAAACATACAAATAGCCTTTTATTTTTTTCATTCTGCCTCAGATGCCTCCCTTATCTCTCAGGCTTAACCAAGTATGAACCCTGGTCTATTTCAATGATGTCCTTGCAGATCTTCTTGGACCCAAAGGAGCGCAACAACACTGAGTACAAGCTGGAGACCTTCACTGCAGTGTACCGCAGGCTTTGTGGCAAAGATGTGGTCTATGAGTACCCTGTGATCGAGACTGCTTGAAGATGCATCTGATGGATATCTTGGCTCTCAGTTTTCATTTCTTGAATTTGGAATGTCTTGCTTGAGCTCTCTGATCATGTATTCCGGAAAATCAAAATCATAGTTATGCTAAACCTGGTGTTTCGGCATTTTCTACTTGGAGATGGCAATGAACGCCAAAAATGTTGAATTTTGAGGACTAAATTAAGATGCACTAGTTCTATTAGCTTTGTTATGTTCATGTCAATGTTCTTGCTTGTGCAAGTATGCGATGTTTACTAGTATAATGTTAACATTACGTGTAGCTGTGGATTGCTTCATTTTATCATTATTCGGTTTGGTGCTGCATCTTCGTATTGCATCTGTTGCAGATTGGATGTGCCATGTGGCCTATTATTCGCTGATAGAGCTCTTGATTATCAAATGCCCCATCTAATGCCTGTTTGGTTTGACGAATGGTATCGTGTTAGGAAGGGTTGATCATCCTGATTATATTGAGCGGACGCCGCGGAGCAACCCAGCGCGCGGTTGCCATAATCAGGCATGTTTGCTTTTCATCCAAAAGTATTAAGGCTCTCTTCGCATTGCCTTCTTTTCCTAGCTTCTGTATAGAAAAGCCAAAAGGTTATCAAAAGATTATGAACATTTAGCTTCTCAAATGGCTTTTTCACTTTTTTTACTGTTGTCTTGGTCTAGGAATAAGACAGGGTTATAGATGCATGTCTATCTCAGTCTAGTTACTGTCACGCGTATACACATCTTTCTCACTCTTGTACCACTCCTCTTTTTTAGTCACTACTTATTTATTTGCAGCTATAAGTCACAACTAAAAATCATCTACAAAAACGAATATGAACGTACTCTAATACTGTCTTCTCGCCCTTTTATCTGTAACTTTTAAACCGGTTTGTGTCTTTTTTTTTTGCTTTACGAATCTTATATTACATATCTTTCGGTTATAATATGCTCTAATTGTGTTTTCTCAAAAAAAGAAAGAAAAGAAAAGAAAGGCAATGCTCCAATTGTTGCTATGTTTTTTTTGTTCACTTTGTTCCGCTAAATTATCCATTTCGTTGCATTAGAATCTTCGTGTTGTTTGCATAGAATACTGCATGATAGCAAGTTAACAACACAAGATCAACACTGCATGATTTGCTTCGGTGGTATTGTTGATTTTGTTGCAGTATATTCGATTTGTTCCAGGTGTATGTTTGATATATTTAGGGAGTATGTTTCATTTATTATTCAATAATTGAACAACTAGTATCTTTGTTTTGTCCATTGATGCTTTTGTTTTGTTTTGCTAGTAATTTTACTTTGCTCCTCTATATATTTTGCTTTGTTCCTCTAGTATATTTAATAGGAAAAAATCCAATTTACGGCCCTCAAGTACTATCTCAGGTCTAATTTTCACCCTCGATCTCTGAAGCCATTTAGAGCCCACTCTAAAGAGCTTAAACATGTGGTTTATAGCTTTGACTGTTGACTTTTGATTAAAGTTGTATTGTTGTAATTGTTGACTTTTTTGAGCCATTCAATTAAATTAAAAAATAAAAAAAATCATTATATCATTACGGACAATACAAAGGAATAAGGAGAAAAAAGAAAAGGTAAAAAAAACCAAAGAATGCCAAAAAACTCAAAATAAGCTGAAATTAGAAGCCGATGTGTTTCAAATAACCTCTGACTTAAATAAATCAAAAGAAAAAAGACATAAACTGACGTCAAAAGAAAAAAGACAGAAACTTAAATCTTTTGAAGCGGAGCACCTAATTGATCATGTGTGGCGCCTAATTGGCGAATGTGTGTCATGTTGGTCCTACGTGTTACTTTGTTTGCCATGTTTGCTGGCAGCATCCCCAACAACATAGCGTGCAGGATCTCAGCAGTAGGGATAGGAAACAGTAAAGAATAATTTGTTTTATCTGATATTCATATTCAAGAAAACACGAATATGATAAGCAAAATTCGTTTTCGAGAATGTTTATATTTGTATTTGATAATGTTCATATTCATATTCGAGACTATTCGATCTGTTTTCATCCCTGACGACCTCTTTGGAGATGATTGTAGAAATCAAATTTTTGATGAATCAAAATTTACAAGCAAGAAGTGAAAATTACTTTGCATAATTTTCAACTCTACGCGCTACACTGCTAGCTCGTGTAGACGTCTATTCATGTTATATAAATTTGTTCTACCGATATTTGTTACAAAAATTTAAGACATTCACATTCGACCGAATTAAGTACATATTCGTTACGACATTCAATTCATATTTGTATTTAAGAATGTTTGAATTCATATTCGTATTCGTTTTAAAAATAGAAATTTGTATTCATATCCATATTCATTTTAAAAATATGAATTCGTATTTCTATTTGAGACTATTCGATTCGTATTTCATCTGTTTACATCCCTACTCAGTAGCTTAGGAGGTGAGGCGGTGGAGGGCACAACAGCGGTGTTGGGGAGGGCACCAGCGGAGAGCACGGTCTATTGACGATGTGTGCACCTGGACTGATCTATTGACTACTGAAGCAGTAGACTCTGTTTAGGAAGATCGGGGCAGAGCAAGCTGATCCTCAACCCTTTAGATGTTCACCTTGGGGGCCAGCAGCGTCCTGGGAGCGGGAGACCTTGGCAGCGCTGGACCACATAGTTGGGCAGAGCTGCAGCACAGGTAGCCAGTGCGGCGGCAGTGGCAGTCGCCGTCGTCGCTGCAGGCAATCGGCGGGCCCAGGGCGGCCTTGTCTAGTTGGGGCTGAGACGAGAAAGAAAAAAGAGAGGCAATCGAGGTTGCGAGAGCTAGCCGGTGGAGACAGAGAGAGAGAGGAGGTAGAGGAAGATAATTTTGTCTTTAGTTGCCTTGCTGTTTGACATTGGAGCCCATTTAGGGTATCAGTAATATTTAGAGGCTGTATAGTCTCTAAGTTAGGATCCGTAGACAGTTTCTAAGCTTAACATAATTTTACGCAATATATAGAAACTACTATTACCTCTAAGATTGGGTCCATAACTATGATAAGATTTTCCTTTCCCATTGGCCTCTCTTGTGGCAGGTGGGGCTTGCAATTTTTTTTTGCTTTGAGGTAGCCTCTAGGGCTGGAGGCGATGCCAGACGTTTTTGCTTCGAGGCAATCTCCCGCAGTGTATAGCGTCGCCTCCAAGCTTCTTCTTCTCTGTCTCTCTCTTCTGAGATGCAATTTTTTCAAACACTGTGGATGTTCTTAGCCGCCACCACAGGCAGAGCCAAGATGCAAAAATAAGGGGGACTAAATTATCTACATAATATAATTATATTTGATGAGGAGAGCCAAATAACACTAACGATAATAAAATTTTTGAAAATATAGAGAATTATAGTGCAAATTTATCCAACCATGAGGGAACCTGTCCCGTGCCAGCACCCCTTCCGTCCGCCCCTGGCAATCACGTAGGAAAAAATCAGGTTGGAGTGGGTGCAGGGGGTTCAACATGCTGTATTGACAATTCCGAAACGTGAATTAAAAGTTGTGGGTGAAAATTAAACTTCGGACGTAGTTTAGAGACCTAATTCGGAATTTTTCTTGTTTAATTTGTTTCCGTAATAATTTTTTAAAATTTCTTTATTCCTAGGGAACTTAGTTTCGAAAATGAAAACATTTTATTTTTAGGAAGTCAAGTGTTTTCAAAAAATAAAATACTTTTAGAGCCCTTGCTAGGGGGCGCACAATAGGCGAGTTCTTTTCGGCCATGGTTTATGGCTGTGACTTATGGTTTTTAGCTCTAACACAAGCGTTCGTGTGAATGAACTGAATGTCGATAAGCCATTTCAAAAAGACTGTCCCAATAAGTTGCTTCGAAACGACGACAGAGAAGTCGTATCATTTGTTTGTTCGAGGAAACTCATAAGCCATAAGCCATAAATAACTGGGCCAATCACTCAATAGTGTCTCCGCTCATTTCGGCTTGAGTTCCTGGCATTTGGCTTATTTTTCACTATTCATAAAATTTCGTCTTTTTCTGATTTTTTGACTTTTTTGAGCTTTTTGCCGGTTTTTTACGTATTCATTTGCATTGTTCGTGATGGACTAACCTGTTTTTTCTATTTTTAAATTTAATTATACTAAATAAATCACCTTCAGCTATAGTACAATTTTAATCAACTACAATATAATTTTAACTATAAAATACTATTTTTAGCCTAAATAAACGGCACCATTAGTTGGAGTCCCACGATGTCCCAAAAGCCAGAGGAACCACAAGGCAAAACTCGAAATTGGCCCAAGTGGGCCCACGAAGCGGAAAAAAATCTCCCACTCCGGAGTCCGGACTCTCCTCCCTTGCGGCCGCCACCTCGTCCTCCACTCACACCGAGTAGCCACCTCCCTTCCGCTCCACTATCCTGCGCCACTTGCCAGTACTCCTCTTCCACACCTCGGCACAATTCGCAATGTGCACCCTCTCCCACCGTTGCCTCCCCTTCCTCCGGTCACTGCCCCTTCCACTCCTTCCACACCCACTCTTTCCACTTGGTTTCTTAGTTTGAAATCTACTTCTTTTTTTCTTGACGAAGGATAACCCCACTTATATTGAAAGCAACATCAATCGGCCCTGTTCTTTTCGGCTTCTAAAAGCTGCTTTTTAGCTTTTCTACAGTAACTAGCTTTTAAACGAAGTATCTTTTTAAGATAGGGTCTACTAGTTAATTGTAGTATATACTGTACCGACTTCATTTATATCAGCAAAAATCATACGTGAGTTTCTGTTACTTTGTAATCTCTCGCACAAACAGCCCAAAAATCACAAGCCGCAGCCAAAAAGAACAGACCCAGTTATACATCAACAGCAACAGAAAAGAAAGCGAAACAACTGGGGATGGCAGCTAACCATCCTTTGCACATAGAAACTTTCTTCCCTGAGAAACTACCAAACACAAGCTAGGCTCTCAACTTCCAGAGGATTACAAAAGCAACACCACACACATAAAAAAAAAATTCACGATCATTATGCCTGTTTAAAAGTTGTGCCAGATCAAATTGCATTGTTGGTGACGCTGTTGTACCCAGTCGTTCTTTGTAAGCTAGCCATAACAATGCTGCTTTTCCATGATGATCATCTCCTTCCCATCAGCATTTTGCAGTAGAGCTATGTGGTTTTTCTTTTCTGTACCTTATTGTAGCATTTGCACGAAAAAACCTGGTGTTTTCATCCCCAAATTTGACCCATTTGATTGTTCCTCTTTGCATCCAGTAAATTCTTTGATTTTCATGTAACTGATGTAAGTGCCTTTTGAGAATGTTCCTTGCATTCCATTGCATTAAAGATAATGGCCTGTACTCCTCAAGAGTGTCCAACAGCAAAATGGCTTCATTGGTGTTCGAAATGGCAGATTTCATGTTTGATAATTGCTTGGACCAGAGTCTCAATACTCTTGTTAGTGTTTGGAATTTGGCATTGATCTATTTTCCTTTGTCCCCTTGTGTGGTGCTGCAATTCCAAGCATGATGTTTGGAAGTCTTCTTGTTCCATCCAATAATTCTCAATTCTGAAAATGTTCGACTTAGGAATGGAGCTATCAATTTGTATGACATAGGCAGCAAAAACAATTTCGATACATAAAAATATCGGAACCCACCGAGAAAACCGAATTTTGGAAATTTCATAATTTTTTTTGGGAAAAATTAGGTTAAAGTATTAAAAAAAATACAATTTGAATTCATTCGCAAATATATTTAAAAATTATCAAAATCCGGGTGAAATATTTGCGGCGGCCGCATCTGCACCACCTCCCCCCACACCCTTCTCTCGTGTCGCCGCCACCTCCCCCCCTCTCTTGTGCCGACGCCGCCTCCCCTGGCCCCTTCTCCCGTGCTGGAATAATGAATGACCATGGGTGTCTTCGGTGCATGAGAGAGTGATGGGGTGGTGGGTTGGGTCGAAACAATTCAAAATAGGCCAAATTTTTTGACTGGATTGGGCTTTTTTCGGGGGTGGGTCAAGAAAACCGAATTTCAGCGAATTTTATGAAATTTGGCTCGAAATTGTTTTCCCTGGACACAGGGAACATGATCATATGTACTTTTAGCAAGAGGAATAGCCATTGTCTTTGGATAAAGGAGATTGGAGCATTTGCCCCATGTATAAACATGGAATTTGATGATTTGCCCTATTCGTCTCTTGACATGTAGGCCTTGGCCCCCACATGTCAATGAGACATCATGGGGCAAATCATCAAATGCAATGAATGGTGTGGCAAAAGATCAATTACTCCTATTTTTTATCTTCTAGACTTCGGATAAAATTGAAATCTCCAACCAGTAACCAATCTACGTCACCTGGCATTTGTATATCTTTGAGCCAAGGAATAAAATTAGCTTTAGCTTCTGGTTGGTAGGGTCCATAAACATTTGTGAGAATCCAACTGTCAACAGTAGAACTGATAGATGTAAATTCTACGGAGACGGCATAATCGTTCTGAAACACCAGGTTTCCTTGGAAAATAGAATCACTCCAAACCAAAAAGCCCTCCTGAAGCACCCGCAGAGGCGCAGAGGGCAAGAAAACAAATATTAAGCCTTCTTGGGGAGAAATTTTTTATGTAGGCTGCATCAAAGGTCTCCCTCTTAGTTTCTTGCAAGCAAAGTACTGCGCATCCACTCTCCGTTATCTTATTATAGATTGTCCTTCATTTTTGGTAGAATCAAGGCCCCTAATATTTCAATTCAAAATTTTCCATTGTCGATGCATTTGAAACAATATTTAGATAATAACCACCAGAGCAGTGCTTCAATACTTTCCTCTCTAATAAAAATAGCACTAAGCTCAAAACAAACATCCATCAATCATTCATCATATTTTAAAAATTATACAAATCACTATTGAGAAAAGCATACAAGCACCTTCCTAGCCACCAATATAGGCCAGCTATATTGTTCTCTAATAGTAACCAGGTTACAGCAAGCAAAGTGCATTTTGTAAGCACTGAACATAAGCCTATAAATGAGGACATGCATGATGGTCATTCCAGAAATTTAGCATCAGGAACAAATGTCTGCCTGAGAACAGGGACCGGGCACTGAATTAAACAGGAAGCCTGAGAAGGACCAGGCCAGAGAGCAACACAATAGCCAATCATACATAAGCAAGCAACCATCATAAGAAATAAAGGTTCTTACAGACCAAATGACTTCCAACCTAGCATCCAAAAAATAAAAGGTCTCACTTAAACATATTAAACTTAGACTAATTTCAGCAAAAGGATAGGCTGAACTATCTTGCAGGCAGCAATGCAATCCAGCCGCCTACTTCCTGCCCTGAATTTTTTGTACGGATAATCTATTTTTTATTCGAAATTACATAAATATACCCACGGCTAAATTATTTACAATAATAGGCTCCAGTCGCCCCCCCCATTGGGCGGCTGGAGTGTTTCGCCCAACCGGGAGGCGATTATATTGTAGTCGCCTTACGTTCAGGCGAGTACATGCAGTCGCCGTTCTATTGGGCGACTAGAATGCTGTCGCCCAATGGATGGCGACGAAGTGCGATCGCTCAATAGGAGGCGATCGCACTGCATTCTCGTGATTTTTAGAGTTTTGCCAATTTTGTAGTTTTAAACTGGAAAAAAATTGGTGTAGTTGTAATAAAAGTTTATGTTCACTGGATGTTGTAGGTGCGTAAAAAATTTTGGGAAATTTTTTTAAAGAACGATTGACTGTAGAACGTTCGATATATATAGTGGTAAGTGATATTATAATGTTACTGAGAATTGGTTTGTTAATATTGTTAAATGACTTGCTATTTAAATTATTAGATGCGAAAGATAATAACCTTATGTGTAATAGAAATAAACTTCCTAATACATTTGGGAGTAACATGCCGCGTACATTTTTATTACATGCATAACATATAGCATGATATGCGACTAACCTATCCAACCGCCAGACGACCCTTGTGTGGACCGGGGCCACTTTCCCTTCCTTGTCCGCTCGGCGTTGAACTCCTCCGTGGCCTCTTTTGCCATAGCCGCCATTTCCCTCTTTCTCTCGCGCTCCATCTCGCGAGTCTCCCGCTCCCTCCACGTGCACGCATCGAGATGGGCTTGCGACTCGCGTTGTATACACAGGGTGTGCTCGTGGCTGCGGCGCTCCTCCTGCAGCAACTCCTTGTCCTGTTTGACATTCCAGTCCTCGAAGTCGAGGGTCCATTGGTCCGCAGGGTGGATCTCAAGATCGATCCATTTGCGGTAGCTACATAGGGGCTCTGGAGACTGCAAAACGAGGGAAGAGATTGTTAGTACGTGATGTGAAGGAGAAAATGTTGGAAAAAATGGTGCATGTGTCCCGCACGGTTCTCGATAGGATGAGGTGTCAAACGGCGGTTGGGGTATTCATCGGAGTAGTTTATGCAACCCCGAACGCATACCTGTGGTGATGTGTTCCTTCGATTTGATGAACTTGCATGTGTCCCGCACCAACAAAGGGGTGTCTCCCCTCGGTGGGAGTTGCGCGAACGCTCGTTGGGGACGCCCGGATGGGGTTGTTGCTACGCGCCGCTCATTGCGGGGAGCTGACCTCGTAGCCGCAGCAGCCTTTGCTTGTTCCTCGCGAGCCGCCGTAGCCCTTGCTTGTTCCTCGCGAGCCGCCGCAGCCCTTGCTATGTTGCGTATCTCCTCCCATTCTGCCTTCTTGCGGGACTCCTCTCTAGCCTTCCGCGTAGCTGCATTTATCTTGTCCGCGAATTTCTGTCATTCCTTTAGATTCTTGTTGTTCATTTCGACGTGGAGAAGGAATGTATGATGTAGTGTTACATTGTGTAGTGTTCTCTTGCAGACGCATTGCACCTCAATTTATAAGGCAAAGGGTAGCCATGTGTTTATTTTGTGGCCGCTGCACAAAGCTGCCATCTTTTGTCATGTCACTGCGCAAAGCTGGGCTATTTTGTCATGTCACTGCGCAAAGCTGGTCTCTTTTGTCATGTCACTGCGCAAAGCTAGCCTCTTTTGTCATGTCACTGCGCAAAGCTGGCCTCTTTTGTCATGTCACTGCGTAAAGCTGGCCACTTTTGTCATGTCACTGCGCAAAGCTGGCCTCTTTTGTCATATCAGTGCGCAAAGCTGGGCTCTTTTGTCATGTCACTGCGCAAAGCTGACATCTTTTGTCATGTCACTACGCAAAGCTGGGCTCTTTTGTCATATCACTGCGCAAAGCTGCCATCTTTTGTCATGTCACTGCGCAAAGCTGGGCTCTTTTGTCATGTCACTGCGTAAAGCTGGCCTCTTTTGTCATGTCATCGCAAAAGCGGCCTCTTTGTCATGTCACCGCAGAAGTTCTCTCGTTTCGTATAAATAGCACGGTTGGGGTCCCATGATATTGTAGGCAGCGAACCGTGCAAATCGAAAAAAGAAGTGTGTTATCTTCTGTGGTGAAACATAACATGTCGGAAGCTGAGGGGCCGATCGGATATAGGTCACCGAAGGAAGACCTTCCCTTGGAAAGGAGGGAGCTATTTGGTCCACACTACCGCTTGATACCAAGTCGGCGTGCTCAACCAGCATGGCCGAAGTGCCGACACAATGAGGACGCGGTTGTGCAGGCCCTGGAAGGCCAGTTTGATGGCGGGCGACGTTTCTTCCGATGCCCACGATCCGGGGTAAAAATTAGTAACAATACTTTCTTATTTCTTATGCAGGCTACATGTTTACCCTCCTTTCCTGCAGATGGTGAAATGCGAGTTCTCCCGGTGGATCGACCCTCCCCACGAACGGTATATTGTCAATTATGTATTCACATTATGGCAGCGAATATTTGAGTTGGAGGAGCGACCCTCCTCCACGCGGTCGTCGAGCGCACCCTCCCACTGCGCAATCCAGGGTTCCATCCTCCTAGACCAGTCTGTCCCGCGCTTCACTCCCTTCGCGTTGTGCCTGCGTGTAGAAACATTACGAAATGTTAGTACTTGCGAAAACAGTAGTAAGTATGTACGTATTTATCATTAGCGATCACTCACGCGTGCACGTTCTGCGGAAGCGGTGGTCCGAGTGGCACAGGGAGCGCCTGCTGGAGCCCAAATTGGCGCATGACTCGCTGGGGTGCGTAGTCCTCCACGTAAATGTGATACACGAGCTTTCGGCGGTGAGCCGAAGCTTGGCCACGCCAAAGACAAGACAGAAGGCCGTCAGAGCACGAGCTCGCACCGCCAGATTAGCGTCGGCTCCGGCGACGTCGGACTCCCTGAGCCGATCGAACTGCTCCACAAATGGCACGTACGCTCGCGTGACCTGCACGTGCGCGAACTGTACCTACAAGCAAAAGAAAAATTGCTTAATATGACGATCATTAATAAGGCATAAATATTTAACTGTGGTAATACTTACTCGTCGACGGCACCAAATAGAACCCATCGTCGACCGGTCGACGTCTCCCCCCGGATACATGTCGGCCCGTGACGAGCCATGTCGTCGAAGACAGTCGTCCGAGGCGTAAGCGCCGAACGACCACAGCTGCAGCAGCAGGGGACAGCCCGTGAGGATGGAGTTCGCCTTCGTCCTCGTGCACGCATTGCACAGAGCGCGGTACGTCGCGGCAAATGCGGCTGATCCCCAGCTCACCTTGGGGGCTCGCCGTCAGCGATCGCCCTCGCATAAGCGATAAGGCGCGCATCCACCGAGTTGCCGTGGCTGGTCATGAAAAGCACCCAACCAAACAGCCACAACACGTACGCCTCCAAGTGGCGTGACACCTGGTAGTCGTCGGCCTCATGAACCATGCGATCCACCTGAGTGCAAACAAGTTGTTATTAGTACGTATTACCACAAATATGAGATTCGAAGACACGGTCGAATTTAAATACCACGTACCCGATACTGTGCAAGCCACCTCAGCGTCGGCCCGTAGGTCTGACTCTCACCGAAGATGTGGTGCTGATCGGCCGGTGGAACACCCCATTGAATCTGCCGAAGCGGTCAACGCGCCGATCACGGTGCCTCAGCAGGAAGACGGCGCTTCCGCGATCGGAAGGCCAAGGAGCGAGGACACATCCTGCAGGGTCGGCATCATCTCCCCGAATGGGAGGTGGAAAGTGTGCGTCTCTGGCCGCCAACGGTCCACCAAAGCCGTAAGCAGGGAACGGTCAAACGGGAAGCGTCGTGATCGCTCCACGCCCGCCTCGTCACCGCCCGCGGCCAAGGCGGCTCCATCCTCCTCCGTGGCTGCACCATCCGGCAAGAGGAGTAGCCCCGCATCCCGCACCGCAAAAATGTGACGGTCAGCACGGAACGTTCTTATGGTCGTAATAAACACTGCGTAGTGTAAACCTGGCAGTCCAACGGGGGTCAAGTCCCCAGGCCACGCGAGGTGTGCATGTCCAGACCACTCCCAGCTCTGTCGGCTCGTCCGTGCTACCCGTCTGCAAGACACGACGGAAGCGCGATGCTGGCGGTCCACGTGCTCGTCTAACAGTGCGTACTGCCAGTCGGAGTCACGTCCAGTACGAGCCATACCTGCAAAAAGGGTACAGTAAATTTTCATTAACTTAATTTCTATACTACATTTCTAAACTAATTTCTGTAAACTAAATTGTCTAAAAGAAATTTTCTAAACTCAATTTCTTCTAAACTAAAATTTCTTCTAAACTAAAATTTGTTAACTATATTTTCTAACCTAAAATTTTCCTAACCTGCAATCTCTTTTAAACAATAATTTCTAAACTATATTTTCGAAACTAAATTTCTTCTAAACTAAATTTTTTTCTAAACTCAATTTCTACTAAACTAAATATCTAAACTCAATTTCTTCTAAACTAAATTTTCTAAATTCAATTTCCTAAACTAAATTTCTAAACTATATTTTCGGAACTAAATTTCTTCTAAACTAAATTTTTTTCTAAACTCAATTTCTTCTAAACTAAATTTGTTCTAAACTGAATTTTCTAAATTCAATTTCCTAAACTAAATTTCTTCTAAACTAAATTTTCTAAACTAAAATTTTAAACTACATTTTCTAAACTAAATTTTCTAAACTTACCAAACTAATTTTCTAAACTAAAATTTCTAACAATAACAAAATATACCTGAAAATCACGCTTTCCCTCCCTCTTCTTTTCTGCTTCTTCTTCTCTTCTCTCCTCCTCTTGTTCTTTCGCTCTCTCGCTCTCTCGCTCTCTCGCGCTGATCGGTTTCTTGCTCTCTCGCTAACGCCGGCCGGCGACCGCGCGGGCGGTTTATAAGTTCAGTCGCCCAACGGTTCGGCGACTGCATGACAATCGCTCCACCGTTGAGCGACTTCATTAAATCGCCAACGGTTACCAGACTCCCCATCTGTCGCCGCAGAGGGGGGCGAAACGCTCCAGTCGCCCAATGGGGGGGGGGCGATTGGAGCCTATTGTTATAAATAATTTGGCCGCGGGTATATTTATATAATTTCGAATAAAAAATAGATTATCTGTACAAAAAATTCTCCTGCCCTTGTTGTTCTTAGCATTATCCTTCTTCTGTTTCTTGGTCTTGGCCAACAACTTCTCCTCGGTGACATCACCAGGAGACACCTTACAAAAGTCTGAGCACATAGTAACCTTACAAGCAAGACAATTTTTGTCAACACAAGTCTTGTGTTTGAAACCAATGTCCTGATCTCTATCACTTCTTGTCACTTCAGTGACCACAAGTGGCACTTCCTCTTTTCTTTTCTCTGTGCAGTGGCGGGGGCGGTGAGAGATCATGTGAGAGGTGTTCTCATGTTTATAATGAGTAATTGACACGTGTCCTGAAAGTTTGTGAAATGGATCAGCTCTACTATCTCCAGATTTCTCTGTGCGGAACTACCACCATTTACACGGCGGTACTACCGCAGACCAGAGCAGTTTGCGCATAAAATTTGAGTTTGATTTGTGTGGTTTTGTGACTATTGCATATGTTAATTCTATTATCTCGAGCAGTGCTATGTGATGTGTTTTCTTGTCTGTGTTGACTGCAGGACATCGAGGCGGAGTCGTGGCGAGGCACGGGATGACCGGACTAGGCACAGGTGGTGCTAAGGTCAGAATGGTCGGGATGTACTGAAGACGGCGTGGACTCAAAGTGATTGCGAGGCGTGCACAGCAAGGAACGAGGAAGCTTCCCGGAAGGTGCAGTAGGAGCGTTTTGGGAAAAGCGTAAAACTGCAAAAGCGGAAGTGGATTCGGTTCGAGTTAGTGGATAAAGCAAAAGGGTTGTTGCCACTAATGGGTAAAGTGTGTTTGTGAACCTATTAGTGGACACTATAAAAGGAGAGGGAGAGGCATGTTGACAAAGTCAGAGTTATGGTTTCTTTTCTCTCCATGTGTTGTGTGAGGCTTTCTTCTTTTCTTTTTGGTTGTTGAGGAGTGGGTGAGAAGGGCAAAGTTCTGTTCTTGCTCTTTTGTGGTTCTTAGGTGTGTTCTTGATTTCTTATTTTTCTTCCGAATGTACATGCGTATGGGGACGTATCTTGGAATGAATTGGTTGTAGCAACTCTTGTGATCATTCATCTCTTTTTGTCTATATGAAAAATCTTGATTTGAGATGATTTTGAGTTGCTCAGTTTGTTCTCTGTTCTTCTTGGCCCCTTCTCATTTCGTGCATCTTTTGGTGATTTCTAGATTTTTTAGTTATTGTTTGTTGATGCTATGAACTAGGGAGATTATCAAGATCACCTGAGCATCCCATTTTCGAAATCAGAAGGAAGAATCATCAAGTCTCCTTTTTCCCAAATTGGGCGCACTATACTTCGGTTTTTCTAGGGTTAAGAGGCAGAGCTCAAGTGTCCTCTTGATTTTCTAGTGGAATCTTGAGATTGGTTCTTGGCTTATTCTTCTGAGATTGTTTCTTTGCTATCCTCAAAGTTTTCTAAGCCAAGAATCGAAGAATCTTGCAAATTTCGGATTTTGGTCTCTCCTGCTGAGTTTCCCAAGAAATCTGATTTTCCTATGATTGCTTGATCTTTGTCTGCAATTTCTTCTCAATGAGGTCAATATGATGTTTAGGATGATGTCTTGTTGAAATTGACCCAAGAAGAGCAGCAAATCTTGAGTATTTTGGGTTTTGGCTAGATTCTACGCCTGCTGTTCTTCGGTTTGTAGCGTGCGGTACTACCGTGTTTTCAACGTCGGTACTACCGCTCTCTGGTACTACCACTTGCTGGCAGAACAACCCAGAATTTGTTTTTCTCTCTGGATTTGTTTCTTTCTCTTATCTGTGATTTCCAGTGAGTGTTTTTCTGTTGTGTGGATACTTGAGGGGAGGATTTTATGTTTGAAGGCACCATTCACCCCACTCTGTTGCCATTTTGGTCATATAGGCGGAGACCACACCAAGCAACTAGGCTCCATCCAACAAGACAGAGGTTCACAGGCCGCGGGACGGAGGGGGCCAAATGGCTTGGCAACATGGCTTCGGCCCGTGAAGCCCTTCACCATGAGAGGCTCCTGTTGTAGGGGTGGCCCCCACCTAAGCCCAGTTGGCCTGTTAAGAGATTGCAAAGCCCAAAGATAGGGCATTTACAATGGCATAAACGCCCTTGGAAAGGGTGTTTGAGTGCAGGGGTATAGCTGTAAAACGCTCCCCATGTAACCATATATATATGTATGATCCAGGCCATGAAAAAACCCTAAGGTATTGCTCATCTAACTCTCCACTACCACATCTCTGTCTCTGTTTGGTCTATAACCACAACACAACTCATTTTCAAACAAGTGGTATATTCAAAATCTTATTCTTCTCTCATAATATTTGGGTTGTCATCAATTACCAAAAAGGGGTGATTGAAAGCATATAGGTCCCTAAAAATGGTTTTGGTAATTACTGACATTACGTGAATATGGGACTAGCATATTTATTGAGTATTTAAATGGTTTAGTCCCAATAACAAATGTGAAATGCATGTTAAGGGTCAACATGAAGATCAATGTGGCCCAAGACAAAGGTATAAGTAGTTTAGGATCCTTTTTTGGTTTTACCGATCTTAGGAGAAAGGGTGAATGATCAGATTATAGGTTAAACGTTGTACTATTAAGAGGGATCATGGCTAGTAACTTGACAGCATGTTCTTGTGCCATTGGATCAATTTAGGATCATGCATGCACTTAAAATTAAAATTGATAGCCAACAGTGCATTGTCAGAAATTTTGGTAGTACCAAAATTTACACGGTGGAACTACTGCAAATCGAGAGTTCCGAATAAAACATGCGGTATGTTTTTTTCCAAATAGCACCCTTTGAATCACATTTGTTTCTCTCGAAAACGGAAGTACTGAAATTTGAACGGTGGAACTACCGCAAAGCGGTATGACCGTAACTCTTGAATGGTATTTCCGGAACTCGAAAGCTCAAAAAATTCGGGTGGTACGTTTTTTCCAGGGATCGCCAAGATTTGACCCTCCAAGACAAACGGAAGTACCACGCCAGGTTTTGGAACTACCAAAGATAGGAGCTACCGTGTTTACAACGGCGGTAGTACCATGCCACATTTTAACGGCTAGTTCGGAAGCTCTAAAATAGTCGTTTCTGTTGTGTCAGAACAGGTGCAGTAGTATCGATTTTGTACTGCAGTACTTCAGCTCATCTTGAAAAACTCAGAAAACTCCATGTAACGGCTAGATTTGGTTGGTAAGAGTGTAAATACCACTCTACCTGCTTAAGGACATTTGTTAGAGACTCTGTTGAACATCCTAGGGCATTGAGCATCCTCTTCACACCTCATTTATTGACTTGGCATTCCTTTGAGGTAGTCGAGCCAAAAATCAAGTGCACTCATTTTAGATTGATCCTTTGACACTTGATCGTCGTCAAGCGAAGATTTGGTTTGTTACTCTTGGTGCTTGCCGGCACCTAGACCGCTTGGTAGAAGATTGTGAGGTGACCTCTTCAAGAAGATTGTGAAGTGGCCTAACATAAACTTGTGAGTGGTTCAGTGCTCACCATCTCTGGAGCGGAGGTAGAATAACCACTAGTGGATTGAGGAGTGAGGCTTAATCCGTGGAGCTGGTCTAAGTCTCTTACGCTTTCCTCAATGTGGATTAGTAAAGACCGGCAAGTCTTCGATACCACGGGGAAAACTTCTTGAGTCATCTTGTAGTTATTTCTTTGCCTCTACTTTCCGCACTTATATTTCTAGCTTTGTGATTGTTAAGATTATCATATTTACTTGTGCAAGAAATATATTTGTAGAGACTTGTACTTGTGTGCCTTAGCTACACTAGAATTGTGTAGGTTTGAATTGCTTTGAAATATTGCCTAGCTATAAATTGTGGAAATTACTTTTAGAAGTTAATAATTTTTAGAACCTCCTATTCATCCCCCTCTAGTTGGTTATCCTTGATTTTACAGCTATATAAAGAGAGGTGCATGGGCTGAGGGAGGTATCCTAAAACACACCCATTAAAATCCTAGCCGCCACCTCTCATAACCCCTGCTGCGCACGCTGGTGTTAGCACACCGATGCACGGTATTCCATCCCTGGACATGTGGAACTCAGTAGAGGCGCTGCTGCGGCTGCGGCACTGATTGGGACGACCACGAGGAGGAGACGGTTGGCTAGAAGACTATTGACTATTTCCCCTACACTGAGCGCTCTTCGTTGAATCGGTCACTTCAACTCTACTATCACTGCACTGCGTATCTATGCAATGTAGAAAATTTCATGATACTAGTTACGTACCCGTGCGTTGCAAGGAAACTCATTAAATATATAGATAATTATGCTATAGAAGAGAGTTGCTTTGATCAGTTGAAAAATAGAGAATAGTGAGAAGTTGAATGAATAGAGCGGTTGGAGGAGAATGAACATACAACCACCAACTCCTTCTTTTATAATAGTAATAGATATGATCTCTTACTTGCATGGCTTCGTGGTTTACACAGTAAAAAAGTTTAATCTACGCTAGTGTAGCCTACCCGTATCCCAACACAACATACCCGAAAAGAGGAAGTCTCCAGTTCATTGTACCCGAATAAATCTGCAGTTAAACAAGTAGAATTTCATGGATCAGTTAATTGCTAGAACTACAATGGATCAGTTCCAAGATCCTACAACCAGTGGCCCACTCCAAAGAGCTTAAGCTTCTGGTTTATGACTTTGGCTGTTGACTTTTCACTGAAATTGCACTGTTACGATTGTTAGCTTTTCATGAGTCATTCAGTTAAAAGAAAAATAAAAATATAAGAAAACAAATAAAAAACCCGTTATATGGTCGTGGACAATGGAAAGGAATAAGAGGAAAAAAGAAAATACAAAAAAGCTAAAAAACCAAAAAGCTAAAATAAGCCGAAATTAGAAGCTAGCACGTTTCAAATAATTTCTAATTTAAATAAATTAAAAGCCATAAAAACCAAAAGCTGAAGCCATTTGAAACGGACCTAGAACTCCGAGTCTCCGACTAGCCTGCGACGTCAACCTAGTTCCAAGAAGAGGCGTACAGTTCAATCCCCAAAGGCTCTAAAAAAAAAAGTTCAGGATTCAATTAAGTGTTGCCATGGATATCATCCAAAACAAGGGCAACATAGGTTATCCTACTGGTTTCGATTTACTCGTAAAATTAATAAGCAAAATTTGCCAAACAGCACCTTAGGGGTGAAAGAAAGAATGTTTCCGCTAGCAAAGAAGCAATGCAACAGTGTTTCCGCTAGCAAAGAAGCAATGCTCCTCCGTCTAGTTCTAGTACCCTCCAAACGGAGAAGGGCAGGTTAACAATTTAGGTGCTCGTGAAAGCGAGATCTCCGAGAGGGGTCAAGCAGACGATACAGACCCGACGCCCGATGATTCGATCTCTACGCTACTACGCTTGATCCCATAACCAAAGGAGGAGATACAATCACGCGCAAAGCAAGATAACCCGTTGTTTTAGATTGCGAGCTAATGACTTTTGGTTATAATTGATAATCTGATAAATAATATCAAGTGATAGAAATCTAAGCTAAAAATTGACTGAAAAATCGAAAAGAACGAGCTTCATATTTGAGCACGGAGGACCCTGGTTCGAATAGGGTGGGTTGAGAGTTGCAACTCCTAATCGAGGCCCAGTTTATCTTCTGTTTGGGTGGGCTCTATCCGCCCAATCACGGCCCACTCAAACGGCCCGGCCGGAGCATTAGCCTAAGCAGGCCTGATTCGAATTGCGTGTTGGATCAAACGGCTGTCATTATTAACAAAACAACACTCAATTACCTCCTAAACACCTAACAGCTCATATATAATGCGAGGCTTTATGCACTTCTGAAATAAATGGGAGTGCTACGTTCAGGAATTGAGTGGGCCGGAGTACGTTACGTTCATTGTCAACTGGATGCAAATTGCAGAAGTAATTTGGAAGAATTGGAGGAGCTGAGGATAATTTGGGGTGGGATTTAAGGGAAGAAGAGGGTACAAGGAGCACAAAAGGCAAGAACATAAGGAGAGGAATTGAGTAGAACCCAAAAAAAAGCTCAAGAACATAAGGGGAGGAATTGAGCGGCTCAACAGAGAGAATACAAGGCTTCGGTTCAGTTCCATCTATCCATCTGTCTTGCTTGTTTCGATTGGCCAGGTCCCAGATTCAGTTGAACCTCTAATTAATCTGTAAAGCCAATTTTGTCTAGTTACAGCCCGGATTCGTCATCGTTTATCGAAACAAACGACTTTGCAGAGGGAAACCAACAATCAAGATGAGGTAGAATATTATTTATGGATTTTCGCTGTGTGTCGTCTGAAAGTCCTCAAACTAGCATACAAATCGGCCGCAAGCAGAGGACTTAATTTGATTAGTTTGCGGCAGACCGGGCGCAGCAGCTCAATAGATGCGTCAAATTGAGATGGATAATATTGTACGTAAGTCGCATTCTTCCAGCGCGTAACTAAAAGTCCGCATGCATGTATATTAATTTGCGTATGCTTGCTTAATAATTTAGTAAATCTCGTTTCGTCGCGTCACATGCATATCATATTAATTTGCCCACCCTGATTACATGCGATTAGGTTAGATGATGCTACTGCAGTCGTCATGATTAGCTACTTCTCCGAAATGCATCTGTATCGACGTCGTAGCACTGCTTAAATAAAACCTAATGCAAGACGTCACAATACAGACTGTTACACTACTAAAGAAAGCCTAATACTAGACGCTAAATTACAGACGGTTTGATAAAATCGTCTGTGATCGACACTAATACAGACGATTTAATTTGGACACCGTCTATGTTGATGGCGTCGGAGAAAACGAGTATCACAGACGGTTCTTCTCGATGAACCGTCTGTGATATTTTGGAATTATCACAGACGATTTTTTTATTAAAAACCGTCTGTGATAAGATGATTATCACAGACGGTTCGTATTAAAAATCGTCTGTGATATGTTTCCCGCCTTGCAATTCTCCAAAATTTCATAATTTCCCGCCTGAGTCCGAGTAGGATTCAGCTTTGAGACACCTTCAGCAAAACGGGCATAACTTTTGCATACGGTGTCCGTTTTCGACGTTCTTGTACTCGTTGGAAAGCTAATGACGAGCCCGATCCAAAAAATGACAAGCTTTACCCTACACCCTCCAAGACCCCCAAAATCGGCCATATTTAGACCTAAACCCGCGTCGCAAGTTTTTGGTGTCTGTTTCTACCCTTTTTCTTGGTCTTCCTTTCGGAATTTGGATTTTGTCTCAACTGTAAAGTTGTAGATCTCATCAAAACTTTTCAAATGAGTATATATAAGCCATATAAAACTTTGTTATTTTATCTTTTAAGACTAGTTGTTTATATTGCATCGGTATATAAAATTTTGTGCTCTAATTCACAGACGGTTCTAGCTATAGAACCATCTGTGATATTCATTCATCACAGACGGTTCTAGCTACCAATCGTCTGTGATATTCATTCATCACAGACGGTTCTAGCTACCAACCGTCTGTGATATTCATTCATCACAGACGGTTTTAGCTACCAACTGTCTGTGATAATCTGACCGCTGGGCCCGTCGATCCTCCTCAACCCAATTCTAGCCAATAAAAATCTAGCAATCCTCACCCCACGGATCGTAGCTCCGCCTCTCCGTCCCCTATAAATAATCACTAAAACCCAGCCTCCTTTCTGTTCTCCTCCTTGCTGTTCTCCTCCTCCTTGTTGTTCTCCTCTTCCTCCTTGACCCATACCATAATAGCCCCACGAAGTAGATGATGCACAAGGCAGTGCTCAATCAATACCGGCGATGGTGGGCGTCAAAGACATCCAGCTCGTGCGCTGCATCAGGGGCGAGAAGGCCTAGGCATAGAGGATCTTTGCTTTTCTCTGTTCTTGTTGTGTTAGCTAGATAGACAACCTGTTTGTTGTTTTGGGATATTGTAATGGTAGGTTCTAATCTTAATAAAAATAAAATGTGTAATGTGTTTCATACTATATTTGCTTGTTTTCATTTCAGTTAATTGATTTGCGAAATGGATGTTTTATGTTTGTGAAATGAATTGAGATGTGAATTAGATGTATACATGTACATGTTGATCTGCTTGTTTCAGAGAGTATGACTAGCATTTTCTAAGGCTAGCCAATAAACAAAAATAGATTTAGGGGTAGAAGAGAATAACACAGACGGTTTTTAACTAAAACCATCTATGATATTGATATATCACAGACGATTTTTAGTGAAAAACCGTTTGTGATTATCAGCTATCATAGACGGTTTTTAGTTACAAACCGTCTATGATATTTACACCACAGACGGTTCGAAAACCATATGTGATAACCTTCGATTATCGCTGACCCATAAATTCAGACGGTTCAGAAAACCGTCTGTAATGACGCTTTTGAACCGTCTGTAATAAGGTTTTCTGTAGTAGTGTTACCTAAAACCGTCAGTATTAAATATAATTATGGACAATTTTAGTTTAGAAACTGTTACCAAAAATCGTCAGTATTAAATATAATCATAGACGATTTTAGTTTAGAAATCGTCTGTGTTGCTGCAAACACTAAAAACTGTCTATGAAGAGTTAATATCATAAACAGTTCATAGCAAAAACCGTCAATGAAATATCATAGACGGTTATTAATAAGAACTGTCTGTGATATTACCTATTTGAACCATATGTGATAATTAATTCATCACAAACGGTTTGTATTAAAAACCGTCTGTGATAATTTCACTATATTAATTGCGTGCTGACCCGTCGACCCTCTATCTTAAATTCTAGATCTAGGCAGCTGTTTTGAGCTGGAGGCGGGGCTTTGAGACCATTTGGTGAAAGAAGACTATTTGGCAAGAATAGTTATAGATCCACTAAGTTTTTGACTACATATGATTAGTAGTTTATTCCTAATTGCATTATAATTTAGATCTAGCTTTTGGTGAAAGGGGAATTGAAGATAGTTTAGATCTAACTAGCTTGATATAGAGAGATATTATTTACATCTAGCATGGTTTAGGGTTTAGTCAATTCATAGTCTATTTCTACTTAATTTAATTTAATTAAATATTCTTACTACATATAGATACTTTAGATTGTATATATCTAGTATACTAATTAATTAATTCAATAGTTAATACTAAGTTGTTATATGCGAAACATAGGACCGAAGCTGGATGTATATTGGGAACCGTGTGAGTGAAAAGTGCATTAATGACGTGTCTGCTTTTACAAGAGCTACCGAGGAGGATGTGTTGAAAAAGAAGGTGGAACATATGTACTACCTATGCATTGATTGTGAGAATCTAAATATGTTTAAGAACCAATGTGTAGATTGAAGCGCAGTTGATTCAAAGGGTTTCAAAAAAGGGTATGTATGTTGGACCAGTCACGGTGAAGAGCAGATTACACAGGAAGGTATTAATAATGACATCACCGATGAAGTCAATGATATGCCGCTGGATGATGTCGATTGTGGTTCCAATTCGGATAGGCTGCATGATGACAATTTGGATCAGATGCTTCGCGATGCAGAAGGGAACTGTGATGTGAGAGAGTATTTATCATTTCGGGGCTGGATGGAGGACTCTGAGAAACCTTTGTTTACGTGCTGCAAATTAAAGTACACAAGGTTGCCACCCGTGCTTGTACTGCTGAAATTGAAGGCAAGCAACAGTTGGTTCAACAAGAGTTTCACGGCGCTATTAGGTCTTTTAACGGACATGCTTCCGGAGGGAAACCATTTGCCCAAAACTACCTACAAAGCCAAGAAGATTCTTTGTCCATTGGGAATGGAACTAGAAAGAATACATGCATGTCCGAACGACTGTATCCTCTACCGTAAACAGTATGCAAATATGCATATATGTCCCTTGTGCAACACATCCCAATACAAGCGTAAGAATCAATCAGATGACGACGAGGGAATAGAGGTGAGGAAATAACCTCCTGCTATGGTAGCATGATATCTCCCTGTAATTTCCTGTTTGAAGCGGTTTTTTGCGAACCAAAGGAGGGAAAACTGCTGTGTTAGCACTCGGAGGAGCGTAAGAAGGATGGAATGCTAAGACACCTTACTGATTCCACGTAGTGGAAAAATATGATAGAAAGTTTGCATATTTCGGTGTAGAACCGAAGAATATAAGGTTTGGATTAAGTACTGATGGAATGAATCCTTTCGGTAACATGAGCAGCCGATGTATCACTTAGCCTGTGACTCTCTGCATCTACAACCTTCCTCTTTGGTTGTATATAAAACGAAAGCATATTTTACTGTCGATACTTATCTAAGGGCCAAAGCAACCTGGGAATGATATTGATGTGTACCTAGTACCGTTAGTGCAAGATTTAAAAATACTGTGGATCAAAGGGGTATACGTATGTGATGCGTACAAATGAGAGAACTTCACTTTACGCTCCTTGTTGTTATGTACCATTAATGAGTATCATGTCCTTACTAACCTGTTGAGCCAGAGACTGCTTAGATGATACCGACAATATGTGGCTTAGAAGGTTATCGATCACGAAAGACTAGATTCTCTGTAGGACGAGGTGGTGACGACTATACGTCATCTTGAGATGTATTTCCCTCCGTCATTTTTTGATATCATGGTTTATCTCATTGTTTACATTGTGTGGGAGATAGAAATGTGCAGGCCCATGTTCCTATATAGCATGTACTTGTTCGAGAGGTTCATGGGAATTCTCAAGTCCTATGTACGAAATTGATATTGGCTGAAGAGCAGCATCGTTGAAGGTTATGCAACAAAAGAGGTTATTGAGTTTTGTGTTGATTACATAGCTCAGGTCGAACCGATAGGTATGCGTTGACTCACCATTAGGGGAGGCTCAAGGGTATCGAGACCATCGGAAAGAAAGTAATCACTCCAGATATGGATGTGTATGCTCAAGCCCATTTCACAGTCTTGCAATTTGCATTTATGTATATGAAAATGTTCATATATGTGAATTTGAGTACGAAAGATCACATACTATTTTAAAGTAAAATCGTTTGTGATATGTATTATCACAGACGGTTCTAAAGTAAAACTGTCTGTGAGGATTAATATCACAGACGGTGTTTAAATAGAATCATCTGTGGTTATTCTCCTATATATAGTGCACTCTATGGTTTGTCCCTACTGTACTAATGCTACACCCCAGCGCGCACTTAACGCCGCCGCCTCCCCCGAGCCCGTCATTGCCTCCCCCCACACCCAGCGCCCTCCTCATCCCTCGAGCACGCCACCTCCGAGCACACCGCCTCCCCTAAGCCGCATAGTGAGCTTTACTTTATGTTCTTGATTTGTATTGTGCATTAGTTGGCCGTGCTAGTTTGATATCTATTTATATCTCTGAAATTGGTAAGAAATTCTAGCACTGGGAGGACTCTTGGATGGTAGAATGTGGGCTTTGTGATTGATTGATGAGGAAAACTAGTCATATGTGAGATCTAGGTGGCAATCTAGAAGTATTCAGCTAATTTGAGTTGCCAATTGCTGATTTCCTACATCGACTCAGTGTTATTTATTTCTGTTTTGCACTGAATATTGGTAAATTCAATTGTCTCTGCTATAGCACATACTCGTTACTTGTTTTGCTATTGCCCTAGTTCTGGTTAAACGACTTCAATTTATTATACTTGTTGAGAGATAATTTCTTAGAATTCATGTCATTTTCATGTCTTAGGCTAATTGCTTTACTGTTCATGCTCAAATTTGGAATTAATATGAGAAATTTGCTAAAATCGCTTAATTTCGAACATTCCAGATAAGCTCAAGAGATAATATACTAGAAACATAGACCAAACCATGTAAGATTAGAGTAGAGTTTTATAACTGAATATTTGAACCTCAAGAGATGTGCAAACATAAAATGTGCCAATGAGATGAAATTGATGTAATTTAACCATGAATAGCATTGATGGATCTACTTACATATTAATTAATTGTTGTTTCAAAATGCTCAAGAATTGGCCCTACATAGTCTTGATTTAGCATTAAATTAGGTTTTATCACTTCTATAATCTTTTGAAGATGTCGTCCGCTCATTCTTCTTCATCATCGTCGGATGCGTCTGATGCACCATCATTTGAAAAATCCAACGCCATGGAAGAGTATTATCAAAAAGACCTGATGGCCGATTTACCATCACGGATGTCAATGCGTCTGGGACCCCTCTCAATCCTCATCGAGCAGTGTTCGCATTCTGGAGAATGGTTGGAATAGTTGTATGAGAACGGATTGAGATCACATTCGGTTCGTGGAAGACCATGACCAAAGTTCAAAAAAATGAGCTGGTGAACCTTTTATATCATTCGAGATCCCGGAAGAACACAAGGCCTCCGTGCAATGACATGTGTTGCTAGGGGTGTGCAAAGTGTGGAAAAACTTCAAGAGCTTGCATGTCAAGCAATACATGGAGAAGTATCTAACGCCCTTCCACAAGTATCTATTCCTAGAACCACAATGGCAAGAGTTTGTGGTGATAAAGATGATATATAATTTTAGGAGTGAAAGTGCAGCGCATAGGGCCCTCCAAGAAAAAACACGCACCCCACAAACTCGGCACAGCTAGGTTTACGGGTAAAATCCCGCAATGGAGGAAGGAGGATGAGCAATCAATCCTGCGGGACACATCCTCGCCATTTGCTAGGATCCCTGATGAGCACATACAAAACTAGATAAGAGCGAGGTCATCTACCGTGTCGTCGGGGGCCATCTCCTTCTGAAACCCCAAAGACGAGGAAGTGTCCCACTGCGTGGTAAGATATCAAACTACCTAGTTTGTAGTAACTC
Source organism: Bonia amplexicaulis (assembly GCA_036346245.1). NCBI lineage: Eukaryota > Viridiplantae > Streptophyta > Magnoliopsida > Poales > Poaceae > Bonia > Bonia amplexicaulis. The sequence continues at coordinate 9,215,342 of CM070762.1, forward strand.
CACAACTTCATAGGAAGTGAAATGAGATATCAGGCTCTTGCAGGAAGCGCTGATTGTAGAATTTTCCCTTGGATCATTCTAGGCATTCAGGGAGATAGATATACTCTCCACGGCCCTAGAAAATAAGGAGCACCCGAGTCGCATGAGAGGCATTGGTCTTTATGTTCCTTAAAACTATGGTTTCTCAAAGGTCTCCGAAGCGTACCAGAGTAGGAAGAGAGCCAAAGCCGAGTGCGAGGCACGGCGGATTGAGGAGAATCCCTTAGAGAGGAGATAGTTAATGCCGTCAGAGATTAGATGCAAAGGTACAGGGAAAATTAGTTGGAAGCTGCTGCCACTCTTGTGCTAGCCAGCCCCCCAACCATCGGAGTAACTACGCGTACAACCCTACCTTGGAAAGCGAGCACAGATTTTCTATCGATGACATCCTACTAATAATTATTATCTCTAGAATGCTCGATTCATTGATAGGCCTGTTCGAGTAGCTAATTTTGTATCGTTATGTAGGTGGCTACGAATTGCAAGCTACAAGTGAGATATGCCTCCATTTCCATGCGCGTTGCTTACGGCTAGGCATATCCATTCGGTCCCAGGGCCTTGGTGCACGGTGTAACTCTAGCACCAGGTGAAAGCATCTAGGCCCCTAAAAATAATTTTGATAATTAATGAATTTATGTGAATATGAGTCTGACATGTTTATTAAGTGTTTAAAAGGCTTAGTCCCTAAAATAATGATGAGATACATGCTAAGGGTCAACATGAAGATCAAAGTGGCTCAAGAGAAAGGTATATGTAGACTAGAATCCTTTTTTATTTTTGCTAGTCTTAGGAGAAAGGGTGGAAGACCAAATTATAGGATAAATGTCGTACCATTAAGAGGGATCATGGTTGGTAACTTGATAGCATATTCTTGTGCCATTGGATCAATTTAGGATCATGCATTCTCTTAAAACTAAAATTGATAGCCAATCTATGCTGTCTATGGAAAATAGAAGTACCGGAGTTTCAACGACGGAACTACCATAGAACGGTAGTACCGCAACCCTTAATGGTACTTCCGAAGCACGAAAGCTCTAAAAACTCGGGCGGAACATTTTTTCCAAAGAGCGCCAACTCTTGGTCTCGAATCAAATGGATTTACCACGCCGAAGTTTCGGAACTTTCGAATATCGGAACTACTGGATTTACAACGGCGGTAGTTCTGCACCGACTTCCAATGGCTAGTTCAGAAGCACTAAAATAGCTATTACTGCTGTGTCAGAATAGGTGTGAAAGTACCGATCATTGAACGACGATACTTTCACTCACTCTAAATTTTTTAGGGAATGCCCTATAATGGCTAGTTTTGGTTGGTGAGGGTATAAATACTCCACCTACCCAAGGACAGATGATAGAGACTCTATTGAACATCCTTAAGCATTGAGCATTCATTCCACACATCATTTTCTCATTGTGCATTCATTTGAGGTGGTTGAACCAAAATAAGTGCATTTCATCTCTAGATTGATCCTTTGGTACTTGATTGTTGTCAAACGAAGCTGTGATTTTTTACTCTTGGTGCTTGCCGGTACCTAGACGGCTTGGCGGGAGTTTGCGTAGTGACTTCTTCAAGAAGGTTGTGAAAAGCCTGGCACCGATTTGTGAGTAGTTTGGTGTCTACCATCTTCGGAGTGGAGGATGGACAACCATTAGTGGATTGATGAGCTGAGGCCTAATTTGTGGAGCCGGTCCAAGTCGATTGGGTTTTTCTTAACATAGACTAGTGGAAACCGGCAAGTTTCTGATCACCACGGTAAAACATCGTGTGTATATTGGTTATCTCTTTGTCTCTTTTTTAGCTCTTATATTTCTAGTATATTGTGTTTGTCATATTTACTTGTGCTAGAACTTCTTGTAAAGACTTATACTTGTAGTGCCTTAGACACAATAGAATTGTGTATATTTCAATTGCTTTAAAGTCCTGCCATACTAAAATCGAGATAATTGTTACTAGAAGGCAATATAATTTTTAAACCTCCTATTCACCCCCCTCTAGTCGGTTATTCTTGAACCTGCACCAGGTTTCGCAAAAGTTAATGTGAATGGTGTTTATGCCAATTTTGAGGTTGTGCCATTACAGATGTCCCCAAACGATGAGGTTGTGACTATAAGGTAAGCCATTGGAACATTCATCCAATAGCCCAAGAGAGACATCTGCCTGGAGGCTCCTGCACCAGTGCCAATTCCATGAGCTATCTACATTAATGTTAAGTCCATAGGGGTTATCCGCACCAGAGCTACCTGCACTGGTGCCATGTCCATGGGGGCTATCCGCACCAGAGTTATCTGCACCAGTGCCAAGTCTACGAGGGCTATCCGCACTAGAGCTACCTGTACCGACACGGCAAGAATGCGGTGCATCTACATCTCATGCCCGGTCGACTACCATGAAGTCAACCTATAGCCGAGGTGGCAAGGGTAAACCGAAGAAGACCGATGATAATATACCCTCCTTGCCGTTGACCTGAAAATTCGTGCTAGGCGAGCCGTTGGTCGTCCTGATAGAGCACCTCCTAACCCTAGGACTGGCTTGCCAGAGATTGCATACATGGTACATGGAACAGGCCAACAAGCTCGAGGGACAATGGCACTCGGGTGTCATTTTCAAGTTTAGGCCGCACGATATGCATGATTGTGTTTTCACAGTGACCTTCAAGGGCTTATTCTTTTTCTTCACACTCAACGCCTCACTGGACACTGTAAGTGTATACAATCACGGTCTACATTTATGTAATTCCAATATATGTCATATATAACTCATTGATTTTGTGTGTATGTGTGTGTATATATATACACATGGTGACTGAAGCCAGATTAATGAAATCACCGGTTGGTTTCCTCGACCCATACTTGTTCTCTACAGATATCATCAAGGAGGATACATCCTTCATCGAGAATTAGATGATGACGACATTGGTGGCTCACCGCAACAAAAAATCTATACTTATGCCCTACAACCAGGGTAAGTGCTGCACTAGTGGTTATACTTGTAAATTTGTACTTTATAAGCAACATGAACTTAGATTTAATGACTATGACGACATACCTGTGTAGGTTTCACAGTATTCTAATTGTAAAAATAGCAAAATAGAATATGGTAATACACCTTAATTCCCTAAAGAAAAATAAAACTGACTACACAGTTGTCCAACAATTAATCAACAGGTAAACACATTTTCTCCATAGATAACTCTATTATATTATTTCCTTCCTTCCTAATGACTAAGCCTAACATTTTGGAATCACGGAGCTCGTTCATCAGGTACGTTGCAGAGGTATGGAAATCCAATGGAGGATCCACACCCTGCGACACGATCTAGATTTCTTGGTATTCGCTAGTACACATTAATTCTATATAACACTTCATAGTAATGTATTTCGAACTAATAAATTCTATTTTTTCAGTGTCACTAGCAGCTGCTAGGCAACACCTATGGATTCTATGTTTGCCACACCAATGATCCTCAGGTTTGTCAATCTTGCAATAATTATTTCATACTTATCAATTTATATATGTATGCACGACATCGACTTCCTACCGATAGGTTGTGTCATCGCTACAACTACGTTGGAAAAGGCCGACCTCAAACAAATTCGAGGATAGTGTGTATACTTTTTGATGTCTAAAGTCATAAAAGAAGATGGGGAGTTTCACAATGTAAAATGAATTTGATTGAGATAAGATTAAACTTAATTGTACACATGTGTATGTTGTTCATGAATAGATAATTTATTTTATTTTAGTTAATTGATTTGTGAAATTGATGTTCTTGTTTCTTACATGAATAAATGTGACTTGGATGTATACGATGTTAATCTGTTTGTTTCAGAGGGCAAAGCTAGCATTTCCTAAGGCTAGCCAGTAAACAGAAATAAATTTAGGAATAGAAAAGAATATTACAGATGGTTACTAACTCGTAACCGTTAAACTATTACAAATGGTTTGTAATTGAAACAATCTGTGATACATCAGATATTGCAGACAGTTTCTACTAAAAAAATGTCTATGATAGTCCACTATCAGAGACGATTTATTGTTGAAACTGTTTGTAATAGTTTGTATCATAGACGGTTCGAAAGCCGTCTGTAATGACCTTATATCATTACTGACGTATAAATTCAGACGACTCACGAAACTGTTTGTGATAATATTTTTAAACCGTCTATAATAAATTTTTTTGTGCAGTAATGTAGGTACTGCTCCTACCATTGGCAAAGCCAGGATTTCTTTTGAGCCCGGATAAGCTTACTGTTCTGTTCGCCGACGAGTCCGGAGGTGGCTCGCCGATGTTCCCAGCTCCGAGCCGAGCCTCAGTATACCGACCAGACCGAGCTGAACGTACGCCAAAGCTAGACGTGATCGTCGGCGTTTCCTATCATTGATGCAGTATCATATCATAATTAAGGGCCAAAAGAAGACTTATTAATGGCCCGACTGAACGCATAACGTGGCTAAAATGAAATGGCTAAAGTATATTATAATTGTGCAGTTAAAATTTTAAGACTTTGATTATTAATATTTTTTAAATATTCAAATTGAATATATAAAAATAATATAGATAGATTTGTTGTAAAAATACTTGCATAGTAGTATTATAATTTATTAGTTTTACAAATATTTTAAAATAGCAGCTACGGGTCTAAATTACGTTTTGGACTCTAAAATAATATTCTTTTGCGATTGGAGGGAGTATATCTTTACTATTTAATAAGTTTGAGTTAGTGGTTGGTGTATTCTTCTTCCTCCCTTCTCAACCGTCTTATCTAAATACTGAAATCTTGACCATCTATCTAACATCCCTCTCCCTCTCTCTCATATCTAACTACCCATCCTCTCCACTTCCACCAATAGTTACCATCTTCCACATCCTTTTCTACCCGGCCTTTTCTACGGATTTTAAAATTTTATCAGACTACATGTTCTAAAACTAACGGGTGGTAAAATTTATTGGAACGTGCATACAAATATATTTTAATTTTTTTAAATCTGTAACAACGCACATGTATTCAGCTAGTTATTTGTAAACAGTAAATTCCAGCTGGCCATGTGCCCTGGATAGATTCCACACGCATGTCAATGTGCCGGCAATGGACACGTACACATCATCGACGATCTCTTTGAGCCGAAAGTCTCCCGGGTCTGCACCTTCTTCCAACGGCGGACGTTGGTAAAAAGACTGAAGTTGACTTTATAGCTGTAGCTTCCCGCGGTTCACCATCCCACCTTGAATGGAATATTTGGCTACGCAACCTAATTAATTAAAATCAAGAGATAAGCAGAGCCCAATTCTTTTTTTCCTTTTTCTGGTTTTTGATATCAACTTCTGTAGAAGTTAAAATAAATAGGATAACTTTTTTAAATGATTTCTCGAAGCCACTTCTCCAAATAGCTTCTCGAGTCCAAAAACCGTGTGTACCGGCTACGTTACTGTCTCCGTCGGTTTTGAAAAATACAGACAAAAACTATCAACTGCAGCTTAAAAGAACAAGTAGATCGCTTCACATCACATGATATGCAATAAAATATGATGTATGTGCATGCAAACCGAGGGGCTGTTTTTTCCGAAAAATATATGAACATGAAAGGACGTGAGTTTACGTGTGTATATTGTATATTCTGTAAGAATGAAATAGAAATACGCTTGAATTGCTCCTAGGAGGTTTTTGGAAGCAATGGTGCGTGCTAGCTTCACATGAAAATATTGCAATTTTGGATGAAAATGGATGCTAGTGAGAGAGAGAGAGAAATGAGAGAACATACCTTGGAACCCTCAACGGATTTTTTAACTTCACTTCAAAAACTGTTGAGAAGTTCTCTTTTGCGTACTGTGGATTTCTTTTGAAGGAAACCTACATCTTTCTAAGAACTCCTCGTGTATGAAATTTTCTTTGTATTGAATTCTTATCTTTTTCCTCTAAAATCCCTTTATTGTTCCAAACACCGCTCATGAATCATGATCGATGAGGCGACGATATACACAGTTAGTAATTCTGACACTAAGCCCGATCATCAATTATGCATTAATTAGTATACTCAAATCACATGTATATATATGATAGTACATGTACACTAGTCGTACATATACATGCATGCGACATCCACTGTTCCGTAGAGACATCGTACGTGTAGTACTTGTAGATATAGATGTACTCCTTCGCACAAAGAGAAAATAAAAAGGTACAGATGTACTATACGTATGCACACCATGACACCAACATATGCACTGCTAAGATTATTGCTGTGTACCATGCATGCAATTAAGCAAGCAAGCCTGCTAGTTGCACTCACGTGTTGTTGCACGTACGTACGCATGATCAGTCCATGGAGTAGCAGATCTGCTTGAAGGCCTCGACGTGGTCGACGTCGAGTGCCATGAACAAGTCGACGCCGGCCTTCGCCGAGCACGACGGCACAAAGATCATCAGCCCCTCGATGGGCAGGTCCGGCGGCAGGAACGCGCACGGCGCCCCGCCGCCAAAGTCGAGGTCGTGGAAGCGGAACCCGAGCCAGCTGTCCACCTCCAGGTCCGGGCTGAACACCGTGCCCGGAGACCCCGCCGTCGACACCAGCCCCTCGTCGCGCGCTGCCACCCCGAAGTCCACGAATGACTGGATGTACTCGTCGTTGACTCGGGCCACGGCGTCGCGGATGGTGCTGATCACCGCGGCGAAGCTGGAGGACAGGAGGTCCCGGACCTGCATCCTCGGGAACGCCCACAGCACCATGTTTCCGAAGTAGTTCATGGGCACGGCCGGCACGGTGCGGCCGCGGCAGTTCACGGCGACTCTCACCTGCGTGAAATCCTCCGGCGCCAGGTCCCGCGCCGCCGTGACCTTCTTCCACGCGTGCGCCAGGAGGCACTGGAACGTGCTGCAGCGCACGCCGACGCGGGCCTTGAGGCCCGCGACGAACTCCTCCGGGAAGTGCACGGCGAGGTTCTTGATCCTGTCCGTGGGAACGACGGCGTAGGAGTGGCTCCGGCTGTGCTCGCCCTTGAACTCGATGTTCCGGTGGTCGAACGCCGGCGCCGGTGGGCTGCGGGGCACGGGGGTGGCCGCGCGGTCGACGAACGGCGACGGGAGGACGGCCGAGTCGGTACGCACGGCGGCGGCCCAGGCGGTGTAGAAGACGCTCATGGACTGGCCGTCGGCGACCTGGTGGTGGCAGGCGGTGCCGATCACCAGCCCGCCGCACGCGTACCGCGTGAGTTGCACCTGAAAGAGCGGTTCATCCGCACGTTCCTGGAACAGATCACGTGCATGCGAGCGTGTCAAAATCCAGGGCGTTAAGATTCGGAAACTCTGGACGAATTAATGATGACAAACACGCGCGACGGATGCATGCACCAACCCATCTACGAGTGACTGCCACTGTTTACAGAGAGAATTTACGAAGAAAATACTCTCATCTGTTACGTTTTAGAAACTTTGTTCGATCGATCGTACGTGTAGGAAGAAAGGCCCCTCGATCTGTAGTTACCTTATCGGCCTTCGGGTAGAGCTCGTTGATGTGGGCGGACACGTCGTGCGCGAGCGCGTCGGCGAGGTCCGCGGCCGCGGTGGCCTCGAGGACGAGCACCCCGGCGTCGTTGAGGTGGAAGCACTTGCTGCCGTGGTCATCAACGGCGAACCTCCCCGCGAGGTGCGGGAACCTGGCGACGGCGGCCACGAGGCCGTCCTTGATCGCGTCGTTGGCTGGCGCCGGCGCGTTCCACGCGAAGACGGCCGGGATGTAGCCGTCGGTGGAGGCGCAGTCGAAGACGCTGAGCGGGGCTTTCTTGCCGCCGCCGCGGGCCGTCTCCGGCGGCGGGCTCAGCACCTCGCTCCGTGTGATCTCCACCATCACTGCCATTGCTGGAGGTATATGCCTAGCTAGCTCTGTTGATGATGATGAAGATCAAGTATGCGCGTGTATATATGGGGTTTTCGAGACGGGCTGCAGGAGGAGAAGGGAAAAGACAAGCGCACCAACCACGCGCGGCGGTGCGGTCAAAAGTGCGCGCGGTAGCTAGCTAGCGTTGAGTCCGGGCGTGCGAGGCCGGTGTGACTGCGAAAAGCAGAACTCGGTTGTGCGTGAACAGTATCGTTACGTACGACTACATGTATATACGCAATCCACGTAGGTATCATTGTATTGTATCTAACAGCGTATAATTGCACTTGATTTATGACTAGTAGATAGGAGAAAAAAGGAGTTTGACTACACAGACTTCCCTCCGGCCACAGAACATTCTCTGTGCACTATATGCATAATATATAATATCAAGCAAAAATGATATTTTGGTAAACCTAGCCTAGAAGTAGAACGTACATATGCATGTGATGATCATGATGTGTTGCTGATTCACGGGCATAAACAGTATGTAAGGCTAGCCAACTAATACTGGGTAGTCAAATTGGTGTGCTATTTTAGTTATCTGGGTAAACACTATATCTAGGTTTGAAAACTATACGTTATATAGTGTATTTGTGGGTTCTCAAGAATATATAATCCCGTAACCATAGTTTGGGTTGTTTGAATATTGATGTAGTTGTAATAATTAAGCAACTGTCCTTGCTAAACCAAAAGTAGCTCGCTTGCTGAAAACACAGCCACTGCATGTGTACACGATATGCTTTCTTAGAAGAAAAAGAGATACAATCGCAGACTGTTACGACTTCGGAATTTAGAGGAATTGGACGACCATGGAGGCAGGTTCACTATTTCGGCGAAATTTTAAAAATTTTGTTGCTTTTGTTACCCAACGAATAAATCATTAGGGTCAAATTTTTCATTTTAGTTTGAATTATAAAGGGTGAAAAGGCCTTCAAATCTCACACTGACAAAAAGTCTCTTTCTAGCCCACTGGCAAGCCTCACTGCTACAAAAAAACGTTATACTAAGCGAATCATTACAGACGGTTCTTTGGAACCGTCTATGTTGTAATTATTACAGATGGTTTTATAAGCGTGACTGTCTATATTACTAGCGATGGTTAAAATCGCCTGTGATACATAATTATCATAGATGGTTCTTAACTAGAGCCGTCTGTGAATTATCATAGACGGTTCGGAATAAAATCATCTGTGATGTCTATAATTATCACAGATGGTTTTTAATAAGAACTGTCTGTGATAATTCACAGACTGTTCTTAATAAGAAACGTGATGTCTACAATTATCACGGACGGTTCGGATTAAAAAACATCTATGATGTTGCAATTGAAAACTATTTAAAAATCCAAATCATCTTACCTTGCTTGAGTCGTTGGATCTTCTAAAATCCAAATCCGGTATGGCTGTTTTTCTAATTTTGCCACGTAGAACTTCCCAAAAAGAGTATACCTTCCTAAAAATTGAAAAGCATTCCAAATCTATACCAAATCTAGTGAAAATTGGTGGAGTCCTACATATAGTCACAAACTTTTACAAAGAAATTCAGCAACTTTGGCCCACGGGATTGAAAGATATAGCAGTTTCAATTTGAATATGAGACGAATTCGAGTATGAGCAGGATTCTGTTCCGAGACACTTTCAGTAAAACGGGCATAACTTTTGCATACAGTGTCCATTTTTGACGTTCTTATACTCGTTTGAAAGCTAACGACAAGGCCGATCCAAAAAATAACTGACTCGCTTGCACCAGTCACCCTCCAGGTGCTCCAAAAATCATCCATCTTTAACCTCGAATTCGCATCACAAGTTTTTGCCCTTTTGTTGCATCTTCCCTCGGAATTTGGTATTTGCCTCAACTATAAAGCTGTAGATATCATCGAAACCTTTCAATTGAGTATATATAAATCATATAAAACTTTGCTATTTCATCTTTTGAGAGTGGTTGTTTACATTGCACCTATATAAATCATATATGACATGACCATTGTACCTCTCCTCTGTGTACCGCATCGCATTCATCACAAGCAACTTGATCATCTTCGCCAACATACGGTCCGCCCGAGCTGCTAGCACCTCCCGGAGCAAGGGCGGACGCATGAGCTTGCGTACCTGCTTCTAGTGAGCATGGTTGCACAAGCAGAACACACTTGTATCCACGGTGCCGGCACCCTTGCACAAAGCCCTTCCATGAAGCAGTGCGCACCAATGTCTTCAACTCCCATCTGATGTCTATGGGAGACCGGCTCCAAAGCCCTTGCACGACGACACTGCACACCTCGGGGTCCAATGAAAAACTCTGGGTTAGTCAATGCAGCACATCTGTGATTCGAGCATTCTCGCCATCCGGAAGTACGAGAGTGACTTGCGGAAAACCGCTCAAATTCACACCATTCGGACCTTCACGAATGGTTCCAGCACCGTAATACACTCTCAATGTAGTCGCTACTGCCATTGATGATGTCGGCCTACATATATATTTCAATTTTGCGACATGTCAAATAACATCGCACAATACTATACTACAAATTATGCTAAAATTTATATACTACAAAATGTTCCATACTACAAAATGTATACTAAAAATTTTCTATACTAACATTTCTATACTAAAAATGTACTAAATTATCTACATCTACAATTTTTACTAACACTAACATTTCATAAAAATAATACTGCAAATACAATATAATCAAAAAATACCTGGATTTGAGGATCTCAATGGATGGAATAGCTTCCACTCCTCCTTGCTCCCTCACCTCCTCCTCTCCTCCACCTCCTATCCTGCCCTCCTCTCCCTCTCCTCCCCTCTTCTCCCTTTCCTCTTCTTCCCCTCCTTCCACTCCTCTTCTTTTCTCTTCTTCTCTTCTTTCTTCTCTGTGCGCGGAATGAGAGGAAAAAACACAAGAAGTGGGCGGCGGCCGAGCGTGCTGCCTTAAACCCCCCTATTGCCCTAGCGTTGGGCGACTGCAACATCAGTCGTCCAACTATACAGCGACTGAAATGCAGTAGTCCAACGCTCGGGAGACAGCAATAATTCACTTAACCGTTGCCATATTCCCCACGTTTTGCCTCCCGGTTGTGTGATTAACTCAGTCGCCAGCAGGCGACTTGAGCGTATTTTGTAAAAAAATTTCATAAATATATTTCTGTAATTTCAAATAAAAAATAGATTATTCGTACAAAAAATTCACGTACGTAAAGCTAGTGAATTATGTTGTACGTGCTTCAATTAATCTGCTCTGTATGTATTCTATCGTGAGTTTGTCATTACACCCTACCACGTACCTGGCCCGGGCCTCCTACTTCTGTATACAGATGAAGTTGTACTTCTGAAAACTTTGCCTAATTAAGTAAATGGTATAGAAAGTGTACATGTATGGCTGCGTATATACTCTCTGTTTTCCGATAATTAGTGCATTTCTTTATAAATGTTGAAAGCTGTTATGCTAACTATGAAAGTATTTTCCCATGAAAACCAATGCCTAGAAGATACTGTTTGTGAAAGATTCGAAACTTGGGCTCCACGCTTGTGTTATTTGAGGAGAGGGAGGCATTAGCCAGCACACTTGGATGGACGACGCAAGAGGCCGGACAACTGCGTCGATCGAGCATTCGAGCAAGGTGTTGAACCGACGCATGCACAATACGACCGCGACGGCGAGATGACAAAAGCAGAGGAAAGCAACGTGTTTTCCATGGAAACTTGGCAGAAAAGGAGACGTGCGATGCGACGAGCCGGTCGACTAGAGCTGGGAGATGGGCATATTTTTTTGGACCAACTCAAAGCACGATATCCGACACGGTCCAAGCATAGCCCCTGGCCGGACATATGGCGGGTCGTGCCGGCACGGTGTGGATTGTGAACCGGGCCAGGCCTGGAAACCCGGCCCACTAGGCGGCGGGCGAATCGTGCCGTGCTCGGGCCAAGACGGCATGGGGAGCACGGCGGCACGGCGGCGCCGGGCGGCGGGCCGCCTCGGTCTCCATGGCTCCACCTCGCCTCCCCTCCCGTCGACATCCTCGATTCCCCACAACCACAACTCATCGAGGCCATCACAGGCGAGAGAGGGAGTAGGGGAAGAACGTACACGATCACCAAGCCCGGCCGAGTGGACGACGGCGCAGGAGGAGGAACGGGACAGTCGGAGCCGAGGGCGACACCAAGAGTCGACGGAGGCCGGAGGGGGTGAGGTCGCGACGTTGCCTCCGTTGGTGTCGGTGCCGGCACCTTTGCCTGCTCCGCAGCCAGAAACTCCACACTGCCACCTCCATCCTAGGTTCCAGCAGTTGCCTCCCAACTCGCAAGAACCTTCGCCGCCCAGCGACGGCGCCTGTCGACCTCGGCCTCCCGGCGCTGCCTCGCCACGCCGGTGCCGGTCGTGGAGAAGATGGCGGAGGTCGGGGACTCGGGGAGGAGGGGTCACGGGAGGTCGAGGAGGAGGGGCAGCGGGGAGGAGGCGGTGTGAGAGGAGAGGAGGCGGCTGGGGTTGGGAGAGGAGGGAGGCAGTGGGGTCTGGGAGGCAACCACGGGAGGGAGGGACCGCCGCCACGGGGTGGGGAAGGGAGGAGGCCGGGAGGAGGGGCTCGCCCTTGGTGGGGGGGGAAGCCGGGGACGAGGGAGCGCCACTGCTGGGGTGGGGAGGAGGCCGGGAGGAGGGGCTCCGCCGCACTGTGGTGGGGAGGAGACCGGGAGGAGGGCCACCACCGCAGGGGTGGGAAGGAGGCGGGGGAGGGGGCCGTCGCACGGGATGGGGAAGGGGAGGGAGGGAGGGCGGCGGGGGGAGGAGGGGGCACCGAGGGGAGGGAGGAGACGGCCGGGAGGATGCCGAAGGGGCGTGACGGTGGCGGAGGGAGGCCGGGAGGAGGGCCACCGGGGTGGGGAGGAGGGTCAAGGGGAGGCCGTCGGCGGAGGCGCGGCGCGTGTGCAGTCGGTCAAGGACTGCACGAGGCGAGAGACAGAGACAGTGAGAGAGACAGAGAGAGGGAGTGCGGCGGACTGCGCAAGGTGAGACTGAGACAGAGAGAGAGAATGAGGGGGAGCCGAGTAGCCGAACGCCCGAACGGATGGACTGAATCACGGAGGACGAATAAAGTTGGGAGAGTACCAAATAAAGTTGAGAGAGTGTTGTTTAGACTTTATCAGAGAAGTAAAGTTTAAGCACAAAGATCAGAGAATAAAGCGAGCGTGTGGTCGTGTGGAGTAAAAAGTTGCACCCAACAGTCAAAAAAATAATGTTCGAGCATAACCGTTGAGTCTTCGGGAGAGTAACATTCAAAAGACACTACTATAAAAGAGGCTATACTAGACGGCTATATCACAGACGGTTCATATGGAACCGTCTGTGCTTAAACTATCACAGATGGTTTGTTCTAGTAACCGTCTGTGATACTTTCACAGACGGTTCTTAACACGAACCGTCTGTGATAATTGAGACACCACAGATAGTTCATGTTAATAACCATCTGTGAACTTTCACAGACGATTCTTAACACGAACCTTCTGTGATCATTGAGACATCACAGACAGTTCGTATAACAAACCATCTCTGATAATGATCTAAAGAAGCTGCTGAGGCGAGAGTCAAATTCTAGGCAAATTTGTTACAAAAGTCTAAAAAAAGAGATTCCCAGATGCTAGTCTTCTGGGCTTCATATGCTTCATCTTTGACTTTTGGAGTTGGAGGATCAGCCGCTAAGTTCTCGAATGACGTGAAGATTGTCCTTATCCTTTCCACTTCCTCCTCTATCCTGGGCAAATTTTAGCATGGCCCATATTCTCAAAGAGGATGACATGATAAGCTTCGTCAGAATTGGCAGATTTTGCTTAATCGGCAAGGTTATCCATGTGTCTCTCCACTGCCGCAATAGCTTCCTCCGCTTTGTGCACATTGCAGAGAAGAACGAGGCTGAGGGCAGTTTCTCTTTCCTGAGCGGCAACGAGTCACCTCCGTCGACGGCGGATGATGAGATCCAGCTGACGGATGGAAGCGAGTCGAGGAAGGAGAGCAGGGCGTGAGTGGAGGAGCTGCTCGAGACGTAAATTGCTGGCCACATGTGAAAGGTTGCGGCCGAATAACTCATGATGGATAGATGAGAGGAAAGAGATCAAAAGAATATTAGATGTCATTATTGAGAAATCTGGTGAAGAATATGAGGGAGAGGATCTCACAGTGTAGAAGAGCTGGATTAGGGTGCGCATATTAAAGGGTTATCACAGACCGTTCGTGTAACAAACCATCTCTGATATTAATATCACATATGGTTTGTATTCCAAACCGTCTTTGATATTAATATCACAGATGGTTTGTATTCTAAACCGTCTCTGATACTGACTTATCACAGACGGTTCGTATATCAAACAGTCTCTGATATTCATTATCACAGACGGTTCATATAACAACCCGTCTCTGATAATGACATGTCACCGATCCATGGCGTATACCCCAGGATTTTGATCTCACTCGTCCATTCTCTCCACATCGAATGGCAGGCACCAGTTCCTCCCACTGCTCGGCCCTTATTAATAACTCTCCATCTACCTTTCCACTAGTAGTCACGCATAAGTTCATCCACACTAGCTAGCTTCATGCATCCTCCTCTCCGCTGTGAGCTAGCACCTCCGTTGTGGCACCACGGTCGGCTGGACAACACACTCTTGTCGTAAGTGTCGTAAGTGTGTCTTGTTCAACCGCACCATCATACCACGAAGGGTTCGTTAGCTTGTTATCCTGTAATAGAATGTGTTGTTGTGCTTGCCTCTATATTTGCTTGTTCCTCGACGACGCCGACTACTACCGTGAACTAGCGCCTCCGTTGTGCCACCATGTTAGGCTGGACAACACACTCTTATCGTAAGTATCGTAAGTGTGTCTTGTTCAGCCACACCGTCGTGCTACGAAGGGTTCGTTAGCTTGTTATCCTGTAATAGAATGTGCTATTGTGCTTGCCTCTGTATTTTCTTGGTCCTCGACGACACCGACTACTGCCATGAGCTAGCGCCTCCGTTGTGGCACCACGGTAGGCTGGACAACACAATCTTGTTATAAGTGTCGTAAGTGTGTCTTGTACAGCCTCACCGTCGTGCCACAAAGTGTTCGTTAGCTTGTTATCCTGTAATGAATGTGTTATTGTGCTTGCCTCTGTATTTGCTTGTTCCTTGACGACACTGACTACTGTCGTGAGCTAGCGCCTCCGTTGTGGCACCACGGTAGGCTAGACAATACACTATTGTTATAAGTGTCGTAAGTGTGTCTTGTTCAGCCTCACCGTCGTGCCACGAAGGGTTCGTTAGCTTGTTATCCTGTAATAGAATGTGTTGTTGTGCTTGCCTCTGTATTTTCTTGTTTTCAAAGGGCATGGGTAACATTATTTCTTGAGGCTAGCCAAAAAACAGAAAAAATTTAAGGTATAGAGTGAACTATCACAGACGGTTTGTGGCATAAATCGTCTATGAAGGACTATCACAGATGGTTCTATATACCAACCGTCTGTGATATTCGTCAATCACAGATGGTTGGTAACTAGAACCATCTGTGATACTGGCCAATCACACACGATTCTATATACCAACCATCTGTGATACTTGCCAATCACAGATGGTTCTATGTACCAACCGTCTGTGATACTTGCCAATCACAGACGGTTGATAACTAGAGCCGTCTGTAATAGTTTTCTTCACATACGGTTTTAGTTACAAACCGTCTGTATTATCTTTTTCATAGACAGCTCACAAACCGTCTGTGATAATCTCTGATTATCACTGACCCATAAATTCAGATGGTTCTGAACCGTCTATGATGACTCTTTTTGTAGTAGTGAAATCCATGGCTATAAATTCACCTCTCTTCTTTCATTACTTCACAAGCATTTAATTT
Source organism: Bonia amplexicaulis (assembly GCA_036346245.1). Lineage (NCBI taxonomy): Eukaryota > Viridiplantae > Streptophyta > Magnoliopsida > Poales > Poaceae > Bonia > Bonia amplexicaulis. Next base: position 9,231,130 of record CM070762.1, read on the forward strand.
CTCATTCCTTCAATATCCCTCTATACTTCTCATTTCATCCCTCTACACTTCCTATTTATTCACCATCCAAACAATATGTTACCAAGGAGCCGAAGCACCAAGGAGCCCCCGAGCGGTATGCAGAGGAGTGGCAGCAGGATGTCTTAGTGTAAGTTCTCATCATCGCTCCCCTAGTCCCCCTCCGGCTCCGACTCCCGTTGATGCTCATCAGCTCTCACCAAGTACAGGAGACTACGACATAGATGACCATCATATGGATGGTACGAAGGGCTACGAGGAGTACCAGGGCGGTCCGGAGCCAATGGGGAATACAGAATTCTCTCCCCCGTCCATGGATGCCAACATTGGTTGGTCTGAACGACAGGCGAATTGCTAGAAGCATATGAGCTGGAACTAGGAAATTTGAGATAGCGAAACGGTAGAGATCGCAACATGTAATTATTGCAATGCTAAATTAACTGCTCGTATAGCTGTTGTGATAGGGCACTTGAACTGGCACTACAAAGTATGATTACGCAAGATGGCGGCACAGGGCCGAGGCGGAGGAGGAGGAGTACAAACGCAGCTAAACTTCGAGGCTGATGGCTCTGTAAGTACTTGGGTATATAACCTGCTTTCCGCCCATGAGGAAATTGCTAGATATATTATTTCAAAAGATCAACCGATTAGGATGGGTGAAAGCCGCGCGTTCGAAAGAATGATCCAACGTGGCTTTGCCCACAGTACCAACATGTTAGTAGAAGAACTACTACATCTGATATTTTACGGATGTATCAAAAGGAACTGGTAGAGCTAAAAGAACTATTTCAACAAGTTTAGTTTTCTTTTGCCATAACCTCAGATATTTAGACATCATCACACCAGAAAAGTGCATACCTTAGTGTTATAGCCCATTATTTAGACGATAATTATAAACTAAACAAGAGAGTCATAGGATTTAAAGTAATAAATGAATCACACACGGGAGAGGCCATTATCGAGCTTATACTACACGTACTTGATGATTTTAAAATAGATAATAAAATTGCTTCTACAACTCTTGATAACGCATCGGCAAACATAACGGCTATGAACATCCTCACCCCAAGATTGCAAATATATATTGGTGGTTATGTTCTCCACCAGAGATGTGTATGCCACATCTTGAATCTTGTTGTTTAAGATAGTATGCAAACAATTGGTGCATATTTGAACAATATCCATGATACCATTCGTTACCTCACAAGCTCTCCACAAGTGATAACCAGCCAATGGGGAAGAGCTAAGAAGATTTGGTCTTTGACATGGAGTTGAGGTGAAACTTGACATATATCATGTTAAAGAAGATACAAGGGTATGAACATGTTATATCCATTTTTGTCAATGCTAACTCTCAAAATAATGAATTGGTAGTTACTAATTCAGATTGGTAGATTGCTAGTCATTTTTTAGATTTTTAAGACCTTTTTATAAAGCAACAAAGGTTCTATCTAGTGTTTATTATCCTACCTCTTGCTTAGTTATAGAATTTATTCGGTTAATTGCAGACAATATTGCCAAATCTAGGGAGGGTCCCCTTTTAGGCTATGCCGTCATAGCAATGGAGAAAAAATTTATTAAATATTTTGGTTCTATTTCACAATTGTATTGCTTTGCTATCATTTTTGATCCTACAAAAAAGTTGGCAGGTTTACAGGTTGGCATAGAGGGAATAGGTAAATGCCATGGCCTTGATTATTCGGAAGCTTTCGCACATGTCAAAAAGGAGTTTTTTCGTGTTTTCATATGTATTATGATAAGTTTGGCAGCAGCGAAAGATCAGAGGCCTCACAGCAGACGCAACAAGAAAAGACAAGCTTGGCATCACACTTATGGAAGAAGCTAAAGGGCAAGTCTACTTCTTCGCTCTCTCAGTCTCAGGCGGCCTCCAAGTACAATTCTGTTTCGGAGTTGAACCACTATTTGGAGCATGATTTTGCAAATATTAATCATGATCTTACTGGTGGAGGCAAGATAAACTTGCTTGAGTGGTGGAAGAACAACAAACAGATATTTTCTGTGGTGTCACATTTCGCACGTGATGTTCTCCTGGTGCCAGTGTCCACTGTCTCTTCAGAAGTGACGTTCAACACGGTAGTAAGAATAATCAAAGAGATAAGATCATCCCTTATGCCCAGGATGGTGGAGGCAATCATATGCGCAAACGACTGAGAATTAGCCAAAGAGCGGCAACCGCATCAACTGGAGGATCCTGAAATCGTATAGGCGTATGCTGACCTCGAACGCATGAACGACCTAGACATAGATGAGTAGATACTATGTACGCATGTTGTTATAGTTAGTATGTACATATATTATTACTGTATTTTTTTCTTACTCGGGGAACCCACTCTTGGGCGTAAAGTTTTTAACGAGACAGTAACTTTTTTCCGAAATATTTATGTCATTACGTGTCCATGCTTTTATGCAACCAATTCAATTTCAACTAGTTTTTAACGAGCCGGGTACGAGAGAAAGGAAGATAACGACTATCGCCACCATCGTCGCTGCCGCCTTCGTCGTGTATAGTTACTTTAGACTGGGCTTAGGCTGGCACGTCACGAACGCTGGTACGACGAGCTTTGGGTCGTGCTTGGGTCTAACCGGAGACAAGGCGGACCAGCATGGCACGGCACGATGAGATGACTGGACCGAACCGGCACGGCACGGTGAGATGACTGGACCGAACCGACACGGCACGAAACGACATAAAGTACAATAGACCCGTGGCACGGCCCAACTCCTAACTCTACCCGGTATGCATGGTCTCCCTGAAGGACTAACACCAGCGCAAAAGATGCGGCAAAGTGAAATTTCCATGCGTGATCGTGTCGAGAAATATCAGTTCTAAGTGGTACATTCTTTTTCGGTGCTACCGAGCTAGCTTTGAAAACAAACAAAGGTTTACAAGGTCATACCGTTGCGCGAATCTTTTCCGGTGTTGTATGTTTTTTAAGCATTTTTTTCTTGTAATTGGACCGAGCATGGTCATGATGTTAGCACACAGTCAAATTACAGTTAACCAATTAGTTATATACTCAAGCTCTTTTCCCCAAGTTTTACGACTATGTATCTAACTAATCATTATGACTTGTTATTAATGCAGTGGGTTGTTATCGTTACGACTAGGTTAGCTAGTTCATGGTGTTGGTACTAGTTCAGTTCAAAGGTTAATCTCTGATTGCCTCGATGTTGAATTTGGCTTAATTAGTCCGCACGGTGGCTTTCGGTCTAGTCGTATGTGTCCATCCGTGTATACCAACCACGCTACTTGGCTGCTAGCTTGGTCGTCGAAGTCGACCTGGCAACTTTTTACTTCCTCGCGCGCGTTCACAAGAGGAGGAAGCATCTGTGCGTCGGCTTGGAGTTAATGCAAGAAATTCCAAACCGAGCATCTACTGCCAATTGTCTGGAGTTGATCTTTTAAAAATGTGACAAATTTGACTGTGCACTAACGTAAAGCTCAGTCTAATCTGGAAAAAAAAAGCCTCGGTGTCAGCAGGAGAGGATGCATACAACTGCAAAAAATATACATCACTGGAAAAGAATGCACCTTACAACTGTACCTTACATCACTGAAAAAGATTGTACCTTACATCACTGTCCCGCTCGATTAGACTGAAAAGCTGTGATTTATGGCTGAAATTACACTATAACGACTGAAATTTCACTGTAGCTGAAAGTGGCATATTTAGCAAAATTAAATTTAAAAAATTTAAAAAATAGAAAAAATATGCTAGCTCATCATGGACAACGCAAACAAATACGGGAAAAAAGAACCTACAAAAAGTTTAAAAAATCAAAAGTTTAAAAAAAGATAAAATTTATAAATAATAAAAAATAAGCCAGGAATCGAAGCTGAAACGAGTGGGCTGGCCTGCATGCCTGCCGTTGCAACTTTTAATTCCTCGCGCGCGTTCACAAGAGGAGGAAGCATCTGTGCGTCGGCTTGGAGTTAATGCAAGAAATTCCAAACCGACCATTTATTGCCAATTTACTGGATTTTGGTCAAACGTGACAAATTAGGGTTCATCTATGTCTTTCCTCGTCAACGCATGGTGGGCCTGTTCTTTTCAACTATGGTTTTCGGCGTTTGGTTGAAATTTTTGAATTTTGGCTATTTACGGTACAGATTACGGAAAGACAGATACTCACTTGTAATTTTGGCTAGTACAGATGTTGGGCTTTTAACGTGTAGATCGTTTAACTTGTAGACCCTGTTTTAAGAAAATACTCCGTTTAAAAGTTAGGTACTGTAGCAAAAGCAAAAAGCCGTCAGCTTATGAGGTAAATAACAAGCCCATATATTTTACATGCTCGAGAAACTACAGGTCATCTTTGCTTATTTTCCTCTACCAGACTCAGGATCTTTTGTCACGGTTTGAAATTTTCCTGACAGGCCCGCAAGTAACCGACTGGAATATTCACGTCCTTGACGGGCTCCTAACGCCGCTAGGGAAAATTATAGTTTTCATGACGGTTTAACTAGTACCCATCAAAAAATTATTTTTCTAATGTGAACTTGGCCGACAGAAAAATTCTTTGCGAATCCCGCCGCCTTGTTCTTGGCGAATTCGGTTCTTTAATTGAGCACGTTTTGTTTCTTGGTTGCAGATCTGGCATGATTTGAGAAATTTTTGTTTCTTTTATGTTTCATGGCATTACTAGTTGGGTCGGTGTCGTCGTCCACTTTCACGGGCGAGGATTTTTTTTACAAGCTTTATGTGTACTGGCAATCTGTTCTGAACCTGATACGATTTGGTCTCCAGGTTCAACTAATTTCTGTGCATTTATTGTTTCATCTCCAGACTTGGATTATTTGATCTTGTTTAGTAATTTGGTTTGGGATCCACAGCGAGCAATTTGGGCAGGAATCATGCGGTGCAAGAACATGAGGACAAACTCCACCCAGATCTAGCTGAGCCGTGTACCCACTGACACTGCCAAGTTCCCCCGCCCGTTTTGCTTGGGCTTCAATTGGTTCCAACGACCTAGTTTAGTTTGGATTCCTTTGTCCTTAGTTCAACTGGAACAAGGAAATATATAGCTTTACTGTAAACATGTGTAAAACGCAAGAATGTGTGGATCTGAGTATTTGATTTGATAATACATTAATTTCGTGTATTTTTGTTGCTCGGCACGTGTGGGCATGAACTGAAAATATAAATGAAACTAGATCTAAACCTAAGGCAAAGAAGGTGTCTTGAATTGATCAAATACTATGATCTTGATATCCATTATCACCTTGATAAAGCCAATATTATAACCAATGCTCTCAGCCGAAAGCTTCACGGAATCGATGCATCGGTTGAAGCTAGTCAACTAGTGTCACATGAAGAGTTTTGGAGACTCAACCTAGAGAAGGTTGAGGAGGGTTTTCTTGCTGCCCTATTGATGTAGCCTACCCTCGAATCTTGGATCAAAGCTGCTCAACTCGAAGATCCACGATTTACAAAATGGTGAAAAATTGGAGTTCACTAAAAATGTGAATAAAATGGTTATGCATGGACAACAGCTTTATGTCCTAAATAACCAAGAAATTAAAGATCTAATCCTCTGGGAAGCTCATACTTCACCACTCTCTATTCATCCTCGAAGTACAAAAATGTATCGGGATCTCCGGGAATGATCCTAGTGGCTTGGTATGAAGGATATCGCCGCACATGTTGTTTGCGATGTATGCCAAAGAATCAAAGAATCAAGGCAGAGCACCAATGATCAGTAGGATTGCTCCAATATTTAAAGGTTCCCAAGTGAGATTGGGATGACATCGGCATGGATTTCATTACCGGCCTGCTGAAGGCTCGAAACGGGCATGACTAGATATGGGTTATTGTTGATCGCTTGAGCAAAGTAGCACATTTTATTCCAGTGAGCACCACATATCATGGAGTTAAGCTCATTGAGATCTACATGAGCAATATCGTCCATTTACATGGCGTGCCAAAGACGATAACTTCTGATCGAGGTCCTCAATTTACCTCACAATTTTGAAAAACGTTGCACGAGCTTACGGGAACTGAGCTATTTATTAGCACAACATTCCACCCACAAACAGAAGGTCATACCAAGAGGACAAATCAAATTTTAGAGGATATGCTAAGAGCTTGAATGCTATCCTATAGCATGAATTGGGAGAAGTGCTTGGCGTTCGTCGAGTTTTCTTACAACAATAGCTTCCAATCAAGCCTCAAAATGTCTTCATTCAAAGCACTTTGTGGGAGAAATTATAGAACACCTCTTTTCTGGTCCGAGGTTGGTGAAAAATAATTCTTTGAACTGGCTATTATCCAAATAGCTCAGGAACATGTTGACACGATAAGAGGTCGATTGAAGGAAGAGCAGTCTTGTTAGAAGAGCTATGCCGACCACCACTGTCATGAGCTGAGCTTCGAGATAGATGATTATATTTATCTCAAGGTCTCACCGCTGTGTAGCATCCACTGTTTCCATGCCCATGGAAAATTGGCATCTCGGTACATCAAGCCGTACTGAATCATTGCAAAGAAAGACAAAGTGGTGTACCAATTGGAGTTGTCATCTCAAATTTCATATGTGCATGATGTCTTTCATGTCTCTTAGATCAAGAAGTGTCTCCACACTCTGAGTGAGCTCACTCAATTGGACAACATCGATCTACAAACCGATCTTTCTTATCGGGAGCATCCGATCCACATTCTAGACAAAGTCGAGCGACATACTCACAACTGTGCCATTAAGATGTTTAAAGTCTAGCAGAGCAACCACACTAAAGATGAAGCCACATGGGAACAAGAAGACCGACTTAGAACCGACTTCCCAAATTTCTTTACCGAGCCCGCCGAACCTCAGGGTTGAGATTCTTTGTAGGTTCGAAGTCGTACTACTGTGGTCAAAGCCAGACATGGTCAAAAGTTGCCGTGGTTGTAAAGCAGACGTGGTCGAAAGCTACCGTGGTCGAAAGCTGGTCGTGGTTGAAAACTGTCGTGGTCGAAGCCAGCCGTAGTCATAGTCATGTTCATGTTGTAGGTCGAAGCCAGTCATAGTCGTGTTCATGCCGTGGTCGAAGCCAGCCGTAGTCGTTGTCATGTTCATGCCATAGGTCAAAGGCAGTTGTAGTCGTGTTCATGCCGTGGTTGAAGACTGCCATAGTCGTAGTCGTGTTCGAAGTGCTGTGGTTGGAGCATGCCGTGGTCGAAGTCTGTGTTCGTTTGGCCATGCCATGGTCGTAGTCTGATGTCTAAAGTCTAAAGATTGTGGTCGTAGTCTAAAGTCTGAAGTCTAAAGACTGAGATCACTCGTAACCGAGCAAAATCACTTGAAGGCAAAGTCTTCAATAGCAAATGACCAATCTTTCACAAACGCAAAATCCAAAGCAAACCAAATGTCAATAATTCATCATCTTTTTATTTACGACCATCCATATGGTCTAACAGCTTCTTTTTAAATAATAGCACAAAGAACGATAATTTAAGACATAAGAACATCCATGAGGTGATCATACCATATTGTTGATGAATCAAGAGTTATACCAAAATACCCTCTAGGTTTGAGCAATGATGATACATTATTCAGAAGCTTCTTAGCTCGTTCCTCACTCTCGAAGCATAACTATCTTTCAACATGGATAAACTATGAAGATTAGCCAAGCTCAAAAGTATATCAAATCTAGAGGTAGATAATAACCAACTTGCCCATAAATGCTGCATACAACAAACTATATCTGCTTGGATGCCCTTTTCTTGCAATTGAATTTCAAAGTCATCCAGTTAAACAAACCACCATAACTGTCAGCTCTGAGCACTTTATGCTAGTGTAACGGTGTGTTTATGCATGAGTACGAAGGGATGGAGGGAGGGAGGTTGTACAACAGACGGATCCAACTCGATGAACTCAGTAGTGAAAAGTTTCCTTTTGTTCTCCCACATCTCACGAGCATCACTGACACCAGATGCTGATTGGGTAGCCATGAACATGTTTAGGTAAGAGATCAGCATCTGGTGTAGTATCCATGTTATGTGGGCACACCCAAAGCAAGATAAGAGATCAACAAATGATCGAGATTCGTGAATGCGCTTAACATGTCTTTTTTTTGTTTACAAAAACAGAATATGCGCTTAACTAAAAGCATGCTATGTAACTTTTCAAAAGGCAAAGTTCACAAAGAGGCATGTTGAATATCATCATTGATAATGCACCAAGTACTGCTGCAAATATGGCCAGTGGCACCATCAATTCCAAGGCACCACAACAAGTAAACATTAGTAGTTTCATTTCATCCGTGCAAGATTACAACTTTGGCAACATTACTAAAAGACAAACATTGTTCACCTAATGTAGAAATTACTGAAAGAACCCAACATTATTCACCTGATGTAGAAAAGAACAAGCCATATATTACTTTCCAAGAGGGCATCACATACTTGCTCCTTGGAAACATCCAACGCTCCCTCCCCACCATCCCAATGCCATGACACCTCGGAGCACCGAGCTAACACTCTTCCCTCAGTGTTGCCGCCATGGCCAAGTTGTTCAGGTATAGCAGGATCATCTCATCCTCCATGCTATAAAATACAAGGCAGACAGCAGCCTCAAAAATCCAATCCAATCCCAAAAGAAGAGCTCAATCGTATGCGATTCTTACTGCAAATTCCTTGGCTTTAGCTTGTCCAAGTGCAAAGGCTGAGACTTGTGCATGTTCTTCTCATTAGAGTTGTCCTCGTCTGAGGGAGAAGCTACTTGAGACGGCATGGCAACAAAGGGGTTCCACACGTGCACTGCCCTGGGCTCTACAACGGCCTTAGGTGGCAAAGGCTGTGGCCTTCATTTTGGGCCTGATGGATTAGGAGTTCAGCCATAGGGCTACTGGATCGATGGCGGCTGGAGCCCAGCGTGGGGCGGGAGGCCGATGGTGAGAAGGATGACACCTCGGCGGTGGTGGAGGGACAGGGAAGCAGAGCATGGGGAAGAGGCGCCGATGACAGCGTAGGAGTAGGGCAATGAAGGAGGAGGCGACGGGGGTAGTGTTGGAGGGGCTAAGGCAGCAAATGGGAGGCGAAGCGCAGGGGAGAGGCAACTATGTCGACGTAGAAGGGGGTGAAGGAGGAGGAGCAGGCAAGGGAAGGGGGAAGGCAGTGGGGGTGGTAAGGGAACAGTGCGAGGAGCGGAGTGGCGACAAATGAGGAGAAGCGGTGGAGGTGGGAGGGAGGGGTGAGGCGGTGGAGTGGAGAGGAAGGAGGAGCAGCGGGGGTGGGAAGGGAGGGGGCGAGGCCCACATGTCGACATGGTGTTTTATACAAGGAGAGGGAGGGAGTGACATATAAACCACTGGTGGTGAACCACCATCACCAACTCTTTTTTTAAATAGTGGAGTTATAGTTGAAAAATTGCTATGAATGTTAAAATACTATTTTGCAGATAATTAAATCATAACCCACAGTAACGTGCGGGGCGTACCACTAGTTGCACATATTTTCATCATGGTTCTGGTCAAGCAAACAGGTGAGTTATGTACGCACACGTTTTTCCTAGAGAAGGCAAATTGAACTTCTTTGTTGTGATCTTGTTTTATTTAACAGAGTAGGAGCACTGCCTTTCATTAAAAAGAGGGAGACAGAATTACAGAAATTAGGAGAAGAGTGGACTTGTGTGGGCGGCTAAGACCAGCCTACACCTGGTGTTTGAAAGAAAGTATATTACAGAGGAGGAGAAAACTCCGCTAGCCTTTTTACCCCTACTAAAATCCAGGTTCTAGCCTCTTCCTTAATCAAGGCAATCAAGGACATGGGTGAGGTCTCAACTGAATCAAAAATATGAGAATTTTGTTCTTTCCAGATTTGCCAAGTGACAAGCAACATGATCGTGGCAAGTGCTTTACGTAGGACACCCAGTTTGAGGATGACAGATTCCCACCACTGGCGGATGGAGGTGAAAGTGGGCCAATTTTCGGTTCGAGGGAGTCACAGGTGGTCCACTGGGTGACGAGGGCCCAAATTCTTATTGTGTAGTGGCACTCGGCGAAAAGGTAGAGGGCGGATTCCAGTGTGTGCCTGCAAAGGGGCAGAAGGATTGATTTGGCCATCCTCTCAAGGAGAGGAGGTCTACTATCCATAGCATGTTTTGAAGTGCTAGCTAGGCAAAGAATCTCGACTTTTGGGGAGCCCAAGCCCTCCATACTATGGGGTTCAGGTATGTTTTTGTTGCTCCGAAGAACTGCACTTTATATGCTGAGGCCGCACTATGGTTTCCATCAGGGCCCAACTTCCACAAAATTCTGTCGCCCACCCCTTCCTAAAGGTGCATGGAGGAGGTGTGCCCTTAGATGGAGATCAACTCTCGTATGTGGTGTACTATTAGCTCCATTAGGCCGCTGATGTCATGTAGCCATTTGTTGTGTAGTAAAGCCGCATGCAGAGTATGATTCTTCCTCCTGGAAGCTGCAAAAATATTCAATGCAATGTCACATATTCGCCTTCCCTGTGCTCACGGTGAGGTCTGGAAGGTCGTCGTTTTCCCATCACCAATTGTTATAGAAGTGGCCACCGCAAAAAGGAGGCAATCCTGATCGTCACATGGTACTTCCATTCCTTTGCAAGGCTTGTCTGCAGCTCCCCACTCATGCCATAGCTATCTAATTCGCAAAGCTCTCACGAATCGTTGGAGGTGACCGAGACCCCCAAGGTTTGTGGGTCTACACACCCTATCCCAATTGACCTTGTACTTACCGCCTGTTAGATGGTCCGAGCCAGCTTAAAGGAATTCTCTCGTCAGTCTATTTAGGGTCTAAAGCACCCCTTTCGGGGGTCTGATGGCCATGAGGAGGTAAATTGATTGTGCATTTAGGATGGATTTTGCCAAGATTTTCCTCCCCGCGAGTGTAAGCAATTTACAGCGCCAACTCACCAAACAACCTGTCACTTTGTCTTACAGCCTTTAGAAGTCCAGGCGACAAAGTTTATGTAGTGCAAGTGGCAATCCTAGGTAGTCCAAGGGGAAGGATGCATGTATGGTCGATAGGTCGTGGAGCACGGCTTGCAAGTCAATGTCTTTGCATCTTATTGGTGCCATGTGGGTTTTATGCAGGTTGTTTGTAGACCCATTGCTTCTCCGAATTTTTGCAAACTGTGGACGAGGGTGTTGACATCGCCCTGACTAGGGTGAAGGAAGATGGCCACATTGTCCGCATACAGGGAGGTTCGTAGGGTTGTCGCCCATCCTCGCAAGGGCTAGAGGAGTCCTCGATTCGTCACTAAGTTCAGGATCTTTTGGAGCGGGTCTATTGCTAGGATGAAGAGGAAAGGGGATAGTGGGTCTCCCTGCCATAGGCTTTTGCGGTGTTGAACGGTGTCCCTAGGGACACCATTTATTAGGACTTTAGATGTCACAGTGGAGAGGGTGCAAGAAGTCCAGCCTGTACAGCGTGGGGGAAACCATTTTTGTTAACAATTGCAGCAGATAGTCCCAATAGACTGAGTCAAAAGCTTTGGCAATGTCAAGCTTTAGGAGAAGGGTTGGAGTTTCGGCTCGGTAGAATCTTCTCGTGAGGTGCCGGACATGTAAGAAGTTTTCCTGGATGCATCTTCCTTTGATAAAAGCACATCGACTCAGGGAGACTAGGTCATCCATGAAGGGGGTAAGGAGCAAGGCCATGACTTTTGTGATGATCTTGGAGAAGCTGTGTATAAGACTGATAGGTTTAAAATCTAAGGCTGATTGGACCCTATCTTTCTTCGGCACTAGGACCAGATTGTTGGTGTTTGTGCAGTGAAAATTTATTGTCTGAGATTGAAGAAAGCTAACAAGCAACCATAAGATCCCCTTTTATAGTTTCCCAACAGGCGCGATAGAGATTTGCATTGAAGCCGTCGGGCCTCGGTGCTTTGTCCATGGGAAGCTACAAGATGGCGGCATGGACCTCGATTTTAGTGAATGGCACGGATAGTTCTTAAGGTTCAGGCATGGTAGTTGGATCATGTCCCAGTTGAAGGTGGTGGTTGTGGTCGATGTTTGTCCAAGGACGCAAGAGAAATAGTCAAAAAGCACTTTCAATTTGTCTTCATGTATGGTAGCCTAGCCTTGGCCCTTCGTGAGGTGTTGGATGAAGTTCTTCCATCTATGGGAGTTTACTATGATGTGGAAAATTGTTGTGTTGGCGTCTCCTTCCCGTAGCCAGTTTATCTGTGATGGCTGTTATTTCCGTGTTTTTTATGACGGCTAGGCTCGTAACTCTCTTTTTTAAGCGGCCTCATAGCTGTGGCTCTTCAGAAGACAAGGTAGGATTTTCTTGTGCTATGTCTAGGCGAAGGATAATCTCTTTAGCCATGTGTAGCTGCAACTTCGGATGTGGGATCAAACTGATGCTCTAAGTCCTTAGGCATTTTAACATGTTATTCAATTTCTTGTTGAAGTTGCAGATCAGGTCTGGCCTAGGGTTGGCTTCCTCCCAAGATTTTTTGATGACCTCTTGGAAGCTTGGCGGTCAGATCCAGAAATTTTCAAATTGGAAGGCCTTAGGCTGTCATGGCCCGCTGATGTTTGACAGTAGGATGGGGCAGTGATATGAGAGGGATGTGGATAAGGCCTGTAGCACGTGGGTGTCAAAGATGGTGTTCCATGCGTTGTTGCAGAAGCACCGGTCAAGCCTGACGAGAGACGAATTTTCCCTTTCATTGCTCCATGTATACTTGCGATTCTATATATGAATCTCTTTTAGCTTACAATTGTTTAGTACATTTCGGAACCTGCCCATGAGGCGATGGTTGAGGTTCATGTTGTTTTTATCTGATGCCCTGTAAATGAGGTTGAAATCACATAGGAGCAGCCATCTTGCTAGTTTGGCGGCCGCACATGGAGAAGTTCTACTAGGATTTTGCCTTTGTCCCTATGGACTGATGAGTCATAGACCGTAGTGAGGACAAAAGTGGTGTCACATTCCTTGATCTTTACGTCAACCGTGGGACAGAACTCGTGTTGGAAGGAGTTTGATATGCAAACTGCTACACTACTCCAAAGGATAAGAATACCTCCTCGAGTATTCCCCGTCGAGAGGAAGGAGAACTCATCAAGTCTATTTCCGCTGATGGATTTTGCCATCGTTTGGTCCACGAAATGCAGCCTTGCTTCTTGTAGGCACAGAATATGGCAAGGATTGGTGTCAATTATTTGTTGTATAGCTATACGGCGTGTGGGGAGTTTATTCCCCTCACATTCTAGCATAAAATAGTGAGGTTAGACCATGACATGGAACGATGGTGACTCTGGTAGCTGTTTGCACGTGAAAGGAACACCCCAGGGGGCCATTGGTTCGTACGCGATGGAAGACACGTAGTAGGATAGTAGCATGCAGTAGTTGAGAAAAAACTGTAGGGGATAGGCATTTGAGACCTGAGATTTTGCTTTGAGATGAAAGTAGCTTAAACGTAGCATTACATAGTAGTTAGTAGTGGTGGGATAAGTTACAGGATGCATCATAGTAGGACAAATGTCTACATCCTTGAAGGCAAAAGCACCGATCATACGAACCAGTGTACAACAAAAGGAGGCAGGTTAACTAAATTGTGACATCATGCAAAAGGTATCTCTTCTGGGGTAAGGATGGTACCCCCAATCAATGCAGCAACATGGTCTACCGGTATTCGCGGCCCTCTAACTCTGTCAATGCCACCTGCTCTAGCATGGTCACGTCCACGTGCTCAGACTACTCAGAGTTGACCTGGAAGAGCTCTGTGAGCACTCTAATGGCGTTGGATGGTAGTGGGACATTAAACATGGCGAGGTATTGGTGTAAGGCCTGATCCGTAATCGGCTGGTGATCTTCAAGAGCTCTGAGTTTGCGGGATAGAATCTCCTATACACACCTCATGACTGGAGCTTCAGACCGCTTCGCTACGAGGCGGTTGCTTCGGTGAGGCGTGAAGCTTGGGCACGGCCTTGTAGTGTTGGCGGTGCATGAATGGGTGTCAGCAGTAGGGGCGGTGTGGGCGGCATGAAGATATCAGCCATCTGGTTGGCTTCATCTGCACTGCTACTATCATTGTGGGGGTTGGTCATACCAGTTCCCTCGTCCTACTGAACATCAACCGTGATAGATGCAAAGGGCCCGGGGACCTCGACTGCTAGGCCAGTAGGAACCGGCAGTGGAGTGGTTGTCTCCTTCGAATGCAGGGGAGTAGATGGCAATGGGGATGGCAACAGACAGTAGGGCATGCTTAGCATCTTCAATCTGGGGAGAGGAGGTGGTAGGCGAAAGGCTATTATGTCTTTGTCCAGTAAGACAAAGAAGGGTTTGGCGACAGGGTTAATGTCCATCTAGAGTTGCAGTGGTGGCGAAGGGGGAGCTTGGGGAGTTTGCTCATCCTGCATGACTTGAGGTGCCCTCAGGCTGGGGCCAGGTGACCCAGAGATGAGAATCATATTGGGGACAGTCCACTGTGCCTGCGAGGGGCTAGTCGCATCACTATGCACCGACATATCTTCCCCTAGGCTAAGGTGCAGAGGTGAGGTCATGAAGGGATTCCTTGCTGACTCCATAAAGACCTCTTACGGGTCAACCGCAGGCTGGCAAGGTACAGAGAGAGAAGCTTGGTGGGTTGAGCTAGAACCTGACAAAGCCACGTCGAGAGGCCCAGCATCAGGAGCATCCTTCCCTAGAGCAGGGGGCTTGAGTTGATCGTCCACACTCGCAGGGTTGAGCCCTTCAAGGCCCTTGTTGTCTTCCCCTAGGATGTCATCCAGGGGCATAGTGATGTTCTAATGGTGAGGGAGTAGCAATTTGTTGGTCGCCTTCTTCGAGGCCTATAGGTACATCTCAGCCTTTCGGAGCCAAGCTTGGTGGTTGAGCTATGCCTCCTCCTCCGACCGCTGGAACTTGTTGTCAAGGAGCTCGACGAGCTCCTTACGAAGGAGCACTGCATGTGAGATGAACAGGGCTTGTAGGGCAGTATCCATGTAGTCCTTTTGATCCTTGCCAGCAGATAGGCGCTGGTTGCGGGCTTTCTATTGCTCTGGCGAGCCGAAGATGAAGTTTCCCATGAGCGCATCAGAGTGGTGACGCCGGTCACCCCCAGTAGAGATGTGCGCCTGGGGGACCGGTCGTGGATGCGTTCTAGGGGGTTTTCCGTGAGTGCATTGGAGTGGCGACGCCGGTCACCCCCAGCAAGGTTGCACGGCTAGGGGGATCGGTCGCGGTTGCGTTCCGGGGACGAGACCTCCCACGCCGTGCCTCGTCGTGGGTAGCTAGTCTCCACCAGCCTAGTGGTCTTCTCTACGATGGTTGTGTGGGTCGTTATTGTCATTGTCGCGTTGGCTGTTGTTTTGCTTGTCTTCACCACGCCAGGCCTCAAGGCTTTGTTTTCCCAGTCTATTTCGGCGAGACGTGCCCAAGTCAGTCCTATCATTCTGGGTGGCATTATTGCTTCGATGATGACTAAGATGGTCCTCCTCAATCTCCGAGGAGCCGTTGACGACTCCCAAGCGCCAAGACAGCCCGTGCTTCGCAGGCTTAAAAGGCACGAAGCCGTCTGCGATGGGGTCGACTTTGGGGGCCAACTGAGAAATCTTCAATGAAATCCAAGTGTAGGAGAACCCAAAATGTGAGGCCATTCTTGCAGCGGTTAGCGTCAACAGTGGAACTGTGGGGGCCCGTCGATGTAGTATAGGAGGCACTGTCAGTGAAGGTAACCACGATATCTTTGGTATGGAACTGGGGTTTGCCATCCACGCCTAGAGATCGAGAGTGCACACGTCCTCTTGGAGGGAGGAACTTTTCATCGACACGGTCCAAGGAACACTTGCTACCGATGACCCTACTAGCCATCTCCGTGCTCCAAGTGTGCAAAGGGATGCCCTCTAGGCACAGTCGCACGTGGAACCTTAGGGCAATGATCACAAATCTGAGGTTGAGGAGCGAGGAGGGGGGCGCCGCTGGCGGTCATCATGCCTCTCCACCCGGAGGAGGTTGGGGGTGCAATGATCACAAATCTGAGGCGACGCGCCACAAGGTCATTAGCAAAAGACACCCTACGCGCCAAAGGTCTAACCCAAAGGGGATTCTGCAAGATCTGCATTGGTTTGGAATCAAAGCGCTTACTTGACTCGCCTTCAATGCGGCATGAATGCTGAAATGTTGCTTGCACGAGTTGGTAGTGGAGTCCTACTATGGGAGCTCGAGGGAGGTACCCTCCGAGGAGCGGCAGAGCATCGTAGCCGGGGCGTTGAAGGCCTGCAGGGGTTGTGGTGGGGACGAGGACTACAGATGATCAGGGTAGGCCCAGCAGCTCCTCGGCGTGACTACTGGCGGTCTGCCCAGGGGTGGGGAGGGGGGCAAAGGCGACGGTGGGAGAAGGAAGTGACGGGAGGCGATAGTGGCCTCACAGCCCGCCCACAGCGTAGGGGGGTAAGCGGCCCAAGGAGGAGGGAGATCCTAGGGGTGGGCACCGGATCTAAAAGGGGCCATGGGGGTGGGTGGATGCCGTGTTCAGAGCGGCCGACGGCGTGCTGGGGCTTGACGCATGCCCCGGCGGACGCGTGAGCTCTTTTAAGGGGCGGACGCAAGACACTGTTATGTATCGCTCTTGTTTTTTTTTAGCCTGGGTGTTTTGAGTTTCCTAGTTAGCCACTTGATCTGAATGACTCTAGGACCATGCATTTCCCATGGTTTCATACTAGCTGATCTCACCAATGGTCATGTAATCTTCTCAATTAGTCTCGGTTTAGCGCGTTGCTGAACTCTATATGGCGACAACTGTCACAGTGACTTAAAGTGGTCGTTAACACAGGTCTGGGGTCTCATCCATATGTAAAAAAATCTACCAAGAAAAACAATTGTTGTAACTTATATATCCATATGGTGCTAGAATTCAGACCAAGATTAGGTAACTGATCTTTGAATATGGAAATATCTCTTTCAGTGCATACGAAGAAAATAAAGATATAGAAGGCAGGTAGAAATTGTGACTAAAGCTCGGTTGCCCACAAAGCAGTGATGTGTATGTTTCAAGAAATACCTCTCTCACTATCTATCTTCTCTTGATTCTTCACCTCAAGTCCACAGGGTATTAAGTCTGTCAAAAGGAGGATAATCCTTGTTTTCAAAGTGGGACCAGTAATGGGAACAAAATCTAGCAGATCTATTGCTTGGTTTTGAAGCCCACTAGGCTCTGCTTGTTTCAGTTTCAACTTCTAAATTCTTATTTTAATTCATTTTTACTTAATTTTGTTTTTTTCTAGTTTTTTAGTTTTTTTGAACTTTTTTGTATTTTTCTTTTTTTCTGTATTCCTTCGCATTGTCTATGATGGCATAATCTATTTTTCTATTTTTAATTTTTTTAAATTAATTACGCCAAATAAACGACTATTAGTTACACTAAAAAATAAAACAACCACATTAAAAAACTATAAGCTATCGATAAACTAGGCGTCTAATTCGACGCACAAAAGTACATTTCTTTCCGAGTTTCCATCTCGACGCTTGGGAACTGAAAATCAATGCGAACAGGGCTTGGGTCCTGACTGGTCCTGACTGTTTGTCAAACCTTATCATATTTTTTACGCCATATCTTTAATAATATATAAAAGAATGAGTTTGCGATGATAGTCCGTCTGTCATCCCGCGGCCCCTCCAACTCTAGGCAATGATAGGTGGGTCCTGATTTTCAGCCACCAACCCTATGGCATATCCTTGTAAATTGTTGGAACATTCTACCTAGAATCAAAGGTTTAGTTATTCTTGACATTTTTCAAGCATATATGTTTAGTTATATGGAGCAAGAAACTGAAATAACTGAAATTGTTTATGTATATTACTAGCTGGTGCACGTGTGTTCCTTTTTTATTGTTCTTTCGATTTCTAATTTCTTTTCATTGTGGGAGCTACAATTCTAGTTTCCGAAGCTATATTTTAAATCAGAGTGAGTAAAAAATATTGTTATTTGCTCCTTGCAAGCAAAAGGTGAAGGACATGTTAATCATATGTCACTGCAACTTGTGAGCACTCAATTAAATATAGAAAAATTGCTAATATATGTTTTTTTCTCCGTAGTAACGCTAGTCATATTTAAAATTTTAAGTTTGGCGTGCTTTTAATAATCTTTTTTCCATGGGCTTTTTATGCGCTGCTCACTTCATGGATATCAAGCTTCTAGCTCTTTCTTTCTTTATTGTTTTAGAGAGCTAGCTAGCTCTTGGCTCCTGTTTTGTTGAAACTTGAGTGGACGCTGTGTCAGTTACATATTAATTGAAGCAGACTCGACAAGTCATACTGCTACAAAACCAAAAGAAGCAAAAATGATACTGCTACAAAATTGCTACAACATTATGAGTACTCTGCACTCAAGGACTCTTTACATAAAGCAGATCTTCTCCTGCAACAGCACAAGAAGCGTAATTAAATTCACTAATTTTGAAAAATCAATGTAAAAGCGATCGGCACAAAAGCAAAGCATGAAACTAATTGAAGTAGCTTGCAACTTGGGGACACATGAACACACAGGGCCCACCATGACAACGTTTTATTAAAATCAACAAGATCTTGTCTAGCATATCATATGTCCAAGAAAACTGCGTGTCGACTGTCGATCTCAAGTTTCTGGCAACGTTGGAACGATATGTCTGAGGACTAATCAAAAGATTAAACCAGTTTAATTATTTGCTAGGAGTGCTAAAAAAAGGTTTAAATAGCCTTTTCTTGGATGTTCCGGAGCAGTAAAAACGCCACGCTAAAGTTTTCTACGTGTACACCAGTTAGTTGTCATTTGTCCAGCAAGCTCCATTATTATTCCTTTTTTTAATAAGAGTGGCCTCTTTGCTGACCTCTCATGTTAATCTCGTCTCAGAACTTCGTTGGTGATCTCTCATGTTATTTTCCCCACACACACACACAGTGTGTCCTGGGCGAATCCTATATGGGGCTTGGCGAGGCTCGAACCCATCCTCCGGCGCTGGTCACCCCTCACCTCAGCTAGTCCGCTCAGCAGCTCCATTAGCCACATTTAGATCTGTCCCTGTTAAAATTTTGTCCTGCATCCACCACTGCCAGTAGGTATAGACTACGAACTTATGCGTAAGGCCGACGGTGCTAACGCAAACTGTGGCAGTGTCGACCGTATGCAGATGGATCTACGGCATTGATGCGGATGGCCAAGGAAACTGTTAAAACTTTGATTCAAGAGAAAACGTACACATCACAAATAAACGGAAAGAAAACAAGAGAATTTTTGAATTTTTCTATTCTTTTATTTGCTCCCCTTTTATTTGCTTAATTTTCTCCTTACAAAACTGGCTATAAGTCTTCTCAATATATAGGCTAATACCTCCTACTAGTATACGTATTCGGACTTCAAGTTAGACATAATTTCAATTTGAGTTACACACGGAGACGGAGTACTACATCTTGAACTCTATGTCAAGATTATTTCTAACAATCTTCCCCTTAATCTTGACTAAACATACTCTAGTTTTAGTCTCAATGCATTATGAATTACCAGTAACGCCTCCACATGAAGTGTTCTACATGCAAACCACATGTAAGAACTCAACTCAACTGGTACGGGGTCCATCCAAATGCAAAGATTATAAAACATTGAGGCAGTCGGACTCAACTAACACAAAACGGTGACACATCTTCTCAACGTTCCGATTTCTTTCCACCTTACTTCAGTTTGGACGGCGATACATCTTCTCAACGTCCCTGACTCAACTCATCATCAAAGCACTGTTGATTCATCATCACTGAGCGCTTTAGCAAGAAACGCTTTCTTCATCCTCGGCTTGGGGTATTCTAAAGCAAAGTGTACATACTCGTTACAATTATAACACCTCACTTTTGTCTTATCAAACTTCCGATTCTAACGGCCTTGGCCATCACCCTTGGAAGTGTTCTTGCCTTTACGCTTCGATGATCGGATCTCCCACTCGGCACGGGTCAACAAGAGTTGTCCGTCGCCATTGTTGCTATTGTCGTAGATGCGTTCCTCATACGCCTTAAGACGACCGATGACCTCCTCCATGGTCATTGTCTTTAGGTCTCAAAGTTGCTCTATGACCGAAGCAATCGGGAGAAACTGTTAGGGAACAACATGAAGGAATTTTTTCACTACGTACAACTCTTCCACCTTCTCGTCAAGGGCCCGAATCTTGTTGACGATGATCGTCAACCGGACGGTGAAATTATTGATCGACTTTGTTTTCTTTATACGTAGCACCTCAAACTCGGTCATGAGAATTTGTACCTTTGCTTCCTTCACACGATCAGCACCAAGATGCATAGTCTTCAACGCCTCCCACGCAGCTTTAGCCGTCTTCTTTTCGGTCAGTAGGAAGAGTGTCTCCTCTGGGATGCCCTGATAGATGGCCACCAATACCATCTAATCTTTGCTTGATGTGACTTTCTATCGGACCGAGCGTGAAACAGAATTGCAGAGACGATTTTTTCAGCAACTCGGTTCTCACCTAGGCTCTGATACCACTTATTAAAACTTTGATCTAGGAGAAAACGCACACATCACAAATAAACAGAGAGAATACATGAGATTTTCTGAATTTATCTATTCTCTTATTTGCTCCCCTTTTTCTTGCTTAATTTTCTCCTTATGAAATTGGCTACAAGCCTTCTCAATATAAAGGCTAATACTCTCCTACTATCATATGTATTCGGATTTTAAGTTAGACACAACTTCAACTTGAGTTACACACGGAGACAAACTCTGCTACATCTTGAACTCTAAGTCAAGATTATCTCTAACAGAAACTTTGGCCTACGTGCCTATCTTTATTTTCATCCTAGCTTCACCGTTGAGTGTGTGTTAAGCCAGCAAAAGCTATTTATTTCAAGGGCATATTAGGTGAAAACGTCTAAATGGCGCAAATCGGTGTAGAAGTTTGCAAACTAGAGATAGAGGAGAATATGTTCTATATCTAAATTTCATAAAGATATAAAACATACCCTCCCCTATCTCTAGTAATTTTCAAGAACTTCTACACCTAATTTTCACAAAATTTGCACCATTTAGGTGTTTTCGCAAGGTATTTACCCACTAGGAGCTGCTACCTAGCACTATACCGTCGAGGGCTCACCCAACGGTATAAACTCCTCTCTCTCTCTCTCTCTAGCGCTCTCCCTTCCTCCCCTAGTGCTCCCACCCCCCATCTCTCTCTCCTCTTCACACGTAGCTCTGCACCCCTCCTCCACCACTGGCGGCAACCTAGCCACCTCACCGTGATACCGTGTCCCCCTCCTCCGCTGTCCCCACCCCACCCAAATAGTGCGTCGCGCCTCATCGTGCCTTCTTTCATCGTCACCCATCATCCTCTTCTCCCAACACCCTCCACCACCAGACCAACTTCTCCCCGAGCTCCCTCTACGTGGGGAGAGGGGGAGGAGGGACGGTGAATCCATTAGCAACGGCGGCGTCGCCTTCCCGGCTTTGGCCCGTAGTCGGCATTATCGGATCCAAAGTTGGTGTCACCAGATCTGCTTGATCCTATTGCCAGCGACGAAAATGACTATCGGGTGCAAGTCATTGGCGAAGAGATGTTGGATGTGTGGAATCTAATGGGAGAAAGCTGTCCCATTCGATTTGAACAAAATGGTATACTATTTTGTATCTCTTACCCATTTATTTTAGTTGACAAGAGATTAAGATCGCCTTTGTGTGAATGATGAAATTTGGGCAACAACTGAGCTAGCCACTCTAAAAGCATCACAATTCTGGTTGGAAGTACGCATGGGCCAGCCTATTTCAATAGTTACAGGCAGGTGCTGCTATGCTCTAAGGCTCAATCAGGCCTTAATTGTCGAGCCTAGATCGGCCCAGACAAGTTACATGGCACATAACCCAGTCTGATTGGGAATTCGGGATTTATGCTTTGCTGAAAGGTTCACAAGTTAAAGCTTTACAATCTGCCCTGATTTTCTTCGACATATAACACTACTCATGTGGCATAGGTCTTATGCATCCACGGAGATCTTTGAATATCTACTTTCCTGCTATAATTATCCAATTAATCATATTAGTATTGTATGATCCAGAGTCTCCAGCAAGGAAGACAAACAAGTTTGGCACATTTATGGAGCCAAGGACTCGATGTTCTAACTGGGTCGATACGTAGAAGGGTTTACGATATAAATAAGGATCAATGGTGGGCCAGTTGTTTTCAGCTTTATGACTTATGCCTTATGTCTCTTTTGAACAAATAAATAGGACGACTTCTCTGCTGCCGTTTCGAAACGGCTTATCGGCATTTGGTTCGTTCACACAAACGCTCGTCTAAAGTCAAAAAACATAGGTCACAGCCGAAAAGAACCCGCCCGGTGTTTCCTATTCAAGGGAGAATTGCACTAGATCGACCCCCCTACAATCGACCTTTGCTGAATTCTTCTTGTAAGATTTTCTAATTAGATGCCTCAAATCTATTTGGTTTTCTAGTTGAGCTACTGTATGTACATAGAGATTAATTTTCTACTCATGCACAACTTATCAATATCGTTCCTATACCGGCCAGTATAGCCGATATGTACCATTTCGTCACCTAAAATGGTACAGAGCAGCCCTACAGTTCATACCAGTATTGAAATATAGATTGATACCAGCCATACCGGTTCGATACATGTCGATACCGGTCATATCGGTTCGATACCAATCAGTATATATCGGCCCCTGTTGAGGTGCGCTGAGTAGTAGGTTTTGATGGTGTTAGTCACGACGGGAGTCTATGCAAGTGTTAGTCATAGTGTGTCTATGCATGTGTGAGTCATGGTATGTCCATACATATGTTTTGCTAATTGAAGTCAAGTGCATGTAATTTGTACTCAAAATGATTTTTTTTTGTTATTTGGTATGCATGTTCTTTGATGATGGATTGCGGGCAGTAGCAAGACCGAGGCTTGGTGGCCATGGATGTCTGTAAGTCCAGGTGGAGCATCATGTCAAGCCAAAAGTATAGGAAAAAGAAAAGGGTTGTGAAGAGGCAATGCGTACATGTGGTGTGCAAATTGGACTTATGCGTTTTAAGTGGTGACGGCCTCGGGCAGACATACGATCTTGGTGATAAGTAATTGGGCATTATAGACTATAGTGTAATATGGTGTGCCATTGGACTCGGACGTTTCAAGTGGTGATGGCCTCGGCAAAGGCGTACGATCTTGGTGATGAGGCGTTGAGCATTGTATCTTTGTGAAAACCGGTGGGTGAAAATTTGAGAAGTTATCTAATACCGAGTGGAGTGACGGTTTGCTAAACTATGGCATTGACCTAAGTATTTAGGTCACGTCTTTGTGGATGGAATGTCTTATCAGGCTTGTAGAGCTTT